>CM035174.1:10565041-11257910 GCA_020205615.1 Panax quinquefolius | reverse complement strand
TGAAGATTCTTTGACTCTTGTTATAAAGTGGTTTTGGCATCCCACCTACTCGGTAGGGCTCTCATGAACTTTATGATCAGATCTTTGTTAGGATAGATCTTCCCATATGCTCGTAGAGAGTTGAGTAGAACAATGAATCTTTCATAGGTGGCAGTTACATTTTCTCCTTGAACATGAGCAAACATCTCATACTGCTGTGTCAGGAGTGATTGTTTGTTTTCTCTAACTTCTTCAGTTCCTTCGTTCATGATTAGCAGTGCTTCCCAAACCTCTTTAGCTATTTTTTTATTGACAACGTTTTCGAACAGATCGTGTAACGCCCGAGAATTTTGAATTTTGAATGAATTAAATTTTTATTTGATTATGTGGATTAAATGAATTTAATTGAGTTATTATGTGAGTAAGATGTTTGAAGGTCATTCTATGACCTAGAATGTGCGGATGTTGTTAGTATTCTGGCTTTGTACTAAAATTAATTGTTGTGAATTATCAAGACGAAAATGAAGGTTTTCCGAGAATGTTTGCGTAAAAACACTATTCATCCGATTTCGTTCGGAGCTAGGGTTTGAGATTCTGAGAAACACGTAATGATAGAATACGAAGATAGTATGGAATATTAAATAATAATTCTGTTATGGCAAATGTAATTTTCTCTTGCGGACGTAAAACCTAAGGGTTTGTGAAACTGTTTTCCGAAAGGGAAATGGAATGCGTATAGTTGTTTCGGATTTATACGTATGAAATACGAGTATTATATTAGTATAAATACGAGTATGGTATGAGGAATAGTAAGACGTATTATATGAATATCGTATGAGTATTAGACGAAGAGATTTCGTGAGTAATACGCGTAGAATACAAGTCGTATTAATGGAGTATGAGTTAAAGGTTGGTATAACTTAATTGGACTTAAACCAATAGCAAGCCCAATGAATTACATGAGAAAGCCCAAATTAAAGCCCAACGTTTATTAAAGTTAAGCCCTATCAAAAGAATTGAACCGCGGGTCAAACCGGTGGGTCATGGGATGGGTAAAACCCATTGGGCAACCCATGGGGTGATCCACAAGAGAGTGGGCCAAAGTGACAACTTGCTCACCAAGTATTTTACCATGTGGCAAAGTTGACAAAGGAGGTGGAATAGTAAGGAGGTGGGAGTTTGGATATTTTTTCCCTCACTTTGGTTTTCTATATATACAAAGCTAGTGTTGGGATTTTATGGTTTTACAAAGCTTGTCGAAAGATATATAGAGAGAGAAAGAGCTAGAATCATATAATCCTTCTACTTCTAAACAAACCAATAGACGTTTATCAAGAACGTGAATTACTTCAAAGGTAAATTCTTATAAACCGTAATCTTCATCTTTTTCGATTTCTTTCTCGTAGAAGAATCGTAGATTGGTGGAGCATATTTATTGAGGAGATATAAGGATGCCTATTAGTGGCCAAATCATTGGTAGGTCATGACCAAATAGAAATCGTAAGTGTTTACGTGAGTTAAAAACCATAAACGTCTTGAACGTTAACTTAGTTGTTAATGAATGTTGTGAAAATCGTTTTAGCTAAGGAATATGCCTATTGTTTGGTTAGGATGACTATGATGAATCAATGGAGTTTTCTATTTGATTTGACTTATAGAACACGAGTAACGAAGTAATGGCGAATTTTGCAAAAATAGACGTTAAACGTCGAAAACGTAAAAAGCTCAGATTAAAGGTCAAAAGTCAACGCGTGACTTGAAAACGTTGGTTTCCAATGTCAACACATGAGATAAGGTGATTAAGAGTCGTTGGAGAAAGAATCGTCGCATTCCGACTTATAACGAAGAAAACGAGTATTGAACTGACGAAAAATGTTAAACGAACGCTTAAAAATGAACTTAAAGGTGAATTCTGAGTTAACGGATTCGAAAATAGGAAATTCTTATATGAACACGTAAAGGATGCGATTTGTGACTTGTAGGCTTTTGAATGGGTCAATTCGGATGTAAAACAAACAAATTAGGAAGCCGAGAGTTTCGTTAGGAAACCAAACTATTTTTGGCTAACCAAGCACACAGCTCTGCGCCCGTGATGCCAAAACCAAGAAAGTGGTGGCGCCATGAATGCCGAGACTCGGCCTACCGAGTACCCTGCTAACTCATGCCGCAGCGCCACTAGAATACTAAGGATGTCGCACCGCAGCGTCGACAATAGAAAAAGGTTGACCAAGTTAGGTTTTGTTCCATTTTGAATGTAGACCTAAAGTAAGACGTTAAAGGTACTTAAAGTACATAATAAGACTTACCTTAAATCACTTATAAGGTGTTAATGTAGGAAGATCTGGTAAGGTTTAATAGAAATTAAACAAAGAACGTGAAGACGTAATAAGTAAACCGTGAATGACGTTCAATGTTGGTATTTAACCAATAATGATCGAATGTCGGATAATGACGTAAGAACGTTAATGAGACGTAACAAAGTATAGGAAATCAAATCGACTTTAGTAACGAAGTTAATACAAATAAGACATAGAAGAGAAAGAAGTTGGTTAAAACCGTAAAGTTAGTTTGTTTGATAACTAATTACGATTAAGCTTTATGTGAATGTATCATGTAGATCCCGTAAAGACCGAGAATAGTTGAATTGTTTATTCAAGACGCCAAGGCAAGTCTTTCTTAAACGCTTGTCTAACCTTTGAGTTAGCCAAGTTTTTACGTGATGCATGTTATACAATACATGAATGATTTTAAGGAAAGAGTCGATGTCTGTTTTTACTCGTCTAAACTAATACTGAAGAGTTGATTGATTTGTTTACAAGTCTTTCGATATAGAACTGTTAACATTATCCTATGCCAAGTATTTGGTACGGATGAGAAGGTATGTTTGTCTATGTACAAACAAAAGTATTTTTCATCGATTATTCGATGGACACGCGAGGTTGCCAAATGTTGAACGTAAATACATTTAACGTAAGAGTGTTGATCAACATAGAGTACAATAGGCTGATCACCTAGAAGTGCTCGTAAGTAAATACGGGTGGATGGCCTTAGTGCCGGATATCCTTTTCAAGTATGAAAACGAAAAGAGTATGTTCATGGTCTATTGACCGGTTCATCATTCCTAAGATATTCTATATACTTTGGAATTGTTGTTATGACATGAGAAGTACTAGTCAAATGTTTCGTAGTGCTTCATAGACAATTGTTCAAATATGGAATTAAAGCATGAATATGTTATTGTGATATTCATATGATTCTTTGTTAAGACTTGTTGAGCTAGTTATGCTCATTCTTGCTTGAACCATATGTTTGCAGCTAAAGTCGAAAGAACTGAGAGTTCTAAGAGAGATAAAGGCAAGGCTAAGATGGACAATTAATCGTCCTGTAATAGACTAGTGTATTTGTATGTAATATATTCATGAAGAACAACGAATGTATTTGGTTAATGAACCTGGGAAAGGATTTATTACAAATGTAATATAAAGATAGTAATTACACTCATTTTGTTGTTATCTCAATGGAATGATTGTATGGATTGTAGTATCGTGAAGCACCATCTGTCGGGTTGGAAGATACCCGGATTTGGGGGCATCACAGGTTGGTATCAGAGTAATAGGTTATAAAACATAAGGGGGAAGAACCTTAGGCTAATAACCTCGTTAGGAAAGGAAGAGTCCGAAGAAAGCTAACTCGAGTCAAATGAGTTAATAAGGTATTGAGGAAACTCAGTACCGAAAGATTTAAAAGATGGAAAGTAACCCTAAATGGATTAAATGTGATTTATGCTTATATTATTGTGTATTATGTACTAATCAATTTGTTATGTGTTATTGTAGATGTCAATCGATAGCCTAGTGTATAGGGATATACATGTGGTCAGCGAGGAGTCCGTGAACCGAGTTGAGACATTACATGTGCCTATAGCAGACATACCAGTAGTGATTCTAGAAGAGTCAAAGCCCGAGGAATATTACTCGGAGGAGGACTATTCTTAGGAGACCATGGGAATAGCATTATATTTGAATATGATGATTGATGTGGAGGATGATATGGAGGTGACATCGATTAATACGGTGATGACTGCCCTAGAGTCGACTCCTACAGAGACTATGAGGGCAATGTACCTCTCAGTGCTTGACCGTAACGTGCAACTGCACAATATGGTGCAACACCATAAGGAAGAGATCACTGATCTCTATGGAGCGAAAGAGTCTGCAGAGTCAGACTATGAGATAGAGCATGATGAGAAAGTGCTCATGACTGACAAGGCTAGGGACTATAAGAATGAGGTCGTAGAACTCAGAAGAAACTGGGTCGAAAAAAGACCGGAAGATATACGAATGTCATATATAAATGACAGTACGCATAAGGATTTCAAGCTTAAGACAGCTTGTTATTCTATTGAGTCGAGACAGAGTCGGCGTACTATAAGTCAAGATATTGTGTCGATATTGGTGAACCAGAAGCATGAGAATGCTATTAGGAAGTATTAGGAGTAGTATGGTAAATACTTTTGCGTAGTGACGTAAAACCCTCTTTTGTATAATTAAATGGTAGTCTTTTTGTAAATCCCAATTTTTGTAAAAGTCAATCGCGGGATAAATATGTAATAGCTTTTGGGCTATGGAAAACAACTTGTAAATAGTTTTGAAATATAAAGAAGCATTTTAATATAATGAAGTTTTTATTTTAAATTGTTTTGCTGTGTTTGAGTTATTGTTCAGTTGTTTGAAGACTAATAAAGAAGTAAGTGAATAAGTAATAATGTAACTTTATTTATTTAATCAGAAATGCCGCCAAGAAGAAGGCAACGTAACCAAGAGGAGGAATCACATAACGATAACGAGGGGGGTCCTAATAACCCAATGCAAGAGTTTGTTAATTTATTAACGATTGCATTTAACCAAGCTGGGGGTAGAGCACCCACAGGACCTAGGGTAGCCCGAACGACTACCTTTAAGGAATTTAAAAGTTTAGGTCCACCCGAATTTAAGGGAACAACGGACCCAATGGAGGCCAAGACATGTGTCAAGAAAATAGAGAAGGCGTTTGTTATTACAAACGTAGTTGAGGTGCAAAAGACTTCTTTTACAACTTATATGATGAAGGGGGAAACCAACTACTGGTGGGAGGCTCACCAAGGTGGGGCTAAAGCGGAAGTTGTTACATGGAAACAGTTTAAGAAGGTATTCTTTTAGAACTATTTCCCTACTAGAATGAAAGGGAGAATGGAGATTAAGTTCCTAGAACTTAAGAAGGGGGACATTATTGTTCCCCAATACGCGGCCAAATTCAATGAATTGACTAGGTTTGCTCCACACCAAATGGACACAGAGGAGAGGAAGGCTCGTAGGTTTGAGCAGGGTCTAAAACCCTGGCTCTATAGTAGGATATCGGTTTTTCAGAGTGCTTCCTATGGGACCATTCTGGAAAAGGCGATAATAGCGGAGGGTGGTAGTGAGGCGTTGACCCAATACCACAAAGATAGAAAGAATAAGAGTAAGTGAGATGGAGGAAATAAGGCAGAGGTTGCCAGTGGTAGTGGCAATATGCCTAAACGGATGAATATTAACCCTAGGAATACTGGGGCAAAACAAGGGGATCCTAAACGGAGGATGGAGGCATGTAAGACATGCGGTAAGACTCATCTTGGAGTCTGTCTGAAGGGGAAGACCGGTTGTTATAATTGTGGGGGGAGGGGTCATATATCTCCCAACCTGTCCCTAATCCTAAGAAAAGTCGGGGATGTTTTATTTGTGGGTCGATTGGACCACATGGCAAGAAATTGCCCGAAGAAAGGGGCGGAAGGTAGTAAAGGTTCTGGTAGTGGTAATTTGGCCATTACTGGACCAACACCATCATTGGGTAGACCCTCAGCCAGAACGTTTATTATGACAATCTAAGACGCGGTTGCATCAACAGATGTAGTAGCAGGTAACATTCCAGTCAATGAAATAAATCCCTATGTGTTATTTGACTCGAATGCTACTTGTTCTTTTATAGCATGTGGATTTGCTCAGCAATTGGGATTAAATCCTAAAAAATTAGAAATACCTTTAGACGTTAAGGTAGCAAACGAGGAGGTAATTCCTTTGAACACATTCATAGGAATTATTTCATAGATTTCAAATGTAATAGATTATCGGTAGATCTTTTATCGATAAGGTTAAGGGAATTCGATGTGATTCTCGGTATGGATTGGTTAATTAACCATAGAGCAATAATAGACTGTTATAGAAAGAGTGTAAACCTAAGGCTTTCTAAGAAACCTGAGGTGGTGTTTTATGGAAATAAATCACCAGGACGTTCTTGTTGTCTAACCATGACACATGATAGGAAGATGTTGAAGAAGGGGTGTAAGGGTTATCTGTGTCATGTGGTGGATACCCAAAGAATGGGAACATCATTGGAATAGATAGCGGTAGTTAAAGAATTCACTGATGTGTTTCCGGAGGATTTACCTGGTATTCCTCTAGATAGGGATGTAGAATTCGTGATTGATTTGTTGTCGGGTACGTCACCAGTTTCAAAGGCACCATATAGGATGGCGCCAGTTGAGATGAAGGAGTTAATGGTTCAGTTATAGGAACTGTTAGATAGAAAGTACATTCAACCGAGTGTGTCTCCGTGGGGAGCACCGGTATTGTTTGTAAAGAAAAAGGACAGATCGTTACGACTTTGTATCGAATATCGAGAGTCGAACAAGTTAACGATTAAGAATAAATACCCGTTGCCCAGGGATGATCTATTTAATCAGTTGAAAGGGGCAAAGTATTTTTCTAAAATAGATTTGTGCACAGGGTATAATCAACTGAAAGTGAGGAAGGAAGATATACCTAAGACGGCGTTCAAAACTCGTTATGGGCATTACGAGTTTTTGGTTATGTCGTTTGGGATGACAAATGCGCCAGCCGCATTCATGGATATTGTGACGCCCCCAAAATTAGGTATACATCAACCATCTTGGGTCACCAGATACATGGTACAGAATTCAAATACAATTTACTAATACAACTATCGTGTATAATACGACAAAATATAACTGTGAGTTTGAATACAATTATTGACTACTAGAGATTATACAAACTCAAAAGGAGTCCTCATTATAATTATTAACACACTATTTCACAGAATAGTGAGGACTACTAATGTTATCCTTTGGACCGTCACTCCGTTCCCCGACTAGAGTCAAGCAATCCATTAAAAGAGTCAAGTAGAGAATAAAATCTACTATCTTTTATGATTTAAAAGGTTTTTCAACACTTTTATCATTGAGACTCAAACAATAAATAATCTACATCCTTTGAATCACCCCCGCACTACTGACGAGGATATTTTTTAGTATCACGACCACAATTATCCATGCACTACGGCCAAGAATATATGTGTATTCATTAATGGTCATGATCATGCCAACAATCGGTCCATCAATGCACTACTACTAATGAGGACTTTTACGAGATCATTTGTAACATTACGATTCATGATTACACCGAAAAATCCTGGTCATAATCATACCAAGTCCATCTATGCACTACAGGCCACAAATGACTTTCAACAACATATAAACATGAGGATGATGACAATGATATAAGAATTCAATAAAATAAGTTCAAGAATTAATTTATGTAGGAACTAAAAACGTCCAAATTGTCAACATGATACTTCTTTGTAGAGTAAAATTCAAGAATGCTTAGAAGAATATTTCCATGAAAAGATACTGGATGAAACACAAATATCATGGATATTCCACTAATTTCATGGAGCATAGAAGTCAAAGTTTAACCAACTGAGTATAATCAAGAATGGAATAACAAAAGAAATCACCATGCATGCGGTGCTTAGCATAAAAGTTATTCAACAAAATAATAAGTAAGCGGAAACGGTCAAAGTAAATTGCACCAAGCGGGATGTTCCAACAAAATAATAAAGAGCGGAACGAAGTCCGACGCGTAAAACGCATTGACAGGATGTTCCAACGTAATAATAATAAAGAGGCGGAACCGGTCCGTAAAAGAAAACGCATGAACATGATATTCCGATAGAATAATAATAAAGATGGAACCGAGTCCAAAGGTGAAAAGCATGCATGAGGATATTCAATGAGAAAATAATAAAGACGGAATCATAGAAGAATGTCACCAAGTATAGGTTAGTCCGCGTATACTGGTTATTCCAGTCAGAATAATAAAGAATAGAATAACAAAAGTTCTCTTCATGAATACAAAAGAAATAATATCCCTTAGTAAAACAAAACTGAATATAAGAGTAGTAGGAAGTAGCGAGAATATTTTTCTATAGATTCTCTTATAATTTCTCTCTAGAGTTTCGGTGAATTCATAAGAAATTATGAAGAAATGAACTTCTATTTATAGAAGAATGGACTGCATAGTAACTAATCCATGAATGGTCCAGATTGATTTACTTTTAATCGGACGGCCCATATTTAAAGCAAAATCTTTTAAATAAAATATAATAAATTATAAAAATAAAACTTATTCTATAATATATTTATATAAATTATCACATGTTTGTTTGAAAAAGAATACCTCCACATGAATTATTACCTCCCTTCTAATGACTTTATCAAATCTATCTATATATATATATATAATAAATAATAATACCACTTAAAATGCATAACACCACAATTTCTCCTCTTCTCTTATTCCCATGACACCCACACACACATACACACACTATTTTCCTCCACCACACTCCACTAATAATATATATATATATATATATATATATATATATATAATCACACACTCCACCACTAATATTCACCAACACACACAAACTTTTCCTCCACCACATCCGCTAACAATATATATATATATATATATATATATATATATATATATATATATATATATAATCACATACTGCAAAGACATATATATAAGAAAATTTGACATTACTTTCTCCGACAATTTTAAAAAATGAGCAAGTAGGGGTTCAAATAATAGGCAAAATACATCATAAAAATTTCCTCAATATTTTAACAACACTTATCATCACTATTATAATTCACAATATTAATCGACGGTCATTCCTAGGAAAGAGTGGGCTTTCAATAAGGATTTCTCCCTATTGGTAGCATGATTAGGTGACCAAACCTCTCATCGATGTAACTTACAGACATCGTTAATATTGTAAATAATAATATTAATAACTTTGTCGTCTCAATTATTGATTTAATAATATATAAAATATTGACAATAATTGAATCAAATATCGTGAGATACTATGCAACAATTCATTGTAGCAATAATTGAACAAAAGCTGAGTGACTTCTCACGTAAGCATCGATAATCAAAACCGTGTACTCTTTGTAACCACGCTACAGCGTATTATTGCATTTACTTTTAACACCGGGTGTTTCAACAGATTAACGGTAAAACTTCCGTCGTAGATTATTTTCATAAAAGTATTTTTTGTCGTTTTCTTAATCAAACAATAATTCCGTTAATAGGGTCCACCAATAATTGTGCCGTTATGAATATTCCTATTAAAATGAATATTCCCCACCAATCGAATATTATATAACAACTTGCGTACTTTACAAAATTTATAAATATTACCACAACTATAACATTATATCAAATTCATTCCATAATATTCAAAATGATATTTATAGAAAATTCATCTTTATTTATAAAAGTTGGGGTCTTATTACCTCTCCTTCTTATGAAATTTTCGCCCTCAAAATTAGGGTGGTACGCACGGTATGTCGAAGAGGTAAGGATACCTTGACTTCATTTCAGATTCTAACTCCCAAGTCATTTCCTCAACATCGTGGTTTCTCCACAAAACTTTGACTTGAGGTATAACCTTGGAGCGTAGAATATGTTCCTTCTTATCCAAGATTTGAATAGGAACCTCTTCATACGTCAAATCTTCCGCTATTTCGTCCGATTCTAACTCAATAATGTGGTTCGGGTCTTTCACATATTTACGTAACATGGATATGTGAAAAACGTTATGAACACGAGACATACTTAACGATGAAAAGCGAGTCTATAGGCCGCGGTTCCTACTCGATCAAGGATTAAAAATGGGCCGATGAATCGAGGATTGAGCTTTCCTCTCTTTCCAAATCTCGTAACTCCTTTCTATGGAGCAACACGTAACAACACATAATCTCCTATATCGAATTCCACGTCCTTCCGATGAAGATAAGCATAACTCTTTTGTCGATCTTGTGAGGTTTTTATACGTTGTCGGATCGTTTGAATCTTTTCCATAGTCATACATACCAACTCCGGTCCCAACAATGTTGCTTCCCACCTCATCCCAAAGATCTTTGGAGAACGACACTTTCTTCCATCTGGCGCTCAAATGGAGCCATGCCAATACTTGCTTGATAAGCTGTTGTTATAGGAAAACTCTAACAATGGTAATAACTTGTCCCAACTTCCCTTGAAATTAAGGACACGAGTCTTAATAGATCTTCAAGAGTTTGAATAGTCCTCTCCGATTGTCCGTCAAAGATCCAAGGATGATATGCCGAAGCTAAATCGTAAGTGCGTGCCCATAGCTTTTTGCAAACTAACCCAAAATCGTGAAGTGAATCTTGGGTCTCGATCGGGAAACTATGGATGGATATACCATGCGATCTTACAATCTCGTTTATGTACATCTGAGCAAGGCGTTCAAGTGTATAAGTTTCTCGATCCGTAAGGAATGAATGCGGAGACTTGGTCAATCTATCAACAATGACCAAAATCGCATCTATACCTTCGAGAAACCTTAGGAAGAAGACCCAGAACGAAATCCATGGTAATATGCTCCACTTCCATTCGGAATTTCAAGTGGATGCAATGGACCTTTTGGTACTTGATGCTCCGCTTTAACTCGTTGACAAGTTAGACACCTTGAGATAAATAGCACTATCTCTCTCTTCATATTGTTCCACCAAAATATATGACGAATATCATGATACATTTTGGTACTCCTATGATGGATCGCAAACAGTGTGTTGTGCACCTCCATCATGATTTTATACTTTAAATCAGGGTCGTTAGGAACACAAAGTCTGGATTTGACTCGAAGTATTCCTTCTTCATCGATTCTTGCTTCCGGCATAGCACCTTCTTGCACTTTCTTCCTCATGCGCATCAGCTCCAGGTCTGTAGCTTGAACAGCTTTAACTTTATCAATTAAAGTTGGTTCTACTCGTATATTTGCATGGGTCCCTAGAGTCTTTAACTCTATCTCCATCCTTTGCAAGTCACACAAAATGGGCCTTTGTGTTGACAATATCGCACTCGTACTTGCATATGATCTTCTACTCAATTCTTCAGCTACCACGTTCACTTTTCCAGGATGGTATTGGATGGTATGATCATAATCTTTTAACAGTTCAAGCCAACGTCGTTGTCGCATGTTGAGTTCCTTTTGAGTGAAGAAATATTTGAGGCTTTTTATGATCCAAGTAAAGATCTCCACTTTCTCCCCATACAAGTAATGCCTCCAAATCTTTTAGTGCGAAGACAACAAATTGCCAACTCTAGATCATGAGTAGGATAATTCCTCTCATATGCTATCATTGTGAGATGACAAATCCCTCCGAGCGAGATGGTATTGCCGGAACAGTCTTTGAAATGAGTCTCCTCTTGAGTTTTGAAAACTCTTCTCACATTCTTCACTCCAACCGAACTTTGTATCTTTAAAAGTCGGTTGAGTCGATGGAGTAGCGATTCGAGAAAATCCTTCCACGAATCTCCGATAATAACTAAACTAAATCGAGAAAGCTACGATACTCGATCATCGATTTTAGTTGCTCCCAGCTTTGAATAGCTTCAATCTTTGCTGGGTCAACATATATTCCATGACTTGATACCACGTGCCCAAGGAATGATACTTCCTCAAGCCAAAACTCGCATTTCTTCAACTTGGTATAAAGCTTGTATTCACGAAGCTTTTGGAGTGTCAGCCTCAAGTGTTGCTCATGAACTTCACGGCTTTTGGAACAAATAAGGATGTCATCAATAAAGACGACCACAAAGTGATCTAAATATTCCTTGAATACTCGGTTCATCATATCCATGAAGGTAGTAGGAGCATTAGTCAATCCAAAGGACATGACTAGGAATTAATAATGCTCGTACCGTATTTTGAAAGTCGTTTTTGGAATGTCATCTGTTCTAATCTTCAATTGGTGATATCCAAAACGAAGATCAATCTTTGAAAAGAATTTAGTTCCTTGCAACTGGTCAAACAAGTCATCAATACGTGGCAATGGGTACCTATTTTTGATGGTGACATGATTCAACTCCCGATAATCAATACAAAGTCGCATACTCCCATCTTTCTTCTTCACGAATAGAATAGGAGCACCCCAAGGAGACGTACTAGGGCGAATGAAACCAATGTCTAACAATTCCTGCAATTGGGTCTTTAACTCCCGAAGTTCAATAGGACCCATTCGATATGGGGCTTTGGAAATGGGTTTTGTACCGGGTTCAAGGTCGATACAAAATTCAATTTCACGCTCTGGGGGTAGGCAAGGAAGTTCTTCGGGGAATACGTCAGGAAATTTATTAACAACAAAAATATCATTCAAAGCTGACGTATTTTTGTTTAGATTTGTGACATGAGCTAAGAAAGCTTGACATCCATTTTTTAATAAATGAATAGCTTTATGGCTTGAGATGACCGTGATTGATTTTAATGGTTTGGTCGCTTGAATTCGCATAATAGGTTGATTAGGAATATGAAAGCTAACAACCTTATGAAAACAATTAATTTTTGCATGATAAGGAGTTAACCAATCAATCCTTAGAATTACGTCAAATGCAAGTATTTTCAATGAAATAAGATCGACAGGTAATATGAGGGTACCGATTTGAACCAAACAAGACTTATAAACAATGGATGTAATGAAGGTTTCTCCCAATGGAGTTTCCACAGATAAGTCAAAATCTAATTTCTCCGGAGTCAAATTTAATCATTGAGCGCAAGTAGGAGAAATAAAAGAATGGGTAGAACCGGTATCAAATAAAGTATATACTTCGCTAGAGTTTGTGATAAGCGTACCCGTGATGACCTCATTCGGGTTCCTTTCTTTCTGGGAGGTCACAACAAACGCTCTCCCTTGCACTACCGGCTTTGACTTTTTTGGGACAGCCTTTGGTGCCTCCATCCTAGCTGAATTTGTCTTTGGTGAACGACAAAATTAGGCTAAGTGACCTTCTCTTCCACAATTATAACATGCTTTGGACGGCATCACACAATTTGGACTGATGTGTCCCTCCCCTCCGCATTTGAAGCATATGATAGGTGGTCTTTCTCCTTCCTTAACAACGGGTGCTGGTGCTGACGTCTTTCCATCATTGTTAAATCTCCTCTTCTTGAAATGTCCATTCTTATTGTTTTGGCCCTAATTACCACCTAAGTGGTTACCATTTCGCCCGTTGATTCCCCTCCACGCTTGTCACCGCCGCTTGATGATCGCTCTCACTAGTATTATCATTTTGTCGGCTGCTCTCTTTTGGTTGTGTTGACTCGTTATCGCGCTCCACCAACTGAGCCCTATTTACAACATCTGAATACAAACACAGTTTATGAGAAATAAGATGTTGAAATATCTCCGGCTTCAAACCTCTTAAAAACATTCGTGCCATTATCTCTTCATTATCCACCAAGTGGGACGCAAACCGGGATAACGTCGCAAATTTTGCCTCGTATTACGACACGGTCATATTGTTTTGCTCCAATTTGATAAACTCCACCTCCTTCATGTGACGAATACTTTCGGGAAAGTATTTGTCATTGAACAGCTCTTGAAACTTCTCCCAAGACATCTTCAGTATGGCAGGTTGAGTACGTTTTACCGATTCCCACCAGTAATCTGCCTCTCCGCCCAACATAAAGGCGGCAAAGGGAACCTTTTGCTCCTCGGAGCATCCCAAGACATCAAATATCTTGGTGATCTGCTTTATACATGCTTCCACCATAAGTGGTTTTGGCTCTCCCTTAAACTCCGGTGGTCCCAGCTCCTTGAACTATATATAGTGGTTGATGACTAGAGAGTTTCAAAGTGTTTCCACCTACATTTTGGACAGGAGCCGCTCTCACCTGTTATTACATGAATTGCATAAAGCCTCTGAACAATCCATCATTCATCATTTGGTCAGTGTTGTTGTTCGCATTAGGATTGTCGCCTTCCTGATGCACATTATCCCGATTATTGATATGTGGTGAATCAGCTATCGCTTTGTGCTCCATTGCTATTCTCAACATTCTCGGATGTCATTTTTGAATCTTGCCACAAAACAAAAGTTAATTGACATGTAACATATTATCCATATACTCTGACCGACCAATCAAATACCAAATAAACTTAGGTAGGTCATACTAGCGAAAGAATTCCCCGTCTCTCCCCTCTTAGTTCTATTCTCACATCATAGCCAGGGATCATATCCCTAAGCTTTGATACCAACTGTGACGCCCACAAAATTAGGTATACATCACCCATCTTGGGTCGCCAGATACATGGTACAGAATTCAAATACAATTTACTAATACAACTGTTGTGTATAATATGACAAAACATAACCGTGAGTTTGAATACAATTATTATCTACTAGAGATTATACAAACTCAAAAGGAGTCCTCATTACAATTATTAACACACTATTTCACAGAATAATGAGGACTACTAATGTTATCCTCTAAATCAGTCACTCCATTCCCCGACTAGTCCCTCGCTATGTTCTCATTTTCTCAAGAGAACGGTGAAAGAAAGGTGAGCTCAACTAGTCCAAGAAGAAATATTATGACTAAGATAATGCGAGAATAAATTATCGTTAGCCTTCAGCTTGATGTTAAAACCGATAAAATATAACAATATCAAGTTTAGCTGCGGTAGAACAAGCAATCCATTAAAAGAGTCAAGTAGAGAATAAAATCTACTATCTTTTATGATTTAAAGGTTTTCAACACTTTTATCATTTGAGACTCGACAATAAATAATCCACATCATCGAATCACCCTGCATTTCTGACCCGAAAAGATATTTTTTGTATCCGACCACAATTATCCATACACTACGGGCCAAGAATATTTTGTATTCATTAATGGTCATGATCATGCCAACAACTATCCATCAATGCACTACTACCAATGATGAGGACTTTTACCACATCATTTGTAGCATTACGGTCATGATTACACCGAATAATCCCTGGTCATAATCATACCAAGTCCATCTATGCACTATAGGCCACAGATTACTTTCAACAACATATAAACATGAGGATGATGACAATGATATAAAAATTCAATAAAAACAAGTTCAAGAATTAATTTATCCAGAACTAATAACGTCCAAATTCTCAACATGACATTTGCTTTGTAGAGTAAAATTCAAGAATGCTTAGAAGAATATTTCCATGAAAGATCTTTGGATGAAACGCAAATATCATGGATATTCCACTAATTTCATGGAGTATAGAAGTCAAAGTTTAAACCAATGAGTATAATCAAGAATGGAATAACAAAAGAAATCACCATGCTACTGTACTTTGCCAGCAGACAGAGTTATTCAACGAATAATAAATGCGGAACCAGTCGAGGCAAAATTGGCACCAACAGGATGTTCCAACAAAATAATAAAGAGCGGAACCGGTCCCACGTAAACGCATATATCTGAGGATGTTCCATGCGAATAATAATAAAAAGCGGAACCGGTCCCAGTAAAAACGCATGTGAACAAAATATTCCAAGAGAATAATAATAAAGATGGAACCCGGTCCGTAAGCGAAAGCGTCATGACGCAGGATATTCAACGAGAAAATAATAAAAAGCGGAATCGTAGAAGAATGTCACAAAGTATAGGGTAGTCTTGGCATTATCTTTGGTTATTCAGTGAGAATAATAAAGAATATAATAACAAAAGTTCTCTTCATGAATACAAAAGAAATAATATCCCTTACCGTAAAAGAAACTGAATATAAGAGTAGGGAAGTAGCAGAATATTTTTCTATAGATTCTCTTATAATTTCACTCTCTAGAGTTTCAGTGAATTCATAAGAAATTATGAAGAAATGAACTTCTATTTATAGAAGAATAGACTGCATAGTAACTAATCCATGAATGGTCCAGATTGATTTACTTTTAATCGGACGGTCCATATTTAAAGAAAAATCTTTTAAATAAAATATAATATATTATAAAAATAAAACTTATTATATAATATATTTATATAAATTATCACGTGTTTGTTTGAAAAAGAATACCTCCCTGTGAATTATTACCTCCCTTTTATTGATTTTATCAAATCTATATATATATATATATATATATATATATATATGAAATAATAATACCACTTCCATTACAACACCATAATTTCTCCTCTTCTCTTATTCCCATGACCCACACACACACACACACAATTTTCCTCCACCACACTCCACTAACAATATATATATATATATATATATATATGTATATAATCATATGCCTGCAGTACATATATATAAGAAAATTTGAGATTACTTTCTCCTGACGATTTTAAAAAATGAGCAAGTGGGGGTTCAAATAATAGGCAAAATACATCATAAAAATTTCCTTAATATTTTTAACAACACTTATCATCACTATTATAATTCACAATATTAATCGACCAGGTCGTTCCCAGGAAAGAGGGGGCTTTCCAATAAGGATTTCTCCCTATTGGTGTGCAATTAGGTGACCAAACCTCTCCTTGATAGAACTTCTAGACATCGTTAATATTGTAAATAATAATATTAATAACTTTGTCGTCTCAATTATTGATTTAATAATATATAAAATATTGACAATAATTGAATCAAATAACGTGAGATACTTATCGACAATTCATGAGCAATAATTGAACAAAACTGAGTGACTTCTCACGTAAGCATCAATAATCAAAACCGCTTTGCTCTTTGTGCAACTACTGGCAGTATTCTTGTACTTTTAACACTGGTGTTTCAACGATTAACGGTAAAACTTCCGCCGTTATTTTCATAAAGTATTTTTGTCGTTTTCTTAATCCGACAATAATTCCGTTATAGGGTCCACCAATGATTGTCTTAGTTATGCGAATATTCCCTGTTAAAGCGAATATTCCCAGACCAATCGAATATTATATAACAACTTGCGTACATTTTTGCAAAATTTATAAATATTACCCACAACTATAACATTATATCAAATTCATTCCATAATATTCAAAATTCTATTTATAGAAAATTCATCTTTATTTATAAAAGTTGGGGTCTTACAGATATGATGAACAGAGTGTTCAAATAGTATTTGGACAAGTTCGTCATAGTGTTCATTGATGATATTCTAGTCTATTTTAAGATGCCAGAAGATCATGCTGAATATCTAAAAATAGTGTTGGAAACATTACGGAGGGAGATATTATATGCAAAATTCACTAAGTGTGAATTTTGGCTCGAACAAATGCAGTTTCTAGTACATTTATAGACAAAGATGGCATATCCATAGATCCAGCGAAGGTGGAAGCGGTGAATGAGTGGGAGCAACCGAAAACGCTAACCGAAGTTAGGACTTTTCAGGGGTTAGCGGGATACTATAGAAGGTTCATTCAGGACTTTTCTAAATTAGCTACTCCGTTGACAAATCTGACAAGGAAGTCGATGAAGTATGTATGGACAAAAAAGTGTGAGGATAGTTTTCAAGAACTAAAAAGGTGGTTGAGTGAGGCACCTGTATTATCTTTACTAGACGATACGGGAAATTTTATAGTTTATAGCGATGCTTCGCATAGGGGACTAGGTTGCGTACTTATGCAGCATGGCAAGGTCATTGCGTATGCGTCACGTCAGTTAAAGGATTATGAGAAGGTCTATCCTACTCATGACCTAGAATTTGCAGCTGTAGTGTTCGCTCTAAAAATATGGAGACATTATTTATATGGGGAAAATGTTAGATATACACGGACCATAAAAGTCTGAAATATATCTTCACATAGAAGGAGTTGAATATGAGGTAGAGAAGGTGGTTAAAGTTGGTAAAAGATTATGATTGTGATATCTTATATCATCCGGGGAAGGCGAATGTAGTAGCCGACGCGTTAAGTTAGAAGAGTAGAGAAAAGCTATCAATGTTAACGACTCAGAATGAGTTAATAACAAAGATGGCCAGGATGGAATTAGAAGTTAAGTTGCCAAATGAAACAATAGAGATGTTATTCTCAATAGAGACGCGACCAACGATAGTGGAACGGGCTAAGGAAGTACAGATAAGTACTAAAGAATGCGAGTGTGTGAAAAAAGATAATGAAGGATGATGTAAAGACTGAGTATAACCTTGATAAAGAAGGTTTACTTCATTTTGAAGGAAGAATTTGGGTTCCAAATAATTTTGAGTTGAAAGAAGAGATTATGTGTGAGGCCCATAGTTCGAGGTACTCGATACATCCTGATAGTACTAAGATATATCAAGACATTCGTCAGAACTTTTGGTTGCCGAACATGAAGAGAGAGATTGCATAATACATTAGTAAGTGCTTAACTTGTCAGAAAGTTAAGGCTGAACATCAAAGACCGAGTGGATTGATACAACCACTGGAGATTTCGGAGTGGAAATGGAAGTATATCACCATGGACTTTGTGGTGGGACTTCCAACAACGAGAAAGGGGTACGACGCTATTTGGGTAGTAGTGGACCGGTTAACTAAATCGGCTCATTTTCTACCAATAGGAGTTAGGTATAACTTAGACCAGTTAGCTAAGCTGTATGTTAAGGAAATCATTTCCAGACATGGAGTACCTATTTCGATTGTGTCTGATCGTGATCCACGATTCACGTCGAACTTTTGGAGGAGTTTGCAAGAGCAAATGGGAACGCATTTGAGATTGAGTACGGCGTATCATCCACAAACAGATGGACAAAATGAACGAACGATTCAAACGGTAGAAGATATGTTAAGATCTTACGTTATGGATTTCAAGGGGAGTTGGGACGAGCATCTACCTTTGGTCGAATTTCCTTACAACAATAGTTTTCACGCTAGTATAGGCATGCCGCCTTACGAAGCGTTGTATGGAAGGAAGTGCAGAACACCACTTTGCTGGGATGAAGTAGGTGAACGTCGAATGTTAGGACCTAAGATGGTATATTAAACGGCAGATATGGTAAAGCTGATAAGAACTCGATTAGTAGCGGCTCAAGATAGACAATAGAAGTATGCAAATCCTCATCGAGAGAAGAGGGATTTTAAAGTAGGTTCATATATATTTCTAAAAGTATCACCTTGGAAAGGGAAGATACGTTTTGGAAAGAAAGGGAAGTTAAGTCCAAGGTTTGTAGGACCTTTTAAAATTTTAAGAAGGATAGGGGAGATAGCTTATGAAGTAGCCTTACCACCAGAAATGGAAAGAATACACAATGTGTTTCACGTGTCCGTGTTGCGTCCTTATAAACCGGACTACAAACACGTAATAGAGTATGAAGCTATTCATATAGAAAAAGACTTAACGTATGAAGAAATTCCGATCCAGATTATTGATAGGAAGGAACAAGTCTTTATAAATAAAGTAATACCTTCAATAAAGGTAATTTGGAGTAACCACGATGCTGAAGAAGCAACGTGGGAGCTCGAAAGTAAAATGAAGGAAAAGTTTCCTCATTTGTTTATTTAAGAATAATGAGATTCTGGGGACAGAATCCTTATAAGGAGGGAAGAATGTAACGCCCGAGAATTTCGCATTTTGAATGAATTAAATTTTTATTTGATTATGTGGATTAAATAAATTTAATTGAGTTATTATGTGAGTAAGATGTTCAAAGGTCGTTATATGACCTAGAATGTGCGGATGTGATTAGTATTCTGTCTTTGTACTAGAATTAATTGTTGTGAATTATCAAGACGAAAAACGAGGGTTTTCCAAGAATATTTGCGTAAAAACAGTATTCATCCGATTTTGTTTGGAGCTAGGGTTTGAGATTATGAGAAATGCGTAATGATAGAATACGAAGATAGTATGGAATATTCAATAATAATTCCATTATGCCAAACAAAGTTTTCGCTTGCGGACATAAAACCTAAGGGTTTATGAAAGAGGTTTTCGAAAGGGAAATGTAATGCGTATAGTCATTTCAGATTTATATGTATGAAATACGAGTATTATATTAGTATAAATACGAGTATGGTATGAAGAATAGTAAGTCGTATTATATGAATATCGTATGAGTATTAGACGAAGAGATTTCGTGAGTAATACACGTAGAATACAAGTCGTATGAATGGAGTATAAGTTAAAGGTTGGTATAACTTATTTGGATTTAAACCAATAGCAAGCCCAATGAATTATATGAGAAAGCCCAAGTTAAATCCCAACGTTTATTAAAGTCAACTCCAATCCAAAGAATTGAACCGCGGGTTTAACCGGTGGGTCATGGGATGGGTAAAACCCATGGGGCAACCCATGGGGTGATCCACAAGAGAGTGGGCTGGCCACTTTATAGCCAAGCAAAGTGACAACTTGCTCACCAAGTATTTTACTTGGTGGTAAAGTTGACAAAGGAGGTGGAATAGTAAGGAGGTGGGAGTTAGACATTTTTGCCCTCACTTTGGTTTTCTATATATACAAAGCTAGAGTTGGCACTTTATGGTTTTACAAAGCTTGTCCAAAGATATATAGAGAGAGAAAGAGCTAGAATCATATAATCCTTCTACTTCTAAGCAAACCAATAGGCATTTATCAAGAACGTGAATTACTTCAAAGGTAAATTCTTATAAACCGTAATCTTCATCTTTTTCGATTTCTTTCTCGCAGAAGAATCGTAGATTGGTGGAGCATGTTTATTGAGGAGATATAAGGATGCCTATTAATGGCCAAATCATTGGTAGGTCATGACCAAATAGAAATCGTAAGTGTTTACGTCAGTTAAAAACCATAAACGTCTTGAACGTTAACTTAGTTATTAATGAATGTTTTGAAAACTGTTATAGCTAAGGAATGTGCCTATTGTTTGGTTAGGACGACTATGATGAATCAATGGAGTTTTCCATTTGATTTAACTTATAAAACACGAGTAACGAAGTTATGGCAAATTTTGCAAAAATAGACGTTAAACATCGAAAACGTAAAAAGCCCGGATTAAAGGTCAAAAGTCGACGTGTGACTTGAAAACGTTGGTTTCCTATGTCAACAGGTGAGATAAGGTGATTAGGAGTCGTTAGCGAAAGAATCATCGTATTTCAACTTATAACAAAGAAAACGAGTATTGAACGGACGAAAACGTTAAATGAACGCTTAAAAATGAACTTAAAGGTGAATTCCAAGTTAACGGAATCGAAAATAGGAAATTCTTATATGAACACGTAAAGGATACGATTTGTGACTTGTAGGCTTTTGAATGGGTCAATTCGGATGTAAAACGAACAAATTAGGATGATGGGAGTTTCGTTAGGAAACAAAATGTTTTGGGCTAACTGGTGCATAGGCTCTGCTTATGACACCAAAACCAAGACAAAGTGGTGGCGGTAGTAGCTCCAGACTCGGTGAGTACCACCGCTAACTCGCTGCATGATGCCACTAGAATACTAGGGATGTCGGCAAGCACTTGTAATGATAAAAAAAAAGGTTGACCAAGTTAGGTTTTGTTCCATTTTGAATGTAGACCTAAAGTAAGACGTTAAAGGTACTTAAAGTACATAATAAGACTTACCTTAAATCACTTATAAGGTGTTAATGTAGGAAGATCTAGTAAGGTTTAATAGAAATTAAACAAAGAACGCGAAGACGCAATAAGTAAATCGTGAATGACGTTCAATGTTGGTATTTAACCAATAATGATCGAATGCCGGATAATGAGGTAAGAATGTTAATGAGACGTAACAAAGTATAGGAAGTCGAATCGACTTTATTAACGAAGTTAATACAAATAAGACATAGAAGAGAAAGAAGTTGGTTAAAACCGTAAAGTTAGTTTGTTTGATAACTAATTGCAGTGTGCTATGTGAATGTATCATGTAGATCCTATAAAGACTGAGAATAGTTGAATTGTTTATTCCAAGAATGCTTGAAGGCAAGTCTTTCTTAAACGCTTGTCTAACCTTCGAGTTAGCCAAGTTTATATGTGATGCATATTATACAATGCATGTATGATTTTAAGGAAAGAGTCGATGTCTGTTTTTACTCGGCTAGACTAATACTGAAGAGTTGATTGATTTGTTTACAAGTATTTCGATATAGAACTGTTAACGCTATCCTATGACAAGTATTTGGTACGGATGAGAAGGTAAGTTTGTCTATGTATAAACAAATGTATTTTTCATCGATTATTCAATGGGTACGCGAGGTTGCCAAATGTTGAATGTAAGAGCGTTGATCAACATAGAGTACAATAGGTTGATCACCTAGAAGTGCTCGTAAGTAAAGACGGGTGGATGGCCATAGTGCCGGATATCCTTTTCAAGTATGAAAACGAAAAGAGTATGTTCATGGTCTATTGATCGGTTCATCATTCCTAAGCTATTGTATATACTTCGAAATTGTTGTTATGACATGAGAAGTACTAGTCAAATGTTTCGTAGTACTTCATAGACAATTGTTCAAATATGTAATTAAAGCATAAAAATGTTATTGTGATATTCATATGATTCTTTGTTAAGACTTGTTGAACTAGTTATGCTCATTCTTGCTTGAACCATATGTTTACAGCTAAAATCGAAAGAACTGAGAGTTCTAAGAGAGATAAAGGCAAGGCTAAGATGGACAATTAATCGTCCTGTAATATACTAGTGTATTTGTATGTAATATATTCATGAAGAACAACGAATGTATTCGGTTAGTGAACATGGGGAAGGATTTATTACAAATGTAATATAAAGATAGTAATTACACTCATTTTGTTGTTATCTCAATGGAATGATTGTATGGATTGTAGTATCGTGAAGCACCATCTGTCAGGTTGGAAGATACCCAGATTTGGGGTCATCACATATCATCTTCTAAGGATTGGAACAGGATGTTCTTGGCCTTTTTGTCAAGTTGGACAGCTCTCTTCTGATTGTATGTCCACTCTTCTTTAACTCTAATTTGTATTCTGTTTGGATCATCAGTGGTTGGTACAATCTTTGTTGGAACATAGGGCCCATTCTGAACGGTCTCAAATAGATCTTCATCTATTGAGTCCATGTATGCTTGCATCCTGACTTTCCAGTTTGCAAATTTATCCTTGTTGCACATTGGTGGCTTGCTGCCTCCTCCAGTCCTAGATTCGCTTGGTACGTGTGCCATTGGATCTACTAAAGCTTGTAAGTTGTATAATAGAACTTGCTTTGATACCAATTGTTAGTTCCTAGTTGGCACAATAGTTATCTAGAAGGGGGGTTGAATAGATATTAAAAATCTTTTCATTTTAAACTTGTTCATTGATGATGATTAAAACTTAGCGGAATTAGTCTTTGTTTTAATCTCCTTAACAAAGTAGTGGAGTTATGATAGTGAGGAAGTTATAGCAGTTATGGCAGATATAGCAGTTATAGTATGAATGTAAAAGACACGGTCGTTTTGTTTTAATCTGCTTGATTTGCATATATGTTATCTTTAAAAACTATCCGTTGGATCCATCCGTTGAAGTATTAAATGCGTTTGACCTTTCTGATCTTTGATGGCGACTTTTCTGCACACCTTCTGAATTTCTTTCTGGCCCACTGACACAACAGACTGCTTTCTCACCTAACATTGAAAAGGTGTTTTCCCCCTTACCCATGGTACTTTCCTTAGCTTCTTCAATACGCTTCTTTGTTGAATACTAAGGATATTTCTTATGACTTTGGAACTGGTGAGTACTACAACGTTTAGAATCCATTCCTCATTTGTTGAAGTCTGTCTCCACACAAATCATGAGGCTTGACGTTTCTGACACAAGACAGATGATACTCTATGATTCAGATCATGATACTCTACGATTTAGATCGTGGTACTCTACGATTCAAATCATGGTACTCTATGATTCTGATCGTGGTACTCTACGATTTAGATCTTGGTGACTTGTCTCCTTGGTGCCTGGTCTGATGCTATCAGCCGAGAGCACTACGATTTCTCTTAAGTCTTTGCACACTACGATCTTCGCTTGCTTGAGTTATAAACTCTATGTTTCCGAGGGCATTCTACGATCTCTGAGTTGGCTCGGCAAACGTTGGGACCACTCTACGATTTCTGAAGAGGACCTTCAAGGCAGGCACACTACGATCTTTGAAGCTCTACGTTTCTGCCTTGGCTTCTGCAATGTTGATCAGATTGATACACTGCGATTTCTTCGAAGCCTATCTATTACATCTCAAGATCAACCTAACTGCTTTGATCTTTTATATCTATACATTCATTTACATAATGATACACGTTACGAGCTTAGCTCAACCAAACAAATTTGATCTATCACTAAGTCCTTGTACATATATTACTTGAAGGACTTTACAAATACTCATGAGCATATACATTAAAACATCAAATCATAATATGCATTCTCCCAACAGATTCTTAATTTCGGGATAGTTGATGTAAATAGTAGTGATGCTATCATTTGATGTTAAAACTTTTGCTTTGAATAATTATATAAAGTTGTTTGAGATAATGTGTTAAGTGATTATGTTAAATTGTTGAGTTAAGCCTTAACTATTTCGAGAATTTAATAAAGATCTAATAAGCATATATTTTAACAGAAATATGCCGCCGAGAAGAAGACAAAATCGTCAAGCAGCTCAAGAAGAATCGACGAATAACAACAACCATGCCAATGCTAACCCCGTTCAACAATTGGTGAACTTACTAGCTGGAGCGATGAATAATCAACCTCAAGCTCTACCGAATACGATGTTCAAAGATTTCAAGGCGGTGGAACCGCCAGAGTTTAAAGGCTCCATGAACCCGATCGAGGCTCAAACGTGGGTTATGGAGATGGAAAAGATTTTTGATGTTGCAAGAGTCAGAGAGGATCAGAAAATCGCTTTTGCAACGTTCATGCTAAAATCTGATGCCAGTTATTGTTGGCAAGTAAATAAGGTCTGAGGATGAGAAGGTATGTTCACGTGGGAGAGATTCAAGGAGATGTTTTTTGAGATGTATTTCCCAACCAGCTCGCAGAACCAAATGGAAGTTCAGTTTGTGGAGTTGAAACAGGGGAATATGTTTGTACCAGACTATACGACAAGATTCAATGAGTTGGATAGGTTTGCCACATATCAAGTATACACAGATGAGAGAAAAGCAAGAAGGTTTGAACAAAGATTAAAGCCTTGGTTGTATAGTCAAGTGTCATTGTTTCAGATAAAGACATTCACTGGAGTACTGGAGAAAGCCATACTCGTTGAAGGTTGAAGCGATACAGTAACCAAATATAATCAGGATCAGAAGAAAAAGTAGAGTGAAAATGAAGGAATTAACAAGGCTAGTGGAAGCAACACAGGAGGTGGTAATAATAATCAAAAGAGAAGATGGTCTGACAAATCATCAACTAGAAATCAGCAAGGAGGTAAGAGGAAGAGAATCGAAGCGTGCCCGACCTGCAGGAAAACTCATTTGGGAGTGTGTATGAAGGGTAAACGAGTGTGCTACCATTGTGGTCAAGAAGGCCACATAGCACCTAACTGTCCTAACCCAAAGAAGGGTGCATGCTTCACTTGTGGCTCAAAGGATCATCTGGCAAGAGACTATCCTAAGAAGGGATCTAGAGGGGCAGTGTCAGGAGGATATAGAGGAAACAGCGGTGGAAGCGCTCTAACTATCACAGGACCAACCGCAACCAACCGACCAACCGCCAGGATGTTCAACATGACAAAGTCTGGGATGCGGTCTTGATCTCGTGATGTGGTGTCAGGTATCATTCCGATCAATAAAGTTAATGCTTATGTATTATTTGATTCAGGTGCTACTTGTTCATTTATATTCAATGACTTTGTTAAGAACTTAGAATTACCTAAGGATGAGTTAGCATACCCCATGAGCATAGAAATTACGAATAGAGAAATAATCCCTGTTAAGTATGTACATAAGAACTAAAGAGTGGATATTAGGGTAATATCATGAACGTAGATCTTATCTGTATTCGACTTGGGGAATTTGACGTTATCTTGGGAATGGACTGGTTATTCAATTACGGGGCTGTAATTGATTGTCAGAAGAAACGTATTAACCTTATGACTCCGTCAAAGGTTGTGTTTTATGGTAGCAAGTCGCCTAGACAAGCGAGTTGTCTGACGATGATGCAGGCCAGGAAGTAATTAAGACAAGGCTATATAGGATATTTATCTTACATAGTCGACAATCATAAAGAAAATTCGAAAGTAAAGGAGATATCAGTAGTGAGGGACTTCGCGGACGTATTTTTGGACAATTTTCCAGGACTTCTGCCAGATAGAGAGGTTGAATTCGTGATCGATTTGGTACCAGGAACGGCTCCAATATCAAAGGCACCATACCGAATGGCATCGATGGAGATGAAAGAATTGATGGTACAACTACAAGAATTATTGGACAAGAAGTACATTCAACCAAGCGTATCACCATGGGGAGCGCCAGTGTTATTTTTAAAGAAGAAGGACGGGACGATGCGACTCTGCATCGATTACAGATAATTGAATAAGGTCACTATTAAGAATAGATATCCATTACCGAGGATCGATGACTTGTTTGATCAATTGAAGGGAGCAAAATACTTTTCAAAGATAGACTTGAGGAGTGGTTATCATCAACTGAAGGTGAGGCCAGAGGATGTACCGAAGACAGTGTTTAGAACACGATACGATCACTACGAATTTTTTGTAATGTCCTTTGGTCTAACGAATGTTCCTGCAGCATTTATGGGCTTAATGAATGGAGTGTTCAAGCCATTTTTGGATAAAATCATAGTGGTATTTATAGATGACATTTTGGTATATTCGAAAACCAAGGAAGAACATTAAGAGCATTTGAAATTAACGTCAGAGGCGTAGAGAAGGGAGAAGTTGTATGCCAAGTTTTCAAAATGCGAATTTTGGATTGAGCGAGTACAATTCCTTGGACATGTGATTGATAAAGACAGAATTTTGGTAGATCTATCCAAAGTCGAAGCCATGATAAACTGGGATCAGCCGAGAACACCATCGGAAGTACACAATTTTCTTGGTTTGGTAGGATATTACAGAAGATTCATTCAAGACTTTTCCAAGATCGCAACTCCGTTAACGAATTTGACTCGAAAAACTGCAAAATTTGTTTGGCCGGAGAAGTATGAGGAAAGCTTTCAAGAATTGAAGAAGAGGTTGAGTACAGCACCTGTGTTATCTCTTCCGGATGATACAAGAAATTTTGTTATTTATAGTGATGTGTCGCATAAAGGACTTGGTTGTGTGCTTATGCAAAATGGCAGAGTCATTGTGTATGCGTCACGACAATTGAAGGATTATAAGAAGGGGTATACGACCCACAACTTGGAGTAGCTGCAGTGGTTTTTGCGTTGAAAATCTGGAGGCACTATCTCTATGTGGAGTAGTGTGAAATATATACAAACCACAAGAGTCTGAAATATATTTTTACACAGAAGGACTTGAATATGTGCCAAAGAAGGTTGTTGGAGTTAATTAAGGACTATGATTGTGAGATTTTATACCATCAGGGTAAGGCAAATGTGGTTGCTGACGCCTAAAGTAGAAAGGGTCGGGAGAAATTGATGATGTTGACCGCTCAGGAGGAGCTAATTTCAGAAATGGAGAAACTGGAGTTGGAAGTGAAGTATCCTATAGAAATTGATGAAAAGCTATTTTAGATGCAATCTCGTATAACCCTGCTACATAAAGTTAAGGAGGCTAAACTTCATGATGAAGAATGTAAAAAAATGAAAAAGAAGATATCCAAAGAAATCGAACCGAGATTCCAGATGGATAAGGAAGGAATACTGAGATTTGAGAGCAGAATTTGTGTACCGCCAGTAACAAAGATTAAGGAAGACATTTTGAGCAAGGCTCATAGCTCACGATATCTGATTCACCTTGGTAGTACCAAGATGTATCAAGATCTTTGACAACATTTCTGGTGGCCAAATTTGAAATGAGAGGCTGCAAAGTATGTTGCCAAGTGTCTGACTTGTCAGAAAGTGAAAGCAGAACATCAGAGGCCGAGTGGGTTGCTACAACCGTTGGAGATTCCAGAATGGAAATGGGAATATATTACGATGGACTTCGTGGTTGGCCTTCTGAAAACTCAGAAAGGCTATGATGCAGTATGGGTTATCGTTGACCAATTGACAAAATCTGCACATTTTCTTCTGATCAAAATCAGATTCCACTTAGATCAGTTGTTAAGGTTATATGTAAAAGAGATTATTTTGAGGCACTGAGTTCCGGTGTCCATTGTTTTCTATAGGGATCCGCACTTTACATCAAACTTCTGAAAACGTCTACAAGAATGCATGGGTACGCAATTGCGAATGAGTATGTCATATCATCCTCAAACAGATGGGCAGAGTGAAAGAATGATTCAGACATTAAAAGATATGTTAAGAGCTTGTGTAATGGACTTTAAAGGAAATTGGGATGATCACCTACCGCTCGTAGAGATCGGCTACAACAACAGTTACCACGCTAGTATTGGCATGCCACCTTACAAAGTGTTATACGGCAGAAAGTGCAGAACTCCGCTATATTGTGATGAAGTTGGCAAAAGACAATTACTAGGCCAAGAATTAGTACAGCAGACGACAGAGATAGTTAAAGTGATTCGAACAAGACTGGTAGAAGCTCAAAATAGATAGAAGAAATACACCGATTCACACTGTAAAAATGATGAGTTTGAATCGGGTAGCTATGTGTTCTTAAAGGTCTCTTCCTGGAAGGGAAAGATCAGGTTCGTAAAGAAAGGGAAATTAAGCCCAAGATTTATTGGTCCCTTTGAGGTACTGCGAAGAATCATAGAAGTTGCGTATGAGGTAGCATTACCTCCAGCACTCGAGAATGTCCACAACGTCTTTCATGTTTCAGTTTTACGACCATACACAACCGATTGCAAACACGTGATTGAATATGAACCCATCCATTTTGAGAAAGACTTATCCTATGAAAAATTTCATGTGAAGATTGTTGATCGGAAAGAACAACTTCTCAAAAATAAAGTAATACCTTTTGTTAAAGTAATTTGGAGGAACCACAACGTTGAAGAAGCAATGTGGGAACTCGAAGAGAATGTGATTAAGAATTATCATCAATTATTTACTTAATTTACGTGTAAGCGATTCTGGGGACAGAATCTTTGTAAGGGGGAGAATGTAACGGGTCGAATTGATTGAGTCGTGATTCTGGGGACAGAATCCTTTTAAGGGGGAAAAGATGTGACGAACGAGATTTTTGTAATTTAATTTTGATATTTATTGAATTAAATAAATATTCTCAATGATTTAATTATTGGATTAAAAAATTAATTGATGAAGTTGTGGTAGATTAATTTAATTATATGTGTTATATTTATTAAATTAATATGGAGAATTTTTATTATTCAAATAATGTAATTATGTGAGCTTCTTTGAATTAAATGAAATATTTAATAAGCATGACATTATTTTAATTAATTTAACGATTAATTAGAGATTTAATAATTTGACATAATTAATAAATGAGAAAATTAATTATGTGACTATATGAATTAATGAGATATTATCATATTTTAATTGAATTAAAGTAAATAAGATATTTGATTTATTTTATAAAGGGGTGTGACACTATTAAACTATAGTACAAAAGATCTATTAAATTAAATGGCTATAGTTCTTTTAAGGTTAGCCAAACAAGGCATTAGGGGAGGTTGAGGGCAGTTTATCCATGATCGGTTAACTGACCACAACTGCGTCAGTTTATAAATTATATACGTAGTGTCTTTTATATTATTTTTCTAAGTCTGACAAACTATTCAGAGAGAAATTGATAGTTTTTAGGGAAATTATGAGTGTGTGATTGAACAAGCAACTGAGAAAGGATCATCTCTTCTAATCTACACTTTATACGCTTTGGGTAATTTCTTTAACCCCGTTTTTATTTACGTTGTTTAAATTTTATAAGAAAATGGCTTTCAAGTTCTGTAAAACCTCTGTAATTGGAAAAGGGTAGTGATTATGTTTCATCAGTTTCATAAAAATTATGTCGTACATTGTTTCTTCAAAATACAGAGAATAAAAATATAGTCATATGGCCTTACGTACAAAATTTGATACTTCAGTCATATGTTATATCATAAATTTATACTAGTACATGATTATGTATATTAAAACGAAGAGATCAAACTTCAAATGAACAGATTCGGTATTATAATGAACCCGTAATGTTGATTTTCATGTTTTGTGTTCAAAACTTTCAAGAATATCAAGAACAGTAAATTATATGTTTTGATTCTGCAAATTATGTGTTATAACATGTTAAAATCATGCTAGAAGGGTTAAGTAATAGTTATATGTGTGTGACAATGTTTAGGTATGTCTAAATTCGTGTAGAAATAATTTAATTGGAGGTTTTGGCCATGTTCTGCAAATTTTTGAGAATTACGAGGCTGATATTGGTTCAACTATGACTGTGGCTGATTACCATACCTTAAGTCTCTCATGGCATGACCTGTATGACACCAAAACCAAATTCTGACTCCATGCGTCATAACGCCAAGTACAAGCCTATAAGTTCTTGTGCTTGGCCACTCTCTGAGAATGTCCAGAAATGAATTTTTTAAAGTGTTCAAGTCCATGAATGTGATAGTAACCTAATTTAATGAACATAAAAATATGTTAGAAGTATAACGAGACGTTAAAATAAGTTATTAACATATGAATAACACAGTTACGTGTGGATTGAATGATTAAACACATAGTTAACTTATTGTTCGTGAGGTGTAAAATTATGTGACAATAAGTGTGGTAATTTGACTAAGTATAGTCATAATCTGAGTTAGACATAAAGAATGAACTTGTAATGACTAGTTACGATGTAATTGACTGATATTGTGAATGAAAATGATATGTAGGACTAAATCAAGGAATATGTATAATTAACGTGTAATCTACGCACGAGGCAAGTTTCCTAACCCTACTTGTTATCATTATTCAAGTTTATAATTTATGTCGAGTAAATTCTCATTATTATTAACCAAGTTCAAATTGTTATATTAAAGATTATTTATCTTTTCAAAGTATGATTCCGTTATACAATACTTATTTTATTGTAAACCTCTTGAAAATGTTATTCGATTTAAATATCATTTATTATTGAACCTTGTTAGACTAGTGAACCCTTATTGATTCGACTAGTCCATAGTTGATGAACGTTCAAAATTTCAGAACCCTTATTGATTTATCCAAACCAAACTTCCTTTGGTGTGGACCCTAATGTCAAACTGAGATGAACAACCCTGTATAGGGATTACTTATGTGTTAGCGTTAAGATATTATGCACAGTATGGTACTAAGGGCTTATTCCCCTAAGTACGAGTAGAAGAGTCCATAGTCTTATTACTGTTAAAAGTTTTAAGTATAACCCTTGATAACCTAGGACATAGTTCAAGGTCTTATGACCCTCAGAAATCTTTTGATTCTTGTTATTCATTCTTGATTTAAAAGTTGAGTTTTATTCTAGAAGTCTTTGATTCACTCACATGTTATTATATATTGTTATTTTATTTTTTATATTTGTGGGCAATCATGCTCACTCTTACGTAATAATAACACTGCAGTTAAGAATGAAAGGTCCAATGAGCCTTCTACTAGCAAAGGCAAGGGCAAGATTAACAAGTGATGAAGACTTGTTATTTTATGTGATGATGTATTTCTGTTTTAGACTTATGTTAATGATGTGTAAGATGATTAATTGTTTATGTTTTCGCAGTTAAGATTTAAGGTTAGTATGACCTGAGATTTATGTATTTTTATGATGTAACTCCTTAAGGAGAGGATTTATTTCTATTTATTTATGCTTTCATTTATTATGGGTAGGTAGATAAAATGATGTTTGTATAGTGAACACCAAATCATGTGGAAATTTAAGTATCTGGATTTGGGGATGTCACAGTTTACCCACACACTTCATATCATATAACAATATTATTATGCAACTCACATGAATAAAAATAACTCTTACTATATAGTCTATACATATATATATATAATATAGACATATTTATGCTCCACCTTGTATTATATAAAATATATAGTTAGCTACCATATATTAAAAGTTTACTATATTGCACAAATTAATCAAGTAAACATATACTCATTTTATCAATTTTAATCTTTTACACATTAATTATTATTTATTCATAATAATTATTAATTAACACATTATCAATTAATTACTCATAATTGCAATTAATCCACATGTTCGGCTCTTTCTTTACTATATTCAAATAAATTGAATATTTATTTAATAATCTTATCAAATCTTTGATATTAAAATCTTAGGGCTAGTCCACTAATTTAAATAACTATTAGTGACTCCCTTGAATCAATTTATAACCACATAAGGTTTAAATAATTTCACAAAACTAACTCATTAAAAATTAAATCACATATTTAATTATATAGGGAGTTTAAAATTCACGGTCATTACAGGCTCTACTCTGTTCACGGACTCTTCGCTCACCATGTGTATGTCTCTATACATCAAGTTATCGATCGACATTTACAATAACACATAACAAGTTGATTAGTACATAATACACAATAATATAAGCACAAATCACATTTAATTTATTTAGGGTTAATTTCAATATTTTAAACATTTCGGTAATGAGTTTCCTCAATACCTTATTAACTGATTCGACTTAAGTAAAGCTCGAGTTTACTTCCTTTGGACTTTTCCTTCCCTAATGAGGTTATTAGCCTAAGGTTATTCCCCCCTTAATTTTTATAACCAAATGCTTTGATACCAACCTGCGACGCCCCCAAATCCGGGTATCTTCAACTGATGAGATGGTCTTTTGCGATACTACAATTTATCTGATCATTCCATTGAAATAACAACAAAATGATTGTATTTACTATATTCTTATTACAATAGTAATAAATCCTTTCCCGAGTTGTAAACAGAATACATTCTTCATTATTCAGAAGTATATTACATACAAACATACTAGTCTATTACAGAATAATTAACTATCCATCACAGCCTTGCCTTTATCTTTCTTAGAATCCTAAGTTCGTTCGGCCTTAGCTGCAATCATATAATTCAAGCAAGAAGTGAGCATAACTAGCTCAGTAAGTCTAACAAAGGATAATATAAATACCACATCGAGAATTATAAGATTATCTTCCATAACTGAACAAATAGCTATGAAGTACTACGAAACATTGACTAGCACTTCTCATTTCATAACAATGATTCCAAAGTATATATAATAGCTTAGGAATTGTCGACGTCGGGATTTTTATTTGTCCCTTTTCGTTACTTGTTCTTTGGTGTTCTCATTTTAGGTGAGATTTGTTTGAAAAAACAAATGAAAAAGGTCCGATATGTATCATGTCGACCATGGATTGTTAAGAGTCGCCAGTCGGTTTTTTATATGGTTGTACCAACACAACCGAGAAAAGGTTTGCATATTGACCCAGTCATGTGACACTGCTAAACGGGTCGGTGAAACCGAGATTCATTAGGATTCGGGGACTTGCTTATGCAGAGGGAAAGTGTTAGACACCCCCCCCCCCCGACATCCGTGTTACCATGGTGACCGCCACTTTTCAAGAAATTGTTATATGAATGTGTGTGTGTGGGGGGGTGGGGGGTCAATGTGTTTTTATATGGAAGTAGTGCGAGGCCTCGTTCGCACCTATATACACAGGGTTTGAATTTGTATAAAAATTCAGTTTTAAACAAGATATGGCAGCGGTGTTTGTAAATAGTGGTTTTTCAAACCCTTGTGCTCAATAGTAATTGAGACCTTTTACACTTCCATTTTTTATCAAGTGTTCGGCTTGATTGCTTTTGATTTTCGAATTGCGAAGCATCTTCGAGAAAATAATGTACAAAGCAGTGCCGAACTCCTCGTGGGCATGAAAACCATCTAAGGAAATCCAAACACCATGAAGAAATTTACAAGTTGCTTACAGCTGAAAATGTCCATCACGGGAACCGAATCTAGATCCAGTAGACTAAATCTGTGATCACATGATTCCTAGGCTCACATGATGTCGTAATTGATATGAAAGCAGTAAGTAGATATATATATATATAAGCTATAAATATATATATCTGCATATGATCGACCACCACCATGAAAGCGCCTCATGGGGATCGAAATGTAAATAAAGTTGAAAAAGCGATCAACCGCCATAAAATAAACTCAAAGTAAGGACAAAAAGTATATATATATATATATATATATATATATATATAAAGTCATATAACGCGGATGTAAAATCGAGGCTCATCGAACAAAGTTCGACACACGATTATATATATATATATATATATATATGGTAGGGATCAAACATTTTCCTTAAATAGCATTCTTTTATTAAAATTAAGTCATTTTGGAGGGGCGGTGGCATTTTGTAAATACAATGCCATAGCGTATTTAAAAATGCCACCGCGTCCTCGAAAATGGCGTGGTTTTAACGAAAAGAATGCTATTTAAGGAGGAATGTTATTTAAGGAGAATGCTCTTGATCGGCCATATATATATATATATATATATATATATATATATATATATATATATATGAAAGCAAATAAAGCGCTTGATGCCAGGCTCAATCAAGGCATAACTTCGATAATGTTAGTCCATATATATATATATATATATATATATATATATATATATATATACACACACCTTGATGAAATGAAACCACGGATAGAAGGCTTACACGTTACGCCAAAGAAGACTTCTATAACTTTAAGTCGATGAACACTCGGCTCCCGCCGGTACAAATAGTAGCTATATATGAGCTCACAAGTGTTTAAAATGAGAAAGCACTCAGTTTAGGGTGTGTACAAAGCAAATTTGACATGACTTCCTCACATTTTTCTCTTACAAAATGGCCACCCCAAGCCCTCTATTTATAGAGGGGGGCCATGAGTGTACTCTGCTGACTAGCCCAGCATAAATGTACTGCGGCTACCCAAGGTGCCCTGTGAACTTGCAGTCCCGTCGTCTCAAAATGCGTGCGCACGCACCTTTGTGATGTCTGCTCAAACTTTTAGAATTGCAATCCGGGCATCCGACTGAGGTATGTAAGACCTATTTAGGACCGCCATTGTTAAGAGTAATGCAATGACATGTGATTAGAGGTTGTACAAAGTTAGGAATGTTACGGCCCAAAATCCGAGGTCCCGAATCACCGCGGATCCGGTTCGATCATTCTATAACTACTATTACTATTTGCGGAAGATATAAACATAAATTGTGACGCCCCCAAAATAGGTATACATCACCCATCTTGAGTCGCCAAAAACATGGTACAAAATTCAAATACAACTTACTAATACAACTGTCGTGTACAATACGTCAAAACATAACTGTGAGTTTGAACACAAATATTGTCTACTAGAGATTATACAAACTCAAAAGGAGTCCTCATTACAATTATTATCACACTATTTCACAAAATAGTGAGGACTACTAATGCTATTCTCTGGACCATCACTCTGTTCCCGACTCGTCCCAGCTATATTTTCATTTCCTAAAGAGAACAGTGAAAGAAAGGGCGAGCTCAACTAGCCCGAGAAGAAATATTATGACTAAGATAATGCGAGAATAAATTATCATTAGTCTCCAACAATGTTAAAGCGATAAAATATAATAGACATCATGTTTAAGCTGCGGTGAACAAGCAATCCATTAAAAGAGTCAAGTAGAAAATAAAATCTATTATCTTTTATGATTTAAAAAGTTTTTCATCACTTTTATCGGCGAGACTCGACAATAAATAATCCACATCATCTACTTTTCTGACCGAGGATATTCATTAGGGTCACGACCACAAATTCCATGCACTACTGCTAAGGATATTTGTGTATTCATCAATGGTCATGATCATGCCAACAAGCGTCCATCAATGCACTACAGGCCGATGAGGACTTTTACCACATCATTTGTAACATTACGGTCATGATTACCGAATAATCCCTGGTCATAATCATACCAAATCCATCCATGCTCTACAGAACATAGATGACTTTAAAAATATAAATATGAGGATGATGACAATGATATAAGAATTCAATAAAACAAGTTCAAGAATTAAGTTATTCAGGAACTAATAACGTCCAAATTGTCAACATGATACTTCTTTTTATAAAAAAATTCAAGAATGCTCAGAAGAATATTTCCATGACAAATACTGGATGAAGCGCAAATATCAAGGATATTCCACTAATTTCACGGAGTATAGAAGTCAAAATTTTAACAAACTGAGTATAATAACGAATGGAATAACAAAAGAAAATACCATGCATGCGGTACTTCGCATAAACAGGTTATTCCAACAGAATCATAATAACGGAACCAGGTCAGGTGAAAATCACACCGACAGGATGTTCCAACAAAATAATAAAGAATGGAATAACAACAGAAATCACTATGCATGCGGTACTTGGCGTAGGCGAGTTATTCCAAGCGAATAATAAATCTGAGAATATTAAAAGGCGGAACCGGTCCAGGTGTAAAATACACAAATAGAATATTCCAACAGAATAATAAAGATAGAATAATAATGACGGAACCAGGTCCGGCGTAAAGCACATACAGGATGTTCCAACGGAATAATAAAGATAGAATAATAGAAGAATTTCACCAAGTACAGGGTATTTCGCGTATACAAGTTATTCCAACAGAATAATAAAGAAATGGAATAACAGAAGTTCTTTTCTTGAATACAAAAGAATAATATCCCTTACTGTAAAATAATACTTCATATTAGAGTAGTGAAGTAATAGAAAACTCTTCTTCTTTCTCTCTATAATTTCTCTCTCTAGAGTTTAGTGAATTCGTAAGAAAAAAATGAAGGACTGAGCTTCTATTTATAGGAGAATTGAAGGATACTATTGGATTGTATAGTAGGAATTCAAACAAAATATTTTTAGATTCACGGGTGAAAGATAAATTGCAGATGTAGGGTTTCGACACAGAAACGCACAGCGGAAATAGAAGAATTTAAACCAAATTCGAATACCCTAAACAGGATCCATGCGAAAAATAGTTAATTCAGTGGTTAGAAATTATACCGATTAAGAAAGCGATTAAACGATGCGGTTGAATCTCCAACGCCTTTCGAATGAACTGCATCTCTACGGTATCCACACGAACACTCCACAAATCGTCTTATGATCTGCAGAAGAAGGAATCGTGGTACTAGCCACCAAGGATGGGGGTTTTCGAAATTGTTTTCTCTAGTCTCTCACTAAGAGTGGCTAGGATTTTTGTTTTTGATTATTATTTTAATGGTGCTATATATCATATATATAGTAGTTAAAAGGTATTCATCAAAACCTAATTTCATAAAAATTCGAATTATATATATATATATATATATATATATATATATCTTAATTAAGTCTTACTTAATTAATATACATATATATAAATTATCCTTTTAATTTAAATTTGTGAGTTAAATACTATTAATCATATTAATATATTTAAATCCTTAAAATTTAAACTAATTCCCTTTTAAATTACGTTTATGCGTGTGACCTATAGGTTATTATTACGTTGGCAATAATTTTAAAATCATATTATAAAATTATAAGCAGGTGAAGTGACATCTAGTAATGCATCTTTGCTACCCAAGTAATAATAAGATTGATGATTCGATGCAACCTTTTTCGTGACCAATGTTTTAATGTAATTTAATCCTTTTAACCTTAATATCCTAGATTAAACTCGAGTCATGGAATGTGTCATACTCTTCATAATTTAATCTGAGTTTTCTTGATCAATGAGTAGACTATATGAAACAAATCACTATTTGAGCATGGCCATGCATTTCATAGTCCTACTCAATCAAGAGGCCTATGGATATCACCCATAATATATAGGATGGTTAAATTCCATCTAGATCACTCATATCTCTCACACAATTCATGATGAACCCAATAATAACCTTTATATTCCACCCTATTAAAGGTGACATTTGATGATATCAAAGTACATAAATTCTCGTGTAGTAATATAGCGATTTCAGGTTGAAGGACCATTACATCATTGTCACTATGAGAATTGCTAATGACACTTCCGCATAATGCTCCATATAGAATTCTCATGGTGAATTACGTCCGAAGACATCGTTCTCTAACATGTACCTATGCATTGACTTAATATCTCATATATTTATGACCAATGAGATTTGGTCATAAGTCAATCCACATACTAGTCTCAATGCATCATTGTTGTCCCATCAACAATGATACTCGACTAGGGACTTTTAAGAACAATGATACTAATTGTAATTATATAATCTCATGTTCAAGTCACATACTTGAAACTATATAATTTGTAACACTATTCTAAGGAATTTTATTATGTTAACAATTATATTACGCAGTAAATAAAACCATAATAAAATTATATATTTACTCAATCAAATATAATATCAAAACATTAAGCAATTATATCAAATAATTGGCCTCTAGGGCATAAACTCTAACAGCAGACGCAACCTAATTATCCCACATGTGCAATCCTTTAATTCAACGGCAACTTATATATATATATTATATATAATGCAACATGTTGGCCACTTCTATTATATATATATATATATCCCATATTAGACTCCACCTTCCCGACAACATCAATTCCCCCAACAAATTATCTTTCATATAAAAACACACAATTCATTCACCCACCAAAACCCACTAACAAAAAAAATAATGAAATAATACTCCATGTGACAATTTGATTCCCCCCCTTTTCCCCACCCACTTTGACTATCCCGTATACATATATACATATATAAATATATAATACTTATATATATATATATATATAACAAAATTAAGATTAACTTCCACCGACAATTTTAAAAAATGGGTAAGTAGGGGTCTAAATAATACGCCAAACTTACTATAAATACTGAAGCAATAATTGAACAAAACTGAGTGACTTCTCACGTAAGCCTCAATAATCAATACCGTGTGCTACTATGCAACCACGCGTATTACTGTACTTTTACTACCGAGTAGTTCAACAGTATCAACGGTAAAACTTCCGCCGTTATTTTCATAAAAATATTTTTGTCGTTCTCTCAATCCGACAATAATTCTGTTTTGGGGTCTACCAATGATTGTGCCGTCGTACGAATATTTCCTGTTTAAAACGAATATTCCCGACCAATCGAATATTATATAACAACTTGCATACTTTGCAAAATTTATAATTATTACCCACGATTATAACATTATATCAAATTTACTCTATAATAATCAAAAATGATATTTATAGAAAATTCATTTTTTATTAAAAAGTTGGGGTCTTACAACCTCCCCTTCTTAAGAAATTTCGCCCTCGAAATTAGGGTATGTACCTAGTATATCGAAGAGGTAAGGATACCTTGACTTCATTTCAGATTCTAACTCCCTGGTCATTTCCTCAACATCGTGGTTTCTCCACAAAACTTTAACTTGAGGTATAACCTTGGAGCGTAAATATGTTCCTTCTTATCCAAGATTTGAACAGGAACCTCTTCATACGTTAAATCTTCTGCTATTTCTTCCGGTTCCAACTTAATAATGTGGTTTGGGTCTTCCACATATTAACGTAACTTGGATATGTGAAAAACGTTATGAACACGAGACATACTTGGCGGTAAAGCGAGTCTATAGGCCACAATTCCTACTCGATCGAGGATTAAAAATGGGCCAATGAATCGAGGATTGAGCTTTCCTCTCTTTCCAAATCTTGTAACTCCTTTCCATGGAGCAACACGTAACAACACATGATCTCCTATATCGAATTCCACGTCCTTTCGATGAATATCAGCATAACTCTTTTGTCGATCTTGTGAGGTTTTTATACGTTGTTGGATCGTTTGAATCTTTTTCGTAGTCATATGTACCAACCCGGTCCCAACAACGTTGCTTCCCCACCTCATCCCAAAGATCTTTGGAGAATGACACTTTCTTCCATACAACGCCTCAAATGGAGCCATGTCGATGCTTGATTGATAAGCTGTTGTTGTAGGAAAACTCCACCAACAGAAGAATTTGTCCCAACTTCCTTGAAGTCAAGGACACGAGTCTTAATAAATCTTCCAAAGTTTGAATAGTCCTCTCGATTATTCGATAAAATCGAGGATGATATGCCGAACTAAATCGTAAATTCATGCCAATAGCTTTTTGCAAACTAACCCAAAATCGTGAAGTGAATCTTGGGTCTCGATCAGAAACTATGGACACTAGCATACCATGCAGTCTTACAATCTCGTTTATGTACATACGAGCAAGACGTTCAAGTGTATAAGTTTCTCGTATTGGTAAAAAGTGAGCAGACTTGGTCAATCTATCAACAATGACCCAAATTGCATCAATGCCTTGAGAAACCTTGGGAAGACCAGTAACAAAATCCATGGTAATGTGCTCCCACTTCCACTCTAGAATTTCAAGTGGTTGCAATGGACCTTTTGGTACTTGATGCTCCGCCTTGACTCGTTGACAAGTTAGACACCTTGAGATAAACAACGCTATCTCTCTCTTCATATTGCTTCACCAAAATGTATGACGAATATCATGATACATTTTGGTACTCCCAGGATGGATTACAAATGGTGTGTTGTGCGCCTCCATCATGATTTTATACTTTAACTCAGGATCGTTAGGAACACAAAGTCTAGAGTTGACTCGAAGTATTCCTTCATCATCAATTCTTGCTTCTGGCATATCACCTTCTTGCACTTTCTTCCTCATACGAATCAGCTCCAGGTCTGTAGTTTGAGCAGCTTTAACTTTATCAATTAAAGTCGGTTCTACTTGTATGTTCGCCATCATCACGTGAGTCCCTGGAGTCTTTATCTCTATCTCCATCCTTTGCAAGTCATAAAAAATGAGCCTTTGCGTTGACAATATCGCACTTGTACCCGTATATGATCTTCTACTCAATGCGTCAGCTACCACGTTTGCTTTTCTAGGATGGTATTGGATGGTATGATCATAATCTTTCAGCAGTTCAAGCCAACATCGTTGTTGCGTGTTGAGTTCCTTTTGAGTGAAGAAATATTTGAGGCTTTTATGATCCGTAAAGATCTCCACTTTTTCCCCATACAAGTAATGCCTCCAAATCTTTAGTCAAGGAGACAACAATTATAACTCTAGATCATGAGTAGGATAATTCCTCTCATACTCTTTTAAGTTGTCGTGAGGCATAGGCTATGACTTTCCCATGTTGCATGAGAACACATCTAACCCTTTTTCGAAAGCATCATGTAGATGACAAATCCTCCGAGCCAGATGGTATTGTCGAGCAGGTCTTTGAAATGAGTCTCCTCTTGAGTTCTTGAAAAATCTTCTCATATTCTTCACTACAACCGAACTTTGTATCTTTTTGAGTCAGCTGAGTTGATGGAGTAGCGATTCGAGAAAATCCTTCCACGAATCTTCGATAATAACCAAATAAAACCGAGAAAGCTACGTACTTGATCATCGATTTAGGTTGCTCCCAGCTTTGAATAGCTTCAATCTTTGCTGGGTCAACAGATATTCCATGACTTGATACCGCATGCCCAAGGAATGCTACTTCCTCAAGCCAGAACTCGCATTTCTTCATGGCTTTTGGAATAAAGCTTATATTCACGAAGTTTTTGGAGTGTCAGCCTCAAGTGTTGCTCATGATCTTCACGGCTTTTGGAATAAATAAGGATGTCATCAATAAAGACGACCACAAAGTGATCCAAATATTCCTTGAATACTCGGTTCATCATATCCATGAAGGCAGCAGGAGCATTAGTCAATCCAAAAGACATAACTAGGAATTCATAATGCCCGTACCGAGTTTTGAAAGCCGTCTTTGGAATGTCATCGGTTCTAATCTTCAATTGGTGATATCCGGAATGAAGATTAATCTTTGAAAAGAATTTAGCTCCTTGAAACTTGTCAAACAGGTCATCAATACGTGACAATGGGTACCTATTTTTTATGGTGACATGATTCAACTCCCGATAATCAATACAAAGTCGCATACTCCCATCTTTCTTCTTCACGAATAGAGCGAAGCACCCAGGAGAAGTACTAGGATGAATAAAGCCAATGTCTAACAATTCCTGCAGTTGGGTCTTTAACTCCTGAAGTTCAATAGGAGCCATTCGATATGGGGCTTTGGAAATGGGTTTTGTACCAGGTTTAAGGTCGATACAAAATTCAATTTCCCGCTCTAGGGGTAGGCCAGAAAGTTCTTTAGGGAATACGTCAGAAAATTCATTAACAATAGTAATATCCTTCAAAACTGATGTATTTTTGTTTAGATCCGTGACATGAGCTAAGAAAGCTTGACATCCATTTATCAATAAACGAATAGCTTTATGGATTGAGATGACAGTGACTGATTTTAATGGTTTGGTTGCTTGAATTTGCATAATAGGTTGGTTGGGAGTATGAAAGCTAACAACCTTACGAAAATAATCAATTTTTGCATGATAAGTAGTTAACCAATCAATCCCTAGAATTACGTCAAATGCAAGTATTTTCAATGAAATAAGATCGATAGTTAATGTGAGGGTACCGATTTGAACCAAACAAAACTTATAAACCGTGGATGTAATGAAGGTTTCTCCCAATGGAGTTTTAACAGATAAGTCAAAGTCCAATTTCTTCGGAGTCAAATTTAAACGTTGAGTGTAAGTAGGAGAAATAAAAGAATGGGTAGAACCGGTATCAAATAAGGTATAAACTTCGCTAGAGTTTATGATAAGCTTACCCGTGATGACCTCGTTCGGGTTCCTTACTTTCTGGGAGGTCACAACAAACGCTCTCCCCTGTACTACCGGCTTTGACTTTTCTGGGACGTACTTTGGTGCCTCCATCCTTGCTGAACTTGTCTTCAGTGAACGACAAAATTGAGCTAAGTGACCTTCTCTTCCACAATTATAACATGTTTTGGTCGGCATCACGCAGTTTGGACTGATGTGTTCCTCCCCTCCGCATTTGAAGCATATGATAGGTGGTCGTTCTCCTTCCTTCACAACGGATGCTGGTGCTGATGTTTTTCCATCATTGTTGAATCTCCTCTTCTTGAAATGTATATTCTTATTGTTTTGGCCCTGATTACCACCGAAGTGGTTACCATTTCTGGTATGTTGATTCCCTCCACGCTTGTTGTCACCGCTTCGATGACTATTCTCACTGGTATTATCATTTTGCCGGCTGCTCTCTTTTGATTGCGTTGACTCGTTATCGCGCTCTACTAACTGAGCCCTATTTACAACATCTGAATACAAACACAATTTATGAGAAATAAGATGTTGACGTATCTCCGGCTTTAAACCTCTTAAAAACATCCATGTCATTCTCTCTTCATTATCCACCAAGTGGGACGCAAACCGAGATAACTCGGCAAACTTCGCTTCGTACTGCGACACGGTCATATTATTTTGTTCCAACTTGATGAACTCCACCTCCTTCATGTGACGAATACTTTCGGGAAAGTACTTGTCGTTTAATAGTTCTTGGAACTTCTCCCAAGACATTTTCGGTCATGCGGCGAGTTGAGTACGCGCCACCGAATCCAAACGAGAATCTGCTCTCCTCGCAACATAAAGGCATCAAAGGGAACCTTTTGCTCCTCAGAACATCCCAAGACATCAAATATCTTGGTGATCTGCTTTATCCATGCTTCCACTTTAAGTGGTTTTGGCTCTCCTATAAACTCCGGTGGTCCCAGCTCCTTGAATTGTTTAGCGGTGACCGTCCGAGAGTTTTCAGTGTTTCCACCTACATTTTGGATAGGAGCCGCTCTCGCCTGCTGTTGCATGAATTGCATAAAGCCTCTAAACATTCCATCATTCATCATTTGGTCAGTGTTGTTATTTGCATGTGGATTGTCGTCTTCCTGATGCACATTATCCTGATTATTGATATGTGGTGAATCAACGGTCGCCTGTGCTCCATTGCTATTCTCAACATTCTCGGATGTCATTTTTAGATACTGCCACAAAACAAACGTTAATTGACATGTAACATATTATCCATATACTCTGACCAACCAATTAAATACCAAATAAACTTAGGTAGGTCATACTAGCGAAGGAATTCCCCGTCTCTCCCCCCTAGTTCTATTCTCACATTTTAGCCAGAGATCATATCCCTAAGCTTTGATACTAACTGTGACGCCGCGAAAATAGGTATACATCACCAATCTTGAGTTGCCAAAAACATGGTACAAAATTCAAATACAACTGTCGTGTACAATACGAGAAAACATAACTGTGTGTTTGAACACAAATATTGTCTACTAGAGATTATACAAACTCAAAAGGAGTCCTCGTTACAATTATTATCACACTATTTCACAGAATAATGAGGACTACTAATGCTATCCTCTGGACCATCACTCCGTTCCCCGACTCGTCCCAGCTATATTCTCATTTCCTGAAGAGAACAGTGAAACAAAGGGTGAGCTCAACTAGCCCAAAGAAGAAATATTATGACTAAGATAATGCGAATAAATTATCATTAGTCTCCAACAATGTTAAACCGATAAAATATAATAGACATCAAGTTTAACTGCTAGGTGAATAAGCAATCCATTAAAAGAGTCAAGTAGAAAATAAAATCTACTATCTTTTATGATTTAAAAGTTTTCATCACTTTTATCATTTGAGACTCAACTTAATAAATAATCCACATAATCTCTACGCACTACTACCGAGGATATTCCTTAGGTCACGACCACAAATTCCATGCATTACGGGCCAAGGATATTTGTGTATTCATCAATGGTCATGATCATGCCAACAACTGTCCATCAATGCACTACGGGCCAATGAGGACTTTTACCACATCATTTATAACATTACGGTCATGATTACATCGAATAATCCCTGGTCATAATCATACCAAGTCCATCCATGCTCTACAGGCCATAGATGACTTTAAAAATATAAACATGAGGATGATGACAATGATATAAGAATTCAATAAAACAAGTTCAAGAAATAAGTTATTCAGGAACTAATAACGTCCAAATTGTCAACATGATACTGCTTTGTAGAAAAAAATTCAAGAATGCTCAGAAGAATATTTCCATGAAAAATACTGGATGAAGAGCAAATATCAAGGATATTCCACTAATTTCATGGAGTATAGAAGTCAAAATTTTAACCAACTGAGTATAATAACGAATGGAATAACAAAAGAAATCACCATGAATGCGGTACATATCATAGACAGGTTATTCCAACAGAATAATAATAATAACGGAACCAGTCGTGAAAATCACATCGCAAGCGGGATGTTCCAACAGAATAATAATGAATGGAATAACAGAAATCATCATGCATGCGGTACTGACAGATGAAAAGTTATTCAACGAGAATAATAAATAGAATAATAATAAAGGCGGAACCGGTCGGTGTAAAACACCACATGTGACGAGGATATTCTAATGAGAATAATAAAGATGGAACTAGGTCCGGCGTAAAGCACAGATAGGATGTTCCAACGGAATAATAAAGACAAAATAATAGAAGAATGTCACCAAGTAATGGGTATTCCGCGTATACAAGTTATTCCAATAGAATAATAAAGAAATGGAATAACAGAAGTTCTCTTCTTGAATACAAAAGAATAATATCCCTTACCGTAAAATAATACTTCATATTAGAGTAGTGAAGTAACAGAAAACTCTTCTTTTTTTTCTCTATAATTTCTCTCTCTAGAGTTCAGTGAATTCGTAAGAAAATAATGAAGGAATGAGCTTCTATTTATAGGAGAATTGAAGGATACTATTGGACTGTACAGTAGGAATTCAAACGAAATAATTTCAAATTCACGGGTGAAAGATAAATTGCAGACGCAACCTAATTATCCCACATGTGCAATCCTTTAATTCAACGATAACTTATATATATATATATATATATATATATAAAACAACATGTTGGCCACTTCTATTATTATATATATATATATATATATATATATATATATATCCCATATTAGACTCCACCTTCCCGACAACATCAATTCCCCCACCAAATTATCTTTCATATTAAAACACACAATTCATTCACCCACCAAAACCCACTAACAAAAAAAATAATGAAATAATACTCCATGTGACAATTTGATTCCCCCTTTTCCCCACCCACTTTGACTATCCCATATATATATATATATATAAATATATAATACTTATATATATATATATATAAACAAAATTAAGATTAACTTCCACCAAACAATTTTAAAAATGGGTAAGTAGGGGTCTAAATAATACATAAAACTTACTATAAATATGAAGCAATAATTGAACAAAAGCGAGTGACTTCTCACGTAAGCCTCAATAATCAATACCGTGTGCTACTATGCAACAACGCGTAGACATCGTACTTTTACTATCGAGTAGTTCAACAAGATCATAAAGAAACTTCCTTAGTTATTTTCATAAAAATATTTTTGTTGTTTTCTCAATCAAACAATAATTACATTTGTGGGGTCCACTAATGATTGTGTCGTAGCACGAATATTTCTCTTAAAAGCGAATATTCCCCAACCAATCGAATATTATATAACAACTTGCATACTTTTGCAAAATTTATAATTATTACCCATAACTATAACATTATATCAAATTTACTCCATAATAATCAAAATGATATTTATAGAAAATTCTTTTTTTATTAAAAAGTTGAGGTCTTACATAAATTGTTTATACATTACATTACACACTATTCCCCAAGGTCGAGAGTAACCTTAACTTATACATAATTCATAACTTTTCTAACATATAACAACATTAATATCATATAATACAAATCTAAGCGCTTGGCGATCTACTAAAGTTGGAACTGTCTTGGACCTTTCCTTGATCCAAGCGTATTACTTTGAATCGCAATGTTTTATCATAATATAGCAAGGGTGAGCATAAAAATTGCCCAAAGAAGTTCAAGTTCAATAATATAACGATATATCATGATTGAAAGAGTCTGAATAATAAGCTGGCTATAATTCAACAATATAATTGTGAACTAACAGGAATAAATTTATGATTGAACAAGTATTATACATGAACAAATATATCTAAACTAACTGGTAATGAAGGTGATCAGCCTTTCATACCTGACTTATACATGCAATATATACATAGTACAATTCATGGCAACTAGCAATGATTAACCATAAGCTTATCTGAATAAAACAACTCTTAGTAGAGTTAAGTAAAATAAACTTGCACGAGCAGGTTGATTATCACTACATGATTTATATCGCTTTATCAAGAAGACCTAATATTAGTAATATTGGATCTCCAATATTAGAATAATATCATCACGATTATAATACTACTATATATATAGATATACATAGAATAACCTAAACACATGCACATAACACATAACCCTATCGATTCTACAATACACATGGGACTCGGTGATCAAGTCAAACTTTTACTGATTTGAGTTGAACTGACATTAAATCGGCGTCCCCGATGATCTACAATGAACTTTTATCGAGTCTAAGTTCAATTAAACTCGCTTTAAACACTTAACAATTAACTTAAATAATTTTATTATCAATCTAAATATTTTTCGTAAGCTCATAATAATTTTAAATAATAATTACTATTTATCTTGATTTTTCAATCATTAAAACATATTTATATAAATTAAATACCACAATATTCTATTACCATTAATATTTATTTATTATCAAATAGTAATGAAATACATGTAATAATATTGTAATATATTTATAATATATTAAAGTATTTTTAATACCTTAAAATCACCTTTATATGATTTTAAATAATTAAATTAATTATCCGATAATTTCTTTTAATATTAAAATATTAATATTTTCTTGGCAAAATATCAAAAGTTATATTTAATAATTTAAAATATTTTTCTAACACTTAAATAATTTTTATATGATTTTTAAATCATTAATTCTTTTTCCTTAATTTATTTAATATACTTATTAAATAAACTAATTATCATTATTATTGATTAATTAATAAAATCATCACAAAATATCAAAAGTCACTAAAAATAACTTTAAATATTTTCTTATACCATAATATTATTTTTCATGATTTTTTGAGTATTTAAATCATTTTAAATAATTTATTTAATATTATAATTAAAAAAATTAATACAATTTATATTTCAAAAATATTAAATATTTATGAAATATACTCTAAATAATTAAAAACAATTTTTAGAGACATTAAAATAATTTTTAGAATTTATTATGTATTTTTAATAATTAAAAACCATTTTTATCTATTTTTTAAATAATTTCTAGAAAATAATTAATTAAAAAGGGGCCTCTATAGCTGAGGCAACCGTCATTATAGGTGTTCTCGATGTTCTTGAGACCTTCATGGGTTTACGGTTGGGTGGTTTGGTAGGGTTTATTCGGTGTTCCTTTTGATTTACAGGTTGGTAAAGTCGTTAAACTTGTAGTATTCATGTAATACTACAATTCTATACCATCATCTAAGTCATTAAGCATCACAGTTGCAAGATCCAAGCTTGCAAAGTTGCTATCAGAGGCTTGCTGGGTTTTCTGGGTTTCCCAAAAATCCAGTCAGTTTCGAGTGACCACTTTGTGGCTCACAAATCTTATGGTTCTGGTCATTCATTTAGTAGTTTTATGGTTTCGGTCTATAGTCCTTATGTCATAATACAACCTCATAGCATCATAGCAACATAAAAACATTAGATACACAAGATCTGGCCCGGTCAAACTACCTGACATGAACTCGGCAGATGAAGATCTAGGTTACCCAGAATCTTCATCCGGCATGATGGTCAACGCTATTTTGACCAAGGATTTCTATGCTTCTGTTACTTATTTTGGTGATCTAAAAGCATGAGTATGTAGTCCTTATTCCTGTCCCCAACATCCAGCCAACAACAGGACCAATACCATCACACACTGCAAGATTCAAGCCCTGCAAAAGGTTGTCAGAATTTTCTGGGCAAAACTGGGCATCCCAGAAACTCATTTCGTGAATGGTCAACGATATTTGACCGCTTATATCTCTCGATCTACACATGATCTGGACTTGATTCAAGTTCCAGATCATAGTCCTCCTGACATAGAACACAGTTATAACATAAAACAACACAAAGTAAAAACAGATACGAATCTAAGGCCACTGACATTCGTTGTCAGGCCATTTTTTTCAAGTTTTTCCAGATTTTAGAAAACATTAAATTCGTGCATCTAGATGTTATAGATCCATGATCTATCAACCCAGATCGCTTATAGACACCTTATAACATATCTTTAACCAATCAATTTCAACATATAACATCAAATCATGAGATTTTAAAAATTAGGGTTCTTATACCTTTTAGCTTTGATTCTTGGATCTGATCTTGATTCATGTTCTTGGATGGCTATGAAAAGTTCTTAGCTTTCATTCTCTCTCTCTCTTTCTCTAAGTCCTGAATTTCTAGTGAGAGAATGGCTTGGGGGCAAATGAGAATTAAAGTGAACTTTAATCTCATATATTTCTTGATGCATGAATCTAATTGGTGCTAGGTGGCTGAGTTGTTGCTGATTGCTGTGAAATAGAGTCACATGGGGCTTGTAGAGTGGTTCAACCACTCAAAATATTGCAAGATTTACAAGCTAGCAATTAAAGAATGTGATATAAGGGCATTCTAGTCATTTAGCAATTAATTTTAATGGCATTCTTGATATTTGACCAAACCCTTAGGGTTTAGGGGTTGGTTAGGGTTTAAGGTTTGGAAAATTTAGGGTTTAGGGTTTGGAAACCCTTAGGGTTTACAAATTTAATTTTCTAAAATGTTCAATTTAGGTTTTAAAATAGAAAATTAATATTTCTAAATTATAATTAGAATTTTTCTAAATATATTAAAATTTCTTTACCATAATTTAAATCTTGCTAATTAGGATTAACATTTTCTAATTAAAATTGCTAATTAAACAATTAAGGTCAAAAATTGATCATTAGGATTTTTAACCCAGAATTAGGGTTTTAATTATAACAATAATATTTCTAATTTATAAATTAGATTTCGTAATTAGGGTTTTCTAATTACACATAACTTTATATTTAGGATTAATATTTCCTAATTAACATAAAAATTATTTAATTATCAGATAGGTTTTCCCTAATTATAAATTAGGGTTCCTAAACCAGAAATTAAGATTTCAAATTTTGAAATTAGGGTTTTATAACCAATGTGACGCTCCCAAAATAGATATACAACACCCATTCTGAGTCGCCAAATACATGGTACAGAAAAGCAAACTACAACTTAAATAATATAATTGTCGTACAAAATACGACAACACATACTGTGAGTTTAAATACAAATATTGTCTTCTAGACAATATCCACACTCAAATAAGTCCTCATTACAATTATTCAAACACTATTTTATAAAAATAGTGAGGACTGCTAAAACATCTTTCTAGAACCATCACTCCATACCCAGACTAGATCCTCTGCATGTTCTCACCTCACCCGAGAAGAAAAATGGAACAAAAAGGAAAGGGTGAGCTCAACTAGCCCGATAAAGAATATTATGACTAAGATAATATACAACAAATTATCATTAGTCTTCAACAGGGAAAAATCGATAAAATATAATAGTCAACAAGTTTTAGATCAACAAGCTGCGGTAGAAACAACAATCCTTTAGAAGAGTCGAAGTAGAGAATGAGTTCTACTATCTTCTAAGATTTAAAAGTCCATCATCAATATTTTATCCACAGTAACAACAATCGATATACATCTTTAATCAAATATTCATCTTTGCACTACGGGCAAAGATATTCATTTTATATCACCGATTGGTCATGTTCATCTCAACACTGTTCATCTTTGCACTACGGGCCAAAGATATTCATCGATTAATCATTCATCTTTGCACTACTGGGCCAAAGATATTGATAATATCATCATTTAAGACCGAGGATGATGAAAAATATTTTAAAGAAAATGAATCTAGACGGGAGACAAATAAGGATAAATAATATCCAAGGATTAGATATAGCAATTTTATCCAAGATCAAAACATGGATACTGATCGAAGATAGTAACCATAATAGACATCTTGGACAAAAAGAAGAAAATTTCATTTTTTGATTGAATAGTAGTGTCAGTGAATAGTGATACGTGAATAGTGTCGTATACGTGAATAGTAGCCCCGACACAAAAAGTTCCAAATCTGAAAAATGTTCAAACCAATATTTTGGCATAATGATATCGAAAGAAATAATATCATTTAAGAAGAAAATAACATCCTTTACCTCAAAATAACAGTACTTCTGATCAGAATATCGGATACAAAGCCGAAGGAAACTTGTACCGAATAGCAACTCTCAAAGTATATAAATACTCACTAAAATATGCTCGACAATATAGAGAGAAAGAAAACTTGTTTCTGGTGTGATTTTAAAATCTAACCTAAGCGTCTATTTATAAGAAAATGCTAGAACGCCATAGGAGACTAAAATAATAGAATATTAATATTTCATTTCTTATTTTCTCGCATGCTTCTTGACCAAGCTCACCACTGACCATCTTTGAACAAAAATTTGGCGCCCACATGTTATTAAAAACAAAGTGGGTCCCACCCATAATTTAATAAAATTATTTTATTTTTCTCGAAAACTTGATTAAGTCATAGAAAATAACTTGTTTATCAGAAAAATACGAATTTTATGTCCATTTTGCCTGAAATCGAATTCTCTACAACTTTGTAGCTTTGAGTTTTTCCAAATTCCAAACATAAAATATCCGAAATCCACAAACGGATGATTTTTAATACCTCTACACCAATAAAATACTGATAAAATACCTCAGCATTAATTCCTTCATTTTATCCACATAAAAATAAATATATCCATCATTTATATTCACATAAAATAAATATTTCTTTATCATATAAATAAAAAATTAATTATTCACAAATAATATTATAGAATCACAATTATGACAACCAGGCCATTCCCAGGAAAGAGGGGGCTTTCCAATAAGAATTTCTCCTTACTGGCGCACAATTAGGTGACAAAACCTCTCCTTGACAGAACTTTCTAGACATTGCCAATAATGCTATCTAATAATATTATTCAAATAATATGAATTATTGATCTGATAATGGGAAATACTGTGCAGTGATAATTATTGAAACAACAATAATATAAAATATCAACGCATGTAATTATTGAATCAATAAAATAAAATATTGAGCAGTAATTCTTCGTAACAATTATTGAGTAGTGTCTTCTCACGTAAGAATAAATAATTCAAAAAAAATCATCAGCATGCATCCAGCGTATTCTCGTATTTTACCCAACGGGTATTCAACAGTGTTAACGGTAATAACTACGCCGTTATTTATAAAAACTCTAACTTGTCGTTTTCTTCATTCGACAGTTATTCTATTATGGGGCCCACAAATGGATGGTGTGGCATTTATGCGAATATTCCCCGACAACAAGAATATTCCACGACCAAACGAATATTCCATGACAAAAATGGTTATTTTATAACCACTTGCTTATTTTGCAAAATTTGGACATTTCACCCATAACCAGAGAATTATATCAAATTAATAACTTATGATTCAAAATAATAATTAGAGGAAATTCGATTTTATTTATAATAAGTTGGGGTCTTACAACCTCCCCTCCTTATGAAATTTCGTCCTCGAAATTGACATACGTACCTGGTGTTTCGAAAAGGTGAGGATACCTCGCTTTTATTTCTGATTTCAAGTCCCAGGTCATTTCTTCAATAGCATGGTTTCTCCACAAAACCTTAACTTGTGGTATAACCTTCGTGCATAGGACATGCTCTTTCCTATCCAATATCTTAACAGGTACTTCTTCGTACGTTAAATCTTCGGCTATCTCGTCTAATTCTAAAGTAATAATATGGTTCGGGTCTTTCACATATTTACGAAGCATAGATATGTGAAAAACATTATGAACACGAGACATGTTTGGAGGTAATGCGAGTCTATAGGCCACATTTCCTATTCGATCAAGAATCTCAAATGGACCAACAAATCGTGGATTGAGCTTTCCTCTCTTTCCAAATCTTGTAACTCCCTTCCATGGAGCAACACGTAACAATACATGATCCCCAATATTAAATTCCACGTCCTTTCGATGAAGATCAGTATAACTCTTTTGTCGATCTTGTGAGGTTTGAATACGTTGTCGAATCATTTGGATCTTTTACGTAGTCATGCGTACTAATTACGGTCCCAACAACGTTGCTTCTCCCACCTCGTCCTAGCATCTTTGGAGAACAACACTTTCGTCCATACTGGCGCCTCAAATGGAGCCATGCCTATACTTGCTTGATAATTGTTGTTGTAGGAAAATTCCACCAGTGGCAAGTACTTATCCCAACTTCCTTTGAAATCTAAAACACAGAGTCTTAATAGATCTTTAAGGGTTTCAATAGTCCTCTCTGATTGACCGTCCGTTTGAGGATGGTATGCCGAACTGAATCATAAATCTGTGCCCATAGCATTCTGCAAGCTAACCCAAAATCTTGAAGTGAATCTTGGGTCACGATACGAAACTATGGATACTTGCATGCCATGCAATCTCACAATCTCATTCACGTATATACGAGTAAGACGTTCAAGGGAATAAGTTTCTCGTATCAGTAAGAAATGGGCAGACTTGGTTAATCTATCAACAATAACCCAAATAGCATCTATGCCTTGAGAAACTTTGGGAAGACCTGTAACGAAATCCATGGTAATGTGTTCCAACTTCCATTATGGAATCTCAAGTGATTGCAATGGACCCTTTGGCACTTGATGCTCCGCCTTTACACGTCGACAGGTTAAACACCTTGAGATAAACTCTGCGATCTCTCTCTTCATATTATTCCACCAAATTGTATGTCGAATATAATGATACATTTTGGTACTCCCAAGATGGATTACAAACGGTGTGTTGTGTGCATCTATCATGATTCTATGCTTCAAATTAGAGTCGTTAGGAACACAAAGTCTGGAGTTGAATCTAAGTATTCCTTCTTCATCGATTCTCGCTTCTGGAATAGCTCCTTCTTGCACTTTCTTCTTCATACGTATCAGCTCCAGGTCCGTAGCTTGAGCAGCTTTAACTTTATCGATTAAAGTCGGTTCTTCTCGTATATTCGTCATCATCATGTGGTTCTCTGGAGTCTTTAATTCTACCTCCATCCTTTGCAAGTCATACAAAATGGACCTTTGCATTGACAATATCGCACTCGTACTCGCATATGATCTTATACTCAATGTGTTAGCTACTACGTTCGCTTTTCTAGGATGATATTGAATAGTGTGATTGTAATCTTTCAATAGTTCAAGCCAACGTCATTGCCGCATGTTGAGTTCTTTTAGGGTGAAGAAATATTTGAGGCTTTTATGGTCCATATAAATCTCCACTTTCTCCCAGTACAAGTAGTGTCTCCAAAATTTTAACGCAGCGAATCATTGCATTGCATGACTCCGGATCATGAGTAGGATAATTCCTCTCATATTCTTTGAGTTGTCGTGAGGCATAGGCTATGACTTTCTCATGTTGCATGAGAACACATCTAACCCTTTGCACGAAGCATCGTTTGTAGATAACAAATCCATCCGTGCGGATGGTATTGCGAGCGGTGTTAAAATGAGTCTCCTCTTGAGCTCTTGGAAACTCTTCTCGCATTCCTCGCTCTATCTGAATTTTGTATCTTTTCCGAAAGTCGGTGAGTTAAGCGGAGTAGCGATTCAAGAAAATCCTTCCACGAATCTCGATAATAACCAACTAAGCCCAAAAAGTCTGCGTGCTTGGTCCATGGAACTTGGTTGCTCCCAACTTTGTATTGCTTCAATCTTGGCGGGTCAGCAGATACTCCATGTTTTGACACCACGTGCCCAAGGAATACTACTTCCTTAAGCAAGAACTCGCATTTCTTGACTTATCATAAAGCTTGTTTTCACGAAGCCTTTCAAGTATCAGCTTCAAATGGTGCTCATGATCTTCACGGCTTTTGGAATAGATGAGGATGTCATCAATAAAGACAACAATGAATTGATCCAAATATTCCTTGAATACACGGTTCATCATATCCATTAAAAAAATTTGGAGCATTAGTCGATCAAAAGACATAACTAAGAATTCAAAATGCCGTCTGGGAGTTACGAAGGTAGTTTTGGAATATCCTCGGTTTTAATCTTGGTGATGATATCGAGAACAAAAGGTCGATCTTTGAGAAGAATTGTGCTCCTTGCAACTGGTCGAACATGTCATCAATGCGAGGTAACGGATACCTATTCTTGATGGTGACATGGTTTAATTCTCGGTAGTCAATACAAAGTCGCATACTCCGTCTTTCTTCTTTACTGAATAAAAGCAGAACACCCCGAGGAGATGTACTGGGACGAATGAAACCGATGTCTAATAACTCTTGTAGTTGGACTTTTAACTCCTGAAGTTCAACAGGAGCCATTCGATATGGGTTTTTAGAAATAGGCTTTGTACCCGGTTCAAGATCAATAAAAAATTCAACATCACGTTCTGGGGGTAGATCGGGACGTTCTTCAAGAAATTCTCTAACAACAGAAATATTATTCAAATCTAACTTGTCTTTGTTCAAATCCATAACATGGACTAAGAAAGCTTGACATCCGTTTTTCAATAAACGAATAGCTTTATGGCTTTATATGATAGTGACTAATTTTAGTGGTTTAGTTGTTTGAATTTGTATGGCAGGTTGTTTAGGAATATGAAAACTAACAACCTTACGAAAATAATCAATTTTGGCATGATGAGTGGTTAACCAATCAATTCCTAAAATCACATCAAAAGCAAGTATCTTTAAAGAGATAAGATCAACAGGTAATGTGATAATGCCAACTTGGATTAAGCAAGATTTATAAATAGTGGACATAACGAAAGTTTCTCCTACCGGAGTCTCCACTAATAAATCAAAGTCTAATTTCTCCGGAGACAAGTTTAAACGTTGAGCACAAGCATGAGAGATAAAAGAATGGGTTGAACCGGTATCTAGTAAGGTATAAACTTTGCAAGAGTTAAAGATTAGCTTACCCGTGATCACCTTATTCGGGTTCCTCGTGTTTTGGCCAGTCACGACAAATGCTCTTCCAGGAACCGCTGATTTTGACTTATCCGGGACAGCCCTTGGAGTCACCATCCCCGTTGAACTTGTTTTTGCTACAGAATAATCCCAAGCTATGTGGCCTTCCTTTCCACAGTTGTAACATACCTTGGATTGTTGTGGACAGTTTGGACTGATATGTCCCTCTTTCCCGCATTTATAACACACGACCGGTGGTCGTTCTCCTCCCCTAGAATTTGTTGTTGGTGTTGGTGTTGATGTCTTCCCGTCATTGTTGAATCTCCTTTTTTAAAATTTCCACTTGACTCACCTCTTCTATTATCATGGCCACGATGACCACCCGAGTGGTTACCGCCTTTGTTCGTATTTTTCCCTCCTCGCTGGTTATCATCGCTCGATGATCGCTTTCCTCCAAATATGACCACGGTTGTGGTCCCTCGGTTGAACATACTCACTATCTCGCTCTAATAATTGAGCCCTGTTGACAACATCTGAATCAGAAAATTTATAAAGAGATAAGGTATTGATTGAATCTTAGGTTTTAGACCTCTCAAGAAACATCCTTGTCATTCGTTCATTATTCTCTACTAAATGAGGTGCAAACTGGATAACTCAAAGAACTTCGCCTCGTCTTTAGGACACCGTCATGTTGTTTTGTTCGGTCGATAAACTCTACCTCCTTTCTATAGACTGAATACTTTCGGAAAGTACTTGTCATTGAATAGTTCTGAAAACGTTTCCCATGACATGTTGAGTCGGCAGGGGTGAGTGCGCTTCTGCAGACTCCCACCAAGTGATACCTGCTCGCACGGAACATAAAGGTGGCGAATGGAACCTTTTGTTCCTCCGTGCATCCCAAGACATCGAATATCTTGGTAATTTGCTTGACCTATGTTTCGCCTTGATCGGATCGGCTTTCCAATAAATTCGATGGTCCCGACTTCTTGAAGCTTGCTTTGGCATGTGATGCATCGCGCGTTGGTATCACTTCCACCGTATTTTGTACACGAGTCTCCTCGTCGATTTTGCATGAACTGCAAAAAGCTCCTAAACATTCCATCATTCATCGTTAGCTCGGAAGTGTTGTTTACATGAGGAATATTGCCTTCCTGTTGCTCGTTCTCCTAGTTTGTGACTAAAGTTGTTCCACAGTCTCATACACTGCCATAAAAAAAGGGTTAATTAAACAAATTAACATATCACATAATATCCCTATATTATGATGATCACCAACAAATAAGCTTAGATAGGACACACTAGCGAAGGATTTACTCATCTCTCCCCTCTAGTTCTATTCTCCGATCTCGCCAGAGACCATATCCCTAAGCTTTGATACCAAGCTGTGACGCCCCCAAAATAGGTATAAAACACCCATTACGAGTGCCAAATACATGGTACGAAAAGCAAACTACAACTTCAATAATACAATTGTCGTGCAAAAATAAGACAACACATACTTGTGAGTTTAAATACAAATATTGTCTTCTAGACAATATCCACACTCAAATAAGTCCTCATTACAATTATTCAAACACTATTTACAAAAATAGTGAGGAATTTGCTAAAACATCTTTCTAGAACCATCACTCCATACCCCGACTAAATCCTACTATGTTCTCACCTCCTGAGAAGAAAACTGGAACAAAAAGGAAAAGGGTGAGCTCAACTAGCCCGGTAAAGAATATTATGACTAAGATAATATTCAACAAATTATCATTAGTCTTCAACAGGGAAAAATCTGATAAAATATAATAGACAACAAGTTTTAGATCAACAACTGTAGCGGAAACAACAATCCATTAGAAGAGTCAAGTAGAGAATGAGTTCTACTATCTTCTAAGATTTAAAAGTCCATCATCAATATTTTATTCCTGTAACAACAATCAATATACATCTTTAATCAAATATTCATCTTTGCACTACAGGCCAAAGATTCATTTGTATCACCAGTTGGTCATGTTCATCTCAACACATGTTCATCTTTGCACTACGGGCCAAAGATATTCATCGATTAATCATTCATATTTGCACTACTGAGCCAAAGATATTGATAATATCATCATTTAAGAGTGAGGATGATGAAAAATATTTTAAAGAAAAAGAATCCAGTGAGACAGAAGGACAAATAGTAGGGATTCAAATAACAGTTTATCCAAGATCAATAATACTCCATAATAACCAATTTTGTAACAGAATTCAAAAATAAAGATCAAAACATGGATTCAATCAAAGATAGTAACCATAATAGACATCTTGGACAAAAAAGAAAATTTTATTTTTTAAATTGAATAGTCTTAGTGATTCGTGAATAGTGTCGAATAGTATCGTGAATAGTAACCCCGAGCACAAAAAGTTCTAATTTGAAAATGTTCAAACCAATATTTTGGCATAATGATATCGAAATAAATAATATCATTTAAGAAGAAAATAACATCCTTTATCTCAAAATAACAAGTACGCCGATCGGAATATTGGATGAAAGCAAGGAAACTTATGATAGAAACAAACAACTCTCAAAGTATATAAATACTCAATAAAATACGCTCGACAATATAGAGAGAAAGAAAACTTATTTCTGGTGTGATTTTCAATTCTAACCTAAGCGTCTATTTATAGGAAAATGCTAGAACGCCAAAAGAGACTAAAATAATAGAATATTAATATTTCATTTCTTATTTTCTACGCATGCTTCTTGACCAAGCTCAGTTACCAGCCATCTTTGAACAAAATTTGGCAGCCCACGTGTGTTAAACAAAAGTGGATCCCACCCATAATTTAATGAAAATCATTTTATTTTCCGAAACTTTAGTAATTCATAGAAAATAGCTCGTTTATTTGAAAAATACGAATTTTATGTCCATTCTGCCTGAAATCAAATTCTCTACAACTTTGTATCTTTGAGTTTTTCCAAATTCCAAACATAAAATATCCAAATCCACAAACGGATGATTTTAATACCTCTACAATCAAACAAAAAATCTTGATAAAATACCTCTCAACATTAATTCCTTCATTTTATCCACATAAAAATAAATATATCCATCATTTATATCCACTTAAAATAAATATTTCCTTATCATATAAATCAATAATTAATTATTCAGAAATAATATTACGAATAACAATTATGACAACTAAGTAGTTCCAGGAAGGGGCTTTCAATAAGAATTTATCCTTACTGGCGCGCAATTAGGTGAACAAACCTCTCCTTGACAGAACTTTCTAGACATTGCCAATAATGTTATCTAATAATATTATTCAAATAATATGAATTATTGATCTGATAATGGGAAATACTGTGTAGTGATAATTATTGAAACAACAATAATATAAAATATCAACGCAGTAATTATTGAATCAATAAAATAAAATATTGAACAGTAATTACTGTAATAATTATTGAGTAGTGCCTTCTCACGTAAGAATAAATAATTCAAAAATACTGTGCATCCACGCGTATTACTGTATTTTAACCACCGCGTATTCCAACAGTGTTAACGGTAACAACTACGCCGTTATTCATAAAAACTCAAACTTGTCATTTTCTTCATCCGACAGTTATTCTGTTATGGGGCCCACAAATGACTGTGCTTTCATACGAATATTCCCCGACAACAAGAATATTCCACGACCAAACGAATATTCCTCGACAAAAATAATTATTTTATAACCACTTGCTTATTTTGCAAAATTTGCACATTTCACCCATAACCAGAGAATTATATCAAATTAATACCTTATTATTCACAATAATAATTAGAGGAAATTCGATTTTATTTATAATAAGTTGAGGTCTTACAACCAATTTGTTAAGATTAACCCTAATTAATCTTATAATTATTTACACTTACGTCGTTAGGTTCCAAATTTCGGGTTTCATGCACCGAATTAGGGTTTCGGATTCTCGGAATTGAAATTAGGGTTTCCAGAACTGGTTTTCTAGAGTTTTTTTGTTAATCGTTAGGGTTTTCTAACCAAACATTGACGTTCTTAATATATATACTTAGGGTTTGTTACAGATATCGTTTATCTGGTCAACCCATGACCCTTAATCACATACTGTACACATATACACAGAACATAAATACGTATACACTTAATCCTGAATAATTCACCTAAATCCTTCACAGAATTTGGAAATCCTCAAAATTCTATCTTAAAAATATCAAACACATACACTTATTTTATGTCTACGTTCTAATTTTGAACCTTAAATAAATTATTTAAAATTTTAAAAAAATTCAAAATTCTCGGGTTATCACATTCACCCCTTCTAAAAATTTCATCCCCGAAATTTACCTTACACCCTACACCATGCACTGTACTGCTTACACCATTCAAACACATTATCACTGGCTACCCAATACATCACTCACAAGAGTAACAGATTTCAAATTGTGGTGAGGGGTCATATAGACCATGAACAAATAGTTTTAACGGTATTGATCATACCGCAAAATAATACATTACTTGGTATGTTTACAATCACAAAGAAGGTAAACTAGCATTGTTACTACTTTAGGTGATAAACCTATTGTACTCTTACGTCATGCATAACGTATTAATTATGTATAGCGAATATTTACACTACTTGATCGGATTATTTATCCAAACAACATAGTTCACCTCAGTCTTATCATAGGATTTCGTACCAAAATAATTTGGTTCGGGAAATTTCTTTCAATGAACACTAAGAGTTTTCTTAAACATTAGTCTAGCTGAATTGAATAGCATAGACTCATATCAATAATTCAATTCAATCGAATTATTTAGGTGTAGCCAAACCCCGTTGGCAAATTAAAATTTTGAAAATATTTTCGAGAATGACGCATGATGCCGCATCTTGTATTAACAATTCGTTTGAGGGATAAATCATTGTGTGACTTCGTCGAACACATCATACAATAGTGGAACACCGATTTTAGATCAAATTCACACTAAGTATTCCTGTATTTACAACTCCATCAATTTTTTATCATCTCTGCACCAGGTTACATGGTACATGAGTGATAATTAAAATATATTTTGATATTTCAAATCGATTGCGTCTAGTTGAAATAAGTAGCATAGACTATACTTTAAACCGTTTCAAAAATGATTACGAGTCTACACATTTTTTTTTTCAAAAGCACATAGTGCGTATTTAGCTTGATGTCAAAATTTCGAAGTCTACCATAGCTAGGATTTTTGGAAAACTTATGTCTCCACTATCATCATATTTGTCTTAACAATCTATCTGTTCTTATAATCTTCAATACTCTAATTACACAAAACTATACCCAGTTTGTAAAACCACACTTATGAGCAGGGCTGTAAATGGTAACCGGATAATTCGTATTCATCCGCATCCGTATTTGAAAAAAAGCGGATATTATTCGCAATCGGAAAAAAATGGATATATCCGTATTCGGTTTAAAGGTATCCATAAATAAACGGATACGAATACGGATATAGGCGTATTCGTATTCGATTAACACCCGTCCATAAATATATATCCGACGGATACGGATATCCGGATTCCGATATCCAAAATCCGAATAACTTATATATATATATATATACACACACTTAATATTTAAATTAATTAAGTTATTAATTAATGTAAATTATTAATTAATAATTTACCTATATAAGTTGTTAATAATTTAATATATACATATATATATATATATAATATGTATTTATTAATAACTTACATTCATTGATTAATCACTTACATTCATTTATATAAGTTATTAATATATACGTGTGTATATTCATTAATTAATAACTTACATATACTTTTATATATATAAGTTATTATATATATATATATATATATATATATATATATATTAATAACTTGCATTAATTAATTAATAACTTATATATATATATATAAAAAGGATCAAGTGCATAATTCTTAAGTTGCATAATGCCTTAAGTTACAAACGACGTAGTTTTGATAAGACGTGGTGGCATTTTTGTAAATACGCGGTGGCATGGTATTTACAAAAATGCCACCGCGTCCCTCCAAAACTACGTCTGCTTTTGATAAAATTATGCAACTTAAGGTGTTATGCAACTTAAGGATTATGCACTTGATCCTTTCTCATATATATATATATATATATATATATATATATATATATATATATATATATATATATATATATATATATATATATTAGTAACTTAATATACATTTATATATATAAGTTATTATATATATATACAATACACACACACATATATATATTAATAACTTAGATTCATTAATTAGTCACTTACATTCATTTATATAAGCTATTAATATATATATATATATATATATATATATATATATATATATATATATATATATATATACACACACACACACGTTTAAGGACAACAATTGAGAAATGGAGCAATGGACAATATAATTTTATTGTTAAAATGTGTTAGTCCTGAATTAATTCAAAATTAATCTAGAAAGGATAGTTAAATAAATTAATTCACATTTATGAATTTTTGGGTGGAGAGAGTATTTATCACTTTAATTTGCCAAATTATTTAGAAACTAGAAGTCCAAATATGTAAAATAAGTTCAATGTCAATTTTGAATCAAGTTAGATTAACTAGTTGTCACACATACATTATAACTCACACTCCATAAATATAATGAAATCAAATAATTTCTTATAACCATGTAATTTATTTATTGAGGATAAATAATAAATAAATCTCCCATAAATATTACTATTCATTTATTAAATATTAATTTATTTCTCTTTTTATTATTTAATAAAATTTGAAAGAATAATATTGAGATTTTAATTTCAATTTGATCCATCAAACAAAGTATCGATTACATTATTGAATCTTTTATTTTCACCCAAAACGTCAATTAGCATGTTCATCCCCTTATGATTAGGGTGTTTAATTAATATGTATGGTTTAAATATTAAATTGTGTTTAATTAATATGTATGATTTAAACTTTAATTTTTTTTTCGTAAATATTTTGAATGAATTTTATATTAGGTTACTGATAAACAAATTCGGATATTCGGATATCAGAATAATTTGTCTATTCGGATAAAATAATCTATAACGGATATTATCCGTATTGAATATTTTTCAATAATCTAGGATCTGGATAATATTTTTAAAATCCACGGATCTAGAATACGGATACGGATAGCGAATTGGTTTTTCAGATACGGATACGGATATACCTGTATCCGTATCCGTTTAATACCGTTTACACCCCTACTTATGAGTCCATAAATTACCACAATCATATGAGTTTAAGAACTTTCCTAGACAGACATTTGGCGTCCATTCGCTGAGGGGTTCATAAACATTTCATATAACTATGAGTCAAGTATGTCATATAATTATGAGTTTTAAGAACTCGTACTTAACCTTATATCCTCTACCTATGACTTATCTATCTGTTATACACATGAGAAAGGAATCACCCTCTTAACACGTATATAGCAAATAGCGCGACACAAACATTTCAATGATTATCATTGCCAGAAACTAAGTGGTTTTTACACCATGTACAATTCAGCTCCCATACGAAGAATCATACAACTTAGCTGCCGACATGAATCCTCAATTGAATCCCCACCTACCACTAATACCCTTCTCAATACGAATATCATTTAACTCATATTCATAATCCTTTCCTGAATCTGTACCAATTCATAGTACAACTGACACCCAGCAATCTTGCTGTAAACTTTTCAATCGTTCGCTTGATCCTTCTTCATACTATAACCTTATCAGATCACGGGGTGATCTCATCGTATATATTACGATTCATTTCTATATCTTGATCGTTTTGTTTTACGATCTCCTATCATTGTACTTTTAGTCTTTTAGACTCTATCTATTCACCATTACTGTTCAACTTTATTATCAGAGTTAGGGAACTTTGTATCTTATAACTCGCCGAGATTCGTCTTTGAATCTTACCGACCCAACTAACTCTATATTAGTTAGTACTTATCCTAATCACTGCGGTTATTAGTCTCAGGTATTCCTACCTAAGGTTCATAACCTACAGCTTTGATACCAACTGTGACGGCCCCGAATCCGAGGTCCCGAATCATCGCGGATCCGGTTCGATCATTCTATAACTACTATTACTATTTACGAAAGATGTAAACATAAATTGTTTATACATTACATTACACATTATTCCCCAAGGTCGAGTAACCTTAACTTATACATAATTCATAACTTTTCTAACATATAACAACATTAATATCATACAATACAAATCTAACTGCACACGTCTACTAAAGCTGGAACTGTCTTGGACCTTTCCTTGTATACGACGTATTTGCCTTAATCTGCAATGTTTTATCGTGATATAGCAAGGGTGAGCATAAAAATTGCCCAACAAGTTCAATAATATAACGATATATCATGATTGAAAGAGTCTGAATAATAAGCTGGCTATAATTCAACAATATAATTGTGAACTAGCAGGAACAAATTTATGACTGAACAAGTATTATACATGAACAAATATATCTGAACAAACTGGTAATGAAGGTGATCAGCCTTTCATATCTGACTTATACATGCAATATGTACATAGTACAATTCATGGCAACCATCAATGATTAACCATAAGCTTATTCGAATGAAACAACTCTTAGTAGAGTTAAGTAAAAATAAACTTGCCTGAACCGTTGATTATCGCTACGCAATTTATATCGCTTTATCCGAAGACCTAATATTAGTAATATATGTAAGACCCCAACTTTTTGAATAAAGATTAAATTTTCTCGAAATATATTTTTGAATATTATGGTGTGGATTTGATATAATGTTATAGTTGTGGGTAATATTTAAAAATTTTACAAAGTACGCAAGTTGTTATATAATATTCGATTGGTCGGGGAATATTCATTTTAACATGGAATATTAAATATAACCAAGCACAATCATTGGTGGACCCCATAACGGAATTATTGTCGGATTGAGAAAATGACAACAATACTTTATGAAAATAACGGCGGAAGTTTTACCGTTAACTGTTGAAACACCCGATGTTAAAAGTACAGTAATACGCGTGGTTGCATAGTAGCAAATGGTATTGATTATTAATGCTTACGTGAGAAGTCACTCGGTTATACTCAATTATTGCTACAGTAATTGCTGCATCATATCTCTCATATTATTGATTCAATTATTGTCACAGTATCATTTGCATAATATTTTATATTATTATATCAATAATTGAGACGATAAAGTTATTCATATTATTATTTGCAATATTGACAATGTCTAGAAGTTTCACATCGAGAGGTTTGGTCACCTAATCATGGCGTCAATAAGGAGAAATTCTTATCGAAGCCCCCTCTTCCGGGAATGACTCGTTGTTAAATATTGTGAGTTATAATATTAATGATGAATAAGTTGTGTTGATTAAAATGAATTTTGATAGTTCCATTGTGTTGGGATTATTAGTGTTAGTGGAAATCGACATCTATTCCGATGATAATTGATGTTCAGGGATATATTGATAAATTGGGTAATTTATCGGATAAATGAGCAATTAATTGCTACTAATTCACATGCTTTTATAACTATTTGTTCACATGTGTGTACTATTGAGTCACAATATTTACTATTAGGGGAGTTGGTGCAAGATTGATAATACTTGCATGACTAAGTTAAAAATAGAGGTATAGATAGAGGTACTATACTGTAATTCATATTTTTCACATGATTATACTATTGATTAACATGATTGAACTATTGATTCACATTATTTACTATTAGGGGAGGTGGTGCAAGTTTGATAATACTTGTAGGACTAAATTAAAAATGAAAGAAAAGTTGGAGGTATTGTACTGTAATTGTTCGAGCCCCAAAATGTGCAATTATCGAAACTATATTTTCCTATAAATAGAAGCTCATTCTTCCTTCAATTCTCACCAATTCACAAAAGCTTTAGAGCGATTATTATAGAGAGAAATTATAGAGAGAAAGAAGAAGAGAAGTTTGCTTCCTCACTATTCCAGTATCCAATTTTTCTAAGGTAGGGAGTATTATTTCTTTCTTATCCATGAAGAGAACTTCTGTTATTCCATTCTTTATTATTCTATTGGAATAACTCAGATATGCTTGCTACCCTATTCTTGGTGAAATTCTTCTGTTATTCCATTCTTTATCATTTTGTTGGAACATCCTGTTTGTGCGTTTACGCTGGACCTGGTTCCATTATTCATCATTCTGTTGGAACATCATGTCTCATGTTCTCACTTGGGACTCGGTTCTCATCTTTATTATTCTCGTTGGAATATCTTTGTGCATGCGTTTTACGTGGGACCTAATTTAAATCTTTATTATTCTTTTGGAATATCCTATCTGTGCGTTTTACGCCAGACTTGATTCCGTCTTTATTATTCTGTTGGAATATCTTGTATCTGCGTTTTACTCAGGACCTAATTCCGTTATTTATTATTCGTTGAATAACTCCGCACATGCAAACTATCGCATGCCTGGTGATTTCTTTTGTTATTCCATTCCTTGTTATACTCGGTTGGTTAAAGTTTTGACTTCTATACTCCATGAAATTAGTGTAATATCCTTGATATTTGCGCTTCATCCAAAGATCTTTTCATTGAAATATTCTTCTGAGCATTCTTGAATTTTACTCCACAAAGTAGTATCATGTTGACAATTTGGACGTTATTGATTCCTGGATAAAATAATTCTTGAACTTGTTTTATTGAATTCTTATATAATTGTCATCATCCTCATGTTTATATTTTGTTGAAAGTCATCTGTGGCCTGTAGTGCATAGATGGACTTGGTATGATTATGACCAGAGATTATTCGGTGTAATCATAACCGTAATGTTACAAATGATATGGTAAAAGTCCTCATTGCCCGTAGTGCATTGATGGATGATTGTTGGCATGATCATGACCATTAATGAATACACAAATATTCTCGCCCGTAGTGCATGGATAATTGTGGTTGTGATACTAAAGAATATCCTTGGCAGAGTAGTGTAAGGGTGATTCGGTGATGTGGATTATTTATTGTCGAGTCCCAATGATAAAAGTGATGAAAAACCTTTTAAATCATAAAAGATACTAGATTTTATTCTCGTACTTGACTCTTTTAATGGATTGCTTGTTCACCGCAGCTTAAACTTGATGGTTGTTATATTATATCGTTTAACATCATTGTTGAAGGCTAACGATAATATATTCGCATTATCTTAGTCATAATATTTCCTATCGGGCTAGTTGAGCTCACTGTTTTACTTTCATTGTTTCTTCGTGAAATGAGAGCGTAGCGAGGACTAATCGGGAACGGAGTGACGGATTTGATGATACCATTAGTAGTCCTCACTATTCGGTGAAATAGTGGGAAAATAAATGTAATAATATTGAATTTGAGTTTGTATATTGTCTAGGCGACAATATTTGTATTAAAACTCACAACTTATGTTTTAATTGTACTTTTTGCTTACAGTTGTATAATTAAGTTGTATTTGTATTCGCACCGTGTATTTGACGATCGAGAATAGGTGATGTATACCTATTTTGGGGGCATCACAATATAGATCTCCAATATTAGAATAATATCATCACAAGATAATAATACTACTATATATATAGATACATAGAAAAACAAAACGCATATAGCACACAAACACATAACCCTATCAATTCTACATTACACATGGGACTCATTGTGATCAAGTCAAACTTTTACAGTCTTAGTTGAACCTGACACAAATCGATGTCCCGACTGGTGCAATCGGACTTTTATCGAGTCTAAGTTCAATTAAACTCTGCCTAAACACTTAACAATTAACTTAAATAATTTTATTATCAATCGAAATATTTTTTCGTAGCTCTCGTAATAATTTTAAATAATTATTACTATCTATCTTGATTTTTCAATCATCAAAACGTATTTATATAAATTAAATACCACAATATTCTATTATCATTAATATTTATTTATTATCAAATATTAATGAAATACATGTAATAATATTGTAATATATTTATAATATATCAAAGTATTTTTAATACCTTAAAATCACCTTTATATGATTTTTAAACAATTAAATTCATTATCCGATAATTGCTTTTAATATTAAAATCTTAATATTTTCTTTTAAATATCAAAAGTTATATTTTATAACTTCAAATATATTTCTAAGCACTTAAATAATTTTTATATGATTTTAAATCATTAATTTATTTTTCCTTAATTTATTTAATATAGTTATTAAATAAACTAATTATCATTAATATTGATTAATTAATGAAATTCATCACAAAATATCAAAAGTCACTAAAAATAACTTTAAATATTTTCTTATACCATAATATTATTTTTCATGATTTTTCTAGTATTTAAATCATTTTAAATAATTTATTTAATATTACAATTAAATAAATTAAATACAATTTATATTCCAAAAATATTAAATATTTATGAAATATACTCTAAATAATTAAAACTATTTTAGGACTTTAAAATAATTTTTCGTAATTTATTATGTATTTTAATAATTAAAACCATTTTATCTATTTTTTAAATAATTTCTGGAAAATAATTAATTAAAAAGGGGCCCTATAGCGACAGAACCGTCACTATAGGTGTTCTTGGTCTTCTTGAGAACTTCATGTCAGTTTACCGGTTGGGTGGTTTGACCGGGTTTATTTCAGTGTTCCTTTTGATTTCTGGGTTGGCTAAGTCATTAAACTTGTAGTATTCATGTAATACTACAATTCTATACCATCATCTAATTCATTAAGCATCACAGTTGCAAGATCCAAGCTTGCAAATTTGCTGTCAGAGGCTTGCTGGGATTTCTGGGTTTCCCAAAAATCCAGTCAGTTTCGAGTGACCACTTTGTGGCTCACAAATCTTATGGTTCTGGTCATTCGTTTAGTAGTTTTATGGTTTCGGTCTATAGTCCTTATGTCATAGTACAACCTCATAGCATCATAGCAACATAAAAACATTAGATACAGAAGATCTGGGCCGGTCAAACTACCTGACATGAACTCGGCTGATGAAGATCTGGGTTACCCAGAATCTTCATCCGGCGTGATGGTCAACGCTATTTTGACCAAGGATTTCTATGCTTTTGTTACTTATTTTGGTGATCTAAAGGCATGAGTATGTAGTCCTTATACCTGTCTCCAACATCCAGCCAACAACAGGACCAATACCATCACACACTGCAAGATTCAAGCCCTGCAAAAGGTTGTCAGAATTTTCTGGGCAAAACTGGGCTGCCTAGAAACTCATTTCGTGAATGGTCAACGATATTTGACCGCTTATATCTCTCGATCTACACATGATCTGGACTTGATTCAAGTTCCAGATCATAGTCCTCATAACATAGAACACAGTCATAACATAAAACAACACAAAGTAAAAACAGATACGAATCTAAGGCCATTGACATTCGTTGTCAGTCCATTTTTTTCAAGTTTTTAGAAAACATTAAATTCGTGCATCTAGATGTTATAGATCCATGATCTATCAACCCAGATCACTTGTAGACACCTTATAACACATCCTTAACCAATCAACTTCAACATATAACATCAAATCATGAGATTTTAAAAATTAGGGTTCTTATACCTTTTAGCTTTGATTCTTGGATCTGATCTTGATTCATGTTCTTGGATGGCTATGAAAAGTTCTTAGCTTTCATTCTCTCTCTCTCTCTCTCTCTCTCTATGTCCCGAATTTATAGTGAGAGAATGGCTTGGGAGCAAATGAGAATTAAAGTGAATTTTAATATCTTATAATTCTTGATGCTTGAATCTAATTGGTGCTAGGTGGCTAAGTTGCTGCTGATTGCTGTGAAATAGAGTCACATGCGGCTGGTAGAGTGGTTCAACAACTCAAAATATTGCAAGATTTACAAGCTAGCAATTAAAGAATGTGACATAAGGGCATTCTAGTCATTTAACAATTAATTTTGTTGGCATTCTTGACATTTGACCAAACCCTTAGGGTTTAGGGTTTGGTTAGGGTTTAAGTTTTGGAATATTTAGGGTTTAGGGTTTACAAATTTAATTTTCTAAAATTTTCAATTTAGGTTTTAAAAATAGAAAATTAATATTTCTAAATTATAATTAGAATTTTTCTAAATATATTAAAATTTCTTAACCATAATTTAAATCGTGCTAATTAGGATTAACATTTCTAATTAAAATTGCTAATTAAATAATTAGGTCAAAATTTGATTATTAGGGTTTTTAACCCAAGATTAGGGTTTTAATTATAACAATAATATTTCTAATTTATAAATTAGATTTTCGTAAATTAGGTTTTCTAATTACTCATAACTTTATATTTAGGATTAATATTTCCCAATTAACATAAAAATTATTTAATTAACACTTAGGTTTTCCCTAATTATAAATTAGGGTTCCTAAACTAGAAATTAGGGTTTCAAATTTTGAAATTAGGGTTTTATAACCAATTTGTTAAGATTAACCCTAATTAATCTTATAATTATTTACACTTACGCCATTAGGTTCCCAATTTAGGGTTTCATCCACCGAATTAGGGTTTCGGATTCTCGAAATTTAAATTAGGGTTTCCAGAACTGGGTTTCTAGGATTTCTTGTTAATCGTTAAGGTTTTGTAACCGAACATTGACGTTCTTAATATATACTTAGGGTTTGTTATAGATATCGTTTATCTGGTCAACCCTTGACCCTTAATCACATACTGTACACATATACACAGAACATAAACATGTATACACTTAATCCTGAATAATTCACCTAAATCCTTCACAGAATTTGGAAATCCTCAAAATTCTATCTTAAAAATATCAAACACATATACTTATTTTCTGTCTAGGTTCTAATTTTGAACCTTAAATCAATTAATTAAAATTTTAAAAAAATTCAAAATTCTCGGGTTATCACAAGGAAGATGGGACCATGCCCTCCGGTCCTTAAGATTCAAATTATATCTGTTACCCTGCGTAATAGTCATTCGGGATTGGACTTCCTTGGTTCTTGTGGGACATTGATGTGCAGAAATGTATGTATGAAGTGTTAAGAAGGCGCGATGTGGCGTCAAGGTGGCAAGATGATGACTTTGCCCCTCACCAGGGTTATCTCCGATTTTGGCTGATAAAGCAGACGTTGCTAAGGGTTATCTTTGAGATTGGACTGCTGCAAGTGTTGAAGGTCCTCATTGTCATCTCTGAGGTGTGCCTGTCTTCTCGGTGTTATCTCCGGGTCTTGTACTGAGTGCCTCGGTTTGAGTGTCGAGGTTGAAGTTGATTGCATGCATTTGAAACAAGCATTTTCGGTGTTATCTCCAGAACTGCAACTGCAATCCTTGGGGTTATCTTAAGGTTAATAACTGCTACTCCCAGTGTTGGGACTGAGACTGAATATCATGGGGTTATCTCCGAGATGAATCGCCCTTCTCCGGTGGAATTTCTGGTATTGAAACTGCATGCCTCAGGGTTATATCTGAGGTTGGAACTGATACTTCCAGTGTGTGTTCCGGGGTTGAGACTAAAGTTCCGGTAGTATCCTGACTTCATATGAGCTGTCTTCCAGGGTTATCTCTGAAAGACAAATCTACCCTCCTACAATGTCAGTAACAGGTGTGCAGAAAAATTTCGAGTGTCTACAGATGCCCCTCTTTATCATATTCATGCAATGTAATCGCATGGATAAGATAAAGAATCCCAGACACTTGAAATGCAATAAGATAAACATGATGCCATGCGTAGCAACATGATGAAAATGTATGATGAATATGGATAGTGTTCCCACAAGATGGGGATGATTGTCGGCTCCCTGTTGCTTCTACCGGGGATTGGCAATGATCACAAGCTTGGACGTGTGATCCAAATCTTTTAGGATGTTGACGTTGGGGCTATCACCAAAATCCTTAATCCTTGATACAGACTTTATTCCGAAGATGTGCCTTTCGTGTACAAGAGATCTGTGGGGATAAAGCTTTGGCTGTTTGAGGATGTGTATAACATATTCCATCATCGATCCTCCTAGATGATATTGACCTTTCCTGGTTTGTATCGCCAGGACATATCAATGTTCTGTTGGATTTACTGCCAACAACATATGTTGTCGGTGGTCACCGACCTTCACCGACATATACGCCACCGGATAAAAATCCATGTCAAGGCGGACTTTCAAGGTCGTTTGAATTTTCACGACGTGTGAATCAACGAAAATCACCCTATTGGGCAAACTGTCAAGGCTGCTTGACCTTCGCTGACGTGTGAATCAACAGAAAGCACCCTGGTGGGCAATCTGTTAAGGCTGCTTGACCTTCGCTGGCGTGTGAATCAATGGATAAATATGCGTTGTAACAACCACCGGGGATCTGCTTGATCCTTGCTGATGCATGCATCAACGACTGAAATCATCGGATGGTTTTCGACGCTTCGTTGGATTTACTTGCCAATGGTTCCATTGATGTCAAGGTTGATTGACCTTCGTTGATATGGGCATCAACGGATGAACTTGCGTTGTAACCCCCGCCGGGGATATGTACTTCGACATATGTAAATGCGTGATGCCCCCGCTAGGGATACTTTCTGAGAATGCGTGATGCCCCCGCTGGGGATATGTACTTTGACATATTCAAAAGCATGGTGATCCCGTCGGGGACGTAAACTTGAGAATGCGTGATGCCCCTACCAGGGTCGTGTACTGTAGAATGCGTGATGCCCCCGCTGGGGTTGTGTACTATAGAATGCGTGATGCCCCCCTTGGGGATCTCTTCTTGAGAATGCGTGATGCCCCTGTCGGGGTCTGATCGAAATTTAGGGTGACGACCCTGAATTGGCGGCATTGGACCTGCGTAAGGTATTGTCCAGTGTGACTTGTAACATTTCAGATCATCGACATAGTGTACCTTGGGCTTGGGTGAACACCAATGAGTAATGTGTAAACCCACACTTCAGTCTTAGAAACCCAGGATTGTAAGCTATTCTGCTCAACCGTGTAGTGTTTTTATTCCTGATTTGGCCTTTTCAGCTTGGGAGAACTCCTTCGCAACTCGATTTGGACTGAGTCGGAGGGGTGGGACCTACTCAGAGGATGACTCCTATATTGGAGGAGTATGAACGGTTGACGGCTTTGCCCTTAGACAGACCTTGCGCTTATATGGTCACATTTGAGATACGCGCTGTTAGATTCAGCTCACCCTCACCGGGTTATGGCGTGGAGTAGTAGAGGATGAGATTACATCCGGTCATGTACTATCCCAGCGCTTCCTGATGGACATGTTTGGCTCATTGGATAGCTATGCACGTCATTCTGGGGATTTCACTACACTAGAGGATCAGTGGCATTTGGCCGGAGTGGATGTATTCTTGATGTGCATAGTGGCGTATGTATACATACCATGATATATGCGTGAGCTGGATATCGGGGTTATCATGGTAGTTAGAGCTCTCAGGGAGGGTCGTACCATCATTCTGATGATTGTGACGGAGACGTTGAGGTCGGCCATGTTTTGTAGCACTTACCCTGCAGGGGCATTTACAGGAAGTTCGGTCATGTTGTATGTTGGGTTTATGTCACACTTGAGACCGATTGGCACTTTCAGCCGACACAGGTACTGCTTTTCCCATGATATAGCTATGTCTTACTCATTTCAGCCATTGGAGTGTATAGACGCTATGTCTTGGTCGGTATTCTTGGCAGAGATTAGTGATCCATTTGGCATTATGTCGTACACATGGCTTAGCTCACCCTACAAATTTATTACTCATGCTCCGGGCATGGATTATCTCCCTTTAGCTGGTTTGAGGGGCATAAATACCTATCACCCGCTAGCCGTGATGTCGTAGTTTGACCAGTTCCAGCACTTCAATCGTTTTGATGGGGTGCTAGGTCATCGTTTAGCTTCTTGCCATCTATCTGCAGAGTATCGATCCTGGGTGTATGCATGTGTGGGATCATCGTGAGATAGTTGTTTTCTCTGTTAGCCATCCGGGTTGTTTGCCAGAGTATTTTACTTAGATGGAGACATAAACTTTATCGGCTGCAGCAGTATCCACAGTGCCGACTAGTGATTCAGACGATGGAGAGCCCATGGAGGACATTGATTCCCACATCGAGGAGGAGCCATTTACTGGGTTGCCAGCATCTCCTTTATATTCTCCCAGTACTAGCACTATTGTGATCCAGCATTCAACACAATACTTCGAGTAGAGTCTTCATCTGATGACCTTCGAGAGAGATCAGGCTAGATCCTTGATGTTGATTGCTCTTGATAGGAGAGACACAACTCTGTTAGAGAGAGACGAGGCATTAACACATAGAGATGCCGCTGTTGTTGAGCGAGATGAGGCCAAATCAGCCAGAGATGTCGTGACAGTTGAGAGGGATAACGCCATATCTACCCGGGACGTAGCCATTACAGATAGTACTACAGTGAGGTCCCTTACCATTGGCATGATTGTAGAGATGAGAACGTACATTGATGAGCATAGAGTCACCATGCAGATGGTTGTAGATTTGTTGGCTCGTGTGGATACCCTTGTACAGGAGACCACATCGTTACGTCCTTCTGTTGAGAGGGATGCCATGTTGGGCTTGATAACTCGCATATACATTGATTTGTAGATGGGCTTGTATTTTCCTGCACAAACTAGCTTAGCCATTTTGTTAGGTACAGTTTACATTGGGTATATCAAACAACATTATATATAGCAAGGAAATATATTTTTGATCACTTTACTTTTAGATATGCATGGATACTTGCTTGATATTTTGTCTACTTCTTCAGGGCTTGTGATCTTGATGTATTCTGAATTCCTCCTTGATGGATGGACATTGAGTTGTCTCTGGATAGTTCAGAATTGATCATTGATCTGTGTGTATCCCTACCATTTTGGTGTCTTGGGAATTTGGTTTATGTTTGGAAATATGGAGAGGAGTGGCTTTTCTCTCCGAGATCGACCGCACACCTGAGATGGTCGCCAAGATACTCTATTTAGTATGAGCCTAGTTAATTTCATCTCTTATGGATTGGTATTGCTCTTTGAGGCACAACCGCATGACTTAGATGGTCGCTTAGAATCTCCTATTTAGAGGAGTTCGAAGTAATTCCATCCTTTGGTCTAAATCGATGAAATGTAGTGGATCAAATTTGATCCCGATCATGGTTGACAAGTGTTTGTGTTTTGGTAGGGGTGAGACTGAACCATAAATTGCTGCTTACGTACTCCTATTGAAGAGGAGATCAGGTCTGCGTAGTTCGAACCTGGTGTAAGATGTTCAACGCTATTTGTGGCAGAAAGGGTGTAGGAATGTTTTTGTTGTTTTTGTTTTTTGTAAGGATGAGGGTGTAGGAATGTTTTTGTTGTTTCTGTTTTATTGTGACCGAGCCATTTAAATGGTTGCCTACGTACTCCCATGTATCAAGGACATCAGGTCGGTGTAGTTCGCCCCTCATGACGATTTATAGTCGACGAAAGGTCTGATTCCCATGTGCAGGACGAGCTGCGGGGAAAATAAAGTTTAATCCCAAATTCAGGATAAAACTGCAGGTGTGAAAAGTTTGATCCCATGTTTGGGATAAACTGCAAGCGTGAAAGGTTCAATCCCTAGTGGGATAACCGAAGTTGTATGAGAGAAGTGAAGCCAGGCTGCTGGCTTGAAGAGTATGTTTCCCTGAGGGGCAAAGTGTGGAAAAAGAGTTATAAGTAGTGAAGGGTTAAAAATCAGAATGACTGGTGATCTGATGATCCAACACCATGATGTTTTCTTGATGGTAATTTCAGACATAGTACCGTTTCACGGTGTCCGAGTTGATGAGTTGCGGAAATTCATCGCCGTCTATTTCCTGAAATCTGAAAGCACCTCCTGTCAATACCTCCTTGACAACAAACGGGCCTTCCCAGTTAGGGGTGAATTTTCCTTTGGACTGATCTTGGTTTTCAATGATCATCTTTAAAACCAAGTCATGTTGTTTAAACCGTCGTAACCAGACTTTTCTGTTGTAGGACCTGGTGATCCTTTGTTGGTATAACTGACCATGGAAGATAGCCGCGGTTCGCCTTTCGTCTATTAGAGATAATTGGTGATACATGTCTTGTATCCATTGGTCTTCATCCAGCTGAGCGTCTATCAACACTCTGAGGGATTCCATTTCAACTTCTATGGGGAGCACTACTTCCATCCCATAGGCTAATGCATTAGGGGTTACCCTAGTGGAAGTCTGCATTGATGTTCTCTAGCCTAACATAGTAAAAGGCAATAAGTCAGTACATCCTTTGTGGTTGGCAGGCATCTTTAGCATGATTTTCTTGATGTTTTTGTTAGCCGCTTCAACAACACCATTCATCTTTGGACGGTAGATGACGGAGTTAAGGTGTTTGATGTGGAATTTACGGCATAACTCCTCAATTATTTTGTTGTTGAGGTTCTTAGCATTGTCTGATACAATTACCTCTTGTTGTCCATATCGACAAATGACATTGTTTCTGATGAAAGTAATGATGACTTCTTTGGTAACCCTGGGGAAGGAGGCTGCTTCTACCCATTTGGTGAAGTAGTCAATCATGGTGAAGATAAAGCGATGTCCATTACTGGCTTTAGGCTCGACGGGCCCGATCACGTCCATTCCCCACATTGAGAAGGGCCATGGCGAACTCATATTGTGGAGCTTCCTCGGAGGGGCGTGGATAACATTCCCATGAATTTGGCATTGATAGCACCTCTTGACGTGATCATCACAGTCAGCTTTGAGGGTAAGCCAGTAATGTCCTATCCTGAGGATCTTCTTAACAAGTAGGTGGCCGCTCATGTGCAGGCCACATATTCCACTATGGATCACATCCATGAGCCTCTGAGCTTGGTCCTTGTCCAGACATCTTAGGATACCTAATCCTGCATCTCTTTTGTAGAGTGCATCTCCGCTCATGTAGAATTTCATAGCAAGGCGACGGATCTGCCTTTTCTCAGTCGTGCTCGCCTCAGCGGGTTTAGATCCATCTAGTAAATATTCCTTGATGTGCTGATACCAAGGGTGTCGGATGGGAGGTAGTTCATCCGATACTTCTCCAAAATAGTTCCCCTAGGCTGGTTTCTTTTGCAAGGCAAATGTGACGCTTGGCATGTGTTCCTTATCAGATATATGAATAAAGGAGGCTAAAGTTGCTAACACGTCTGTAAAGTCATTCCTATTACGGGGAATGTGTAGAAAAGAGATCTCATCGAACTCCAAAGCCATCTGTAAAACATGCCGATGGTAAGGCAGCAAATGTAGATCTTTGGTTTGATAAATTTTCGTGGATTGTTTGACTACCAACTCCGAATCCCCAAAGACAGTTAACTGCCTGATGCCCATTAAACGGGCAAGTTTTAGCCCCATAAGACAGCCTTCATACTCAGCTGTGTTGTTGGTGCTGACAAACTACAATTTGACGGCGACAGGATACTGTTCCCCCGTACCAGATACTAGAACTGCTCCAACTCCAGAACCTTCCATATTAACAGCTCCATCGAAATACATTTTCCATATATGGCATGTATCGTACTGATGGTGTTGCTGAACTGCCATTACCCCTTCATCGGGGAAGTATGTTTCCAAGGGTTTGAAGTCCCCTGAAGGTGCGGCGGCCAGTTGATCCGCAATTCCTTGACCTTTGATGAATTTTTGCATTACGTAGATGATGTCAAATTGTTGTAGGATCAACTGCCATTTGGACAGCCGACAATTTAACACGCGTTTATTGAACACGTACTTGAGAGGATCCACGCGGGATATGAGATGGGTTGTGTGACCATGGAGGTAATGTTGTAACCTCATGGGAGCCCATGCGAAAACACAATAAGTCTTCTCAATCAGAGTGTACTTGTATTAACTGCTGCTGAATCTATTGCTAGGGTAGTAGATAGCTCACTCTTGGCCTCTATCGTCTTTCTGTCCCAACATACAGCCCCTGGCATTGTCACTTATGGACATGTACATGAACAAGGGAACATCATCCCTGGGTGGTACCAAAATGGGAGCTTTGACTAGCTGCTCTTTAATTGTAAGGAATGCTTTTTGACACTCATCGTTCCATTTCATGGAGGAGTTCTTCCTTAACAACTTAAAGATGGGCTCACAGGTTGCTGTGTGTTGAGAAATGAGTATGCTAATGAAGTTGATTCTTCCCAAAAATGTGACGCCCCCAAAATAGGTATACATCACCTAACCCATTTTGAGTCGCCAAATACATGGTACAGAAAATAACTACAACTTTATTATTACAATTATTGTGCAAAATACATATTTTGTGAGTTTTGATACAAATATATACCAATTGTGACTCTCATACCAACATTTGATAGAACGTCACAATAGCACCTTACATAAAGGTACAGTCAATAACTGTTTTAGAAATTAAAATCTTTGGAAAATGCTCAAGGAAACCTTCGTACATGGGAGGCCATGCATTTAGGTTATAATAGATATCATAAGACTCGAGAATTATCCTTAGTTAACCCAATAAACCCCAAAGAAAAACGAGAAGATTGTTATCATATTCTTTCCAATGGTGAGTCTTTTCTTGACATATAATTATCTCCATTGTCTCTAATTGAGAATTATATTTCATCCAAACTCCAAGATTATATAGGTAGCGCTCGTAGATATACTCAGCAAGGATGTACACAACCCTGTCTTATGATAACACGAAGTCGTATGTCGTTAGACATCTTATATGATAGTGGCAGCTTGACCTTCCAACGCTGGGTTCGCCTCACCCTATTTGATTCACCAAATATAACTACTAAATGATGTATAGAATACAACACACTTTTCTATCTTTGTTTAGGGGAGAACCTCCAGACTAGAGATCACCGTTCTATTCCCTATTGCCCCCCCCGCCGAAGCCAACTACAATCTAATTACACGAAAGGAATTGTGAAGTAAAAGGGTGAGCACAACTAGCCGATAAAGAAAGAATATCATTTGACTAAAGATAATTAAATTATCAATAGCCCGTCACATAATGAATCGGAGATTTAGAACATATGGTAGATGATAAAACTTTTTAACCATAGTTGCAGCGGAACGAGCAATCCATTAGAAGAGTTAAATAGACCATAAAGTCTATTATCTTCTCCATGTTAAAAGTCCACCAACAATGTTTTTTCCCTGTAACATCAATCAACAGTTCTGGTCCACAATCATATGAATAACTCATAATCATAATTGTGGTTCTAAATTCCTCTTTTCATCTAGGACGAAAATAATTTTCATCACATGTCTTTACCTGAAACATCAAAGATCATGGTTATACTAAATGACAGTTTCTATTTGTGAGACCCCAGATTTTATGAATAAAGATTTAATTTTCTCCAAATATTTTTTTGAATATTATGGTGTGGATTTGAGATAGTGTTATAGTTGTGGGTAGTATTTATAAATTTTGAAAAGTAAGCAAGTTGTTGTATAATATTCGATTGGTGGGGAATATCCAAAATGCGACCGGTGATAATCGGTGGTGGACCCCATTAATGGAATTATTATCGGATTGAGAAAGCGACAAAATATTTTTATGAAAATAAGCGGAAGTTTTAAATTAAAAGCTGTTGAACTCATTGGGTAGTAAAAAATACGATATCTGGCGTGGTTGCATAGTAGCACACTGCGGTGTTGATTATTGATGCTTACGTGAGAAGTCACTTTCGGTTTTGTTCAATTATTACAATAATTTTGCGATAGTATCTCACGTTATTTGATTCAATTATTGTCAATATTTTATATATTATTAAATCAATAATTGAGATGACAAAGTTATTAATATTATTATTTGCAATATTAACGATGTCTAGAAGTTACGTCGAGGAGAGGTTTGTCACCTAATTGCGCATGATAGGAGAAATCCTTATTGAAAGCCCCTCTTTCCTTGGAGCGACACGGTCGATTAACATTGTGAATTATAATAATGATAATAAATGTTGCTAAATACATTGAGGTGTCTTTTTATGAAGTCACGGAAGTTTACATATATATATATTATATATATAAATTTTTTTTTATTAGTATTATTAATGTAATAAAAGCAGAAAAAGCTTTTTATATAAAATAGAATACTTTTATAAAGTTATTTATTTTATTGATAATAATTAGAATATATTATATTCTATTATGCATAGTGTTTTGCATAGTAAAATCTTTTATATAAAATATAATACTTTTATAAAGTTATTTGTTTTATTAGACTATAAATAGAATATATTATATTCTATTATGCATAAGTGTTTTGCATAGTAAAATCTTTTTATATAAAACAGAATACTTTTATAAAATTATTTGTTTTATTAGACAATAATTAGAATATATTAAATTTTATTATGCATAGTGTTGCATAGTGCCTGCATAGTGTTTTGCATAGTAAATCAATATGGACCGTCCGTTTAAAAGTAAATCAATCTGGACCGTTCATGAATTAGTTACTATTCAGTCCATTCTCCTATAAATAGAAGCTCATTCCTTCATTATTTCTTACGAATTCACTAAAACTCTAGAGAGAGAATTCTTCTTCTATAATCTTGAGCGTATTTCTTTAGAGTTTAAGAAAGCTTTGAGCGTAGAAAATAGTGCAAGTTTTCTTCAAGAATATCATCGCCCTACCGTCGAAATACTTTTCTTTTTAAGGTAAGGGATTTTATTTGTTGTACTCGTAAGGGGTATTATTTCTTTCGTATTCATGAAGAGAACTTATGTTATTCCATTCTTTATTATTTTGTTGGAATAACCTGTATACGCGGTCTACCCTATACTTAGTGAAATTCTTCTGTTATTCCATTATTTACTATTATGTTGGAATAACTTTTATACATCAAGTAATCGCATACATGGTGAAATTATTACATTATTCCATTCTTAATTATTCATTGGAACATCCTGTCATTAGGTTTTCGCATGATTGGTTTCGTTCATTATTATTCTATTGGAACATCTTATCTATGCGGATTACGCATGACCTGGTTCCATTCTTTATTATTCTGTTGGAATAACCTGTCTGTGCGGTCTATCGCATGCATGGTGACTTCTTCTGTTATTCCATTATTTATTATTCTGTTGGAATAACATGTCTATGTGGATTATCACATGCATGGTGAATGATCCTTTGTATTCATTCCTTATTAAATTATGGAAAAGATCTGTCTAAGTAGATTACCGCATGGCGGACGAAAATCCATTTGCAGTTTCATATATTCTCTTATACTCAGTTGGTTAAAGCTTTGACTTCTATACTCCATGAAATTAGTGGAATATCCTTGATATTTGCGCTTCATCCAATACCTTTTCATCGAAATTTTCTTCTGAGCATTCTTGAAATTTTTCTCCACAAAGAAGTATCATGTTGATAATTGGGATGTTATTGGTTCCTAGATAAATTAATTCATGAACTTGTTTTATTGAATTCTTATATCATTGTCATCATCCTCATGTTTATATTATGTTGAAAGTCATCTGTGGCCTGTAGTGCATGTCGACGTCCGGATTTTTGGGTGTCCCTTTCCGTTACTTGTTCTTTGGTGTTCTCATTTTAGGTGAGATTTGTTTGAAAAAACAAGTGAAAAATGTTCGACATGTATAATGTCGATGATAGGACTGTTAAGAGTCGCCAGTTGGTTTTTTAAATGGTTGTACCAACACAACCGAGAAAAGGTTTGTACATTGACCTAATGATGTGACACTGATATACGGGTTAGTGAAACCGAGATTCGTTTAGGGTTCGGGGACTTGGTTATGCGGGGTGAAGGTGTTAGGCACCCCCCGACATCCATGTTACCACAGTGGAGGACTCTCTTTTCAAGAAACTATTATCGAGTGTGTGTGTGTGGGGGGTCAATGTTATGTTATATGAAATTTATGCGAGGCCTCGTTCGAACCTATATACACAGGATTTGAATTTATGTAAAAATTCTATTTTTAGCAAGATATGGCAGTGAGGTTTTATAAAAAAAAGGTTTTTCAAACCCTGATGCTCAATTGGAATTGAGACCTTTTACACTCCCATTTTTATTAAGTGATCGGCTGAATTTATTTTATTTGACGGATGCGAGGCATCCGTATGAAAATGATATACAAAAATAATGCCGACATCCTCGTGGGTATGGAAACCATCTGAGGAAATTCAGACATCGCAGAATAATTTACAACCTGCTTACAGCTGAAAATGTCCATCACGGGAACCGAATCTAGATCCAATGGGATGAAACTGTGATCACATGATACCTAGGCGCACAGAGTATTGCAATTTGTATAAAAACAATAAGCAGGTATATATATAAAAGCGGTAAATATATATATACAGACATGATCACCAACCACGAAGCACCTCCATGGGGGATCAGAAATATAAATAAAGCTATTAAAAGCTATCAACCGACACGGTGGAAACTCCAGGAGGGACAAAACATAAATAAAGTCAAAAGCGATCAAGCGCCACTTAAGGGAACTCGAGTGTAAGAATATATATATATATATATATATATATATATGTATATATATATAAAAGTAGTAAATGCACCGGATGTAAAATCCAAGCTCATTGAACAGAGTTCGACCACAATTCATATATATAAATATATATATAAAGCGAATAAACGCACTGCATCAAGTCAGGCTCATCGAACAAAGTCGACACACGGTTGATATATATATATATATATATATATATATATATATATATATATATATATATATATAAGCGAATAATAAACGCACTGCATCAAGTTCAGGCTCATCGAACAAAAGTCCGATGACAGTTAATATATATAAGTGTATATATATATATATATAAAGTAGTAGTAAGCGCTCAGGGCATCAAGTTCAGGCTCAATCAATGCATAACTCGATAATGTTAGTCATTATATATATAAATATATATATATATCTGATGGAATGAAAGCACGCACCAAAGTCCCGGGCAAAAGCAAGCAACACGACTCTCAACGTGTAGAAGGGTGTGTGCAAAGATGAGAAAGACTCTAAAGTGTGTGAGAAGGCTTACGGTGATTGATAAAAGGGTTTATATATCTTTAGAATGGGTAAACTTTCGGCTTTTGTGGGTACAAAAGAGGCTATATATGAGCTCACAGGTGTTTGAAAGTGGGAAAATACACTGTATGGAAAGTGCAGAGCAAATTGTGCAGGGTTTCCCCATCTTTTTTCTCTTAAAAATCAGTACCCCAAGCCCTCTATTTATAGACAAAAACGGGCCGACCCGACCCGACCCGACCCGCCTCTGGTACACCTACGGACCTGTCGACGTCAGAATTTTTGGGTGTCCCTTTCCGTTACTTGTTCTTTGGTGTTCTCATTTTAGGTGAGATTTGTTTGAAAAAACAAGTGAAAAAGGTCTGACATGTATAATGTCGACGATGGGACTATTAAGAGTCACCAGTTGGTTTTTTTAAATGGTTGTACCAACACAACCGAGAAAAGGTTTGCACACATTGACCCGAGAATGTGACTTTGATATCTGGTCGGTGAAAGCAAGAGATTCGATTTAGGGTCCAGGGGACTTTGTTATGCTTGGGGAAGGTGTTAGGCACCCAAACATCCGTGTTACTACAGTGACCGCCTCTTTTCAAGAAACTATTATCGAGTGTGTATGTGTGTGTGTGTGGGTCAATTTACAAACTACTTACAGTTGAAAATGTCCATCATGGGAACCGAATCTAGATTTAATGGGATGAATCTGTGATCACATGATTCCTAGGCGCACAGAGTATTGCAATTTGTATAAAAGAAATAAGCGGTATATATATAAAAGCGATAAATATATATATACTCGAGACATGATCACCAACCACGAAGCACCTCCATGGGGATCGGAAATATAAATAAAGCTATTAAAGCTATCAACATACGGAGGAAACTCCAAAAGGGACAAAACGTAAATAAAAAGTCAGAAACGATCAACTGCCATTTAAGGAAACTCAAAGGGACAAATATATATATATATATATATATATATATATATATAAAAGCATTAAATGCAGGATGTAAAATTCGGGCTTATCGAGCGAGTTCGACCATTACGCATATCATATATATATATATATATATATATATATATATATATATATATATATATATATATATATATATATAAAAGTGAATAAACATACCGGATCGAAGTTCAGGCTCATCGAACAAAGTCCGAGACACACGGTGGATATATATAAGTATATATATATAAGCGAATAAACGCGCTGCATCAAGTTCAGGCTCATCGAACAAAGTCCCATGTAGTTAATATATATAAGTATATATATATATATATATATAAAAGCAAGAAACGCGCTCAGACGAAGTCAGGCTCAATCGAGGCATAACTTCGATAATGTTAGTCAATATATATATAAATATATATATATATATATAATATATCTGATGGAATGAAACCACTGAATAGAAGTCAAAGGCAAAAGCAAGCAACACAACTCTCAACGTGTAGAAGGGTGTGTGCAAAGATTAAGAGAAAGACTCTAAAGTGTGTGAGAAGGCTACGGTGACCGATAAAAAGGGCTTCTATATCTTTAGAGTGGGTAAACACTGGGCTTTTGGGGGTACAAAAGAGGCTATATATGAGCTCATAGGTGTTTGAAAGTGGGAAAATACACTGTATGGCAAGTGCAGAGCAAATTGTGCAGGGTTTCCCCGTCTTTTTTTCTCTTAAAAATCAGCACCCCAAGCCCTCTATTTATAGGAAATATGTGACACAGGTGTACTGCTGTGATCCATGGTGTACCCAGTCGGATCAGGTCGGCCCGATTTTTTTTTGCCGGTCGGGTCGTTAATGGCACGTGCATTCAGGCACTATAATGTCCACTCGGATTTTGAGAAGTATAATCCGGGCATCCGTTTTGAGGTATTCAGGACCTATTTCGGACCGCCATTGTCGAGAGTTATACGATGGCATGGGATTAATGTTTATACGAAGTCTGTGAAGATGGAACGATGCCCTCCGGTCTTCAAGCTTCAACTTTCATCCGTTACCCCGCACAATAGTCACTCGGGATTGGTTAGCCTTGTGGGACATTGTTGTGTAGAAACGAGAAGTGGTATCATGTTGGATGAGATGGCGATGTTGCCCCTCACCGGTGTTATCGCCAAATTGGGCCGATAAATGAGCGTTGCTCGAGACTTTCTTTGAGATTGTCTTCTGCACGCATTTGTTGAAGGTCCTCATTGTCATATTTGAGGTGTGTCTGTCTTCCCGATCTTATTGTTGGGTTGGCACAGTGTATCTTGTTGTGAGTGCCTATATTGAAGCTGATGGCATTTGAAACAAGCATTTCCGGGGTTATCTCCAAAACTACATTCCTTGGGGTTATCACCAAGGTTGGTGGCTATTCCCATAGTTGGGACTGAGACTGGATACCTCGGGGTTATTTCCAAGATTAATCGGTCTTCTCCGGTGTGTGTTTTGGTATTGTATCTTCAGGTCTCGGGGTTAGATCCGAGGTTGAAATTGTTACTCCCAGATTGCGATCCGGGGTTGATGGTGTACTTCCGGTAGTATCCGGTATGGATTTGGATTGTCTTTCAGGGTTCTCTCTTAAAAAGACTTAATCATCCTCCGCAATGTTAGTAATGAAGTATATAGAAAATTTCGAGTGTCTACAGATGCCCCTCTTTATCAAACTCATGCATGGCGATGCATGGGTAGGATAAAGAATCCTAGACACTTGAAACGCAACAAGATAAATATGGTACTATGGATAACAACATGATGAAAATGAATGATGCATGTGTACGGGGTTGTGGCCCAACATGCTGGGGATGATTCCAGGTTCCCTGTTGCTTCAACTGGGGATTGGCAATACCGACCAGATCTGATGTGCAAGCTAAATATGTTAGGATGTTGGTGTTGGAGTTATCACCAAATTCCTGTGTTCTCGATAACGACTTGATACTGAAGGGGTATCTCTTATGCGTAAGAGATCTGTGGGGAGAAAGCTTGATCTTTTTGAGGATGTGTATAACATATTCCATCATCTATCCTCTTTGATAATGTTGACCTCTCCTGGTTAGTATCGCCAGAATATGTCATGATTCTGTTGGATTTACTACCAACAGCAAATGCTGTCAGGGATGCCTAACCTTCGTTGACGTGTGAATCAACGGCTGAAACCTCCTGTGGGATATATATTGTCAAGGTTGTTTGATCTTCGCTGACGTGTGAATCAACTGTTGAAACTCTGTGAGGAGATTGTCAAGATTGCTTGACCTTCGCTGACATGTAGATCAACGGAGCATTGCGTTGTGACCCCCACGAGGATCCGGCTCGGGAATATGAGCGGTGGATATGAGAACCTCCTAAGCGACTCTATAGCTCGGCAGGTTTGAACGCTATATCGGTGAAATGATGTCAAGGTTGCTTGACCTTCGTTGATAGAATTGTCGGCGGATGAAGCGTCAGATAACCCCGGGGATCTTCGTTGTAACCCGCCGAGACTCACATTGTAACCCGGTCGAGGACCCACTGAGGACGCATGAGTACGTGGCGACTATCAAACGGTTCTCAAGGTCGATGGGTTTACTTGTCACCGGCTGAAATAACGTCAAGGCTGCTTGACCTTCGTTGATGGACATGTCAACGGATGAACGTGTTGTAACCCCCACCAGGGATCTACATTGTAACCCCCATCGGGGACTCACATTGTAACCCCCGTTGGGGACTCACGTTGTAACCCCCGTCGCGGACTCACGTAAGGTAACGACCTGGAGTCGGCGGCATCGGACCTGTATAAGGTATTACCGTATGTGATTTGTGACAACTGAGGTTATCGGCAGAGTATACCTTGTGTTCAGGCGACTAACAATGAGTGATGTACCGATTTAAAGTCTCATCCGAGAAGACCAGGGTTGTATGCTGTTTTGCTCAATCGCGTGGCATTTTTATTCCCGATTTGACCTTTCTAGCCCGTAAGAACTCCGTTTCAACTCGAACAGGACCGAGACGGAGGGGTGGGACCCACATGGAGGAGCGCGGGGAGCTCGCGGCGAAGCGTTGATGATAAATCCGTGACACCTTTGCGAGTTCATTTCTAACTTCGCCTCGCTTAGGAAAATCCGTGAGCAATCTTGATTTTTGAGTTAAGACTATATTTTCAGAAATTTGCATTATCGTACAAGTGTTCTACACTATCCTGGTAACGTATGCATATATTTTTTCCAATTTCTGTCCGTTAGATTGTGAGATATTGCACGAAATGCATCTAAACACATAGTAGTGATTATGTATGCACAAATGACTTGATAAAAAATATTCAACATAGTAAATGTTAGTATTAAACCATCTTTGAACATATTGATGTGAAAAAATTTGACTTCCGAGATAAATCAAATTGGCACCTTTTCTCTGCTATTTTTTATCCTATTTGAGGTCTAATGAGCAAAAGGTAGAAAGGCAAAGTACTCCTAGCATTGAGGTTGGCCTTATGCATGATAATTTTTATTTTTAATGCATATATTATGTATATGACTTTGGGACAACGGTGTGCTCTTGAATGGCCACCTAGACATACATACATGTGCATGGGGATAATCCTATTTTCAAAGGGACTATGGCGAAATTTTTCTAAATGTAGGCATTGGGTAGTCATGCATTCTAACTCTATTATATGTTAAAGTAAATCCATGCATGCATATAGTCATACAATGCATTTTAGAAAGCTCCAGGTAAGGAAATACTTCACCCTTTTAAAGGTGATTTAGAGACTTATTGTCCAGATATTATGGATTCGGATCAGCCGAACAGTTCCAATAGGACCGCTTCTGGCGTACGATGGAGGGCTTCTGAAGTGCCTCGTCCCCATTCTGTCAGACAGCCTCGTCGGTTGGTGGAGGCTGTGATTCATCCTGTCTAGGTAGAGGTTCCAGATGTCGAGGACAAGGAGGTGGATATTGAGGATCCTGCTCCTGCTGCATCTATCCCTCGCAGCGAACTTCCGAGCATCTAAGTGGTGAACCCAGAGTTGCTGGGTGATTTGGGTAGACACCCATCGATGTACTTGCATGCTAACGAGGTATGACGTTAGACTTTATCTTCCTTCTTTCCTATTGATGAGGATTTAAAGGGTTTCGATGTTGATCGCTTTTCATGCGGGTTCCGGGTTTACACGTACACCTCGGGGGCTGGTTTAGCATCCACTCCATATACCAGGCACTTCATCCTGATTATAGAGCAGTAGTGCATGAGTGGGGATTTGGGGCATTTTTCTCCATCCTTCCCCGTCGTAGTCCCTGGGGTTACCTCAGGGCATTGTCTGAGCAATGGTTTCATCAGATTCAGTCACTCCACCTGCTGGATTGCGAGGTGATGATAATGCCTATGGATTGGCAATTTATCACAGGTATGGAGTTTGGAGGGGAGCTAGTGCCTTTCCTGGCGAACATCACCCCTACTGCTGTCTGATCCCTATTAGGAGTTTCGGTGGGGGCGCTCAAAGGCAGGACTGTCCGTCCAGGTCCTTTGAGCGTAGATGTTATGAGCGGGCTATTGAGTGAGCCCATGCCTGATGATGTCAGTATCAGGGATTGCGTTTTGAGGCGATTGTTCCTGGTGATCATTCGAGGCTGCTTCATAGCAGATAACTCTTCCATTGTATCTTTCGCTTTGGTCAGCGCCACACACGATATGGACCGTATAGGAGAGTATGACTGGGGCTCTTACACCTTTGCCTATTTCTTCCGGGGCATGCGTCTGCGCTCACACGGTTTGACCGAAGCTTGGCTAGGATTTTACCCGTTTCTGCTGGTGAGTATTTCTCTTACCTTTTTCCCTTCACAAGTTAAGAGTGTTTACTGATAGCAGATGTTTTGCCATTGTGTTGGCAGTTTTGGGCCTATGAGAGGCTTCCATGTTTGCGTTCTATGAGTGTGTTAGGTTCAGATACCTATCCACGAGGATGACGATGGTACCATTCTATTTTGCCAGAGGTCCTTGTATCTGAGGCCTTCGCTCATTGCCGTATGCAGCTGGAGCTACTGATGGCTAACGCCATTATATGGCTTCCATACTCAGGGGATCATTTGATCATCAGTTTTGAGGATGGACACCCTACTAGAGTAAAGTATTTAATTTCCACCCAGAGATTTCCTCTTTTCATCGATGGAGGCTGGGAGCTCTATTTAGGAGAGCGTGCTATTAGGAGCACAACAGGGGAGATTCGTATACCGATCTTGCCTCCTGTCAGGCGTCATTGGCCTATATCACAGTCACCCACCACTGATATTCCATTATTGGGAGTTGAAGATTTTGATTTATCAGAGGGTTCATGATCTCGGAGATATTCCCATTTGGTGGCTCCCTCAAGACTATTTCATGTTGATCCGTGCCACAGTTTATGTGGGACATGGTTCCAAGATCTTTGATGATGAAGGATTGGGTGACTTGTGTCCGAACTCCGACTCATCTGACCCAGATTGATAGCTTGACCCGGCAGTTAGATCAGGCACATATATTTATTCGGCATTTGGGCAGAGATCCAGCAGAGGCGGAGACATTTGTTCCTTCTAGCTTAGGTGCTGGCCCCTCAGCCGACCCATTCGGTTTTGCCAGCACAGATCCTCCTCTTTATAGGCCTGACATCCCTGTTGATAGAGATCCAGTGACTCAGGAGGAGTTACATCAGGTGGACAGGATTGAGGACGTGGACATCGAGACCCTGGTCGTCTTTCGATGTATATTCTCGTTATATCTTTTGATAGACCCTCTGTTAGATATTGGTGCATTTGTTCCCCATTCTCCTATATCTTTTGATAGGCTCTCATTAGTAGTAGGAAATGCATGCCCCATTTTCATGTACACCGTAGTCAGTATAGAGGCGATGTATTAGATGATGATATATTTAGGAATGTATGCACCATTTTTTCATTCCCTATATCATATTGCCATCCATTATCTGTTATACATGTATCATGTTATGCATATATATGTATATCCAGAGATATTCGGCATTGACCCCTGGATGGTCTTATGACACGACCCTCACATATGCCTTATTCGTCAGTTAGCCGTATAGATCATACCCCACCGTCAGTGGTGGCATTGGGTATGAGATCGTGGTACGATAGCATATCACCACCAGACGGGGTATTTGTCAGAGATCATTCTACGCAAAGATACCATGACCCTTTTTGTATTTCAGGTTCCTGCAAGATTCGTGGATGGGATGATAGAGCATTGGCTACCTAATAGGCAGGTATTCCATTTTGGCACCCATGAGTTGACTCCTACTCTAGAGGAGTATGCCCGTTTGATGATGCTGCCCCTAGACCGACCTTGCGTACACATGGCTTTGGGAGACATGAGTAGACGATTCATGACTCTCACGGGATTGAGGCGCAAAGTGGTACAGGATGAGCTGACATCCGCCACGTGATCTCTCAAAGCATTTTACGTATGACGGAGTTTAGTGCGGAGGATAGCTACTCCACGACATATTGTGAGTTTCACCGTGTCGAGGAGGATCATTGGCATTTGGCGAGTTGATGTCTTGATGTTATGTGTCTTGTCATACATGTATGCCATAAAGATATATGGGCCAGAGATAGATATAGGCGTTATCATGGCCGTGAGAGCTCTCAGGGAGGGTCATACCATTGTACCTATGATCATGGCAAAGACCTGCGATCGAGATCCTCTTTGTAGTACTTACCGTCGAGCGTGTTCTATTGGGAGTTCTATTAATGCTTTTTGTATGTGTGGTTTATGTCACACTTACGATTAGGTTGGTACCCTTAGACAAGACGGGTATTGCTTCTCCCATGTGGTGGCTATGTCATATTCTTTCAAGACCATCGAGTGTGTAGATGCTCGATCTGGTGCGCATTTTGGCGGATATCGAGATCCATTTAGCATATTGTTGTGCTGGGGCTTTGTTCACCATACAGCTTTATTACTCAAGCTCCGGGCATAGATTTCCTCCCTCTGGCTGGCCTAAGGGGTGTGACGACTTATCACCCTTTGGTCGTGATGTCGCAGTTCGACCAGTTCCAAGATTTTCATCCCTTCGAGGGGGCGGCAGATCAGCGTTCAGCATATGAAACACTCTCGTGTGTTCCAATTCCTTTGATAGCACGAAGGGTTTCTTCCATTTGGAGGACTTTCCTTTTGATGTCACCAGTATCTGGATCTCCAGTGGGATGGGCAGCATCATGAGTTTTGTTGGTCATATCCAACTGTGGTTCTGGTATGGTAATGACCGGGATTCCTCCTTATGTGGAGGGCTTAGTATTTATGGGTATTTTCTGACCCTGTGTAGACTGGTGTAATTCTTTTAATAGAACATCCAAATCAGAATCTGCTTACTTAATCCGTGAATTATTTGCGGCTGGATTAAGTTCGGTCCAATCGGATGATGGACGTGATTGATTGTGAGGCTCTGCGTGATTTGGACTTGACCGTGTAGTAGGTCCGATTGATTTCCTATGAAAAGCTGGCATAGTTTAGTCTTTAGGGAAGGTATATAATAGCATGCTATGTGATGTGTCCATTTAGGAATTTTATCCCGGAAAAATGGGAATTAAATTTGTTGTAGCATGCATGTGGACACATTGCTTCATATTTCTCATTACATGGAGATAGATATGGAATGAAATTACAAGTAATTGTGTTTACAAGTAATTGAAATGAGAGCATGAAGAGACTTTCTCTCTGTTTGGTTTTATCGGAGGTGACTTTATCTTAGGTTACTCTCATGGTTTTTGGCATGAAGGTTCCCAAATCATCGCAATCTACTAGGCGGGGACGTTAATCTGGTCTTTCAACCTGAGCGAATTTGGGTGGTGCCTTTCACGAGCCTCGGAGAATTAGTCTTCTCACGAGTCCAAAGAATCAAACATCGACGGATAGCCTCTGGTGGAGGACCACACAACATACATTCACATACATCGCGTCTCACCGTATAAAATGATGACATGTGCGAAGCACTAATATCATAAGCAGTTTATAATGCGAAGCACTAACATCACACGCAGATATGATGCGAAGCACTAAGCAGATATGGCATGGGATTAGAGTTTGTACGAAGTCTTTGAAGATGGGATGATGTCCTCCGGTCTTCAAGCTTCAACTTTCATCCGTTACACCGCACAATAGTCACTCGGGATTGGTTAGCCTTGTGGGACATTGTTGCGTAGAGACGAGACGTGGCATCGTGTTGGATGAGATGGCGATGTTGCCCCTCACCGGTGTTATCCCCGGGTTGGGCCGATAAAGCAGGCGTTGCTCAGACTTTGCTGAGATTGTACTGCTGCATTTGTTGAAGGTCCTCATTGTCATCTTTGAGGTGTGCCTGTCTTCCCGATGTTATTGTCGAGTTGGCATAGTGTATCTTGTTGTGAGTGCCTATATTGAAGCTGATGGCATTTAAAACAAGCATTTCAGGGGTTATCTCCGAAACTGCATTCCATGGGGTTATCACCAAGGTTGGTGGCTATTCCCATGGTTGGGACTGAGACTGGATACCTCGGGGTTATTTCCGAGATTAATCGGTCTTCTCGGTGTGTGTTCGGTGATTGTCTCCGCAGTCTTTGGGTTAGATCCAGAAGTTGAAATTGTTACTCCCATTGCGATCCGGGGTTGATCTTTGCACTTTCGATAGTATCGGTATGGATTTAGATTGTCTTTCAAGGTTCTCTCTTAAAAGATGAATCATCCTCCGCAATATTAATAATGATAGTATAAAAATTTCGTGTGTCTACGATCGTAGATGGACTTGGTATGATTATGACCAGGGATTATTCGGTATAATCATGACCGTGATGTTACAAATGATGTGGAAAAAAAAGTCCTCATTGGCCCATAGTGCATTGATTGTAAGATGCCAACTTATTATAAATGAAATTGAATTTCTCTATTTATTTTTTGAAATAGTAAGGGTTGATCTGATTATTGTGGTTAGTTATGGGTAAAATGCGCAAATATTTCAAATAAGCAAGTGGTTATAAAATATTCATTTTATCGGAGAATATTCGTTTGGTCGTGGAATATTCTTCTTTGTGGGAATATTCTTACGACGGTAGTCTTTTAAATGGGTCTCATAACTTAAAGCGATTGGATGAAGAAAGCGACAAGTATAAGTTGTTTATAAATAGCAGGCGTAGTTATTACCAAGATTATCTTTGTTGGAATACACGGTGGTTAAAACACGAATACGCGTTGTTGCACAATAGCTGCAGTATTGCACCAATTATTGATTCTTACGTAAGAAGGCACTACTCAATAATTGTTACGGTAATTCTTATTAAGATATTATATTTTATTGATTCAATAATAATTTGCGTTGATATTTTATATATTTTGTTGTTTCAATAATTATCACTACATAGTATTTTCCATTATTGGAGCAATAATTCATATCACTGAATAATATTATTAGATAAAATTATTGGCAATGTCTAGAAAGTTACATACAAGGAGAGGTTTGGTCATCTAATTGTGCGCTTGGTAAGAGAGATCCTTATTGGAAAGCTCCCTCTTTCACAGGGCTTGCACGGTTGTCGATAATGTGATTCGTAATATTATTTGTGAATAATTAATTATTGATTTATATGATGAAGAAAATATTGATTTTATGTGGATATAGATGGAGAAAATTTTTAATGTGACAATTGTTGAAAATTAATATTTTATCTTTTTCTGATAAAATAATTCATTAAAATATATTATTATATTTTAATAATATAATAATGGTGATATTTTTACAATGAATGTGGGGTATATGAGTATATGAGGAGGAAGAGTATTTTTGTTGCATTAAATGATTAACACGTGTTTTATGTGTCGGTGGACCCCATTTCTTGATTGAAATTTGATTATAACCTGTAAAATCGCTCGTTTGTAGATTTCGGTCAATTTCTGTTTGGAATTTGGAAAAACTTTCTTCTGCAAAGTTGTAGAGAATGGAATTTCCTATGGAAAGGACATGTGGTTTGAATTTTTCAGATAAAAGAGCTATTTATTATTAATTATTGAAGTTTCGTAATTCCAAAATAATCATTTTTAAAAGTTTTAATTATTTTTAATAATAAAAATGTTTTTTTTTTGGTTTTTATCATTTTTTGTGGCTGAATTCAGATGGTCAAGGTGGGCTATGGAAAATTTTATAAATATATTAATATTTTATTAAATTTTCTACTTTGGTGTTCTAAGCATTTTCTATAAATAGGGTGCTTAGGTTAGAATTGAAAATCACACCAGAAACTGAAATCTTCTATATCTTTCTCTCTCGATATATTGAGCGTATTCTTGTGAGTATTTTGATACTTTGAGTGTTGTTATCTGATGCAAGTTCCTTGAGACTATATTCGTAATTCTTGTCGGAAATCTTATCTTTTCGAGGTAAGGGATGTTGTTTTCTTCTTAAATGATATTATTTTCTTCAATATTATTATGCCGAAATACTGGTCTGAACTTTTTATCAAATTTAGAACTTTTTGTGTCGGGGTTACTATTCACGTATACGACACTATTCACAAAAAAATTAAAATTTTGTTTTTCGTCTAAAATATCTATTATGGATACTAGCTTTGATTGTATCCTTGTTTTGATCATTCTTGAATTTTACTCTACTATGATTATTTATGAGGTATTTTGGACATGAAATATGTGAGACCCCAGATTTTATGAATAAATATTTAATTTTCTCGAAATAATTTTTTAAAATATTATGGTGTGGATTTGAGATAATGTTATAGTTGTGGGTAATATTTATAAATTTTGCAAAGTATGCAAGTTGTCATATTATATTCGATTGGTCGGAGAATATTCTTTTTGTCGGGGAATATCTATACGACAGTACAATCATTGGTGGACCCCACAACAGAATTATTGTCAGATTGAGAAAACGATAAAAATATTTTATTGAAAATAACGGCGGAAGTTTTACCATTAATAATGTTGAACTACTCGGTAGTAAAAGTACAGTAATACGCGTGGTTGCATAGTAGCACACGATATTGATTATTGATGCTTATGTGATAAGTCACTCAGTATTGTTCAAATGGGTATTCGGGACACTTTTTGTGTCAGAGTACTATTCACGGGTTACTATTCACCTAAATTACTATTCACCCGAATATTATTCACTCGGGTATTTAGGGTATTTTTTGTGTCGGAGTACTATTCATGAGTTACTATTCACGAGTTACTATTCACCCAATTACTATTCACTCTACTATTGTTCACTCGGGTATTTGGGACACTTTTTGTGTCGGGGTACTATTCACAGGGTACTATTCTCGAATTACTATTCACGGGGTACTATTCAATTCAGAAAAATATATTTCTTTTGGTCAAATCATTTTTAAGTACAATATTATTCCATGAAGAGATGTGCTAATTTTTCGAATAGTTGGTTGAAATTATAATAAAGGTGATAAGTTTTTTTTTTATTGGTATTATTAACGTAATAAAAGCGGAAAAACTTTTTATATAAAATGAATACTTTTATAAAGTTATTCTATAAATAGAATATATTATATTCTATTATGCATAGTGTTTTGTATAGTAAAATCTTTTTATATAAAACAAAATATTTTATAAAGTTATTTGTTTTATTTAGACAATAATTAGAATATATTATATTTTATTATGCATAGTATTTGCATAGTGCTTGCATAGTGTTTGCGATAGTAAAATCTTTTATAAAGTTATTCATTTTATTAGATTATAAATAGAATATATTATATTTTATTTAAAATATTTTGCTTTAAATATGGAGATCGTCATTAAAGTAAATCAATCTGGACTGAATTCATGAGTTAGTTACTATCTTGATCCATTTTCTATAAATAGAAGCTCATTCCTTCATTATTTCTTACGAATTCATTGAAACTCTAGAGAGAGAAACTATAGAAAGTTCTTCTATAATCTTGGCGTATTTCTTTAGAGTTTAAGAAAGCTTTGAGCGTAGTGCAAGTTTTCTTGAGTATATCCTCGACCTACTAGTCGGAGTACTCTTCTTTCAAAGGTAGGGAATATTATTTGTTGTACTCGTAAGGGGTATTATTTCTTTTGTATTCATGGTGAAATTCTTCTGTTATTCCAGTCTTTATTATTATGTTGGAATAACCTGGCTATGCGAAGTACTGTATACATGGTGAAATTCTTTTATTATTCCATTCTTTATTATTATGTTGGAATAACTTTTGTCTGTCAAACCGCATACATCGGGGAAATTCTTCTATTATTCCATTCTTTATTATTTTGTCAAAATATCCGCCGGTGCGTACATTACTTTGACTTTATTTCCATTACTTATTATTTCGTTCTTTATTATCCTGTCAGAATATCCTGTATGTGCGTTTACGCCGGACCTGGTTCCATTCTTTATTATTATGTTGGAATATCCTGTCTGTGCGTTTTACGTCGGACCTGGTTCCGTTGTTTATTATTCTGTTGGAATAAACTGCATTTGCGGTCTATCGCATGCATGGTGATTTCTTTTGTTATTCCATTCTTTATTATACTCAGTTTGCTAAAACTTTGACTTCTATACTCCATGAAATTAGTGAAATATCCTTGATATTTGCGCTTCATCCAGTATCTTTTCATGCAAATATTCTTCTGAGCATTCTTGAATTTTACTCTACAAAGAAGTATCATGTTGACAATGTGGGCGTTATTAGTTCTGGATAAATTAATTCTTGAACTAGTTTTATTGAATTCTTATATCATTGTCATCATCCTCATGCTTATATTATGTTGAAAGTCATTTGTATTCGTAGTGCATAGATGGACTTGGTATGATTATGACTGTGAATTATTCGGTATAATAATCATGATGGTAATGTTACAAATGATGTGGAAAAAGTCCTCGTTGGCGAACCGCATTGATGGGATGAGTTTTTGGTATGATTATGGCTATGGATTCTCTTTTCGTCTGTAAGTAAAGATGAATTATTTTATGGCATGATCGGGGACCGTTGATGAAAACATGATTATCTTTAATAGTAGTGCATGGATAATTCATGGTCGGATACTAAAGAATATCCTTGGTCGTAGTGCGAGGGTGATTTGATGATGTGGATTATTTATTATTGTTTGAGTCCCGGTGATAAAAGTTATGAAAACCTTTTAAATCATAGAAGATAGTAGATTTTATTCTCTACTTGACTCTTCTAATGGATTGTTTGTTCCTGCAGATTAAACTTGATAGTTATTATATTTTATCGGTTTAACACTATTAAAGGCTAACGATAATTTATTACAGTATTATCTTAGTCATAATATTTCTTCTTGGGCTAGTTGAGCTCACCCTTTCTTTCTTCGTTCTCTGTGGAAATGAGAATATAGCCTGGGGACGAGTCGGAGATAGCGGAGTGATGGTCCTAGATGGTGCATTAGTAGTCCTCACTATTCTGTGAAATATTGTGTTAATAATTGTAATGAGGACTCCTTTTGAGTTTGTATAATCTCTAGAGGACAGTATTTGTATTCAAACTCACAGCCTATGTTTTGTCGTATTGTACACGACAGTTGTATTATTAAGTTGTATTTGAATTCTGTACCATGTAAGTGGCGACCCAAGATGGGTGACGTATACCTAATTTTGGGGGCGTCACAGTTGGTATCAAAGCTTAGGGATATGATCCCTGGCTAGGATGTGAGAATAGAACTAGGAGGGGAGAGACTGGGAATTCCTTCGCTAGTATGACCTACCTAAGTTTATTTGGTATTTAATTGGTTGGTCAGAATATAGGAATAATATGTTACATGTTAATTAACCCTTGTTTTGTGACAGTATTTAAGAATGGCATCTGAAAATGCTGAGATAAGCAATGAAGTACATGAGAGCATTGATTCAGCTCAAGCAAAAGGTAACGACCAACAACACGATAATAATCTTACCGGTGGCAGCGACCATCTGGAACAATGATAACCATCGGGGAAATTATCATGCAAGAATGGTAACCACTTGATTGGTAATCGTGGCGAATAATAGAAGTGGAAATTTCAAAAGAGAATGTCATTTAGCTCGATTTTGTCGTGCACCAAAGTCTAGTCCAGCTGGGACGGTGGCACTAAAGGCGGATACGGACTAAACAAAGTCGGTGATTTCAAGAAGAACGTTTTTCGTGACTCCTCAAAAAAGCAAGTAACCCGAACGGAGTTAGCACGGGTTAGTTAATTATAAATTCTTGCGAAGTCTATACCTTATTAGATACCGATTCTACCCATTCTTTTATCTCTCTTGCTTGCGCTCAACGTTTAAATTTGACCCCAGAGAAGTTAGACTTTGACTTATTGGTTGAAATTTTGTTAGTAGAAACCTTCGTTACCTCCACTGTTTATAAATCTTGTTGATTCAAATTGACACTTCCACGTTACCTGTCGATCTTATCTCTTTGAAAATACTTGCCTTTGATGTGATTTTGGGAAAAGATTGGTTAACTACTCATCATGCTTTTTGTAAGGTTGTTAGCTTTCATACTCCTAACCAACCTGTTATGCGAATTCAAAGTAACCAAACCACTAAAATCAATCATTGTCATATCAAGCCATATGTAAAGAGCCCCGATCCTTTTGTTGTTGACTTTCTTATGTGGAATGCACCGAAGCCAGACTTTATGTAGGCGATGTCGTGAATGATGATGGCAAGTTGATAGGTATCAATGTGATGTGTTATCCAAGTCTTGGATGAGGGTCACAGCTTTGAATGATATTTTTATTGTTAATAAATTTCCTTACGTTTTCTTGAAGACTTCTTAGCCTACCCCTAGAGCGTGAAATCGAATTTTGTATTGACCCCAGTACAAAACCCATTTCTAAAACACTAAAATATTTCTTCAACTAAAATGAACGTTGTGACGCCCCAAAAATTAGGTATACATCACCCATCTTGGGTCGCCAGATACATGGTAAAGAATTCAAATACAACTTACTAATACAACTATCGTGTACAATACGACAAAACAAAAACTGTGAGTTTGAATACAATTATTGTCTACTAGAGATTATACAAACTCAAAAGGAGTCCTCATTATAATTATTATCACACTATTTCACAAAATAGTGAGGACTACTAATGTTATCCTCTGGACCATCACTCCGTTCCCCGACTCGTCCCAGCTATATTCTCATTTCCTGAAGAGAACAGTGAAAGAAAGGTTGAGCTTAACTAGCCCAGAAGAAATATTATGACTAAGATAATGCGAATAAATTATCATTAGCCTCCAACAATGTTAAAGCGATAAAATACAATAGACATCAAGTTTAAGCTGCGCAATGAACAAGCAATCCATTAAAAGAGTCGAGTAGAGAATAGAATCTACTATCTTTATGATTTAAAAAGTTTTTCATCACTTTTATCGCTGAGACTCAGCTCAATAAATAATCCACAACATTAAATCATCCCTACACTACAAGCCAAGGATATTCTTTAGTATCACGACCACAAATTATCCATGCACTACGGGCCAAAGATAATCGTGTTTTCATGAAACGATCCCGATCATGCCATAAAACAATTCATCTTTGCTCCTTGGTGAAAGAAGAATCCATAGCCATAATCATACCAAAATTGTCCATCAATGCACTACAGGCCAATGAGGACTTTTAATTTTCACATCATTTGTAAGATTACGGCCATGATTACACGCGCATAATCCACAGTCATAATCATACCAAGTCCATCTATGCACTACATGCCACAGATGACTTTCAACATAATATAAACATGAGGATGATGACAATGATATATGAATTCAATAAAACAAGTTCAAGAATTAATTTATCCATGAACCAATAACGTCCAAATTGTCAACATGATACTGCTTTGTAGAGTAAAATTCAAGAATGCTCAAAAGAATATTTCCATGGAAAGATACTAGATGAAGCACGAATATCAAGGATATTCCACTAATTTCATGGAGTATAGAAGTCAAAACTTTAATCAACTGAGTATAATACTGAATGGAATAACAAAAGATATCACCATGCATGCAATATGCTTGCAGCATGAAGCGGTTATTCAATGAGAATAATAATAACGGAACCGAGTCGTGAAATTACCACAAGCGGGATGTTCCAACAGAATAATAAATGCGAAATAATAAATGATGGAACCAGGTCCGGCGTATAGCACAGACAGTATATTCTGACAGAATAATAAAGACGAAATAATAGAAGAATGTCACCAAGTATAGGGTAGTCCGTGTATACTGGTTATTCCAGCAGAATAATAAAGAATAGAATAATAGAAGTTCTCTTCATGAATACAAAAGAAATAATATTCCTTACCGTAAAATAATACTTGATATAAGAGTAGTGAAGTAGCAGAAAACTTTTCTTCTATCTCTCTATAGTCTCTCTCTATAGTTTCTCTCTAGAGTTTAGTGAATTAGTAAGAAAATAATGAAGGAATGAGCTTATTTATAGGAAAATGGAATGCATAGTAACTAATCCATGAGCGGTCGAGATTGATTTACTTTAATCGTGGTCCATATTTAAAGAAAAATCTTTTAAATAAAATATAATATATTCTATTTATATAAAAGATTTTTACTATACAAACACTATCTGAAGGCACTATGCAAAACACTATGCATAATAAAATATAATATATTCTATTTATAGAATAATTTTAATAAAGTATTACATTTTATATAAAAATATTTTACTATGCAAAACACTATGCATAATAGAATATAATATATTTAATTTATAGAATAACTTTAATAAAGTATTACATTTTATATAAAAGATGTTTCTATTTTATTACGTTAATAATACTGAATAAAACAAAACTTCTAAATCAACAATAATTAAATCAAATAATGTGAGATACTATGAAGCAACTATTGTAACAATAATTGAACAAAACTGAGTGACTTCTCACATAAATATCAATAATCAATACCGTGTGCTACTATGTAACAACGTGTATTACTATACTTTTACTACCGAGTAGTTCAACAATATCAACGGTAAAACTTCCGCCGTTATTTTCAATAAAATATTTTTGTCGTTTTCTCAATTCGACAATAATTCCAGCCAGGGTCCACCAATGATTGTCTTGATCGTGCGAATATTTCTATTTAAAGCGAATATTCCTGGACCAATCGAATATAATATGACAACTTGCATACTTTTGCAAAATTTATAAATATTACCCACAACTATAACATTATCTCAAATTCACACCATAATATAAAAAAATTATTTTGAGAAAATTAATTCTTTATTCATAAAATCGGGGTTTCTTAAACGTATCATGCGCCAAAGCGTTGGCTTGAAGTTTGTTGAAGATTACGATCGTACCGATTCGATACCATCGTGGGAAAGTGAGCGTAGTAGTGGACGGCGTTTAGTAGAAGATCGTATGCGTTTACGAGTGCGATGTTGTTAACACAAAGACCCATTTCGTAGGACTTACAAATGATGAAGATAGCGTTAAAGACTCTAGGAACCCAGGTGAAGATAACGAATATACCAGTAGAATTAATCGACTTTAATCGATAAAGTTAAAGCCGCTCAAGCTACACACCTGGAGCTGATGAATGTGAAGAATTAAGAAGGTTCAAGAGGGCGTTATTCTAGAAGCAAGAATCAACGAATAGAGTAAATCTCAACCCTCGATTTAGTTGACCCATTTGAAATCCTCGATGAAGTAGGAACTGTGGCCTATAGACTCGTTTTACCGCCAAGTATGTCGTGTGTTCATAACGTTTTTAACGTATCGATGTTACGTAAATATGTGGACGATCCGAACCACATTATTAATTTAGAACTGAACGAGATAGCGGATGATTTAACGTATGGGGAGATACGTGTTAAAATCTTGGATAAAAAGGATTATATTCGCCACTCAAAGGTTATACCTCAAGGGTTAGAATTTGAAGTGAAGTCAAGGTATCCTCACTTGTTCGGTATACCAGGTACGTACGTAAATTTCGAGGGCGAAATTCCATAAGGAGGGGAGATTGTGATACCCCAGATTTTATGAATAAATATTTAATTTTCTCGAAATAATTTTTTAAAATATTATGGTGTGGACTTGAGATAATGTTATAGTTGTTGGTAATATTTATAAATTTTTTAAAGTATGCAAGTTGTCATATTATATTCGATTGGTCCGGGAATATTCTTTTTGTCGTGGAATATCCGATTTACTCATACAATTATTAGTGGACCTATAACAAATTATTGTTTGATTGAAAAACGATAAAAATATTTTATCAGAAAATAACTACGGAAGTTTTACCATTAATACTTGTTGAACTACCGGTAGTAAAAGTGCTGAAGAATACGCGTGGTTTGCATAGTAGCACTACGATATTAATTATTGATGCTTATGTGATAAGTCACTCAGTATTGTTCAAAAGGGTATTCGGGACACTTTTTGTGTCAGAGTACTATTCACAAGTTACTATTCACGAGTTACTATTCACGGGTTACTATTCACCTAAATTACTATTCACCAAAATATTATTCACTCGGGTATTTGGGGTATTTTTCGTGTCGGAGTACTATTCACGAGTTATTATTCACCCGATTACTATTCACTATAGTATTGTTCACTCGGGTATTTGGGACACTTTTTGTGTTGGGGTACTATTCACAGGGTACTATTCCTGAATTACTATTCACGGAGTACTATTCACCAAAAAAATATATTTCTTTTCGATCCAAATCATTTTTAAGTACAATATTATTCCATGAAGAGATGTGCTAATTTTTCAGACCGTTGGTTGAAATTATAATAAATGTTATAAGTTTTGTTTTATTGTTATTATTAATGTAATAAAATAGAAAACTTTTTATATAAAAGCAGAATACTTTTATAAAGTTATTCTATAAATAGAATATATTATATTCTATTATGCATAGTGTTTTTGCATAGTAAAATCTTTTTATATAAAACAAAATATTTTATAAAGTTATTTGTTTTATTAGACAATAATTAGAATATATTATATTTTATTATGCAAAGTGTTTGCATAGTGCTCAGATAGTGTTTGCATAGTAAAATCTTTTATAAAGTTATTCATTTTATTAGATTATAAATAGAATATATTATATTTTATTTAAAAGATTTTGCTTTAAATATGGACCGTCAGATTAAAGTAAATCAATCTGGACCGTTCATGAGTTAGTTCTTATGCGTACCCATTTTCTATAAATAGAAGCTCATTCCTTCATTATTTCTTACGAATTCATTCAAAACTACAGAGAGGAAACTATAGAGAGAGTTCTTCTTCTATAATCTTGGCGTATTTCTTTAGATTTTAAGAAAGCTTTGAGCGTATTGCAAGTTTTCTTCGAGTATATCCTCGACCTACTAGTTGAGTAAGTACTCTTCTTTCAAAGGTAGTGAATATTATTTGTTGTACTCGTAAAGGGTATTATTTCTTTTTGTATTCATGGTGAAATTCTTACATTATTCCATTCCTTATTATTCATTGGAATAACTTGGCTATCTAATCACCGCATACATGGTGAAATTCTTCTATTATTCCATTCTTTATTATTATGTTGAATAACTTGTCATCTGCAATCACCGCATACGTGGGGAAATTCTTCTATTATTCCATTCCTTATTATATCGTGAATATCACGTCGGTGCATATTACGCCCGAACTGTTTTCATTACTTATTATTTCGTTCTTTATTATTCTCGTCAAAATATCACATGCGTGCGTTTCGTGGGACCAGTTCCATTCTTTATTATTATGTTGGAATATCACGTCTGTATGCGTTTTACGGCCGGACTGGTTTAGATTGTTTATTATTTTGTTGGAATAACCTGCCTGTGCGGTCTATCGCATGCATTGTGATTTCTTTTGTTATTCCATTCTTTATTATACTCCTTTTTCTAAAACTTTGACTTCTATACTCCATGAAATTAGTGGAATATCCTTGATATTTGCGCTTCATCCAGTATCTTTTAATGAAAATTTTCTTCTGAGCATTCTTGAATTTTACTCTACAAAGAAGTATTATGTTGACAATGTGGACGTTATTAGTTCCTGGATAAATTAATTCTTGAACTTATTTTATTGAATTCTTATATCATTGTCATCATCCTCATGCTTATATTATGTTGAAAGTCATCTGTGGCCTGTAGTGAATAGATGGACTTGGTATGATTATGACCAGGAATTATTCGATATAATCATGACCGTAATGTTACAAATGATGTGGAAAAAGTCCTCATTGGCCCGTAGTGCATTAATGGACAGTTTTTGGTATGATTATGGCTACGGATTCTCTTTGGCCGTAGTGCAAACATGAATTATTTTATGGTATGATCAGGACCGTTGATGAAAATATGATTATCTTTAGCCATAGTACATGGATAATTCGTGGTCGTGATACTAAAGAATATCCTTGGCAGTAGTGTTGGGGTGATTCGATGATGTGAATTATTTATTAAGCTGAGTCCCAGCGATAAAAGTCATGAAAAACCTTTTAAATCATAGAAGATAGTAGATTTTATTCTCTACTTGACTCTTCTAATGGATTGTTTGTTCCGCTGCAGTTAAACTTGATAGTTATTATATTTTATCAGTTTAACACTATTGAAGGCTAACGATAATTTATTCTGTATTATCTTAGTCATAATATTTCTTACTGGGCTAGTTGAGCTCACCCTTTCTTTCACTGTTCTCTTCAAGAAATGAGAATATAGCTGGGACGAGTCGGGGAACGTAGTGATGGTCCTAGATGGTGCATTAGTAGTCCTCACTATTCTGTGAAATAGTGTGTTAATAATTGTAATGAGGACTCCTTTTGAGTTTGTATAATCTCTAGAGGGCGATGATTTGTATTCAAACTCACGCTTATGTTTTGTGCATTATATACCCACAATTGTATTATTAAGTTGTATTAGAATTACGCATACCATGTAAGTGGTGACCCAAGATAGGTGACGTATACCTAATTTTGGGGGCGTCACAAAATAGCTGAAATACGAATCCTTAATATATATTCTTTTGTTTCACTGGATTAGTTTTCTTTAAAATAGTTTTCATCATCCTCAGTCCTAAATGATGATATAACTGAATATCTTTGGCTTGTAGTGCAAAGATGAATGATTTCTGATGAATATCTTTGGCCCGTAGTGCAAAGATGAACATGTGTTTAGATGAACATGACCAACTGATGAATATCTTTGGCTTGTAGTGCAAAGATGAATATTGATTGATGTTACAAGGATAAAATATTGATGATAGACTTTTAAATTCATAGAAAATAGTAGATTTCATTTTCTACGTAACTCTTCTATGAATTATTATTTTCCGCTGCAAATATTGATCTAAAACTTGTTGTCTATTGTATTTTATCAGATTTTTCCCTGTTGAAGACTAACGATAATTTGTTCTATGTTATCTTAGTCATAATATTCTTTACTGGGCTAGTTGAGCTCACCCTTTTTCTTTTTGTTCCATTTTTTTTCTCAGGAGGCGAGAATGTAGCGAGTACTAGTCGGGGTATTGAATGAAGGTTCTAGGAAGTTATTTTAGTAGTCCTCACCATTTTTGTAAAATATTATGGGTATGAATATTGTCTAGATGGAAATATTTGTATTTAAACTCACAGTTTTTATGTTGTATTAATAAAGTTGTAGTTGTTTATGTACCATGTATTTTGACGACTCGGAATGGGTGTTGTATACCTATTTTGGGGGCGTCACAGTTGGTATTAGAGCTTAGGGATATGATCTCTAGCGGAGATCGGGAAATAGAACTAGGAGGGGAGAGACGAGTAAATTCTTCACTAGTGTGTCCTACCTAACTTTATTAGTTGGTCGGTCGTAATATAGGGGTATTATGTGATTTGTTAATTTGTTTAATTAACCCTTGTTTTATGGCAGTATTTAAGAATGACAACTGAGAATGTTAACTGCGGAGTAAATGAGACCGTGGAGACGCCTGTACTCACTAACGAGGAGAACGTGCAACAGGCTGGAAATGTTCCTCCTGTGAACAACACCATTGAGCAGATGATGAACGATGGGATGTTTAGAAGCTTTTTGCGATTCATGCAAAATCGAACGAGGAGACTCGTGTTCAAAATAGGAGGAAATGATAGCAATTCACGGTTTGTCACTGACCAAGCGATTCAAGGAGTTGGGACCACGTAGTGCGGGAAAGCCGGATCCGATTAAAGTGAGACGCGGGTCAAGTAAATTACCAAGATATTCGACATCTTGGGATGCACGGAGGAATAGAAGGTTCCATTCACCACCTTTAAGTTCCGTAATGAGGCAAATTACTAGTGGGAATCTGTGAAGCGTACCCATCCAGCCGCACTCAGCATGTCTTGGGAGACATTTCAGAAACTGTTCAATGACAAGTACTTTCCGAAAGTATTCGGCTATATGAAGGAAGTGGAGTTTATTAGATCGAACAAAACAACATGACGGTGTCCCAGTACGAGGCGAAGTTTGCGAGTTATCCGGGTTTGCACCTCATTTTGTGGAGAATAAGGAACGTATGACGCGGATGTTTCTAAGAGGTTTGAAACCCAGCATACTTCAATATCTCATTTCTCATAAATTTTCTCTCTATTCAAATGTTGTCAACAGGGCTCAATTATTAGAGCGATATAACGAGTACGGTCAACCAAGGGACCACAACTAGGATCATACCGGTGATAGCAGTCATCAGAACAACGATAACCAGCGGAGAAAGAAAAATACGGACAAAAGCGGTAACCACTTTGGTGGTAATCATGGCCATGAGAATAGAAGAAGAGAGTCGGGGGAGATTTTAAAAAGAGGAGATTCAACAATGATAATGCGAAGGCGTCGGCACCAAAGAAGAATCGGTTCTAAGGGAGGAGAACGCGACCACCGGAGTATGCTATAAATGCGGAAAAGAAGGACATATCGGCTAAAGCGCCTACGGTTTAAGGTATGTTATAATTGTGGAATGGAAGGACATATCGCTCGAGATTGTACTGTAGCGAAACCAAGTCTAGCGGGGATGGTGACTCAAAAGGTTGTCCCAGAAAAGTCAAAGTCAACGGTTCTCGGAAGGCGTTTGTCGGATATTTGGTTAACATCGAGGAACCCAAACGAGGTGATCACGGGTAAGCTAATCATAAATTCATGTGAAGTTTATACCTTACTAGATCTGGGGTGCTACCCATTCATTTATTTCTCCGCTTGTGCTCAACGTTTAAATTTGACTCCGGAGAAATTAGACTTTGATTTATCTATGGAGACTCCGTTAGGATAAACTTTCATCACATCCACTATTTATAAATATTGTTTGATCCAAGTTGGCACCATCACCTTACCTGTTGACCTTATCTCTTTAAAGATACTTGCATTTGACGTGATTTTAGGGATTGATTGGTTAACTACTCATCATGCCAAAATTGATTGTTTTCGTAAGTTTGTTAGTTTTCGTATTCCTAACCAACCTGTTGTGCGAATTCAAGAAACTAAGCCATTAAAATCAATCACTGTTGTATCAAGTCATAAAGCTATTCGTTTATTTAAAAACGGATGTCAAGCTTTCTTAGCCCATGTTATGGATTTGAATAAAGACACGTCAGATTTGAATAATATTCTGTTGTTATTGACTTTTTCTGGCGTATTTCTGAAGAACTTCGGTCTACCCCCGAGCGTGAAGTTGAATTCTTTATTTGATCTTGAACTGGTATAAAGCCCATTTCTAAAACCCCATATCGAATGGCTCCTATTGAACTTTAGGAGTTAAAGGTCCAACTACTGGGGAGTTGTTGGACATCGGTTTCATTCGTCCTAGTACATCTCCTTGGGGTGCCCTTGTTTTATTTGTAAAGAAAAAAGACGGGAGTATGCGACTTTGTATTGACTATCGAGAATTGAACCGTGTCACCATCAAGAATAGATATCCATCACCTCGCATTGATGACTTGTTTGACCAGTTACAAGGAGCACAATTCTTTTAAAAAATCAATCTTCGTTCTGGATATCATCAGTTGAAGATTAGAACTGAGGATATTCCAAAGACTGCCTTTAGAACTCGGTACACGCTTTATAAATTCTTAGTCATGTCTTTTGGATTGACTAATGCCCCTGCGACTTTCATGGAAATGATGAACCGAGTATTCAAGGATTATTTGGATTAGTTTGTTGTCGTCTTTATTAATGACACCCTCATATATTCCAAAAGTCGTGAAGATCATGAACACCATTTGAAGCTGGTACTCCAAAGGCTTCGTGAAAACAAGTTATATGCCAAGCTGAAGAAATGCGAGTTCTGGCTTGAGGAAGCAACATTCCTTGGGCACGTAGTATCAAAACATGGAGTATCTGTTGACCCGACGAAGATTGAAGTAATACAATGTTGGGAGAAAGCGAAAGTCGGTGGACTGAAGTCACGTAGCTTTACGGGCTTAGTGGTTATTATCGGAGATTCGTGGAAGGATTTTCTCGAATCGCCGCTCCATTAACTCAAATTGACTCGGAAAGATACAAAATTTGTATGGGCGAGGAATGCGAGAAGAGTTTCTAAGAGCTCAAGAGGAGACTCATTTTCGCACTGCTCGGCACAATACCATCCGGTTCGGATGGATTTGTTATCTATATAGCGATGCTTCGTGCAAAGGGTTAGGATGTGTTCTCATGCACTGGCGTGGGAAAGTCATAGCCTATACCTCGCATAACAACTTAAAGAATATGAGAGGAATTATCCTACTCATGATCTCGAGTTAGCGATAGTCATTTTCGCGCTAAAGATCTGGAGGCACTATCTACATGGGGAGAAAGTAGAGATATATTCAGACCATAAAAGCCTCAAATATTTCTTCACCCAAAAAGAACTCAACATGCGACAACGACGTTGGCTCGAGCTATTGAAAGACTACGACCACACCATTCAATACCATCCTGAAAAAGAAAACGTGGAAGCTGACGCATTAAGTAGAAGATCTTATGTAGGAACGAGTGCAATGCTGTCAACACAAAGGCCCATTTTGTGTGACTTACAAAAGTTGAAGATAGAATTCAAGAATCAGGGAACCCATGCAATGATGTCAAGTATACTTATAGAACCAACTTTAATCGAAAATGTTAAAGTTGCTCAAGCCATGAACCGGAAATGATGCGCGTATGAAGAAGAAAGTACAAGAAGGTGTTATCCTAGAGGCAAGAATCGATGAAGAAGGAATACTTCAAGTCCACTCCAGACTTTGTGTTCCTAACGACTCTGATTTGAAGTACAAGATCATGATGGAGGCACACAATACACCATTTGCAATTCATCCTGGAAGTACCAAAATGTATCATGATCTTAAACACACATTTTGGTGGAACAATATGAAAAGAGAGATTGTGAAGTTTATCTCAAGGTGTTTAACTTGTCAACGTGTAAAGGCGGAGCATCAAGTACCTAAGGGTCCATTACAACCACTTGAGATTCCGAAATGGAAGTGGGAACACATTACCATGGATTTCGTTATGGGTTTTCCCTCGGTTTCTCAAGGCATAAATGCTATTTGGGTTATTGTTGATAGATTAACCAAGTCTCCGCTCATTTTTCTTGGAAATCACGGAGACTTATTCCCTTGAATGTCTTGCTAGTATGTACATGAATGTGATTGTGAGGTTGCATGGCATGCCAGTATCCATAGTTTCGGATCGTAACCCAAGATTTACTTCAAGATTTTGGGTTAGCTTGCAAAAAGCTATGGGCACGAATTTACGATTCAGTTTGGCATACCATCCTCAAACAGACGGACAATCAGAGAGGACTATTCAAACTCTTGAAGATTTATTAAGACTTTGTGTCCTAGACTTCGAAGGGAGTTGGGATAAGTATTTACCATTGTTAGAATTATCCTACAACAACAGTTATCAGGCAAGTATAGGTGTGGCTCCATTCGAAGCATTGTATGGACGAAAATATCGCTCTCCAATATGTTGGGATGAGGTGGGTGAAGCAACATTATTGGGACCCGAGTTGGTATGTATGACTACGGAAAAGATCCAAATGATTCACAACGATATAAACGCACACGGGATCGACAAAAGAGTTATGTGGATCTTCATCGAAAGGACGTGGAATTTAGTATTGGGGATCATGTATTGTTGCGTGTTGCTCCATGGAAGGGAGTTACAAGGTTCGGGAGGAGAGGAAAGCTCAATCCACGATTTATTAATACATTTCAGATTCTTGATCGAGTAGGAAATGTGGCCTATAGACTCGTGTTACCTCCAAGTATGTCTCGTGTTCATAATGTTTTTTATATATCTGTGCTACGTAAATATGTGAAAGACCCAAATCAAGTTATTGAGTTAGAACCGGACGAGATAGCCGAAGACTTAACGTACGAAGAGGTACCTGTCAAGATCTTGGATAGGAAAGAACATGTCTTACGCAGAAAGGTCATACCATAAGTCAAAGTTTTGTGGAGGAACCATGCAATAAAGGAAATGACCTGGGAGTTGGAAACGAAAATGAAAGCGAGGTATCCTCACCTTTTTGAAACACCAGGTACGTACGTCAATTTCGAGGACGAAATTTCATAAGGAGGGGAGGTTGTAAGACCCCAACTTATTATAAATGAAATTGAATTTCTCTATTTATTATTTTGAAATAGTAAGGGTTGATCTGATTAATGTGGTTAGTAATGGGTAAAATGCGCAAATATTTCAAATAAGCATGTGGTTATAAAATATTCATTTTTATCGGAGAATATTCGTTTGGTCGTGGAAAATTCTTACTTTCGGGGAATATTCTTACGACAGCGCAGTCTTTTGTGGGCCCCATAACGTAAAGCAATTGGATGAAGAAAACGACAAGTATAAGTTGTTTATAAATAACGGCAGATACTTATACTGATTAATATCTTGTTGGAATGCACGGTGGTTAAAACACGTGAATATCGCGTTGTTGCAAAGAATATCTTGCGGTATTGCACCAATTATTGATTCTTACGTAAGAAGACACTACTCAATAATTGTTACGATAATTCTTTATTCGAGATTATATTTTATTGATTCAATAATTCTTTGCGTTAATATTTTATATTCTTGTTGTTTCAATAATTATCGATTACACAATATTTTCCATATCGAGACAATAATTCATATTATCTGAATAATATTATTAGATAACATTATTGGCAATGTCTAGAAAGTTACATCTAAGGAGAGGTTTGGTCATCTAATTGCGTGCCGATGAAGGAGAGATCCTTATTGGAAAGCCCCTCTTTCTTCGCATTTGCACGGTTGTCGATAATGTGATTCGTAATATTATTTGTGAATAATTAATTATTGATTTATATGATGAGGAAAATATTGATTTTATATGGATATAGATGGAGAAAATTTTAATGTGACAATTGTTGAAAATTAATATTTTATCTTTTTTCTCGATAAAATAATTCATTTAAATATATTATTATATTTTAATAATATAATAATGATGATATTTTATAATGAATGTGGGATATATGAGTATATGAGGAGGAAGGGTATTTTGTTGCATTAAATGATTAACACATGTTTTTTGTGTGTCGGTGGACCCCATTTCTTGATTGAAATTTGATTATACTTTATAAAATCGCTTCGTTTGTGGATTTCGGTCAATTTCTGTTTGAAATTTGGAAAAACTTTCTACGCAAATTTGTAGAGAATGGAATTTCCTATGGAAAGGACATGTGGTTCGAAATTTTCTGATAAAAGGGCTATTTATTATGAATTATTGAAGTTCCGTAATTCCGAAATAATTAATTTTTAAAAGTTTTAATTATTTTTAATAAAAAAAATGTTTTTTTGGTTTTTGTCTTTATTTGGTGGCTGAATTCAGATGGTCAAGGTGGGCTAAGGAAAATTTTATAAATATATTAATATTTTATTAAATTTTCTGCTTTGGTGTTCTAAGCATTTTCCTATAAATAGGGTGCTTAGGTTAGAATTGAAAATTACACTAGAAATTGAAATCTTCTATCTCTTTCTCTCTCGATATATTGAGCGTATTCTTGTGAGTATTTTGATACTTTGAGTGTTTTTATACGGTGTAAGTTTCCTTGAACACTATATTCAGAATTATAGTCAGAAGTATTGTCTTTTCGAGGTAAGAGATGTTGTTTTCTTCTTAAATGATATTATTTTCTTCAATATCATTATGCCGAAATACTGGTCTGAACTTTTTATCAAATTTAAAACTTTTTGTGTCGGGATTACTATTCACGTATACGATACTATTCACGTATACGGCACTATTCACGAATACGACACTATTCACAAAAAAATTAAATTTTCGTTTTTCGTCCAAAATATTTATTATGGATACTAGCTTTGATTGTATCCATGTTTTGATCATTCTTGAATTTTACTCCACTATGGTTATTTATGAGGTATTTTTGGACATGGAATAGCTGAAATATGAATCCTTAATATTTATTCTTTTGTTTCACTAGATTCATTTTCTTTAAAATATTTTTCATCATCCTCAGTCCTAAATGATGATATAACTAAATATCTTTGGCTTGTAGTGCAAAGATGAATGATTTCTGATGAATATCTTTGGCCCGTAGTGCAAAGATGAACATGTGTTTAGATGAACATGACTAGCATTCTTTGAATATCTTTGGCTTGTAGTGCAAAAGATGAATATTGATTGATGTTACAGGGATAAAATATTGATGATGGACTTTTAAATTCATAGATAATAGTAGATTTCATTCTCTACATAACTCTTCTATGAATTATTATTTTTCGCTGCAAATATTGATCTGAAACTTGTTGGCTATTGTATTTTATTAGATTTTTCCCTGTTGAAGACTAACGATAATTTGTTCTATGTTATCTTAGTCATAATTTTTTTTACTGGGCTAGTTGAGCTCACCCTTTTTCTTTTTGTTCCATTTTTTTTCTCAGGAGGCGAGAATGTAGCGAGTACTAGTCGGGGTATTGAATGAAGGTTCTAGGAAGTTATTTTAGTAGTCCTCACCATTTTTGTAAAATATTGTACCAATAATTGTAATGAGGACTTATTTGGGTATGAATATTGTCTAGATGGAAATATTTGTATTTAAACTCACAGTTTTTATGTTGTATTAATAAAGTTGTAGTTGTTTCTGTACCATGTATTTTGACGACTCAGAATAGATGTTGTATACCTATTTTGGGGGCGTCACATTGATGGACAGTTTTTGGTATGATTGTGGCTATGGATTCTCTTCAGCCAAGGGTGCAAAAATGAATTATTTTATGGGATGATCAGGACCGTTTATGAAAACACGATTATCTTTGGCCCGTAGTGCATGAATAATTCGTGGTCGTGATACTAAAGAATATCCTTGGCCTGTAGTACAGGGATGATTTAATGATGTGGATTATTTATTAAGCTGAGTCTCAGGAATAAAAGTCACGAAAAACCTTTTAAATCATAGAAGATAGTAGATTATATTCTCTACATGACTCTTCTAATGGATTGTTTGTTCCGCTGCAGTTAAATTTGATGTTTATTATATTTTATCAGTTTAACACCATTGAAGGCTAACGATAAATTATTCTACATTATCTTAGTCATAATATTTCTTACTGGGCTAGTTGAGCTCACCCTTTTGCTTTCATTGTTCTCTTCAGGAAATGAGAACGTAGCAGGGACTAGTCGGGAAACAGAGTGATGGTCCTAGATGGTGCATTAGTAGTCCTCACTATTCTGTGAAATAGTGTGATAATAAATGTAATAAGGACCCCATTGAGTTTGTATATTGTCTAGATGACAATATTTGTATTAAAACTCACATCATATGTTTAGTCGTATTTTACACGACTGTTGTATAATTAAGTTATATTTAAATTTTGTACCATGTATTTGGCGACTTAAGATGGGTGATGTATACCTGTTTTAGGGGCATCACACTGTTCATAATCCTACTAATAAATTCATCTTTGCACTACGGGCCAAAGATATTCGTCAACAGTTCATCTTTGCACTACTGGCCAAAGATATTCAACAATAGGTCATCTTTGCACTACAGGCCAAAGATATTCAACAACAAATCATCTTTGCACTACATGCCAAAGATATTCAACAATAGATCATCTTTGCACTATTGGCCAAAGATATTAATATCTCAAGGAAATATATAATCATTTTGGAATTTATATAAACAATAATTATAACCATGTTGATCAATTCACCTTTGCACTTAAGTTAAAGATATTCAATTATAAATTCAATGGTCATGATCATACGAGTCAACAATTCATCTTTGCACTACTGGCCAAAGGGAACCCATAGTTATGATCATACTAATAATCTACCCATCTTTACACTCAAGTCAAAGAGAAATTTCATCACCATGATTATAAAAATGTTATATATGATAATAAAAATAATATGATCAACAACTGCATTTAATTTCAAGAGTAAGATTCATAAATCAACGATAATTTGGTCAGAAAAAGAAACCAATTTTGTCGTGAATAGTACCCATGAATAGTAACTCATGAATAGTAATTCGTGAATAATAACTCATGAATAGTAACTCGTGAATAGTACTCCGTATTCGTATATAGTACCGTATACGTAAATAATGTCATATACGTAAATCGTTCTATATACATGAATAGTGTCGTATACGTGAATACTATCGTATACGTGAATAGTAATCCCGACACGAAAAGGTAAAAATTTTACAATAATATTCATATTAGTATTTCGGTATAATGATATTGAAGAAAATAATATCATTTACGAAGAAAATAACATCCCTTACTATCCCTGACCTCAAAAGAATGTTAACTCTGGCTGAAATTTTTGATGTAATGCCGAAGGAAACTTGCACTGAATATCAACTCTCAAAGTATCTAAATACTCACAAAATATGCTCGATAATATAGAGAGAGAAAAGCTTATGATTCTTGTGTGATTTTCAATTCTAACTAAGCACCCTATTTATAGGAAATGCTAAAACGCCATTGTAGACTAAAATTTAATAAATAAATATTTTATTACAAAAATTCTACGTCCACAATCTTTGCCCAAATAATCAGCCACCACAAGTGGGGCCCACCCATGTTTTTAATAAAAATATTTATTTCTGCAACTTCAATAATTCATAATAAATAGCCATTTTATCAAAAAAAAAATACGAATTTTATGTCCATTCCATAGGAAAGTAAATTCTCTGCAACTTTGTAAGTGTAAGTTTTACCAAATTCCAAACAAAAAATGACCGAAATCCACATATAGATAATTTTCAACACCTCTTAAAATTCATAAAAAATTATACGTTAATTTTTAATGGTTCAAAATTTGTGAACATATATTCAACTTATATATGTATAGCATATCCAAAAATTACAATGATCCAACGGTCGGATTAAAATTATAACTCACGCAATAGAGCTTTAAGAACACTGATTTGATTTGAAGACTATAAGTCCCTCGTACCAGTTTCACTCAAACAGTCACCACGAAAAATCCACAAAGAATATTTGGGTGATTCAAATTTTTGCGTTTAGCTTACTTCCAGGGCTTTCTTTTGATATATGGCTCATCTCCTAACTCATTATACACAATGAGTTATGGATTTTACAAAATTAAGTAATAAACTAATTTTTTTCGAAAATCCCATATTTTGTTCTTATTTTGATTTCTAGATTTCTCTCATTTGATTCATGCATTTGTGAATTTAGTGTGAAAATATAAGCATTATTATATTATTATATAACCACATTATAAATTTATAATGTAAGATAAAATATCAATTTTCAACAATTAACACTTTTCTAAGAATTCCTCCATTCCTACTAAAATACCGATAAAACACCCCAGTATTAATTCCATCATTTATATCCACACAAAATAAATATTTCCTATCCATCATTTATATCCACATAAAATAAATATTTCCTTATCATATAAATCAATAATTAATTATTCACAAATAATATTACATAATCATAATTATGACAACTAGGTCGCTTTTAAGAAGAGGGGCTTTCCGATAAGGATTTCTCCTTATCATGCCGCCATGATTTAGGTGACCAAACCCTTTCCTAGATAGAACTTCCTTAGAGATTGCCAATAATGCTATCTAACAATATTATTCAAATAATATGAATTATTGATCCGATAATGGAGATACTGTGCAGTGACAATTATTGAAATAACAATAATATAAAATATCAATGTAGCAATTATTGAATCAATAAAATAAAATATTGAACAGTAATTACTATAACAATTATTGAGTAGTGCCTTCTTACTTAAGAATCAATAATTCAAAAATACTGTGTAATACCATGTGCCATCAGACAACCACGCCAGACATCGTATTTTAACCACCGGGTATTCCAACAGTGTTAACGGTAACAACTACGCCGTTATTTATAAAGACTTGAATTTGTCGTTATCTTTATCCGAGAAATATTCTATTATGGGGCCCACAAATTGTTGCGCCGTCGAACGAATATTCTCCGACAGTAAGAATATTCCACGACCAAACGAATATTCCCCGACAACAATGATTATTTTATAACCACTTGCTTATTTAAAATATTTACATATAGTAATTATATGAAAAATTGAATATTTTTATTTCATAAAATTCGGGGTCTTATAAAAAAATCCCCGTATTTCCTTCTCTGTCTGAGGAGTGGGAATTTCTGTGATGGCCTTGATTTTGGTGGGATCCAGCTCAATCCCTTTGTGGCTGACTAGGATTCCTAGAAACTTGCTTGATTTAACACCAAAGGCGCACTTAGCTGGATTCAACTTCAAGTTGTACTTACGCAACCTGTTGAAGAGCTTTCTAAGATGGTCTAAGTGGTCTTCCTCCCTTCGGGACTTGACAATGATGTCATCCATGTAGATATCTATCTCTTTGTGAATTAAGTCATGGAAGAGAGTTATCATAGCTCGCTGATAGGTGGCTCCAACATTGATGAGGCCGAATGATAACCGTCTATAACAAAAGGTACCCCGCAAAGCAATCAGCAAAGGAGAACATGTCGTATTGAACAGTATTGTCAATGAGAATGTGGATAAATGGCACGGAAAAGCTAACTTTAACGCAAGCTTTGTTCAGATCCTGGTAATCCACACAAACTCCTCCAGGTTTAGGTACGAGAACTATGTTGGATATCCACTCAGGATATGCGGACACCATGATGATGCCAGCTTGAAATTATTTCACAATTTCTTCCTTAACCTTTAAACTCCACTCAGGTTTCAATCGCCTGAGCTTCTGCTTGACTGGCTTAAATACCTCTTTAATAGGAAGGCGATGAAGGACAATGTCAGTGGATAAACCCACCATGTCTTCATAAGACCATGCAAACACATCCTAGAATAGGGTTAGTAGCGTAACCATGTCATTCGTCTATTTTGGGATACGGTCTGAACCAATCTGGATTAATTTAGGCCTTTCTAAGGTTCCGAGATTGAAAGAAGTGGTTTGATCAAGGTTAGATTTAGGTTTGTCTTTGACCCATTCTTTGATCTCCGGAGGCACCTCAATGTCCTCTTGTATTTCCATCAAGTCTAAGTCCAACTTTTCATCAAAGTTACAATCCTTATGGAGAAGAGGCATCTTATCAGAAAGTACATGCATATTTAAGTTCAAAGTCCTGAAACAAAATATGTTATCACTTAGTATCTATGAAATTATTTAATCATACAAAGTGTTAGCATGTATTGACAAAACAACTGCTAATACTGTATAGAAAGGTAAGCAGTTATGATATCTACGGGGTAGAAAGGGTTCCTGCTCGTTTTACCCTCGTCGACCAATGCAAGGAGTACTGCTCCAATTGTCGAGGGCAAAGTCTTGATGGACTGCAATGATGGAGGGGCTGTCATCATCCTCCTTTTCCCAAATGATGACCATTATGTCTGGGAAATCATCGTCTGGCGTGTATCTATTTGTATGCTCGTCATGGACAATGATGTGTATGCCTGACATCATTCTGACGATATCTTGCTTAATTCTTCGTTCCTCTTCTTCCACTTTGGGATCTGGAACAAAAATTTCTTTCTCCTTTACCAGTATCGGCTTGGGGAATAATATAGCCATTACGTTGGCTGGTACCTTTACCAGAGGTTGTGCAGACTCGGTATTTGCAGGTGAAGATAATCGCCGTGTGGCTGAAGCTGAAGGAATCTGCTGATGTTTATGAGGATTCCTGTGACTAGAACTGGTAGAATAGCCTAGTCCGGTTGTCCCGGTTTGACTAGACACTTGAATTAGGTGCTTAATACCCAGATGATCTTTACCTAGCCCTTGTCCGGGCTGATGACCCAATGACATCATTTCTTGAGTAGCCGACATTACTTCGGCTGAAATCTTGGGTACGGAAATGGCGTTCCAATAGCATGGTATTGAGTGTTTTTCACTTCCAAGGCATGAAAACTGACCGGCTCAACATCTAAATTGACGTTGATGAATGGTATGTCCCCATATTGAGGACATTCCGGTTCAGCGTTAACTGTGACTAGGCTATTGTTGATAATGTATTTAAGTTGCTAATGAAGAGTGGAGGGGACGTCCCCAATCATATGAATCCACGGTCTTCCCAATAGCAGGTTGTATCCTGACTCTATCTTGAGCACGTGAAAAAATACACAGAATGAATGGGGACCAATCTCTATTGGTAGCTCAATCTCTTCGACTGAATTTCGGTGGGCTCCGTCAAAAGCTTTAATAACCATATGGCTGCTTTGGATCCATTTGAGATTGATGTTCATCTTCACTTACATAGCGTAAGGACAAATATTCAGAGATGAACCTCCATTTATCAAGACTCCAACTATCATGTATTCGGAGGACAAAAACTATAATGTGCAACGACTTGTAATGACCGGTCCCTTCAGGTGGTATGTCATCATCAGTGAAGGATATCACATTGTTGTTAAAAATGTGATCAACCAAATGTTGAAATTTTTCCACATCCACTGATTTCGGCAAGTAAGCTTCTTCCAAAACCTTCAGTAAGATCTTCATGTGATCCTCGGAAGTTAAAATCAAGTCCAGTATTGAAATTTGATGTGGAGCTTCTCTTAAGCTTAAAACTACCTTGGCTTCATTATGACCCATAGTACGAAGGAACTTTTTAATTTTCTCCATGGGAATTTTCCCCTTTGATTTGATGGCATGCTTCATCACCCGTTAGGGAAGATACAATGGATTTTCCTTAGACACAGCAGCAGTTGTATGCGAGGTGGATCCTTCAACTTCTCCATAATTCCATGGAACTTTTTGTAAGATGATAACATGATACTGTGATCTGAATGGTAAGCCAATTTTCTCTGGAGCAGCCACTTTTAAAGGATTGTCAACTCCTTTAAGTTGATGCGCTTGTATTGTGAATGGTCTGACAATCCCATCAGCCTCAGCGGATATAACTGATACCAGTCCCTTCCATTTAGTAGGACATGTATTCTCACTCTCAAACAACACAGTATCATCCTCTGCTAGTTGCAGGACACCGCTGTCAATTAGATTCTGAATGAGGTTGCGAAGTGCCCAGCATTCTTCTGTGTTGTGACCGCGAGAATGGGAGTGATATTGACATACTCCATCAGAATTGAACCATGCTAAATGGGGATTAATTGGAGGTAGAAGGGAAATGATCCTTCCTTCATTGATCAACATCTGAAGTATTTCCTCCATAGGTTGACCCAGGTATGTAAATTCCCTTCTATTGGCAAAATCCCGACAAGCTTTGGCATTTACTCTCTTCGTCACTTTGTCTTCCAGTTTTCATTTTCTGAAGGCGACGAGGGAATATTCATAACAAGAGGGAGGAGACTAGCATGTTCCTGGCTGACTAATTGGCGTATGACTTGATGATGATAGGTCACTAGTTCTACCAATTGGTCAATCTGCTTACACAAAGCTTTTATCTTTCGTTCCATTGCAAACTGGAACTTGGCATAATCACATTTGTCAACACCATCTTTGATGATCTGGGATGATTCACCGTTAAAATTGGAACTATGTCCACTGCTCCAATTAATCATGTTGACATCCTCCTCTTTGTGTTGAGGAAGAGGGTTGTCTTGTACGTGAAGTTGATATGGTTTGGTGACCACGATCTCACCGTTGTCTATTATGTCTTGGATCTTGAGTTTCAAGGCCCAACAGTCTTTAGTATCATGTCCAGGTGCCCCGGCATGATAAGCACATTTCTGAGCAGCGTTGAAACCCCTCCCATTAGGGTTGGCTGGTGGAAGAAGATGCGTAATTTTCTTCTGAGTTGTCAGAAGATTGAGAATGTTCTCGAGTGAATCCCCTAAGGAGGTGAACACTCGAGGGCATTTAACTTCTCCACCCTTTGGCAATGGAGGGTTCGAAGACTGTGCTTGAAAGGTAGTATAATTTCTCCTTTGGATAGGCATATTCTGACTGCCTTTCTGACCTTGTAGTATCAAGGAAACATCCTCCTCTTTCTTTTTATGGACCCTCCGGGGGTTGTTTCCATAATTTCCGGACTGGATGTGCTCAGCAAAAGCTATAAGGGAAGTTAGGTCTTGAATCTTTCCTGACTTCAATGTCATCTTAGCCATCTCCTCGTGTTTAATCATTTCAGGAAATGGTTTACCAATACCAGCTAAGACACTTTCATAGAAAGGAGCTTATTGTATGTCTATGAAGGTCATGACCATTTCTGACTCTATTATGGAAGGAATAACTTGACCAGCTAGGCGCCTCCACCTTTGAGGATACTCTTTGAAAGACTCATTAGACTATTTCTTGACCTTGGTAATCTGGTACCGGTCAGGAGCCATCTGAGACTGGAAGTTGTATTGTGTGAGGAAGGCATGGGCTAGCTCTTCCCAACAATGGATCTTTGAGTTGTCTAATATGGTATACCATTTAGCAGGCTTCTTCGGCCAGGACTCTTTGGAAAAGTCGCATTCGAGCTTCTCGTCTCTCGCATAAGATCCAAGTTCTCCGATGAACACCTTCAAATGTGTGTAAGTATCTCCTAACCCATCATACTTTTTGAAGTCAGGAGTTTTGAACTTTTCTGGATAATGAACCCCAGGGAATATACAAAGGTCGGCATATGAGACATTCTCGTGTGCTCCAATTCCTTTGATAACACGAAGGGTTTCTTCCATTTGAAGGACCTTTTTATTGATATCACCGGTGTCTGGATCTCCTTTGAGATGGGTGGTATCATGAATTTTGTTGATCATATCCAACTGAAGTTCAGGTACTGTAATGGCTTTATTAGAACCTTGGGTTCCTCCTTGTGTAGAGGATTCAGCATGTACAGGTATCCTTGTACCCTGAGTAGACTAGTGTAGTTCTTTAAGCAGAACATCCAAATCTGTGATTTGTTTACTTAATCCTTCAAATTCTTTGTGAGAAACTGGATTAAGGCCAGTCTAGTCTGATGACGACGTAATTGACTATAAGCTCGCGGCCTTTTTGAACTTTGACTGGGTAGTAGGTCCGATTGTTTCCCTGCGAAAGACTTGCATAGTTTAGTCTTTAGGGAATATGTAAATGTTTACATGCTATACGATGTGTCAATTTAGGAATATTGTCCTGCAAAATAGATGTTAGCTGTTTGTAATACATGATAACATGTTAATTTAAATATGTATGTACACATATTTCTTCATATTTCTCATTACATTGAGATGAATATGGAATAAAATTACAAGTACTTGAATTTACGAGTAATTTGAAATGAGAAAGCATGAAGAGACTTTCCTCCGCGTTTGGTTTAGCAGAGGTTGACCTATCTTAGGCTACTCTCGTGGCTTTTTGGCATGAAGGTTCCCAGATTATTACAATCTACTTGATGGGAAGTTAATCCGGTCTTTAAACTGGAGCGAATCTAGGTGGTGCCTTTCCTGAGCCTCGTTGGAATTAGTCTTCCTACGAGTCCAGTAATCAAAAACCGACAGGATAGCCTCCTGGTGGAGGAACCACACAACATACATTCAAATACAACGTGTCTGACCGTTTATGAAAATGATGACATGTACGAAGCACTAATATCACATAAAGATATATTGCAGTGCAGTAAAAAAATGCATTCGTACAGATTCATCAAATATAAATGCAACATCCACACACAAGCATATAATAGTTTTGAACAGATTGCAATAGCGGCTTAAGTCCTTTTATGGGAGTCCCTAGCAGAGTCACCACCTGTCGACGTCGGGATTTTTATTTGTCCCTTTTCGTTACTTGTTCTTTGGTGTTCTCATTTTAGGTGAGATTTGTTTGAAAAAATAAGTGAAAAAGGTCCGATATGTGTCATGTCGACGATGGACTGTTAAGAGTCACCAGTTGGTTTTTATATAGTTGTACTAACACAACCGAGAAAAGGTTTGCACATTGACCCAGTGATGTGATACTGCTAAACGAGTTGGTGAAACCAAGATTCATTAGGGTCAGAGGACTTGCTTATGCGGAGGGAAGGTGTTAGGCACCCCCCGACATCCGTTTTACCACGGTGACCGCCACTTTTCAAAAAACTATTATATGAATGTGTGTGTGTGTGTGTGTGGGTCAATGTGCTTTTATATGGAAGTAGTGTGAGGCCTCGTTCACAGCTATATACACAGGGTTTGAATTTGTGTAAAAATTCAGTTTTAAACAAGATATTGCAGTGATGTTTGTAAAAAGTTGTTTTTCAAACCCTTGTGCTTAATAGTAATTGAGACCTTTTACACTTCCATTTTTTATCAAGTGTTCGAATTGATTGCTTTTTATTTTCGAGATGAAAAGCATCTTCTTGAAAATAATGTACAAAGCAGTGCCAACCTCCTCGTGGGCATGAAAACCATATGAGGAAATCCAAACACCGTGAATAAATTTACAAGCTACTTCCATCACGAGAACCGATCTAGATCTAGTAGACTGAATCTGTGATCACATGATTCCTAGGCTCACATGATGCCACAATTGATATGAAAGAAGTAAGCAAATATATATTTAAAAGTTGTAAATATATATATACAGACATGATCAGCCACCACGAAGCACCTCCACGGGGGATCAGAAATGTAAATAAAGTTAAAAGCTATCAACCATAACGAAATAAACTTCAAAGGGACAAGAAAGTAATATATATATATATATATATATATATATATAAAAGAAAGGCAGGATGTAAAATCTGTGGTCATCGAACAAAGTCCCAAGCGACGCTTAATATATATAAGTATATATCGTCCACAACAGTTAATATATATAAGATGAGCATCAGTAAGGATTTCTTTACGATACTAAAATGCGGACTCTTTTTTTGGCTTTTTTTAAACAACTAAAAAAAGTTTAATATTTTATGGAATCGAAAATTTTTCAATTATAGTTGTTTAAGGCGTGATTTGGATACCTATACCAAAAATATATGTACATACCCGCATGCATCGCATATACCTTTTTTGTTATATGTATCCAAATCAAACCCAAAACATCGTATTATCGAAAAATTCCAGCCCATAAAATATTAAATTTTTTTAGTTGTTTTACAAAAAAGTAAAAAAAGTCAAGATTTCAAGATCGTAAGGAGTCCTTACTGATTCTAGACCCTATATATATATATATATATATATATATATATATATATATATATATATATATATTAAAGCAAAGAACGCTTCTAGATGTAAAATTGTGCTCATCGAACAAAGTTCGACACATTATATATATATATATATATATATATATATATATATATATATATATATATATATATATATATATATACGAAAGTAAGTAAACGCTTGAGACGTAAGTCTACAGGCTCATCGAATAGAGTTCACACACGGTTATATATATATATATATATATATATATAAATATAAATATATATATATATATATATATATAAAGCAAATAAATGCTCCGTACATATAAGTTCAGCTCAATCGAGGAATAACTCGATAATGTTAATCCATATATAAAAATATATATATAAGTATATATATATATATATACAAATTGAAATGAAACCACAGACCGAAGTCCGGGAAAACACACGCAACACGACTCTCAACGTGAAGAATGATGTGTGCTAAGATGAAGAGAAAGGCTTCAATGTGTGTAAGAAGGCTTACAGTGGGCTACCAAAGAAGACTTCTATAACTTTAAGTGGATGAACACTCGGCTCCCACCGGTACAAATAGTAGCTATATTTGAGCTCACAAGTGTTTAAAATGAGAAAGCACTCAGTTTAGGGTGAGTGCAGAGAAAATTTGACAGGGCTTCCTCACCTTTTTCTCTTACAAAATGGCCACCCAAAGCCCTCTATTTATAGAGGGGGGGGAGCCGCATGTGTACCAAGGCTCGGGGTGCCCCGGCTCTTGCAGTCCCACTGCCTCGGCACGTGCATGCATGCCTTGTGATGTCTCGCTCAAACTTTCAGAATTGCAACTGGGCATCCAATCGAGGTATGTAAGACCTATTTCGGATCATGGTTGTCGTCGAGAGTTACACAATGACATGGGATTAGAGGTTGTACGGAGTCAGGAAGATGGGACCATGCCCTCCGGTCTTCAAGCTTCAAATTCTATCCGTTACCCTTGGTAGTAGTCACTCGGGATTGGACTTCCTTAGTTTTTGTGGGACATTGATGTGTAGAAATGTATGTATGAAGTGTTGAGATAAAATAAAAGCTTTCTGAGAAATTTTTTGAAAAACACTATTCACGCATTTTTGCTTGGGAATTATTTTTGAACTTCTGAGAAATACATAACGATATAATATCAAGGTGAGATGGAATATCCAATAATATTTCAGTTATGGAAAACGTAATATTTCGCATGTGGACTTAATTTGAGAACGTTTGGAAAATCAAGCATTAAGAAGTTAGGGTAATGATTGTATGATACGTAGGTTTTGTGCGAGGTAGAGTATACGAGTATGATATGAGGTATTATACGAGTATGTATGAATGATGGTATATCGTATATGATGAATAAGTATGAGTTAGAATACGAGAGTTATACGTATAGAATATGTTATAAGGCTTTAAGCCAATTGTAATGGACTTGTAGGATTGTGTAGCAATTTGTGAAGTCCAATAAGAATTAATAAGCAAGCCCAAGATTATGAAGTATTAAAGCCAAGTGTTTGTAATGTATAATCCAATATGGATTAATGCAAGCCCAAATTATAAGTAAGCTAATTAAACCTTAAGCCTAAAGTATTAATTTAATGGGATAGGGGGAACCATGGGGCAACCTATGATCACATTGTTGAATGTGATGACCAAGTAAAATAAGTAAGGGCCAAGTAAAATTAATGATTAAGTAAAGGAAGTAAGGAGCAAGTAATCTCAAGAGCTAAGCAAGAAATAAGCTAAGTAATAAGCAAGTAACTTAATGGTTAAGTAGTTGTGATGGCCAAGTATATGTGATGAACAAATAGACTTAGTGACCAAGAGTTGTGGTGGGCAAGTAAGGGATATATGTTATGGAGGCCAAGTAAAGTTGGTGATCACATAATGAATAGTAAGGAGGTGATTAAGGAGGTGGAAGTGGATTAATGACCATTATTGTGACAAACGAGATTTTGTAATTTAATTTTAATATTTATTAAATTAAATAAATATTTTTGATGATTTAATTATTAGATTTAATAATTAATTGATGCAATTGTGGTAAATTAATTTAATTATATGTGTTATACTTATTAAATTAATGTGGAGAATTTTATTACTCAGATTATTATGTATTTATGTGAGCTTATTGAATTAAATGAACTATTTAATAAACATAATGTTATTTTAATAAATTTAATAATTAATTAGATATTAACTAATTTGACCTATTTAATAAATGAGAAATTTAGTTTTATGACTATGGGAATTAATGATAAATTATCATAGTTTATTTAAATTAAAGTAAATAAGATATTTGATTTTATTGTGTAATTTGGGTGTGACATGTTTTAAACTATAGTATAAGAGAATCATTAAATTAAATGGTTTTGAAGTCTATTATTTACCAAACGAGGCCCTAAGGGAAGTTAGTAGCGAGTTAACCCACGATGGGTTAATCGACCACCACTCTACGCTTCGGTTCTTTTATAAAATTAATACGCCTTATTTTATTTTGATTAAGTCTTTTATTTTCTAAGTCCGCAAAGCAAATCACTAAGAGAGATTGAGAAATTGTTGAGAGAATTTGTGAGTGTGTGATCAAGAATTAATTGATAAGGGTTTCATCTCTACTCATCTACGCTTTGGGTAATCTCTTCAACTCGGTTTGTTTTATTCACGCCATTTAAAAGTTTTCATGAAAATGGCTTTCAAGTTCGGTTAAAATCTCGTAATTGGAAATTGTATTGATTATGTGGATATATATGTGATAATATGTTAACATAAGCATGTTTTTACTATATATTATAGATTTCCATATCATCGATTTCATAAAATATGTCAGTATATTGTTGCTTCAAAATTACAAGAGTATGAAATATGGTCATATGGCTTACATACCAAATTTAACACGATAATCATAAGTCAGTATTATAAATTTACATTATAATATTAAATAAATTATTTAAAATGATTTTAATACATGAAAAAATCATGAAAAATAATATTACTAAGATAATAAAATATTTGAAGTTATTTTTACTAACTTTTAATATTTTATGATGAAATTCATTAATTAATTAATATTAGTGATAATTAGTTTATTTAATAAATATATTAAATAAATTATGAAAAAATAGAATTAATGATTTAAAATCATATAAAAATGATTTAAGTGTTATAAAAATATTTGAAGTTATAAGATTAACTTTTGATATTTTTCATGAAAATATTAATATTTTAATATTAAAAGCAATTATCGGATAATGGATTTATGTTTAAAATCATATAAATATGATTTAAAGGTATTAATAATACTTTGATATATTATAAATATATTATAATATTAAGTGATGTTTTTCATTAATATTTGATATTAAATAAATATTAATGATAAAGAAATTATGTGGTATTTAATTCAGATAAATATGCGTTATTAATGATTGAAAATTCATGATAAATGATAATAATTATTTAAAAATTATTACTTAGCTTATGAAAATTATTTTGACTAATATTAAAATTATCCGAGATAATTGTTAAGTGTTAAAGCGAGTTTAATTGAACTTAGACTCGATAAAAGTCCGACTCACCAGTTGTGATATCGATTTGTGTTCGGGTTCAACTCCCCACTACAATTGTTTGAATTTGATACCGAGTCGATGTGTTATAATCGATAGGGTTATGTACTATGTGTGTTTAGGTTATTCTATATATATATATATATATAATAGTATTATATTGTGATGATATTATTCTAATATTCGAGATCTATATTACTAATATTAGGTCTTCTGATAAAAAGCGTTATAAATTCAGAGAGCAAGAATCAAATCTGGTTGTGCAAGTTTTTTTTACTTAACTCTACTAAGAGTTGTTTCATTCGGATATGCTTATGGATAATCATTGTTGATTGCCATATCAGAGAATTGTACTCTGTACATATTGCATTTATAAGTTAGGTATGAAAGGCTGATCACCTTCATTACCCTTTAGTCCAAATATATTTGTTCATGTTATATACTTGTTCAGTCAAAAGTTTGTTCGTGCTAATTCACAATTATATTGTTGAATTATAGCCAGCTTATTATTCAGATTCTTTCAATCATGATATATCGTTAAATTATTGAACTTAAACTTGCGGGGAAACTTTTATGCTCACCCTTGATATATCATGATAAACATTGCAGATTAAGGTGAATACGTCGGATACAACGAAAGGTTAAAGACAGTTCCAGCTTAAAGTTAATGTGTGCGATTAGAGTTATAATAAGTATTATATATTAATGTTATTGTAAGTTAAATAAGTTATGTATTGTGTATTAAGTTAAGGTTACTCGATCTTGGGGAAAAGTGTGTAAGTTTAATGTATAAACAATTTATGTTTATATCTTCTGCAAATAAGTAATAGTTGTATAGAATGATCGAACCGGATCTGCGGTGATTTGAGACCTCGGATTCGGGGTTGTCACAGTCAACACAGATGCCCATTTTGTATGACTTACAAAAGATGGAGATAGAGATAAAGACTCCATGGACCAACGTGATGATGGCAAATATACAAGTAGAACCAAATTTAATCGATAAAGTTAAATTTGCTCAAGCTACGGACCTGGAGCTGATGCGTATGAAGAAGAAAGTGCAAGAAAGTGATATTTCAGAAGCAAGAATTGATGAATAAGGAATACTTTATGTCAACTCCAGACTTTGTGTTCCTAACGACCCTGGTTTATAGTATAAAATCATGATTGAGGCACATAATACACCATTTGCAATCTATCCTTGAAGTACCAAAATGTATCATGATATTCGACATATATTTTGGTGGAGCAATATAAAGAAAGAGATAACAGAGTTTATCTTAAGGTGTCTAACGTGTCAACGTGTCAAGGCGGAGCATCAAGTGCCAAAAGGTCCATTGCAACCACTTGAAATTCTAGAATGAAAGTGGGAGCACATTACCATGGATTTTGTTACTGGTCTTCCCAAGGTTTCTCAAGGCATAGATGCAATTGGGGTCATTGTTGATAGATTGACCAAGTCTTCTCATTTCTTACCTATACAAGAAAGTTATACACTTGAACGTCTTGCTCGTATGTACATAAATGAGATTGTAAGACTGCATGGTATGCCAATATCCATAGTTTCTGATCGAGACCCAAGATTCACTTCACGGTTTTGGGTTAGTTTGCAAAAAGCTATGGGCACGGATTTACGATTTAGTTCGGTATATCATCCTCAAACGAACGGGCAGTCGGAGAGGACTATTCAAACTCTGGAAGATCTATTAAGACTGTGTCCTTGACTTCAAAGGAAGTTGGGGAAAGTTCTTGCCATTGGTGGAATTCTCTTACAACAACAGTTATCAATCAAGTATCGGCATGGCTTCGTTCGAGGCCTTGTATGGAAGAAAGTGTCGTTCTCCAGTATGCTGGGATGAGGTGGGTGAAGCAACGTTGTTGGGACCGCAATTGGTACGTATGATAACAGAAAAGATTCAAATGATCCGACAACGTATAAAGACCTCACAAAATCGACAAAAGAGTTATGCTGATCTTCATCGAAAAGACGTAGACGTCAATGTTGGAGAACATGTGTTGTTACGTGTTGCTCAATGGAAAGGAGTTACAAGATTTGGAAAGAGAGGAAAGTTCAATCCTCAATTCATTGGCCCATTTGAAATTCTTGATTGAGTAGGAATTGTGTCTTATAGACTCGCCTTACCGCCAAGTATGTCTCATGTTCATAACGTTTTTCACATATCCATGTTGCGTAAATATGTGGAAGACCCGAACCACATTATTGAGTTAGAACTAGACGAGATAGCGGATGATTTAACGTACGAAGAGGTACCTGTTAAAATCTTGGATAAGAAGGAACATATTCTATGCTCAAAGGTTATACCTCAAGTCAAAGTTTTGTGGAGAAACCACGATGTTGAGGAAATGACCTGGGAGTTAGAATCTGAAATGAAGTCAAGGTATCCTCACCTCTTCAACATACCAGGTATGTACCCTAACTTCGAGGATAAAATTTCATAAGAAGGGGAGGTTGTAAGAGCCCAACTTTCATAAATAAAGATTATTTTTCTCTAATAATATGGTGTGGATTTGATATAATGTTATAATTGTGGGCAATATTTATAGATTTTGCAAAGTAAGTAAGTTGTTATAAAATATTCGTTTGGTCAGGAAATATTCTTTTTGTCAGAGAATATTCATACGATGGCACAGTTATTAGTGGACCCCACAACAGAATTATTGTCGGAGTTAAAAAATGACAAAAATATCTTTTTATAAAAATAATGGCGAAAGTTTTACCATTAACTGTTGAAATACCCGGTGGTAAAAATACAGTAATACGCGTGGTTACATAGTAGAACACGGTATTGATTATTGATACTTACGTAAGAAGCCACTTAGTTATACTCAATTATTGCTTTAGTAATTGCTGCATAGTATCTCATATTATTGATTCAATTATTATCATAGTATCATCTGCATAATATTTTATATTATTAAATCAATAATTGAGACGACAAAGTTATTCATATTATTATTTGCAATATTGACGGTGTCTAGAAAGTTTTGTCGAGGAGAGGTTTGGTCACCTAATTGCGCGCCAATAGGGAGAAATCCTTATCGGAAAGCCGCTTATTCATGGGAATGATCTGGTTGTTAAATAATGTGAGTTATAATATTAATGATAAATAATTGTTGAAAGATTAATTATGTGTTAATTGAAGATAAAATGATTTATGGTAATATTTATTCAATCCTTGTTATAAATAAGAAGTCTGTTATGAGACGTATATGGTAAGTTTGGTTTATTTTATGGGGGCCCATATGTCATCATCTAAGAGTCACTTTCGTCAATAGTAATTGCCTTTACCAAACCTCAAACCACTTGTCGTTTCATATTACAGGCGTCGAACCAATTGTCGTTTGACATTACAGGCGTCGAACCAATTGTTTTTTCACATTACAGGCGTCAAACCAATTGTCGTTTCACATTATAGGCGTCGAACCACCTGTTGTTTCACATTGCAGGTGTCAAACCACTTGTTGTTTCACACTACAGGCGTCAAACCACATTTCTTTTCACATCACCAGTCGTCAAGCCACTTGCCTTTTCATATTGCAAGGGCTAAGCTACAAATCTTCTATAAATAGAAGCTTAATTCTTCTTTCATTCTCACCAATTCACCACGACTCACAAGAGAATTCTATAGAGAGAGAATCAGAGAGAAAGAAGAAGAGTATTCTGTTACTACACTATTTTAGTAGTTAATCTCCTACTAAGGTAAGGGGTATTATTTCTTTCATATTCGTAAGTGATATTCTTCTTGTACAATATTCGTAAGAAATAATATTTTCTTCCATACTCTATAGTATGTAAGTAATATTATTTCGTTTTATATTTCTAATTCTACACATATGTTGATAAGTATTGCTTCTATTGTGACAACCCGAAAATTTAGATAATTAGTTAAATCTTAAATGATGGATTAAAGGTTGAATAATAAACCTAGACAGAAAATAAGTGAATGGATTTGAGATTTTAGAAGGAATTTAGTGATTTAAAAATTCTTATGGTGGATTATTCAGATTAAGTGTATATGTGTTTATGTTATGTGAAAATGAATATTATGTGATGGTTTATATTTGTTTATTATATAAACGAATAAAAGAAACTAGTGTGATCCTAATTATATATTAGGAATGAAAATTGAATAACTTAAAGGTTATGATACGGGAGAATATTAGTATATAAATTATATAGTAATTTTAAGAGATTTATTTTATACATCTCAATTACGTAAATTGTATAACCTAATTATAACAAGTTTAATTGGGTTAAGGAAATAAGTGTGTAGTGTATGAGTAAGAAATTAACTTACTAATGTGTGTAAGAGAACCCTAATTAAATAACGTGGAATGAATAAAATTAATAAGTATAGAACTAATTTGATTTTTAGGCTCAAAGAATTAATTTGTTGCCCAAGTGTTTATTTAAGCATAAGACTTGTAGTTAATTAATTTAAGAATAATTAAATTATTGAGGTAGCCATATATTTAATATAGGATGATTTATATATTCTATTACATTTTGAAATAAATTACAAAAATAGTATACTCACATAAAATATTTACACAGCTAATACAATTTTATATTTATTTACAATATTAGTGCAATTAGGATTCCTTAATTTAGGGAATTAGTATGCAATTCGGATTCCTTAATTTAGGGTTTCTTCTATCTCTCCTCTTCTTCTTCATTCAAATTAAAAAAAAGTCTGAATCTTAAACTTTAACACAAATGCGCTCGGATTTATAAACAACGACAATGAGAGGTAGGAAGTCACTAATCTGAGTCCCCTTTAGTCAAGCAACAGCAGTTGAGAGGACTTTAGTCTCTTCCATGGCTATAACCATCGCATCAAGAGATGGGTTTAGCATACTTCCCTTTTTCAAATGTAATTTTTCGTGACCCGATTTCAATTCTTTCACGAATGTTTCAAGAAGCTTCGCTTCTACCACATGGATCTCTTGATTGGCCAAGATGATTGATTGACGGCCAATAAGCCCATACATAAATACCGCAAATGGTGCAGGTTTAATCTCCTCCATGTGAGAATGTAAGGAAGGGATGAGATCAGAGGGTTTATTCTGCTAGCTATTGATGCCATGAAAAAAGATCCAAAAATTAGAATTCCATCCATAAAGAAAGAGAAAATTCTAATCAATACGTGAAGAGGCATGGCGAAGGGAATTGGAATGTCAGAAATTCTGGACTTCCTAGATGATGGTAACCAAACATTCATAATAAGGTAACCCAACTGTCATATCAAAGTAACTAATCAACCTGCACACTTTAAATTTTTTTTTTAGTACGGTTGGTTACCAAATCGTCAAATCAAGGTAAAAAAACCTTCGTACCATGGTAACAAAATCTTCATACCAAAGTAACTAATTCACATCCACACCTGCAGTTTTTCAAAGTACAGTTGGTAGCCAAACCTTCATACCAAGGTAACCAATTCAATTTTATTAAGTTACCAATTTCGTTTGAATGTGATGCAATTTGTAGCCAACCATTCATACAAAGGTAACCATTTTATTATTTATGAGTAACAAAATAGTTATAAAAAAAAATTCAGAACATTAAAAGTTACATCTATTTATTTTTAATTTTTTTGTAGGACGAATCTTCTTGTTATTCTCATTGGCATTTTGGACAACGGAGATTCGCGGCGGTGTAGCGGCGGAGTATGTGAGGTGTAGCGGCGATGTAGAGGCAGACTATTATTTCAAAGTGTATGTGAAGGAGATGAAGATTTGAATTTTAATATTTAAATTTGAATTATTATTTTGAATTTGAATTTGTTTTTGTTGTTAGATCTAAATATTTGAATTTGAATTATTAATTATTGCAGTTATTTATCCTTGATTTTAGATTTCCTTATTAATGTGAATTGTACTATTTTTTGTAATATGGGTCCTAATTACACTCTTTTTGTAATTATTTGGTTGATGCACTTTTCTTGTAATTACTTTCTATTTGTTGTATACTTATGTAAAGAACCCTTTAATATAAAGGGCAAGTTTAGTGATGACCTAATTTATTTGGTAGAGGAGCCCAAGCTCATTTTAATTAGTAGGCAAAGGAATAAGAAAGTGCAAGCCCAAAAAGAAATAAAAAGGGAGCCCAAGCTTGGCCCAATTAAAGTCCACTTAAGGATGGGCATTATGGTCATTAATTAAGCTAGCTAATATCAACCAAATTGGTGGATAAATAGGACATGTGGCCGAAAATTAGAGAGAGAGCGAGAAAAGGAGTGGAATGTAATGATTAAGTTAACTTTAGTAGGTAAACAACTTTTCTTTAGTTGGCAATTTTTTTATTTGGACAACACATTAGTTGTTTCTTGCAAGTTATCTTTGCCATGATGAGAGAGTAGGAAAGAGAGATGAGTTGTAATCTAATCATTTAGATTATGCTAGCAAATCTAGAACTTCCATTTTACTCTCATTTTAGTTACTAAAGAAAAATATAGAGAGAGAAAAAAAAAAGAAAATACTAGAAAGAAAGAGAGAAGAACTCGTGGGAAGAGGAAGTAGAAAGGAAGAGGGGCTAAGTTCATGCACCCAAGATTTATAACCTACTTTGGGTATAGAAGGAAGGAATCAAAAAAGTCAAGGTACAAAAATTAATTTCAAGGATTTAATTTCTTTTCTTTTTATGGATTTGATGGAGAAAAAGGGTTTTGTGATTTGAAAGTTAGGACCCTTTTATTTATGTGTTTTATGTAGATTCATGTATGAATCTAACTTGCTAAAGTATTTAAAGGTGGATCAAAAGGGGAGAAATGAAGCTAGGTTTCTAGAAATATAGAAAACCCTAATTTTTCCTTACCTTGATTATGTTTTATTTTGTGTTTGATGATTTTTTTTGATGAAATAGATCATTCATCATGGTAGATCCATGGGTAAATGAAGTGTTAGTAAGTATTATGATGAGCTATGTTGCTTTTATGTGAAAATAGAAAAGTTTTCTTAAAAGACACCAAAGGTTGAAAATAATTTTTTGAGAAAATCAAGTATGATATGGAAATGACCTTATCTCTCATTCTACTTTGCATTTTGAGTGTGGTTAATTTCTGGAGTTAGATATATGAGTCTTATAATATATCCAAGTGGAATAACTTAAAAAGGATTTATAGATTTTCGTGTGGAATGATTTTAGCAAAGGAGTCAAAATCTACAAAATGCTTAAAAAGCTGCTACCCAGAACTGGGAAGGGCTGTTTCATCTACTTATTTAATAGATAAAATCCAGCCTTTTAGGGGATGACAATATATGGGATAAAGTAGGTTGTGTCCAAAAATGAGCTCATTCCGACTTAAATTGAGCAAGTTATGGCCATTTCAATATTTGGGTTTTTTCAGACGAAAATCGCTATAACCAGAGTTCTATAACTCTGATGGCCAAGAAATTTAAACTGGAGGGTCACGTTAACACGGATAACATTATTCCAAGAGTTGAGAATTTCAGGAGTTAAGCACGAGGTAGCTAATTTCTTAAGGAATTAACTAGAAATTTATTTTTTGAAAATACTTAAAGGGGTTGAAAAATTCTAGAAAAATACTTTTTGTGTATGGAATACATGTGTATATGATTGGCCAAAAGATAGAAAAATAATAAGTTAAATTGGTATTTTTTGTGAAAAAGAATAGTGAATTCAGGTTGTTGAAATTGAAGATTATGAATTCAAAGTTCTTTGAAATTGAATTCATCGCTAACTGATTAAGGCGTCTGTCATTATATAGTGATTTCAGGATATTGAAATGAAATTCGGTTTACTAAAATTATATTTCAGTTTACTGAAAGGTTATCTATCTTACTAAGATATCATATAAAGGGGAAACTTATAAGTATAAGTTTTAAGTGATGAAAAGATTATCAAAGTATAACGATAATACTAAGACTAGGGTGTAATGTCTAATACTTAACTTTGTGAGTAAATGTTAGACAAGTTAATATAAGATGATGAGGTTATAAGTAAGTAAATGAATATGGTGTTAAGATTATCTAATATTTGACTATGTGATTAAGTGTTAGATAGTATTATGAAATAAGGTATGATATGCTAATTGAAAGATCAGTCTTATACTTGATAGGTCTTTTCAATAAAGAGAATAAATTAAATTGTGTAGCGGTAATCGACTATGCAGTCAAGTTTGCTTAACTCAAACTCGAGTTATATTTAAAAGTATGTTAGTGAATGATTATTGATGATTATTCATGTCTAAACTGATTATTGATTCGCACTTAGTGCATGTTACATATGTTCATTAGGTATGAGAGGCTGATCACCTTCATTACCATAAGGTTCAGTTAAATTGTTCATGGTCATTGTTGACCTTCAAACATTATTGATTCAGTCATTCAATTATTGACATCTTGATTCATGTTCCTTCACAATTATTAAATTATTGAAAACTTGAAAGCTTACTACTCTTTCAATCATGATATATATTTATTGAATTTAAACTTGTTGGGCAAAGTAGCTGTTCACCCTTGCTATATCATGATAATAAATTTCAGATAAAGGCGAAGGCTTGAAGAATGACCGAGACAAAAGAAAAATACATTAATAGATTGTTATAAGAATAACTATTTAGTTATCTTATTGTAAACCTTTATAATTTTGAAGGTATGTATTTAGTTAAGGTTAATAAACCTGGGAAAACGTTATGGAGTTATGTAAAATAAACAATATATGTTTTTTATTCCGCATTAGATGATATAATATATATGATGGTGAAGTATAGTAACGTACCAAGTTTGAGGTTCTTGGGACCCGAATTTGGGGGCATCATAGTTGGTATCAAAGATGTAGGTTATAAACCTTAGGTAGGTGTACCTTAGGCTATATCCACAGAGATCAGGATAAGGAATAAAATCAAATAGAGTTTAATTTGTTAAGAGATGAATTTAGAAAATTTATTATTTAGTAAATAAGATTTAAAGAAGAATCTTGAAAAGTTATAAAGATCCAGAGTTACCTAACTCTGATGTTAAAGATAAAAAGTAATAATGAATAGAGTCCATGAGACTAAAAGTGTAAGACCCCAACTTTTATGAATAAAGATTAATTTTCTCTAAATATCATTTTTGAATATTATGGTGTGGATTTGATATAATGTTATAGTTGTGGGTAATATTTATAAATTTTGCAAAGTAAGCAAGTTGTTATAAAATATTTGTTTGATCAGGGAATATTCTTTTTGTCGGGGAATATTCGTACGACGACACAATCATTTGTGGACCCCATAACAGAATTATTGTCGGAGTTAGAAAATGACAAAATTATCTTTTTATAAAACAAATTAACGATGGAAGTTTTACCGTTAACTGTTGAAATACCCGGTAATAAAGGTACATTATTATGCGTGGTTGCATAATAGCACATGGTATTGATTATTGATGCTTACGTGAGAAGTCACTCGCTTATACTCAATTATTGCTATATAGAGTCACGCATCATATCTCTTATATTATTGATTCAATTATTGTCACAAAGATTATCTCGTATAATATGTTATATTATTAAATCAATAATTGAGACGACAAGTTATAATATTAATGATTAATAATTGTTGAAAGATTAAATATGTGTTGATTAAAAATAAAATGATTTGTGGTAATATTTATTCAATCGTTGATGTATATAAAGAGTCTATTATGAGACGTTTGTGGTAAGTTTTGTTATTTATGGGGGCCCATATGTCATCATCTAAGAGCCTCTTTCGCCAATAGTAATTACCTTTACCAGACGTCAAACCACATGTCGTTTCATATTACAGGCGTCGAACCAATTGTCGTTTCACATTACATGCGTCGAACAAATTGTCGTTTCACATTACATGCGTCGAACCAATTGTCGTTTCACATTACAGGCGTCGAACCAATTGTCGTTTCACATTACAGGCGTCGGACCAATTATCGTTTCACATTACAGGCGTCAAACCACTTGGTGTTTCACATTACAGGCGTCAAACCACTTGGTGTTTCACATTACAGGAGTCAAACCACTTTTCTTTTCACATCACCAGTCGTCAAGCCACTTGCCTTTTCACAATGCAAGTGCTAAGCTAGAAATCTTATATAAATAGAGGCCTAGTTCTTCATTATTTTTCACGAATTCATTCAAGCTGTAGAGTGATAAAGTATAGAGAGAATAAGAGAGAAAGAAGAATAGTATTCTGTTACTACACTACTGTAGTATTCAATCTTCTACTAATGTAAGGGGTGTTATTTCTTTTGTATTCATGAAGAGAACTTCTGTTATTCCATTCTTTATTATTCTATTGGAATAACCTGTATACGCGGACTACCCTATACTTGGTGAAATTCTTATGTTATTCCATTCTTTATTATTATGTTGGAATAACCTGTCTATGTGAAGTACTGCATACATGGTTAAATTCTTCTATTATTCAACTCTTTATCATTCTGTTGGAACACCCTGTCTGTGTTGTATGCATAACCTGGTTCCATTATTTATCATTCTTTTTGAACATCTTGTATGTGCTTTACGCATGACGTGGTTCCATTATTTATTATTCTATTGGAATATCCTATCTGTGCGTTTACACATGACATGGTTCAATTATTTATTATTCTGTTGGAATAACCTGTCTGTGCGGTCTATCGCATTCGTTATTATACTCAGTTGGTTAAAGCATTGACTTCTATACTCCATGAAATTAGTGGAATATCCTTGATATTTGCGCTTCATCCAGTATCTTTTTATGTAAATATTCTTCTGAGTATTCTTAAATTTTACACCACAAAGCAGTATCATGTTGACAATTTGGACGTTATTGGTTCTCGGATAAATTAATTCTTGAACTTGTTTTATCAATTCTATATCATTGTCATCATCCTCATGTTTATATTTCATTGAAAGTCATCTGTGGGCCCGTAGTGCATAGATGGACTTGGTATGATTATGACTGTGGATCATTCTGCATAATCATGACCGTAATGTTACAAATGATGTGGTAAAAGTCCTCATTGGCTCAGAAAAGGCGTTGATGGACAGGTTGTTGGCATGATCATGACCATTGATGAAAACACGAATATCCTTAGCCCTCAGTGTATGGATAATTTGTGGTTGTGATACTAATGAATATCTTTGGCCGTAGTACTGTGGATGATGTGTATTATTTATTGTCGAAGTCGCAATGATAAAAGTCTTGAAAAACCTTTTAAATCATAGAAGATAGTAGATTTTATTCTCTACTGACTCTTCTAATGGATTGCTTGTTCGCCATGCTTAAACTTGATGTTTGTTATATTGTATCGCTTTAATATCGTTGAAGGCTAACGATAATCTATTATGCATTATCTTAGTCATAATATTTCTTCTTGGGCTAGTTAAGCTCACCCTTTTTTTTCATTGTTCTCTTTGTGAAATGAGAACGAAAGCAGGACTAGTCGAGGTACAAAGTGACAAATTCCGGATGATAGCATTAGTAGTCCTCACTATTCTATGAAATAGTGTGACAATAAATGTATTGAGGACTTATTTTGAGTTTGAATACTGTCTAGAAGACAATATTTGTATTAAAACTCACAGCTTATGTTGTATATTTAAGATTGTATTTGTATTCTGTACCATGTATTTAGGGACTCAGAATAGGTGATGTATACCTATTTTGGGGGCGTCACAAATGGTATCAAAGCTTTGGGATATGATCCCTGGCTAAGATGTGAGACTAGAACTTGGAGGGGAGAGATGGGGAATTCCTTCGCTAGTATGACCTACCTAAGTTTATTTGTTATTTAATTGGTCGGTCATAGTATAAGGATATTATATTGCATGTCAATTAACCCTTGTTTTGTGGCAGTATTTGTAAATGACATCCGAGAATGTGGAGATAAGCAATGGAGCACATGAGACCGTTGAGTCACCAACGATCAATACCCAGGATAATGTGCAACAAGAAGACCATAATCCTAAGATAAACAACAATACCGAACAAATGACAAAAGATGGGATGTTCAGAAGCTTTATGCAATTCATGCAACATCAGGCGAGAGCGGCTCCTGTCCAAAATGCAGGTGGAAATACTAGAAACTCTCGAATGGCCACCGCTAAACAGTTCAAGGAGCTGGGACCACCGGAGTTTATTGGAGAGCCAAAACCACTTAAGATGGAGACGTGAATAAAGCAGATCACCAAGATATTTGATGTCTTGGGATGCTCCGAGGAGCAAAAGGTTCCTTTTCCACCTTTATGTTGCGAGGAGAGGCAGATTACTGGTGGGAATCGATAAAGCGTACTTAACCTGCCACACTGAAAATTACTCGGGAGAAGTTCCAAGAATTGTTCAACGACAAGTACTTTCCCGAAAGTATTCGTCACATTAAAGAGGTAGAGTTCATCAAGCTGGAGCAAAATAACATGACCGTGTCGCAGTACGAAGCCAAGTTTGCCGAATTGTCCTGGTTTGCGTCCCATTTGGTTGATAAGGAGGAGAGATGACACGAATATTTCTAAGAGGTTTGAAACCCGAGATACGTTAATATCTTATCTCTCATAAACTATGTTTGTATTCAGATGTTATAAATAGGGCTCAGTTATTGGAGCGCGATAATGAGTTAACCCAACCACGAGAGAGCAGCCGACAAGTCAATAATACTAGTGGTAGTAGTCATCGAAGCGGTGACAACAAGCGTGGAGGAAATCAACATGCCAGAAATGGTAACCACTTTGGTGGTAATCATGGCCAAGATAATAGTAGTGGAAATTTCAAGAAGAGGAGATTTAATAATGATGGAAAGACGTCAGCACCAGCACCTATTATTAAAGAAGGAGAACGACCACCGGTCATATGTTTCAAATGCAGACAGGAGGGACACATCAGTCCAAACTGTACGCAGCAGTCAAAAGCATGTTATAATTGTGGAAAAGAGGGTCACCTAGACAGATTTTGTCGTGCACCAAAGTCAAGTCCAGCTAGGATGGAGGCATCAAAAGCAGTCCCAGACAAGACATAACCGATAGTTCAAGGGAAAGCGTTTGTCGTAACCTCCCAAAAAGCGAGGAATCCAAACGAGCTGATCACGGAACTTCCTGGCCTACCCCCGGAGCGTGAAATCGAGTTTTTTTATTAACCTGAACTCGGTAAAAACCCATTTCCAAAGCCCCATATCGAATGGCTCCTATTGAACTTCGTGGAGTTAAAAACCCAACTACTGTGAATTGTTAGACATCGATTTCATTCGGCCCTAAGACGCCTACTGGGGTGCTCCTCGCTCTATTCATGAAGAAGAAAGATGGAAGTATGACTTTTTGTATTGATTATCGGAGTTAAATCATGTCACCATCAAGAATAGGTATCCGTTACCTCTCATTGATGACCTCGACGACGGTTGCAAGGAGCATAATTCTTTTCAAAGATTGATCTTCGCTCGAGGATATCATCACCAAGATTAAAACCGAGGATATTCAAGACCGCCTTCGTAACTCTGCAGATGCATTATGAATTTTTAGTCATGTCTTTTGGATTGAGTAATACTCCTGCTGCTTTCATGGATATGATGAATCGAGTATTCAAGGAATATTTGGATCAGTTCGTTGTTGTCTTTATTAATGACATCCTCATCTATTCCAAAAGCCGTGAAGATCATGAGCACCATTTGAAGCTGATACTTGAAAGGCTTTGTGAAAATAAGCTATATGCCAAGTCAAGAAATACGAAGTTTCGCTTGAGGAAGTAGCATTCCTTGGGCACATGGTGTCAAAATATGGAGTATCTGTTGACCCAGAGAAAGATTGAAGCAATACAAAGCTGGGAGCAACCTAAATTAGTGACCGAAATACGTAGCTTTCTCAGCTTAGTTGGTTATTATCGAAGATTCATAGAAGGGTTTTCTCGAATCGCCACTCCATTAACTCAGACTCGAAAAGATACAAAATTCGGTTGGACCGAGGAATGTGAGAAGAGTTTTCAAGAACTCAAGAGGAGACTCATTTCGGCACCTGTTCTGGCAATACCATCTGGATCGTAAGGATTTGTCATCTATAGTGATGCTTCAGGCAAGGGTTTAGGATGTGTTCTCATGCAACACGGTAAAGTCATAGCCTATGCCTCACGATAACTCAAAGAATATGAGAGAAATTATCCTACTCATGATCTAGAGTCACAAAATCGTTTTCACACTTAAAACTGGAGGCATTACCGATGGGGAGAAAGTGGAGATCTTTACTTGATCATAAAAGCCTCAAATATTTCTTCACCCAAAAGGAACTCAATACGCAAGAACGACGCTGGCTTGAACTGCTGAAAGATTATGATCATACCATTCAATACCATCCCGAAAAGTTTAACGTGGTAGCCGACGCATCGAAAGGTAAGATCATATCGCGGTACAAGTGCGTTATTGTCAACGCAAAGGCCCATTTTGTATGACTTGCAAAGGATGGAAATAGAGATAAAGACTCCAGGGACCCACGTGATGGTGGCAAATATACGAGTAGAATCGACTTTAATCGATAAAGTTAAAGCTCCTCAATCTACAGACCTGGAGCTCATGTGCATGAAGAAAAAAGTGCAAGAAGGTGCTATTCTGGAAGTAAGAATCGATGAAGAAGGAATACTTAGAGTCAACTCCAGACTTTGTGTTCCTAACGACTCTGATTTAAAGTATAAGGTCATGATGGAGGCGCACAACACAGCGTTTGCAATCCATCCTGGGAGTACCAAAATGTATCGTGATCTTCGACATACATTTTGGTGAAGCAATATGAAAAGAGAGATAGCGTAGTTTATCTCAAGGTGTTTAACTTGTCAACGAGTCGAGGCGGAGCATCAAGTGTCAAAAGGTCCATTGCAACCACTTGAAATTCCAAAATGGAAGTGGGAGCACATTACCATGGATTTCGTTACTGGTCTTCCCAAGGTTTCTCAAGGAATTGATGTGATTTGGGTCATTGTTGATAGATTGACCAAATCTGCTCATTTCTTACCTATACGAGAAGCTTATACACTTGAACGTCTTGCTCGTATTTACATAAATAAAATTGTAAGACTGCATGGTATGCCAGTATCCATAGTTTCTGATCGAGACCCAAGATTCACTTCACAATTTTGGGTTAGTTTACAAAAAGTTATGGGCACGGATTTACGATTTAGTTCGACATATCATCCTCAAACGGATGGACAATCAGAGAGGACTATTCAAACTCTTGAGGATCTATTAAGACTCCATGTCCTTGACTTTAAAGGAAGTTGGGACAAGTTCTTGCCATTAGTGGAATTCTCCTACAACAACAGTTATCAAACAAGTATCGGCATGGCTCCATTCGAGGCGTTGTATGGATGCAAGTGTCGTTTTCCAGTATGTTGGGATGAGGCGGGTGAAGCAATGTTGTTGGGACCATAATTAGTACGTATGACTATGGAGAAGATTCAAATGATCCGCCAATGTATAAAAACCTCACAAGATCGACAAAAGAGTTATGTTAATCTTCATCGAAAGGACGTGTAATTCAATGTTGGAGAACATGTGTTGTTACGTGTGGTCCAATGGAATGGAGTTACAAAATTTGGAAAGAGAGGAAAGCTCAATCCTCGATTCATTGGCCCATTTGAAATCCTTGACCGAGTAGGAACTGTAGCCTATAGACTCGCTTTACCGCCAAGTATGTCTCATGTTCATAACGTTTTTCACATATCCATGTTACGTAAATATGTGGAGGACCCGAACCATATTATTGAGTTAGAATCGGAGAAATAGCGGAAGATTTAACGTATGAAGAGGTTCCTGTTCAAATCTTGGATAAGAAAAAACATATTCTACGCTCCAAGGTTATACCTCAAGTCAAAGTTTTGTGGAGAAACCACGATGTTGAGGAAATGACATGGGAGTTAGATTCTGAAATGTATCCTCACCTCTTCGTCATACCAGGTATGTACCCTAATTTCGAGGACAAAATTTCATAAGAAGGGGAGGTTGTAAGACCCCAACTTTTATGAATAAAGATTAATTTTCTCTAAATATCATTTTTGAATATTATGGTGTGGATTTGATATAATGTTATAGTTATTGGTAATATTTATAAATTTTGCAAAGTAAGCAAGTTATTATAAAATATTCGTTTGGCTCTGGGAATATTCTTTTTTGTGGGGAATATTCATTTACGACGACACAATCATCAGTGGACCCCATAATGTAATTATTGTTTGAGTTAAAAACGACAAAATTTTCTTTTATAAAAAAAAATAATGACTAAGTTTTATCGTTAATCGTTGAAATACCTTAGAATAAAGGTACAATATTACGCGTGGTTGCATAGTAGCACACATTATTGATTATTGATGCTTACGTGAGAAGTCACTCAGTTATACTCAATTATTGCTACAGTAATTGCTGCATCATATCTCTTATATTATTAATTCAATTATTGTCACAATATCATCCATATAATATGTTATATTATTAAATCAATAATTGAGATGACAAGTTATAATATTAATGATTAATAATTGTTGAAAGATTAAATATGTGTTGATTAAAAATAAAATGATTTGTGGTAATATTTATTCAATCCTTGATGTATATAAAGAGTCTATTATGAGACGTTTGTGGTAAGTTTGGTTATTCTATGGGGGCCCATATGTCATCATCTAAGAGTCTCTTTCGCCAATAGTAATTACCTTTACTAGACGTCAAACCACTTGTCGTTTCATATTATAGGCGTCGAACCAATTGTCGTTTCACATTACAGGCGTCGAACCAATTATCGTTTCACATTACAAGAGTCAAACCAATTGTCGTTTCATATTACAGGCCAAACCAATTGTCGTTTCACATTACAAAAGCGCCGAACCAATTGTCGTTTCACATTACAGGCGTCAAACCACTTGGTGTTTCACATTCACATGTGTCAAACCACGATTGTTTCACATTACACGGCATCAAACAACTTTTCTTTTCACATAACCAAATCAAGCCAAGCCACTTGCCTTTTCACATCAGAAGTGCTAAGCTAGAAATCTTCTATAAATAGAAGCCTAGTTCTTCATTATTTTTCAAGAATTCATTCAAACTATAGAGAGAGAAAGTATAGAGAGAATAAGAGAGAAAAAAGAAGAGTATTACATTACATTACACTATCGCAAAGATTCAATCTCCTACTAATGTAAGGGATGTTATTTTTTTGTATTCATGAAGAGAACTTCGTTATTCCATTCTTTATTATTCTATTGGAATAACCCGTATACGCGGACTACCCTATACTTGGTAAAATTCTTCTTTTATTTCATTCTTTATTATTATGTTGGAATAACCTGTCTATGCGAAGTACTGCATACATGGTGAAACTCTTCTATTATTCCATTCTTTATCATTCTGTTGGAACATCCTGTATGTCCTTTACGCATAACTCCGGTTCCATTATTTATTATTTTGTTGGAACATCATGTCCATGCGGCTTTACACATGACTGATTCCATTATTTATTATTCATTGGAATATCCACGTCTCAAGCGCTTACGCACGACCGGGTTCAATTATTTATTATTTCGCTGGAAGAACACGTCTGCGCGATTCTATCGATGCTTGGTGAATTCTTTTGTTATTTTATTCGTAATTATACTCGGCCAAGTTAAAGTTTTGACTTCTATACTCCATGAAATTAGTGGAATATCCTCGATAGTCAAGGCTTCATCCAAAGATATTTTCATGGAAATATTCTTTCGAGCATTCTTAAATTTTACACCACAAAGCAAAGCATCATGTTGACAAATTGGACGTTATTGGTTCTCGGATAAATTAATTCGAACTTGTTTTATTGAATTCTATATCATTGTCATCATCCTCATGTTTATATTTTATTGAAAGTCATCGTGGCTCAGAAAAGCATAGATTGACTTGGTATGATTATGACCTGTGATCATTTGGTATAATCGTGGATCGTAATGTTACAAATGATGTGGTAAAAGTCCTCATCGCCCAGAGTGCGTTGATGGGACGCTTGTTGGCATGATCATGACCATTGATGAAAATATAAATATCCTCGCCCCAGAGTGCATGGATAATTTGTGGTTGTGATGGATAATGAATATCTTTGGCAGTAGTCAGAAAAGGATGGTGTGGATTATTTATTGTCGAGTCTCAGCCGATAAAAGTATTGAAAAACCGTTAAATCATGAAGATAGTAGATTTTATTCTCTACTTGACTCTTTTAATGGATTCGCTTGTTCCCGCAGCTTAAACTTGATGTTTGTTATATTGTATCGCTTTAATACTGTTCAAGGCTAACGATAATTTATTCTCGCATTATCTTAGTCATAATATTTCTTCGGGCTAGTTGAGCTCACCTTTTCTTTCATTGTTCTCTTCAGAAATGAGAACGTAGCAGTGGACTAGTCTGGGTACAGAAAGTTATGGTCCGGATGATAGCATTAGTAGTCCTCACTATTCTATGAAATAGTGTGATAATAAATGTATTGAGGACTTATTTTGAGTTTGAATAATCGCCTAGAAGACAATATTTGTATTAAAACTCACACCTTATGTCAGATATTTAAGATTGTATTTGTATTCTCAGATAATCTATTTGGCGACTCAGAATAGGTGATGTATACCTATTTTGGGGGCGTCACAAAAAGTATAAAGGGAAAGGAGATCGTAAAACAAAATGATCATAAGATTGAAGAGAATCGTAATATAATACGATTATAAGACAAGATCACGACGTGATCAGATTGAATAGCAGAAAATCCATGACATGATTGGAATGATATAGCCTGATGCTATAAAGAGAGTGTACTATGAAATGGTACTATGTAAACTCAAAAAAGAGAGGTAAATGTTAAGATACGGATTAAAGAAAATTCGTATTAAGAAAAGAGAAAGTTAGAATGGTGTGGGATATTAATTGAGGACTCATGTCAGTAGCTGAGTTGTATGATTCCTTATATAGGCAGAGAATTTGTACTTGGTTTTAGAACCGCTTAGCTTCCTGATCGATATAATGGTTAGGTTGACCAATTCATTGTATGGCGAGGAATTGTTCGCTTAGCTTCCTATGTTGATTAGTGGTCGAGTTTGGTTTGACAACCACTTAGTTTCTGGTACTGATAATCATTGAAATGTTAGTGTCGCGCTATTTGCTATAGGCATGTTGATAAGGTGATTCTTTTCTCATGTGTATAACGAATAGGTAGAGGATATAAGGTTAAGTTGCGAGTTCTTAAAACTCATACATATGATAAGTTCATGACTCATAATCATATGTTATGTTTTGAACCCTTCAGCGAATGGACGCCTATGGTCTGACTAGGATAAGTTCTTAAACCCATATGATTGTGGCAAGTTATTGAACTCATAATGTGTGGTAAGTTTGATGGACTGGGGTATAGTAAAGTTGTAAATGGAGCATTGAGGATTATACGAATAGATAGACTTATTAAGAAATGATCATTATAGAAATTAAAGTTTATGATGGAAGCATAGGTATTCCAAATCTTCTAGCTGTGCTAGACTTCGAAGTTTTTGACATCAAGCTAAATTCGCACTGATGTGCCTTTCGAAATAAAATGAATTTTGTTATCAGCAAAACATGGTGACAAGTGTGTATTTGTGAACTTCGGGACACTGACACATCGTTACCAGTTGCGGCATGATAGCATCAAAATGATTTTCGATGATTTTGAGCTATTTAAAGAAGAGTCTATGCTAATTTGTTTCGGCTAGACAAAAATGATTTGAGATGTCAAAATGTATTTTATATATCATCAATGTATCATGGAACCTGATGCATAATGATAAAAATGATGGAGTTATCAATGCAGAATTACCTAGTGTTGGATGTGATCTAAAGATCATCAGCCCAATATGGAATGATGTAGTATGATAAAGTCACACAATGACGAAATCCTCAAACGGACTGTGAATACAATGCGGTATCATGACGTCATAAAATAATTTCCAGAATTTTAAAGAAAAGTTAACTGCCAATTAAATTTGGACAGACACATGCTTTGATCAAAATTCGAATTATTGGTATAGGTCTAAAGCTATTTGATCCAGCTAGACAAATATTTATGAAATTCAAAGTATTTTTGAGAATTTTTCCCGAACCAAATTGTTTTGGTACGGAATCCTATGATAAGACTGAGGTGAACTATGTTGTTTGGATAAAATAATCCAATCTAGTAGCGTAAATATTCGCTAGACATGATTGATACATTATGCATGACGTAAAAGTACGATAGGCTAATCACCTAAAGTACAAGCAACGGTAGTTTACCTTCTCTGTGATTGTAAACATACCTAATGATTTACTGTTTTGCGATGTAAATATCGTTTAAACTATGTGTTCATGGTCTATATGACCCCTTAGCATGATTTGAAAAGTTTAACTTCTTAGATAGAAGTCATGGAAGAATGTGATAGTAGTAGAGCTCCTCATAGTAGGAAGCAAGATGTACTCATTAAATTTAGCATGGAATTAAGTAAAGGTTAATTTGAAAACCTAGTTTAGATGAATAAAAGGAGTAGTGATTAGTAGACTAAAATTTTGAGGACGAAATTCTTAGAATAAGGGGTGAATGTGACAACCCAAAAATTTAGATAATTAGTTAAATCTTAAATGATGGATTAAAGGTTGAATAATAAACCTAGACAGAAAATTAGTGAATGGATTTGAGATTTCTGGGAAAGAATTTAGTGAATTTAAAAATTCTTATGGTGGATTATTCAGGATTAAGTGTATATGTGTTTATGTTCTGTGAAAATGAATATTATGTGAGGGTTTATATTTGTTTATTATATAAACAAATAAAAGAAACTAGTGTGATCCTAAATATATATTAGGAATGAAGAATTGAATAACTTAAATGTTATTATATTGGAGAATATTAGTATATAAATTATATACTAATTTTAAGAGATTTATTTTATACATCTCAATTAATTAATTTTATAACCTAATTATAGCAAGTCTAATTGGGTTAAGGAAATAAGTGTGTAGTATATGAGTAAGAAATTAACTTACTAATATGTGTAAGGGAACCCTAATTAAATAATGGGGAATGAATAAAAATTAATAAGTATAGAACTAAGTTGATTTTTAGGCTCAAAGAATTAATTTGTAGCCCAAGTGTTTATTTAAGCATGAGACTTGTAGTTAATTAATTTAAGAACAATTAAATTATTGAGCTAGCCATATATTTAATATAAAGGGCAAGTTTAGTGATGACCCAATTTATTTGGTAGAGGTGCCCAAGCTCGTGTTAATTAGTAGGCAAAGGAATAAGAAAGTGCAAGCCCAAAAAGAAATAAAAAGGGAGCCCAAGCTTGGCCCAATTAAAGTCCACTTAAGGAGGGGCATTATGGTCATTAGTTAAGCTAGCTAATATCAACCAAATTGGTGGATAAATAGGATATGTGGCCGAAAATTAGAGAGAGAGAGAGAAAAGGATTGGAATGTAATGATTAAGTAACTTTAGTAGGTAAACAATTTTTCTTTAGGTGGCAATTTTTTATTTGGACAACACACTAGTTGTTTCTTGCAAGTTATATTTGCCATGATGATAGAGTAGGTAAGAGATGATGAGTTGTAATCTAATCATTTAGATTATGCTATCAAATCTAGAACTTTTATTTTACTCTCATTTTAGTTACTAAAGAAAAAAATATAGAGAGAGAAAAAGAAAATACTAGAAAGAGATAGAAGAACTCGTGGGAAGAGGAAAAAGAAAGGAAGAGAGGCTAAGCTCATGCACCCAAGATTTATAACCTACTATGAGTATAGAAGGAAGGAAGCTAAAAAGTCAAGGTACAAAAATTAATTTCAAGGATTTAATTTCTTTTCTTTTTATGGATTTGATGGAGAAAAAGGGTTTTGTGATTTGAAAGTTAGGACCCTTTTATTTATGTGTTTTATATAGATTCATGTATGAATCTAACTTGTTAAAGTATTTAAAGGTGGATCAAAAGGGGAGAAATGAAACTAGGTTTCTAGAAATATAGAAAACCCTAATTTTTCCTTACCTTGCTTGTGTTTTATTTTGTGTTTGATGATTTTTTTTATGAAATAGATCATTCATCATGGTAGATCCATGGGTAAATGAGGTATTAGTAAGTATTATAATGAGATATGTTGCTTTTATGTGAAAATATAAAAGTTTTCTTAAAAGACACCAAAGATTGAAAAACAAATTTTTAAAAAAATCAAGTATGATATAGAAATGACCTTATCTCTCATTCTACTTTGAATTTTTGAGTGTGGTTAATTTTTGGAGTTAGATATATGAGTCTTCTAATATATCCATGTGGAATCACTTAAAAAGGATTTATAGATTTTCGTGTGGAATGATTTTAGCAAAGGAGTCAAAATCTACAAAATGCTTAAAAAGATGCTGCCCAGAAATTGGAAGGAATGTTTCAGCCACATATTTAATGAGATAAAATCCAGCCTTTTGGAGGATGAAAATATATGGGATAAAGTAGATTGTGTCCAAAAATGAGCTCATTCTGACTTAAATTTAGCAAGTTATGGTCATTTCAATATTTGGGTTTTTCGGATGAAAATCGCTACAACCGGAGTTCTATAACTCCGATGGCCATGAAATTTAAACTGGAGGGTCACGTTAACACGTATAAAATTATGCCAAGAGTTGAGAATTTCTGGAGTTAAGCACGAGGTAGCTAATTTCTTAAGGAATTAACTAGAAATCTATTTTTTGAAAATACTTAAAAGAGTTGAAAAATTCCAGAAAAATACTTTTTATATATGGAATACATGTGTATATGATTGGCCAAAAGATAGAAAAATAATAAGTTGAATTGGTATTTTTCGTGAAAAAGAATAGTGAATTCAGGTTGCTAAAATTGAAGATTATGAATTTAGGTTGCTGAAATTGAATTCAGTCAGCTAATCTGATTTTGGTCTGCTGACATAGTGATTTCCGGATACTGAAATGAAATTTGGTTTACTAAAATAATATTTCAATTTACTGAAAGGTTATCTAGCTTACTAAGATAGCATATAAAGGGAATTCTTATAAGTATAAGTTATAAGTGATGAAAAGATTATCAAAGTATAATGATAATACTAAGACTAGGGTGTAATGTCTAATACTTAACTTTGTGAGTAAATGTTAGATAAGTTAATATAAAATATTGAGGTTATAAGTAAGTAAATGAATATGGGGTTAAAATTATCTAATATTTGACTATGTGATTAAGTGTTAGATAGTATTATGAAATAAGGTATGATATGCTAATTGAAAGATCAATCTTATACCTGATAGGTCTTTTCAATAAAGAGAATAAATTAAATTGCGTAGCGGTAATCGACTATGCAGGCAAGTTTCCTTAACTCAAACTCGAGTTATATTTCAAAGTATGTTAGTGAATGATTATTGATGATTATTCATGTCTAAACTGATTATTGATTCGCACTTAGTGCATGTTGTATATGTTCATTTGGTATGAAAGGTTGATCACCTTAATTATCATAAGGTTCAGTTAAATTGTTCATGGTCATTGTTGACCTTCAAACATTATTGATTCAGCCATTCAATTATTGACATCTTGATTCATGTTCCTTCACAATTATTAAATTGTTCAAAACTTGAAAGCTTATTATTCTTTCAATCATGATATATCTTTATTGAATTTAAAATTGCTGGGCAAAGTAGTTGCTCACCCTTGCTATATCATGATAATAAATTTCAGTTAAAGGCGAAGGCTTAAAGAATGACCGAGACAAAAGCAAAATACATTAATAGATTGTTATAAGAATAACTATTTAGTTATCTTATTGTAAACCTTATAATTTTGAAGGTATGTATCCAGTTAAGGTTGATAAACATGGGAAAATGTTATAGAATTATGTAAAATAAATAATATATGTTTATTTATTCCGCATTAGATGATATAATATGTGTGATGATGAAGTATCGTAACGTACCAAGTCTGAGGTTCTTGGGACCCGAATTTGAGGGCGTCACATCTATACTCCATGAAATTAGTAGAATATCTTTGATATTTGCGCTTCATCCAGTATCTTTTCATGGAAATATTATTATGAGTATTCTTGATAAATTATAATCTTTCCATGTCGGGGTACTATTCACATATTATTATTTCTAAAGTTACTATTAACGGGGTACTATTCACTCGGTTACTATTCACGGGGTAGTATTCACGACAAAAAAAATTAATTTCTTTTCTGTCCAAATTATTTTTGTTACAATATTATTCTTGAATTTTACTCCACAAAGTAGTATCATGTTGACAATTTGGACATTATTGAATTCTGGATAAATTGAATTATAAATCATTAAAATTTATCCTTGCTCTCATTTAAATTGAATTCTTATATCATTGTCATCATCCTCATGCTTATATTGTGATAAAAGTCATCTTTGGTCATAGTGCATAAATGGACTGTTGATTGGTATGATTATGACCGTGGATTATTCGGTATAATCATGACCCATAATATTACAAATGATGTGATAAAAGTCATCATTGGTCTCCAGAAGTGCATTAATGGACAAATTGTTGGTATGATCATCACCATTGGTGATATTTAATGAATATCCTGGTCAGAGTGCAAGGATGATTCGATGATGTGAATTATTTATTGTCGAGTCTCAAATGATAAAACTGTTGATAAACTTTTTAAATCATAGAAGATAGTAGATATAATGCTCTACTTTACTCTTCTAATGGATTGCTTGTTTCGTTGCAGTTAAACTTGATGTTTATTATATTTTATCAGTTTAACAATGTTGAAGGCTAACGATAATTTATTCGCATTATCTTAGTCATAATATTTCATCGGGCTAGTTGAGCTCACCTTTGCTTTCATTGTTCTCTTCAGGAAATGAGAATATAGCTGGAACTACTCGGGGAACGGAGTGACGGTCCAGATAGGTGGCTATAGTAGTCCTCACTATTATGTGAAATAGTGTGATGATAATTATAATGAGGACTTTATTTGAGTTTGTATACTCTCTATGAGACACTATCCGTGTTGAAACTCTCAGCTACGTTTTGTCGTACTGTATCAAAGAAGTGTGTATTTAAATTTTGTACCATGTATTTGGCGACTCAAGATGGGTGATGTATACCTATTTTGGGGGCGCCACAAAAAGTACCAGAGCTCCCCATGGCAAAACACTCGGTTGTATGTACTTCCTGTCCAACAATTCTTGCAACTGCACCATCAACTCCTTCATCTCCACTGGCGCCATAAGATATGGTGCCATGGAAACTGGTGCCACTTCTAGCACAATGTCTATTACGAACTCGGTCTCCCTATTCGGTGGAAGACCCGACAATTCACTTGGAAATACATCCATGAATTCTCTCACTATAGGTATTTGTTCCATGGTCGCTCCCACTCTCTGGGTATCAACCACATGACACAAGTAACCTATACACCCCTTCCTCAATAGTTTCCTAGTTTGTGTCATGGTAAGACAACACGAACGTCCCGATGATTTATTACCGTAAAATATCACTTGAGGTTGTCTTAACGTTTTAATATTTACGCATTTATTTTGGCAATCTATAATTGCCCCATGGTTAACCAACCAATCCATTCGGAGAATTACATCGAATTCTCCTAACTTTATCGATATCAAATCTACCGATAATTTACAACCCCGAATGTTTACGAAACAACTCCTATGAATATCTTCGACAAGAATTATCTCTTCATTTGCTACCTTAATATTTAAAGGTATAGGCAACATTTTGGGAAGTAATCCTAATCGTCTAGCAAAATCACATGCGATAAACGAACAAGTAGCACCCGAGTCAAACATCATGTATGCATTTATGTCGTTGATCGGAATAATACCTGCGACTACGTCCCCTGAGGCAATCGCATCTTGGACGGTCATGTTAAAGGTACGGCCCATCAGCCTACCAGGCTACGCTGGACCCCCAATAGTTAACTTACCACTACTGGCGCCCTTATTCCCGTCCGTCCCTTTCTTCAGCTAGTTCTTTGCTATGTGGTCAATTGACCCACACACAAAGCATCTGTGGTTCTTCTTCGGACTTGGACAGTTAAGCGCAATATGCCCCTCCTGTCCACAATTGTAACACACAGCCTTGACCTTGAGTAAGACTCCTAAGTGAGTCTTCCCACAGGTCTTGCAGGCCTCCATTCTCCTCTTCGGGTCTCCCAGTTTCACTCTGGTATTCCCAGAGCTAACTACCTTCCGCTTATACCCTTCGCCACTCTCCCTGGCTCCCTCGATCTTTACTCCCCCATCAACTTTCCCCTTATTCTTCTTGTCTTTATGGTACTGGCTCAACTCCTCGCTACCACCTTCGGCAATTATTGCCTTCTTTAAAATGGTTACAAAGGAAGTACTTTGGAACACCGAAATACGGTTATAGAGCCAGGGTTTCAAGCCCTGCTCAAACCGTCGTGCCTTCCTAACCTCAGTGTCCACTAGGTGTGGAGCGAACCTCGCCAGTTCATTAAACTTGGCGGCATATTGGGGAACCATCATGTTCCCTTATTTCAAGTCCAGAAATCGCATTTCCATCCTTCCCTGCATACTCGTGGGAAAGTAGTTCTCAAAGAATATCTCCATGAACCTCACCTACGTTAGAACCTCTATTCCGGCCCAAGCTTGATTGGCCTCCCACCAAAAATTGGCCTCTCCCTTCATCATGTAGGTTGCAAAGGCAACCTTCATGGGCCTCGTCGACATTTGCTATCACAAATGCCTTCTCAATTTCCTTCACCCACGTTTGGGCTTCAATAGGGTCTGTAGTTCCTTTAAACTTAGACGGACCCACGCTTTTAAAATCCTTAAACGTAGTAGCTCGTACTACACCAGTATTTACAGGGTTGTTAGCACGAGTTCTATTAAATAATGCTGTTAAAAGATTTACAAACTCCTGCAGAGGGTTAACCGGACCTCCCTCTGGTTGATTTACGTTTGAACCTTGATTACATGGTACTCTTCTTGGCGGCATTTTGTTGTTACAATAAACAACACATTTCGTTATTATTCATTTCCTGTTAGTTAGTTATTATTCAATTTCTAAACAATAACTCAACATTCTATACTCGACATGTTCCGAAAAAGAAAACTTATATTGATTCATTGTGGTATAACACTGAATGGGTTACATTACACAGCCTAAGCTGATTACAATACTTTCCTTCAATTACATTCCAAAAATTGGGATTTACAAAAGACTACCCTTTATTATACAAAAGAGGGTTTTACGTCACTACTAGATACACAATATTTACATATCTAAAACTACTCTATGTACTACTAGATTACAGTTGCCTTAAGGCATTCTCAAAATCTGGGTTGGCAAGACCGACGATAATATCACGACTGATAGTGTGATGCCCCCAAAATTAGGTATACATCACCCATCTTGGGTCGCCAGATACATGGTACAGAATTCAAATACAACTTACTAATACAACTGTCGTGTACAATACGAAAAAACATAAACTGTGAGTTTGAATACAATTATTGTCTACTAGAGATTATACAAACTCAAAAGGAGTTCTCATTACAATTATTATCACCCTATTTCACAAAATAGTGAGGACTACTAATGCTATCCTCTAGGCCATCACTCCGTTCCCCGACTCGTCCCAGCTATATTCTCATTTACTGAAGTGAACAGTGAAAGAAAGGGTGAGCTCAACTAGCCCAGTAAGAAATATTATGACTAAGATAATGTAGAATAAATTATCATTAGTCTCCAACAATGTTAAAGCGATAAAATATAATAGACATCAAGTTTAAGCAGTAGCGAACAAGCAATCCATTAAAATAGTCAAGTAGAAAATAAAATCTACTATCTTTTATGATTTAAAAGATTTTCATCATCATTATCATTTGAGACTCAAATTTTAATAAATAATCCACATCATGAAATCATCCCCGCACTACACGTGCCAAGGATATTCTTTAGTATCACGACCACGATATCCATGCTCTACGAGCCAAAGATAATCGTGTTTTCATCAACGATCCCGATCACGCCGTAAAACAATTCATCTTTGCACCCTTGGCGAAGAGAATCCATAGCCATAATCATACCAAAATCGTCCATCAATGCACTACGGGCCAATGAGGACTTTTTCCACATCATTTGTAACATTACGGCCATGATTATACCCGAATAATCCCCGATCATAATCATACCAAGTCCATCTATGCACTATGTGCGCAGATGAATTTCAACATAATATAAACATGAGGATGATAACAATGATATAAGAATTCAATAAAACAAGTTCAAGAATTAATTTGTCCAGAACCAATAACGCCCAAATTGTCAACACGACATCGCTTTTAGAGAGTAAAATTCAAGAATGCTTAGAAGAATATTTCCACGAAAAGATACTGGATGAAGCGCAAATATCAAGGATATTCCACTAATTTCATGGAGTATAAAAGTCAAAATTTTAATCAACTGAGTATAATACCGAATGTAATAACAAAAGAAGATCACCAAGTATTGAGTAAACCGCATATATATCTGGTCATTCCACCAAGTATAGGTAAATCTAGCACAAAAGTTATTCCAATGTAATAATAAAGAATGGAATAATGAAGTTCTCTTCATGAATACGAAGAATAACACCCCTTACGGGTACAGCAGATAATATCCCTTACTATAATAATATCCCTTTAACCTTCATATAAGAGTATTCACTAGTAGGCGAGGATATACTCAAGAAAACTTTCACTACTCTCAAAGTTTTCTTAAACTCTAAAGAAATACGCCAAGATTATAGAAGAAGAATTCTCTCTATATTTTTCTCTCTAGAGTTCAATTGAATTCGTAAGAAATAATGAAGGAATGAGCTTCTATTTATAGAAGAATGGAATGAATAAGTAACCAACCCATGAACGGTCAGTATTGATTTACTTTAATCGGACGGTCCATATTTAAAGCAAAATCTTTTAAATAAAATATAATATAATCTATTTTATATAATAAGATTTTTACTATGCAAACACTATGCATAATAAAATATAATATATTCTATTTATAGAATAACTTTAATAAAGTATTCTATTTTATATAAAAGATTTTACTATGATAACACTATGCACAATAGAATATAATACATTCTATTTATAGAATAACATTATAAAAGTATTCTCGCTTTTTATATAAAAAGCTTTTCTGTTATAATTTCAACCAATGGTCTGAAAAATTAACACATCTCTTCATGGAATAATATTGTACTCAAAAATGATTTGGACCGAAAAGAAATATATTTTTCGGGTGAATAGTACCCCGTGAATAGTAACTCGTGAATAGTAACTCATGAATAGTACTCCGACACAAAAAGTATCCCAAATACTCGAGTGAACAATACTAGAGTGAATAGTAATTTAGCTGAATAGTAACCCATGAATAGTAAGTCGTGAATAGTAACTCCGACATAAAAAGTGTCCTAAATACTCGAGTAAACAATACTAGAGTGAAGAGTAATTTAGGTGAATAGTAACCTATGAATAGTAACTCGTGAATAGTACTCCGACACAAAAAGTGTCCCAAATACTTGAGTGAACAATACTAGAGTGAATAGTAATTTAGGTGAATAGTAACCCATGAATAGTAACTCGTGAATAGTAACTCCGACACAAAAAGTTCCCCAAATACTCGAGTGAATAATACTAGAGTGAATAGTAACCGAGTATTTTATGACAACTTATCTACTTTGAAAATTTTTTCACATATCACCTTTAACTTTAACCTTTTATCAATTTTAACTATTTACCAAAATAGAAAAATTAAATTCTTTTATTTCATAAAATTCGTGGTCTCACAATCTCCCCTCTTATTGAAATTTCGCCCTCGAAATTTACGTACGTAGCTGATATTCGAAGAGATGAGAATACCTTGCTTTCTTTTCGGATTATACCTTCCCGATTATTTCCTCTGTATCATAATTTTCTCATTGCTCATCTCCTGTATTTCAGATATCATTCTAAAATATACCTTCAAACCAAAGGTTAACTGACATATCATAATTTGTCAACTTATCAAGTAAACAATTTTAGCTTAGGTAAGTCACACACTAAATAAGTATATTACTCATCTCCCTCCTATTTCTAGACTCTAACCTCCGCCAAATGATTATATCCCTAAGCTCGATGCAATTGTGACACCCCCAAAATTAGGTATACATCACCCATCTTGGGTCGCCAGATACATGGTTCAGAATTCAAATACAACTTATTAATACAACTGTCGTGTACAATACGACAAAACATAAATCGTGAGTTTGAATACAATTATTGTCTACTAGAGATTATACAAACTCAAAAGGAGTTCTCATTATAATTATTATCACACTATTTCACAAAATAGTGAGGACTACTAATGCTATCCATCGGACCATCACTCCCGTTCACGACTCGTCTCCAGCTATATTCTCATTTCCGAAAAAAGAAACGGTGAAAGAAAGGGTGAGCTCAATCTAGCCAAGAATAAATATTATGACTAAGATAATGCAAAATAAATTATCATTAGTCTCCAACAATGTTAAACCGATAAAATATAATAGACATCAAGTTTAAGCTGCAATGAATGAACAAGCAATCCATTAAAAGAGTCAAGTAGAAAATAAAATCTACTATCTTTTATGATTTAAAAGGTTTTTCATCATTGTTATCATTGAGACTCGACTTAATAAATAATCCACTTCATGAAATCATCCTCGCACTTCTGGTGCCAAGGATATTCTTTTAAATATCACGACCATTTAATTATACATGCTCTACGGGCCAAAGATAATCGTGTTTTCATCAACAGCCCCGATCATGCCATAAAACAATTCATCTTTTCACCCTTGGTCAAGAGAATCCATAACCATAATCATGCCAAAAATGTCCATCAATGCACTACGGGCCAATGAGGACTTTTTTCACATCATTTGTAACATTACTACCATGATTATACCGAATATCCTCGGTCATAAACATACCCAAGTCCATCTATGCACTATGAGCCACGAGATAACTTTCAAAATAATATAAACATGAGGATGATGACAATGATATAAGAATTCAATAAAACAAGTTCAAGAATTAATTTGTTCAGAACCAATAACGCCCAAATTGTCAACATGATCTTTGCTTTGTAGTAGAGTAGAATTCAAGAACACTCAGAAGAATATTTCCACGAAAAGATATTGGATGAAGCGCAAATATCAAGGATATTCCACTAATTACATGGAGTATAGAAGTCAAAAATTTAATCAACTGAGTATAATACCGAATGGAATAACAAAAGAAGATCACCAAGTATTGAGTAAACCGCATATACAGGTCATTCCACCAAGTATACGGTAAACCAAGCATACAGGTTATTCCAACAGAATAATAAAGAATGGAATAACAGAAGTTCTCTTCATGAATACAAAAGAATAACACCCCTTACGGGTACAACAGATAATATCCCTTACCATAACAATATCCCTTTACCTTTCAAATAAGAGTATTCCGACTAGTAGGGCGAGGATATACTCGAAGAAAACTTGCACTACTCTCAAAGTTTTCTTGAACTCTAAAGAAATACGCTCAAGATTATAGAAGAAGAATTCTCTCTATAGTTTTTCTCTCTAGAGTTTCAGTGAATTTGTAAGAAATAACGAAGGAATGAGCTTCTATTTATAGAAGAATGGAATGAATAGTAACCAACCCATGAACAGTCCAGATTGATTTACTTTAATCGGACGGTCCATATTTAAAGCAAAATCTTTTAAATAAAATATAATATATTATATTTTATATAAAAAGATTTTTACTATGCAGGCACTATGCAAACACTATGCATAATAAAATATAATATATTCTATTTATAGAATAACTTTAATAAAGTATTCTATTTTATATAAAAAGATTTAACTATGCAAAACACTATGCACAATAGAATATAATATATTTTATTTATAGAATAACTTTATAAAAGTATTATGTTTTATATAAAAGCTTTTCGTTATAATTTCAACCAACTGATTCGAAAAATTTAGCACATCTCTTCATGGAATAATATTGTACTCAAAAATGATTTGGACCAGAAAAGAAATATATTTTTTGGCTGAATAGTACCCCGTGAATAGTAACTCGTAAATAGTAACTCATGAATAGTACTCTAACACAAAAAGTGTCCCAAATACTCGAGTGAACAATACTAGAGTGAATAGTAATTTGGGTGAATAGTAACCCATGAATAGTAACTCGTGAATAGTAACTCCGACACAAAAAGTGTCCTAAATACTCGAGTAAACAATACTAAAGTGAATAGTAACCTATGAATAGTAACTCGTGAATAGTACTCCGACACAAAAAGTGTCCCAAATACTCGAGTGAACAATACTAGAGTGAATAGTAATTTAGGTGAATAGTAACCCATGAATAGTAACTCGTGAATAATAACTCTAACACAAAAAGTGCCCCAAATACTCGAGTGAATAATACTAGAGTGAACAGTAACCGGGTATTTTATGACAACTTGTCTACTATGATAAAAATTTCACATTTCAACTTTAACTTTAACCTTTTATCAATTTTAACTATTTACCAAAATAGAAAAATTGAATACTTTTATTTCATAAAATTTGGGGTCTCACAATCTCCCCTCTTATTGAAATTTTGCCCTCGAAATTTACGTACGTACCTGATATTCGAAGAGATGAGAATACCTTGCAATATTTTCGGATTATACCTTCCCGATTATTTCCTCTGTATCATAATTTTCTCATTGCTCATCTCCTGTATTTCAGATATCATTCTAAAATATACCTTCAAAACAAAGGTTAACTGACATATGATTTGTCAACTTATCAAGTAAACAATTTTAGCTTAGGTAAGTCACACACTAGCGAAGTATATTACTCATCTCCCCCTCCTACTTCTAGACTCTAACCTCCGCCAGCGACCATATCCCTAAGCTCTGATACCAATTGTGACACCCCCAAAATTAGGTATACATCACCCATCTTGGGTCGCCAGATACATGGTTCAGAATTCAAATACAACTTATTAATACAACAAATCGTGTACAATACGACAAAACATAAACTCGTGAGTTTGAATACAATTATTGTCTACTAGAGATTATACAAACTCAAAAGGAGTTCTCATTACAATTATTATCACACTATTTCACAAAATAGTGAGGACTACTAATGCTATCCACTGGACCATCACTCCGTTCCCTGACTCATCCCAGCTATATTCTCATTTCCCGAAAAGAACAGTGAAAGAAAGGGTGAGCTCAACTAGCCCAGTAATAAATATTATGACTAAGATAATGCAAAATAAATTAATATTAGTCTCCAACAATGTTAAACTGATAAAATATAATAGACATCAAGTTTAACTGCAGTGGAACAAGCAATCTATTAAAAGAGTCAAGTAGAAAATAAAATCTACTATCTTTTATGATTTAAAAGGTTTTTCATCATTGTTATCGCTGAGACTCAGCTTAATAAATAATCCACATCATGAAATCATACCTGCACTACAGGCCAAGGATATTCTTTAGTATCACGACCACGAATTATACATGCTCTACGGGCCAAAGATAATCGTGTTTTCATCAACGGTCCTGATCATGCCCTAAAACAATTCATATTTGCACCCTTGGCCGAAGAGAGTCCATAGCCATAATCATACCAAAAACTGTCCATCAATGCACTACGGGCCAATGAGAACTTTTTTCCACATCATTTGTAACATTACTACCATGATTATACCGAATAATCCTCAGTCATAATAATACCAAGTCCATCTATGCACCACGGGCCATAGATGACTTTCAACATAATATAAACATTAGGATGATGACAATGATATAAGAATTCAATAAAACAAGTTCAAGAATTAATTTGTCCAGGAACCAAGAACGTCCAAATTGTCAACATGATACTGCTTTGTAGAGTAAAATTCAAGAATACTCAGAAGAATATTTCCACGAAAAGATACTGGATGAAGCACAAATATCAAGGGTATTCCACTAATTTCATGGAGTATAGAAGTCAAAATTTTAATCAACTGAGTATAATACCGAATGGAATAACAAAAGAAGTTCACCAAGTATTGGGTAAACCGCATATACAAAGTCATTCCACCAAGTATAGGTAAAACCAGCATACAAAAGTTATTCCAATGTAATAATAAAGAATGGAATAATGAAGTTCTCTTCATGAATACGAAAGAATAACACCCCCTTACGAAAGTACAACAGATAATATCCCTTACCATAATAATATCCTTTACCTTTCAAATAAGAGTATTCCTAACTAGTAGGCGAGGATATACTCGAAGAAAAACTGCACTACTCTCAAAGTTTTCTTGAACTCTAAAGAAATACGCCAAGATTATAGAAGAAGAATTTCTCTATAGTTTCTCTCTCTAGAGTTTCAATTGAATTCGTAAGAAATAATGAAGGAATGAGCTTCTATTTATGAAGAATGGAATGAATAGTAATCAAACCCATGAATGTAGTCAGTATTGATTTACTTTAATCGGACGGTCCATATTTAAAGCAAAATCTTTTAAATAAAATATAATATATTCTATTTTATATAAAAGATTTTTTTTATCTATGAGCACTATGCAAACACTATGCATAATAAAATATAATATATTCTATTTATAGAATAACTTTAATAAAGTATTATATTTTATATAAAAAGATTTTACTATACAAAACACTATGCATAATAGAATATAATATATTTAATTTATAGAATAACTTTATAAAAGTATTATGTTTTATATAAAAAGCTTTTCTGTTATAATTTCAACCAATGGTTTGAAAAATTAGCACATCTCTTCATGGAATAATATTGTACTCAAAAATGATTTGAATGAAAAGAAATATATTTTTTGGGTGAATAGTACCCCGTGAATAGTAACTCGTAAATATTAACTCATGAATAGTACTCTAACACAAAAAGTGTTCCCAATACTCGAGTGAACAATACTAGAGTGAATAGTAATTTGGGTGAATAATAACCAATGAATAGTAACTCGTGAATAGTAACTCCGACACAAAAAGTGTCCCAAATACTCGAGTAAACAATACTAGAGTGAATAGTAACCTATGAATAGTAACTCGTGAATAATAATCCGACACAAAAAGTGTCCCAAATACTCGAGTGAACAATACTAGAGTGAATAGTAATTTAGGTGAATAGTAACCCATGAATAGTAACTCGTGAATAGTAATTCTGACATAAAAAGTGCCCCAAATACTCGAGTGAATAATATTAGAGTGAACAGTAACCGGGTATTTTATGACAACTTGTCTACTTTGAAAAAAATTTCACATTTGAACTTTAACTTTAACCTTTTATCAATTTTAACTATTTACCAAAATAGAAAAATTGGATACTTTTATTTCATAAAATTTGGGGTCTCACAATCTCCCCTCTTATTGAAATTTTGCCCTCGAAATTTACGTACGTACCTGATATTCGAAGAGATGAGAATACCTTGCATTATTTTCGGATTATACCTTCCCGATTATTTCCTCTGTATCATAATTTTCTCATTGCTCATCTCCTGTATTTCAGATATCATTCTAAAATATACCTTCAAACCAAAGGTTAACTGACATATCATAATTTGTCAACTTATCAAGTAAACAATTTTAGCTTAGGTAAGTCACACACTAGCGAAGTATATTACTCATCTCCCCCTCCTATTTCTAGACTCTAACCTCCGCCAGCGACCATATCCCTAAGCTCTGATACCAATTGTGACACCCCCAAAATTAGGTATACATCACCCATCTTGGGTCGCCAGATACATGGTTCAGAATTCAAATACAACTTACTAATACAACTGTCGTGTACAATACGACAAAACATAAACTGTGAGTTTGAATACAATTATTGTCTACTAGAGATTATACAAACTCAAAAGGAGTTCTCATTACAATTATTATCACACTATTTCACAAAATAGTGAGGACTACTAATGCTATCCACTGGACCATCACTCCGTTCCCTGACTCGTCCCAGCTATATTCTCATTTCCCGAAAAGAACAGTGAAAGAAAGGGTGAGCTCAACTAGCCCAGTAATAAATATTATGACTAAGATAATGCAAAATAAATTATCATTAGTCTCCAACAATGTTAAACTGATAAAATATAATAGACATCAAGTTTAACTGCACGGAACAAGCAATCCATTAAAAGAGTCAAGTAGAAAATAAAATCTACTATCTTTTATGATTTAAAAGGTTTTTCATCATTGTTATCGCTGAGACTCAGCTTAATAAATAATCCACTTCATGAAATCATCCTTGCACTACAGGCCAAGGATATTCTTTAGTATTACGACCACGAATTATACATGCTCTACGGGCCAAAGATAATCGTGTTTTCATCAACGGTCCTGATCATGCCATAAAACAATTCATCTTTTCACCCTTGGCCGAAGAGAATCCATAACCATAATCATGCCAAAAAATGTCCATCAATGCACTACGGGCCAATGAGGACTTTTTTCACATCATTTGTAACATTACGGTCATGATTATACCGAATATCCCTGGTCATAAACATACCAAGTCCATCTATGCACTACAGGCCACAGATAACTTTCAAAATAATATAAACATGAGGATGATGACAATGATATAAGAATTCAATAAAACAAGTTCAAGAATTAATTTGTTCAGGAACCAATAACGTCCAAATTGTCAACATGATACTGCTTTGTAGAGTAGAATTCAAGAACACTCAGAAGAATATTTCCACGAAAAGATATTGGATGAAGCGCAAATATCAAGGATATTCCACTAATTTCATGGAGTATAGAAGTCAAAATTTTAATCAACTGAGTATAATACCGAATGGAATAACAAAAGAAGATCACCAAGTATTGGGTAAACCGTATATACAGGTCATTCCACCAAGTATAGGGTAAACCAAGCATACAGGTTATTCCAACAGAATAATAAAGAATGGAATAACAGAAGTTCTCTTCATGAATACGAAAGAATAACACCCCTTACGGGTACAACAGATAATATCCCTTACCATAATAATATCCCTTTACCTTTCAAATAAGAGTATTCCACTAGTAGTAGGCGAGGATATACTCAAGAAAACTTCAGACTACTCTCAAAGTTTTCTTAAACTCTAAAGAAATACTCTCAAGATTATAGAAGAAGAATTCTCTCTATTGTTTCTCTCTCTAGAGTTTCAGTGAATTTGTAAGAAATAACGAAGGAATGAGCTTCTATTTATAGAAGAATGGAATGAATAGTAACCAACCCATGAAGCATTCATATTGATTTACTTTAATCGGACGGTCCATATTTAAAGCAAAATCTTTTAAATAAAATATAATATATTATATTTTATATAAAAAGATTTTTACTACGCAGTAGCACTATGCAAACACTATGCATAATAAAATATAATATATTCTATTTATAGAATAACTTTAATAAAGTATTCTATTTTATATAAAAAAGATTTAACTATCTAAAACACTATGCTATAATGTAATATAATATATTTAATTTATAGAATTACTTTATAAAAGTATTATGTTTTATATAAAAGCTTTTACATTATAATTTCAACCAATGGTCTGAAAAATTAGCACATCTCTTCATGGAATAATATTGTACTCAAAAATGATTTGGACTGAAAAGAAATATATTTTTTGGGTGAATAGTACCCCGTGAATAGTAACTCGTAAATAGTAACTCATGAATAGTACTCTAACACAAAAAGTGTTCCAAATACTCGAGTGAACAATACTAGAGTGAATAGTAATTTGGGTGAATAGTAACCCATGAATAGTAACTCGTGAATAGTAACTCCGACACAAAAAGTGTCCCAAATACTCGAGTAAACAATACTAGAGTGAATAGTAACCTATGAATAGTAACTCGTGAATAATAATTCGACACAAAAAGTGTCCCAAATACTCGAGTGAACAATACTAGAGTGAATAGTAATTTAGGTGAATAGTAACCCATGAATAGTAACTCGTGAATAGTAACTCTGACATAAAAAGTGCCCCAAATACTCGAGTGAATAATACTAGAGTGAACAGTAACCGGGTATTTTATGACAACTTGTCTACTTTGAAAAAAATTTCACATTTCAACTTTAACTTTAACCTTTTATCAATTTTAACTATTTACCAAAATAGAAAAATTGAATACTTTTATTTCATAAAATTTGGGGTCTCACAATCTCCCCTCTTATTGAAATTTTGCCCTCGAAATTTACGTACGTACCTGATATTCGAAGAGATGAGAATACCTTGCATTATTTTAGGATTATACCTTCCCGATTATTTCCTCTCAGTATCATAATTTTCTCATTGCTCATCTCCTGTATTTCAGATATCATTCTAAAATATACCTTCAAACCAAAGGTTAACTGACATATCATAATTTGTCAACTTATCAAGTAAACAATTTTAGCTTAGGTAAGTCACACACTAGCAAAGTATATTACTCATCTCCCCTCCTATTTCTAGACTCTAACCTCCGCCAGCGACCATATCCCTAAGCTCTGATACCAATTGTGATACCCCCAAAATTAGGTATACATCACCCATCTTGGGTCGCCAGATACATGGTTCAGAATTCAAATACAACTTACTAATACAACTGCTGTGGTAATAATACGACAAAACATAAAGCGTGAGTTTGAATACAATTATTGTCTCACTAGAGATTATACAAACTCAAAAGGAGTTCTCATTACAATTATTATCACACTATTTCACAAAATAGTGACGACTACTAATGCTAACCTCTGGGCCATCACTCCGTTCTCCGACTCGTCCCAGCTATATTCTCATTTCCTGAAGAGAACAGTGAAAGAAAGGGTGAGCTCAACTAGCCTTAGAAGAAATATTATGACTAAGATAATGCAAAATAAATTATCATTAGTCTCCAACAATGTTAAACCGATAAAATATAATAGACATCAAGTTTAATCAGGCGGAACAAGCAATCCATTAAAATAGTCAAGTAGAAAATAAAATCTACTATCTTTTATGATTTAAAAGGTTTTTCATCATCATTATCGCCGAGACTCAAATTTTAATAAATAATCCACATCATGAAATCATCCCCGCACTACTGTGCCAAGGATATTCTTTAGTATCACGACTGAATTATCTATGCTTTCTACGAGCCAACGATAATCGTGTTTTCATCAACTATTCCTGATCATGCGTAAAACAATTCATCTTTGCACCCTTGGTCAAGAGAATCCATAGCCATAATCATACCAAAAGCGCCCATCAATGCACTACGGCCAATGAGGACTTTTTCCACATCATTTGTAATTATTACGGTCATGATTATACCGAAAATCCTCGGTCATAATCATACCTAGTCCATCTATGCACTCTGTGCCATGTATGACTTTCAACATAATATAAACATGAGGATGATAACAATGATATAAGAATTCAATAAAACAAGTTCAAGAATTAATTTGTCCAGAACCAATAACGCCCAAATTGTCAACACGATATCGCTTTGTAGAGTAAAATTCAAGAATGCTTAGAAGAATATTTCCACAAAAGATCTTTGGATGAAGCTTAAATATCAAGGATATTCCACTAATTTCATGGAGTATAAAATTCAAAATTTTAATCAACTCGAGTATAATACCAAATGTAATAACAAAAGAAGATCACCAAGTATTGAGTAAACCGCGCATATCTGGTCATTCCACCAAGTATAGGTAAACCGCTGTGATACAAAAGTTATTTCAATGTAATAATAAAGAATGGAATAATGAAGTTCTCTTCATGAATACGAAGAATAACACCCCTTACGGGTACAATGCAGATAATATCCCTTACCATAATAATATCCCTTTACCTTTCAAATAAGAGTATTCACCTAGTAGGGCCAGGATATACTCAAGAAAACTTTCACTACTCTCAAAGTTTTCTTAAACTCTAAAGAAATACGCTTCAAGATTATAGAAGAAGAATTCTCTATAGTTTCTCTCTATAGAGTTTAGGTGAATTCGTAAGAAATAATGAAGGAATGAGCTTCTATTTATGTAAGAATAGAATGAATAGTAACCAACCCATGAACGATCCAGTATTGATTTACTTTAATCGGACGGTCCATATTTAAAGCAAAATCTTTTAAATAAAATATAATATATTCTATTTTATATAAAATATTTTTACTATCTGCAGAGCACTATGCAAAACACTATGCATAATAAAATATAATATATTCTATTTATAGAATAACTTTAATAAAGTTTTCCGCTTTATATAAAAAAGATTTTACTTTTGCAAAACACTATGCACAATAGAATATAATATATTCTATTTATAGAATAACTTTATAAAAGTATTACATTTTTTATATAATAAGCTTTTACATTATAATTTTAAACAACTATTCGAAAAATTAGCACATCTCTTCATGGAATAATATTGTACTCAAAAATGATTTGGACCGAAAAGAAATATATATTTTTTGGGTGAATAGTACCCCGTAAATAGTAACTCGTAAATAGTAACTCATGAATAGTACTCCGACACAAAAAGTGTCTCAAATACTCGAGTGAACAATACTAGAGTGAATAGTAATTTGGGTGAATAGTAACCCATGAATAGTAAGAATCGTGAATAGTAATTCGACACAAAAAAGTGTCCCAAATACTCGAGTAAACAATACTAGAGTGAATAGTAATTTGGGTGAATAGTAACCTATGAATAGTAACTCGTGAATAGTACTCCGACACAAAAAGTGTCCCAAATACTCGAGTGAACAATACTAGAATGAATAGTAACCCATGAATAGTAACTCATGAATAGTAACTCTGACACAAAAAGTGGCCCAAATACTCGAGTGAATAATACTAGAGTGAATAAGTAAGGGTATTTTATGATAACTTGTCTACTTTGAAAATTTTTCACATATCACCTTAACTTTAACCTTTATCAATTTTAATTATTTACCAAAATAGAAAAATTGAATACTTTTATTTCATAAAATTCGGGGTCTCACAGATAGTATGTCGTGTCTGCCCTGTTTCTACGGGATAACCAGCTACCTGCAGCTAGAAGTCCGCATGAGAACTCCTATGAATATAGGACATCCTTCCTATCTTCTGCTTTTTGGTCTTTAGCTCCCTCCAGAGCTCAAAGACCTCCTGTTTCAGCTCACGGACCTTGTCCTTGGCCAAAACCCTCTCATCATGCTCCTGCTCCCACATGGACTCCACGTCCGTCTTATCTTCTATTACAACATGGAGCTCTACTTTCAACTCCTTAACCTCCTGACAGTATTGGATTTTTCTATCCAACACTGACATGAAAAGTGACATCATCGACTCCCCCGGAGCCATCTCTGTTGCTATAGCTACTGGGTCGAAGGACACCACCTCCACCTCTTCTTCTAGCATGCCGTCGAACACGAACATGAGATCTAAGCTCTCTGAGTCTCCAGACTAAACCACTACTACCTCAGGATCTGCTGCTATTGGGTTCGGTATAATCTTTATCTGATTAAACGATCATTTCACGACTACCAGACGTCTTCTCTTTTCTCATCGACATCTACAATAACACAAATAAGTTTTATTAGTACACGTCAGTAAAATAATAAAAACACATAACATATATAATGAATTTTTATATGGTTAATTTACATCTTTTATTTCTTGGACTTTTCTTAAGGTTGTGACTTAAGGTTTAAATCCCCCCTTAAGTTTTATAACCTAATGCTTTGATACCAACTGTGACGATTTCAAATCCGGGTATCTTCCAACCCCAAGAGATGGTGTTACACGGTCTTACTGATTCACAAACATTAAATTAAAATGCCTCAAAAGAATGAATATGTCTTTTATATATTCAAAATAATATTAACATTTCGTGTTCTTTATAACAAGTTACATTTTTCCTTGTCATAATATCAAATATTATTCTTACAAAACTATACTATTACATAAGAAATCTACGGGTTCGCCGCCTTCCCTTTATCCTTAGGATCCATTCATAAGATTCGATCTTCTAGTTGCATTCATATGGTTCAAGTAAGAGTGAGCCTAACTAGCTCAAGAAGTATAATAATTCTATTAAAACTAGCATGCTTGAGACATAGGAATCAGATATCTTCAATTACTGAATAATAGTTACGAAGTATTATCGATAATTCAAAATAGCAATTATTTTCATTCAAAACGTTTTACAACAACATTATTCAGTATAACATCAATTCTGGTCCAAGACCATGAACATTTCATAAGTACTTTGAAAAGGACGTCTCGACACTAAGTCCGTAAGTCCAGCATAGCTTACGAGCACGTCTAGGTGATCAGCCTATAGTACTCTATGTTTATCAACACTACATTCATTAAATGTGTATACGTTTAAGTTGTGCCAACCTCACATGCCTGTCATTTGACAACAAAACAATCTATCATACTCAGTCTCTTTTTGAAAACCAGACCAATATTAGTTTCGTAAATCATTGTCAATACTTTTATAGATTATAAGAATCCAATATATCGTAAGTCTAGCCAAAAGAATTGGCGTGGACTTCATCAGACATTAACTTATGCGTAAGAATACATGAAACACAATGCTTGTCCAGATTGAACTGGAACAAGGGTTAGAATACTTGCCTTTAGCATCTGCTATAGTTTATAACATGTGCACTTTAAGTCTTTAAGTCTCTATAGTAGATGATAACATCACATAACACATTAGGTCATGAATAATCATACATGGTTCCTGAAGAATCATAGCCTACTTCTCAATCTAATTACGTATTAGATTTGTTATTATTGGTTCCGACTTTCCGTTACGTCATTCTTACGTTCACATGCAACTGACTTTCTTTAACCCTAAGTAATCATGCTCAAGGCTTAAATATGTCTTAACAATGTTATATTAAGATCCTTAGTTAATTGTTAATCATTTACTATTTATGCTCAACATGTAAACTTTCCATAGTAGCTTAGTTTATTGTTGTCATTGCATTGTGTTTAGTTTTGTATATAGTGCATTTTATCTATAAAAAATAAAATAAAAATAATAATAATATTTAGTTAAATATTGTGTTTGCATATGTCCAACAGTGTTGCAGTTCATGTTATTTGTGGGTCAATAATGAGATTGAGAATAAGTTAACCAATACAGTATTGATTATTAGAACTGTGATATAATTTCTGTTATGAATCAAATATTGCACGTGTTTGAAATTGTTATAAAAAGGTTAGCACGTTATTAAACATCTTTGTTGACCGGTCAGTTCCAATTGATACATAAATAGTTTCTAAAAGATAATGCTAGGGTAAATGAGAAAATGACAAGGATAGGCAGTAAAGGCTAAAATTAGGCAAGAACCTAAGTTTGGGGGAGTATGTGCGGGGTATATAAGCTTTGAAAACAAAAACAAAAAAAGAGTATATATTATGACTAGTCTTGTTTCGGGGCCTTTGTTACTTGAGCAAGTACTGTAACGACCACAAAATAGGTCCATTCCATCCAACCCATTCTGAGTCGCCAAATATATGGTACGGAAAACAACTACAACTTTATTATAACAATTGTCGTGCAAAATACAACAACACATATGCTGTGAGTTTGGATACAAATATATACCAATCAGAAGTACGTCACAATGACACCTTACATAAAGGTATAGTCAAAAACTGCTTTTAGAAATTAGAATCTTTGGGAAGTTCTCAAGGAAACCTTCGTACATGGGAGGCCATACTTTTAGGTTATGGTAGATATCATATGGCCACGTAATTATCCATGGTTGACCCTAATAGACCCCAAAGAAAAACGAGAAGATTACTATCATATTCTTCCCAATGGTGAGTCTTCTCTTGACATATCATTATCTCCACTGTCTCTAATTGAGTATTATACTCCAAACAAACACCAAGATTTATATAGGTAGTGCTTGTAAATATACTCAAAGAAGTGGATGAGCACAACCATGTCTTATGATGACACGAGGTTGTATGTCATTAGACATCTTGTATGATAGTGGCAAAACACCCTTCCAAGTTAAATTCACCTCACCTCAACATCTATAGACCACCATTCTATTCCTCGCTATCCCCGCTCGACCCGCCTATACTTTTATTACTTGAAAGGAATTGTGAAACAAAAGGGTGAACACAACTAGCCAAGATTAAAGAATATTATGACTAAAGATAAATAAATTATCAATAGTCTTCATCGTAATAAATCGTAGATTTAGAACATATAGTAGATGATAAAACTTTTCAACCATAGTCGCAGATGAACGAGCAATCCATTAAAAGAGTTAAATAAACTATAAAGTCTATTGTCTTTTCCACGTTAAAAGTCCACCAACAATATTTTATTCCTCGTAACATCAATCAACAGTTCCTTTCCACAATCATATGAATAACTCATAATCATAATTGTGATTCTAAATTCCTCTTCTCATCCAGATTAAGATAATTTTCATCACTGCCTTTACCTCGAAACATCAAATATCATGGTTATACCAAATCACAGCCTCTGCTCATAATCATACTAATAAATTCATCTTTGCATCACGAGCCAAAGATATTCATCATCAGTTCATCTTACACTACAAAGCAAAGATATTCAACAATAGGTCATCTTTGCATTATGAGCCAAAGATATTCATCAATAATTCATCTTTGCACTACAAAGCTAAAGATATTCAACAACAGTCATCATTTGCATTACGAGCAAAAGATATTCATCAATAATTCATCTTTGCACTACAAAGCTAAGATATTCATCAACAAGTCATCTTTGCACAACGAGCCAAAGATATTCATATATCAAAGAAAATACATAATCATTTGGAAGTTATATAACAATAATTATAACCATGTTGATCAATTCACCTTTGCACTTAAGCTAAAAATATTCAATTGTAAATTCAATGGTCATGATCATACTACCAACAATTCAACTTTTGCACCATCGCCAAAGCGAACCTATAGTCAACGATCATACCAATAATCTACCCATCTTTACACTCAAGTCAAAGAGAAATATTATCATTGGGTTATAAGAATGTTATATAAAAACAATATAATCAAAACATAGTTTTAATTTCAAGAGTAAGATCTATAAATCAACGATAATTTGGTCAAAGAAGAAACCAATTTGTCGTGAATAAGACTTCGTGATTCATACATATCAAAAGTATAATGCAAGTAACCCTCTATTAACTAAAAGATAAAGTTTCATAATAAAATTCATATCCATATTTATAACACCTTAATCCAAATGTTATAAATCACTTAGAAATCTCATAATCTAATATTATTAATATTATAATAATATTTTAATCATTTCTTAAACTTATAAATAATTTAATCCAATTATTTACACTTTAATAATTAATGCATTTAATCATCTAAAATGCCAAACTCATAAGATTTCATCATCATTAACTAAAACCCTCATAAAAATCTTGCATATACCCTATATATATGATTCTCAAGCCAATAAATCATATTTTATAATTTTCTTACTTCACATAACATATTTAATTCATTTACTCATAACTAGAACATTTTCATGAAAAATACCAAATCAGTTCTAAAAATATTTCTTTTCTGGGATTTAGCATAATATAGTTCCATATTAAATATATATTTTTCTCGTAATTTTTAAAATTCATTTACTATTTTTCACATGGCCAACACCAATCGAATATTTAAACATTTATCATAAATTATACTTTTATCCAACAATTTGAAATTTACACGGTATACTGATGTTATATAGATGTACTCCCAATAAAAATTTCATCAATTTTGGAGTTAATCACAAGGAGTTATAATGTTACTTTTAAAATAGTCTTTTTCTCATAAAATTCATAACTCTCAATCTATACATCCAAAATCGCCATTTTGGACACAATCTACAAAACTCATCAAAATATCATTTCAAATTTTCCAGAATTTTGAAGGTTCAAAAAAATTTGAAACTAAAACATAATAACCCTTAAAATCCTTACCTCAAAAGAAAAAAGATTTGAATCGAATAACGAATCTAACTGCAACAGATATAGCAATACTCAAAGTATACTCAAAATACTCACAAGAATACGCCGATAAATAGAGAGAAAACTTGATTTCGTGTGATTTTCAATTCTAACCTAAGCACCCTATTTATAGGAAAATACTTAGAACACCAAAGCGTAAAATTTAATAAATTATTAATATAATAAATTTGAATTCCTACACCCACTTTTTTTTTTTTTTGTTCAAACTTCAAAGAACACAAGTATCTCACCTTACAAAACTTACAAAAACGTTTTTCATAATTAATTAATTTAAAACTCCAAAAAATAATAATTAATTAATCCGGAACTTCAATAATTCATAATAAATAGCCCTTTTGTCGAAAAAATTCAAATCACGCGAGTTTTTATAGGAAATTCAATTTCTACAACTTTGCGTAAGAAAGTTTTTTCAATTCCAAATGAAATTGACCGAAATCCACAAACAAAAGCGATTTTACATGCTATAATCAAATTTCAAACCAATAAATGGGGTCCACCGACATGTTTAACATGTTTTAAACATTTATTGCAATAAAATACTCTTCCTCCTCAGATACTCATATATCCCACATTCATTGTAAAAATATCACTATTATTATATTATTAAAATATAATAATATATTTAAATGAATTATTTTATCGAAAAAGATAAAATTTCAATTTTCAACAATTGTCACATTAAAATTTTCTCCATCTATGTCCATATAAAATAGATATTTTCCTCATCATAAAAATCAATAATTAATTATTCACAAATAATATTACATAATCACAATATTGACAACTGTACTATTCCTCAGAAAGAGGGCTTTCCAATAAGAATTTCTCCCATCTTTGCCAAGCAATTAGGTGACCAAACCTCTCCTTAGACAGAACTTTCTAGGCATTGCCAATAATGTTATCCAATAATATTATTCAGATAATATGAATTATTGCTCCGATAATGGAAAAATCTTGTCTTTGTGACAATTATTGAAACAACAATAATATAAAATATCAACGTAGCAATTATTGAATCAATAAAAAAAAAATATTGAACAAAGAATTATGTGAATAATTATTGAGTAATGCCTTCTCACTTAAAAAAAATTATCATGCTTCATGAATAGTACTCATGAATAGTAATCGTGAATAAGAACTCATGAATAAGAACTTCGTGAATAGTAACTCATTCATTAATAGTAACTCGTGAATAGAAACTCATGAATAGTAACTCATGAATAGTAACTCATGAATAGTAATGAAAAAAAAATTGAATACTTTTATTTCATAAAATTCAGGGTCTTACAAGTACGCCCGAGGGGATTGTCTTTACACCTAGCGTCCTAAGGTCTTTTATGGTCTTGGAGTCGTTAGTTGAAAGCTCGCTAAGGGGTAGCACTGTTAGCCTAATGGGATGAGACATTGCACAGTCATTTATGTATATAAAAAAAAGAATAATAACGAGAAAAGAGCAAAAAGCCCCCGTGAAAAAAAATGAAATAAAAGAAGTATAAGTACCCTGCATGAACCCTTGAGTTTGGTATTGCTTAGTTTTAGTTATGATGTGCCTATTTTTGAAATTTTTAAGTTTGCACTGTATGATTCCTTCTATGAAATTGCTTATGTATTGAATTTGAGTCCGTATAAGTTATTATAGATGTTGAACACACACGCACACTATACCAATGATAATTGTTTAAGATTTAAGAATTAATATGAAACTGTTGATTAGTTTTGGTAATTCATATTGTAGAGTTGCTTGTTTTCTCTGAGGACGATGGGATAATTTAGATTCTGCGATATTGTTAGATTCGTAGGCATTTAGATTATATTTATTTCATCTCATTGCATTGCATAGCATGTAGTTTGTTTTGTGCTCGAGGACTAGCAAGGTTTATGTTTGGGAGATTTTGATAAGTGGATTTCATATCCACGAATCGATGTTCATTTCATGCTTAAATTCGTTGTTACTTTCTTGTTTCATGTTCCTTTTCACTTGTTTTGTGTTCGTTTATGTGTAGGGTGGTCGTTGTAGCATTTAACAAGAAAATGAGTCAATTGGGATCATTTCGGGACGAATTCGTGAAGGAAAGGAAAAATTCAATCGGCAACTTTTTGGAAAAATTAGCAAAAGGTACCCTCGTAAAAGGTAGCCCTTTACTGTTACTGCGGCATTTCGGTACTGGGTCTCTTCTTGACGACTCTCTGTATGCTTTAGGACTATGCTGCTACATGGGTTTTAGTGATGTAATCATATATGGACTCTAGAATATAAGGGATTTCGACTGGGACACCAGAAAAGACGTCCAATTACTCGACTAACAGGAGATTTGGCAACACACAGGAGCACATTACGAAGGTTATTTCCAGATTTTCACAGAAAGCTTTGGAGGAGATTTTTGAAGAGATTTACGTGACGATTGCAATTCTAGGCTACGTGAAGGGTGTTCATCACTATTCTTCTCTTTAGTCTTTTATTTGTAATTGCAAAGATGTTTTCTTTAGATTATTCAGTTCTTATTTCATCCGTTATGAACTAATTCACTTATTAGGCTTATGATGGATCCTTGGGTGAAACGATGATTTCATTATTTTGATTTCCAGTTCAATAAAATATTTTCAGTTTATCTATGTTAATCTGAGCATGAATTTATGAATTGTTTGTTCAACAGTTCTTTGTGGATTTGTATGGAATCGAGAGAGGATATTCAAATCTAAACTTAGTTAATATAGCATGTGTCATTAATTTAGTGAATAGCAGATTCTTGATTATTGTTAAGGTATAGATATGTTTGACATCGCATGTAATTAGATAGAGAACTTATTCTTAAACCTTCTTTAATTTCAGTTCACGTAGAGATATAGTGAGTTGGTTGATTTAGGTGTTTAACTTGTTTCTATCTAATTTGTGGATTTGAGTTAATACGGTATTAGTGCAACGAGAGGTGGCTAGTACTACATTCGTGTTCTTGATTAATAAACTGAGATATTGAGTTGAATTAGAATAAAGGTTTGAAAATCAGAGTGAAGCTTAGGGTGAAATCATAAGTCTAATTCTCCATCAATTGAGTGAACTTCCGGATTTTGATATTTGTGATTGTTTTGTGATAGTTTATTTATTTATTAATATAGTTTCTATAATTTTAAACCATTGAATTGAATAGTTTAATAGAATTAGGATTAATAGAAAATTGATAATTGTGAAGCTAAATTTCTTGTTAATTTGTCTTCGTGGGAACGATACTTTATTCACTATTATATTACTTGTTGACCACGTATACTTGCGTGTTTTGCGTATATAGATTTTACCCAACACCCCTCATCATGTACGTAGCAAACACGATTTTCTGCTCTTCACCCAACGAGCAATGGAGAAGGCTTTCTCCATTTCTTTGATCCATGTCTGAGCCACGATAGGATCGGTAGTACTCGCAAAATTCAGAGGTCCTACACTCTTAAAGTCTTTAAAGTTCGTAATTCGGAGGTCCTACACTCTTAAAGTCTTTAAAATTCATTGTTTCTCCCCTGTAGGGCCTCTCCTAGCAAATCTACTAGCCTTTGGATAGGGTCTACTTGCTCTCACTTGTTATTGACTGACTTTTCTTGGTGATGTTAATCTACGTCTAGGCGGCATTTTCTACATTACAAAATTTCACTCTTATTATCTAATTATATTACTTAAGTATTTCTTCAATGAAAAAAAACCAAAGTTTTATAACACTTTCTCTGAAATAAGAATATTTATATCCATATGCCAAATCATTACATCAATATGATCATTCCTAGCATACTTCTATAAATGTCAACATATATCCCTTAATATCACAAAAGGTGGGGAAACTCTAATATACTACCCCTCTAACATGAACCTACTCGGGGTTTACATAACTATACTATATCTCACACAACATATTAGGATTACATATCCTTCACGACAAACCTACAGTACTGGAAAGTTAACCAACAACTATCCCAACATCCCGCGCTCCACTGCGCTCTTATACTCGACATGTGCCATGTGAGCCATCATTTCTCTGCTCAAAGTGTGATGGGTCTACCCTTATTCCACCTAATAATGGTACATACCATCAATCAATCTCTCCATAGTTATGCAAAAAGCGTAGCTCATTTGGTTCATTTTCTTCCTCTACCACTCTATTGGGTCCTCCCAAGTCCAACATCCTACAACCACAAACATAAGACAACAAATAACAAACTCCGTTAGAACGCCAAAATCAAACATAAATTCATTGTGTGGAATGAAAAATATATTTCTTCATGCCACTAAATCTTTAGAGAAACTCTATATGAGTTTTATCAACCTCTATCTTCTAAGTTCTTCTTAAGGTTATAGTTTAAGGATTCTCGCTCCTAAGGTTTATAACCTAAGGCTTTGATACCAACCAGTGACGCCCTCAATTTCAGCCACTCATATCTTGAATTTGGTTCGTCACGTTCTAATTCTAATAATAAATCAAATATCACACAATGGAAAAATAGAATAATTTATATTATCATAACATAATTATTCTCGTCCCAAGGTCTCACAACCGTTACTACAACATCCTAATTTAAACATAACTTATTACATCTTAATAAATAAGTTTCCATACATTATAATAATAATAAATTCCTAGTACTAAGAAACAAAGTTATTCTTAAGCCTTCTCTTTACCCTTGTCCTTGCTTGAGGGTTCACCACGTTCTACTTTAATTGAAAGATTTAAGGAAAATAAGGATGATCAACAAATTTACCCAGCAAGTAATATCACAATAAGGGTGAAAAGTTATAAAGTTAAAATTTCAAGGGTATGTCAATGAATAATAGTTTAGGAATTATCAACAATTCTCAATAAAGGTCGCTATGGACTTTAAGATATCAAAAAAATTCAAAGAGTTAATTGTAAGACCCCGAATTTTATGAAATAAAAGTATTCAATTTTTCTATTTTGGTAAATAGTTAAATTGATAAAAGTTTAAAGTTGAGGATGATATTTGAAAATTTTGCAAAGTAAGCAAGTTGTTATAAAATATTCGTTTGGTCGAGGAATATTCTTTTTGTTGGGGAATATCCGTACGACTACACAATCATGGGTGGACCCCATAACAGAATAACTATCGGATGAAGAAAACAACAAGTTTGAGTTTTTATAAATAACGGCGTGAAGTTATTCACGAATTAACCATCATTGGAATAATTGGGTAAAGTAAATTCTGGCGTTGTTGCATAGTAGCACACGGTATTGCACAATATTTTTGAATTATTGATCCTTGCGGAAGAAGGCACTACTCAATAATTGTTACAGTAATTATTGTTCAATATTTTATTTTATTGATTCAATAATTGTTACAGTAATTATTGTTGATATTTTATATTATTGGTGTTTCAATAATTGTCACTACACAGTATTTCCCATTATCAGATCAATAATTCATAATATTTGAATAATATTGTTAGATAGCATTAGTGACAATGTCTAAGGAAGTTCTGTCTAGGAAAGGGGTTTGGTCACCTAATTGCGCGTCAATAAGGAGAAATCCTTATCGGAAAGGCCCCTCTTTCCTGGGAACGACCTGATTGTCATAATTGTGATTCTGTAATATTATTTGTGAATAATTAATTATTGATTTATATGATAAGAAAATATTTATTTTATGTGGATATAAATGATGAATAGGGAAATATTTATTTTGTGCGGATATAAATGAAGGAATAAATGTTGAGGTGTTGCATCAGTATTTTGTCAGAATGGAGGTATTAAAAAAATCAAATCAGTGTTCTTAAAGTTCTATTGTGTGAGTTATAATTTTAATCCGACCGTTGGATCATTGTGATTTTTGGATATGTTATACATATATAAGTTGAGTATATGTCCACAAATTTTGAACCGTTAAAAATTAACGTATGATTAGTTATGAGGTATTAAAAATCGTCCATTTGTGGATTTCAGATATTTTCTGTTTGGAATTTGGAAAAACTTAAAGCTAAAAAGTTGTAGATAATTCGATTTCGTGTGGAATGGACATAAAATTCATATTTTTTTGATAAAATGGCTATTTATTATGAATTATTGAAGTTTTGTAAAATTAAAATATTTTTATTAAAATTATGGGTGGGACCCACTTTTGTTTTTCAAAACATGTGGGCGTAGAAGAAGACAAGAAAAATTAATATTTTATTAATTTAGTCTTCTTTGGCGTTCTAGCATTTTCCTATAAATAGGTGCTTAATTTAGAATTGAAAATCACACCAGAAACATAAGTTTTCTCTATCTATATTATCGAGCGTATTTTGTGAGTATTTAGATACTTTGAGAATTGTTATTCAGTGCAAATTTCCTTCGACTTAACATCGGATATTCGAGTCATAAATACTGCTTTTTTGAGGTAAGGGATTGTAAGGGTTATTATGTTATTCAGTTTCGTAATTTTTCTGACCCTCAAAAATTCTGGAAACATTTGAAATGATAATTTGATGAGTTTTCTAGATTGTGTCCAAAAATGACGATTTTTGGATGTATAGATTAGGAGTTATGAATTTTATTGGAAAATACTATTTTAAAAGTAAACCCTTATAACTCCTTGTAGTTAACTCCAAAATTGGTGAAATTTTTATTGGGAGTACATGTATATAATAGCAGTATACTCTGTATATTTTAGAATTTTTGGGCAAAAGTACAGTTTATGATAAATGTCTAAATATTTGGCATTTTTGACCATATTAAAAATAGTAAATGAATTTTAAAAATTCTGAGAAAAATATATGTTTAATATGGGACTATATTCTGCTCAATCCCATAAAAGAAAATTTTCTGGGACTGATTAGGTATTTTTCATGAAAATGGACTAGTTATGAGTAAATGAATTAAATATGTTATGTGAAGTAAGAAAATTGGAAAATAGGATTTTATTGCTTGAGAATTCTATATAAGGTATATGCAGATTTTGGAGGAGGGTTTTGGTTATTGGTGATGAAATCTTATGAGTTTGACATTTTAGGATGATTAAATGCATTAATTAGTAAAGTGTAAACAATAAAATAAATTATTTATAAGTTTAAGAAATAATTAAAATATTGTGGTAATATTAATAATATTAGATTATGAGATTATTAAGTGATTTATAACATTTGGATTAAGTTGTTATGAAATCATTGATTTAAAATATTATTTAATAATTAATAATATTAGTAAATGAATTTAATGTTATTATATAATGAATAATATTAAATGGAGTTTATAATATAATGAATAATGTTATTATCTTCGTTAAATATTCGTTGAAATATTATTTACTATTCAAATAATTTTGATATAATATTACTCTTGAATTTTACTCCACAAAGCAGTATCATGTTGACAATCTGAACATTATTGAATTCTGAATAAATTAAAGCCTTTAATATTTATCCATTACTTTTATTTGATTGAATTATTATATCATTGTCATCATCCTCATGATTATATTATGATTAAAGTCATATGTGGCCGTATTGCATAGACGGACTTGGTATGATTATGACCAGAGATTATTCGGTATAATCATGACTGTAATGTTACAAATGATGTGATAAAAGTCCTCATTAGCCCGTAGTGCATTGATTGACAGTTTTTTGTATTATCATGACCATGGGTTCTCTTCGGCCAATGGTGCAAAGATGAATTATTTTATGGCAAGATCATGACCGTTGATGAAAACACGAATATCCTTGGCCCGTAGTGCATGGATAGGTTGTGGTCGTGATACTAATGAATATCCTTGGCCTGTAGTGCACGGATGATTCGATGATGTGGATTAATTATTGAGCTGAGTCTCAGCGATGAAATATTAATTCATGGATGTGATAATAATGTATATCCTTGGCCTGTAGTGCAGGGATGATTCGATGATGTGGATTAATTATTGATCTGAGTCTTAGCGATGAAATATTAATTCATGGATGTGATAATAATGAATATCCTTGGCCGTAGTGCATGGATAATTCATGGATGTGATACTAACGAATATCTTTGGCCGTAGTGCATGGAAAATTTGGTGATGTGGATTATTTATTGTGCTGAGTCTCAGTGATAAAATATTGATAATAAACTTTTAATTCGTATAAGATGGTAGATATCATGCTCTACTTGACTCTTCTAAAATGGATTTGCATGTCTTTGGCACATGAAAGTGCAAGGATGAAGCTATTAATGAATATCTTTGGCTGTAGTTCAAAGATGAATTTATTAGTATGATTATGAACAGAACGTGATTTAGTTTAACCATTATCTTTGATGTTTCAGGTAAAGACAGGTGATGAAAATTATCTTCGTCCTGGGTGCGAAGAGGATTTTAGAACCACAATTATGATTATGAGTTATTCACATGATTGTGTATGAGGAACTGTTGATTGATGTTCTGAGGATAAAACATTGTTGGTGGACTTTTAACATGGAGAAGATAATAGACTTTATGGTCTATTTGACTCTTCTAATGGATTGCTCGTTCCGCTGCAACTATGGTTGAAAAGTTTTATCATCTACCATATGTTCTAAATCTCTGATTTATTACTGACGAAGGCTATTGATAAATTAGTTATCTTTAGTCATGATAATATTTATTGGGCTAGTTGTGCTCACCCTTTTTGCTTTACAATTCCTTTCAGGTAATAAGAGTGTAGCTGGGTCGAGCAGGCGTAACAGGGGAATAGAACGGTGGTCTCTAGCTGTGGAGGTTCTCCCTAAACAGTATAGAAAAGTGTTTTGTATTTTATACATTATTTAATAGTTATATTTGGTGAATCAAATAGGGCGAGGTGAACGCAACTTTGGAAGGGTGTTTTTCCACTATCATACAAGATGTCTAATGACATACAACCTCGTGTTATCATAAGATAAGGTTGTGCACATCCACTTGCTAAGTATATCTACGAGCACTACCTATTTAATCTTGGAGTCTGGTTGAAGTATAATTCTCAATTAGAGACAATGGAGATAATTATATGTTAAGAGAAGACTCAGCATTGGAAAGAATATGATAGTAATCTTCTCGTTTTTCTTTGGAGTCTATTGGGTTAACCAAGGATAATTCTCCAATCTTATGATATCTATTATAACCTAGATGCATGGCCTCCCATGTACGAAAGTTTCCTTGAGTACTTCCCAAATATTTTAATTTCTAAAACAGTTATTGAATGTACCTTTATGTATGGTGCCATTGTGACGTGCTATCAAAGGTTGGGACATGAGTCACAGTTGGTATATATTTTAATCAAAACTCACAACATTTGTATTATTGTATTTTGCACAACAATTGTAGTAATAAAGTTGTAGTTGTTTTATGTACCATGTATTTGGCAACTCAGAATATGTTGGATGGATTGGACCTATTTTGGGGGCGTCACAGTTGGTATTAGAGCTTAGGGATATGGTCTTTGGCGGAGATCATGGAATAGAACTAGGAGGAGAGAGACGATTAATATCCTTCGCTAGTGTGTGTCCTACCTAAGCTAAATTTTCTTACTTAAGTTGACAAATTGTGATATGTCAATTAACCTGTGTTTTGAAGCTGTATTCTAGAATGATATCTGAAATACAGGAGATAAGCAATGGAGAAATCATGATGACCGGGGAGATAAAATCTGAAATGAAAGCAAGGTATTCTCAACTCTTCGAACTACCAGGTACGTAAATTTCGAGGGCAAAATTTCATAAGGAGGGAGATTGTAAAGACCGGATTTTATGAAATAAAAGTATTCAATTTTTTTCTATTTTGGTAAATAGTTAAATTGATAAAAGTTTAAAGTTGAGGGTGATATTTGAAAATTTTGCAAATAAGCAAGTTGTTATAAAATATTATTCGTTTGGTGGGGAATATTCTTTTTGTTGGGGAATATTCCGATGACGAATACACAAACACATGGGTGGGGCCCATAATAGAATAACTATCGGATGAAGAAAACAACAAGTTTGAGTTTTTTTATAAATAATGGCATAGTTGTTATCGTTAACCTTTGTTGGAATACCCGGTGGGTAAAGTAAAATGTCTGGCGTTGTTGCACAAAGAATACTGCAGTATTGCACATTATTTTTGAATTATTGATCCTTACGTAAGAAGGCACTACTCAATAATTGTTACAGTAATTATTGTTCAATTTTTTATTTTATTGATTCAATAATTGTTACGTTGATATTTTATATTATTGTTGTTTCAATAATTATCACTACATAGTATTTCCATTATCGGATCAATAATTCATAATATTTGAATAATATTGTTAGATAGCATTATTGACAATGTCTAAGGAATTTCTATCAAAGAAAGGGGTTGGTCACCTAATTGGCGCCAATAAGGAGAAATCCTTATCGAAAAGCCCCTCTTTCACGAGGAGCGACTTTTGGGTTGTCATAATTGTGATTACGTAATATTATTTGTGAATAATTAATTATTGATTTATATGATAAGAAAATATTTATTTTATGGGGATATAAATGATGGATAAGGAAATATTTATTTTGTGTGGATATAAATGAAGGAAAAAATGTTGAGGTGTTGTATCGATATTTTTTGTAAAATTGAGGTATTAAAAAATCAAATTAGTGTTCTTAAAGCTACATTGTGTGAGTTATAATTTTAAATGAATAGTTGGATCGTTGTAATTTCTGGATATGTTATACATATATAAGTTGAGTATATGTCCACAAATTTTGAACCGATAAAAATTAACTTATGATTTTTTATGAATTTTATGAGGTATTGAAAATCGTCCGTTTGTGGATTTCAGATATTTTTTGTTTGGAATTTGAAAAAACTTAAAGCTACAAAGTTGTAGAGAATTCGATTTCGTGTGTAATGGATATAAAATTCATATTTTTCTAATAAAAGGGCTATTTATTATGAATTACTGAAGTTTGTAAAATTAAAATGTTTTTATTAAAATTATGGGTGGGACCCACTTTTGTTTTTCAAAATATGTGGGCTGAATTTTTTCAAAGATGGCTTGCTTAGATTTTCAACAAAGGAGGTACGTAAAAGAAGAAAAAAAAATAATATTTTATTAATTTAGTCTCCTTTGGCATTCTAGCATTTTCCTATAAATAGGTGCTTAAGTTAGAATTAAAAGTTACACCAGAAACATAAGTTTTCTCTCTCTATATTATCGAGCATATTTTTGTGAGTATTTAAATACTTTGAGAATTGTTATTCAGTGCAAGTTTCCTTCGACTTTACATCTGATATTCTACAATTAAATCTCGCTCTTTTGAGGTAGGGGATTGTAAGGGTTATTATGTTATTCAGTATTGTAATTTTTATGACCCTCAAAAATTCTGGAAACATTTGAAATGATAATTTGATGAGTTTTCTAGATTGTGTCCAAAAATAGCGATTTTTGGATGTATAAATTTGGAGTTATGAATTTTATGGGAAAAGACTATTTAAAAAGTAAACATTTATAACTCCTTGTGGTTAACTCCAAAATTGGTGAAATTTTTATTGGGAGTACATGTATATAATAGCAGTATACTCTGTAAATTTCAGAATTTTTGGGCAAAAGTATAGTTTATGATAAATGTCTAAATATTCGGCAGTTTTGGTCATATGAAAAATAGTAAATGAATTTTAAAAATTCTGAGAAAAATATATGTTCAATATGAGACTATATTCTGCTAAATCCCAGAAAAGAAAATATTCTGGGACTTATTTGGCATATTTCATGAAAAATGGACTAGTTATGAGTAAATGAATTAAATATATTATGTGAAGTAAGAAAATTGGAAAATATAATTTTATGGCTTGAGAATCCTATATAAGGTATATGTAGATTTTTGATGAGGGTTTTGGTTATTGGAGATGAAATCTTATGAGTTTGGCATTTTAGAATGATTAAATGCATTAATTAGTAAAATATAAATAATTAAAATAAATTGTTTATAAGTTTAAGAAATGATTAAAATATTGTGGTAATATTAATAATATTAGATTATGAGATTATTAAGTGATTTATAACATTTGGATTAAGTTGTTATGAAATCATTGATTTAAAATATTATTTAATAATTAATAATATAAGTAAATGAATTTAATGTTATTATATAATGAATAATATTAAATGGAGTTTATAATATAATGAATAATGTTATTATCTCCGCTAAATATTCATTGAAATATTATTTACTATTCAAATCATTTTTGATATAATATTATTCTTGAATTTTACTCCACAAAGCGATGATCGTGTTGACAATCTGGACATTATTGAATTACGGAATAAATTAAAGTCTTCAATATTTATCCATTACTTTTATTTGATTGAATTATTATATTATTGTCATCGTCATCATAATTATATTATGATGAAAGTCATATATGGCCATAGTGAATAGATGCACTTGATATGATTATGACAAGAGATTATTCGGTATAATTATAACCGTAATATTACAAATAATGTGGTAAAAGTCCTCATTGGCCCGTAGTGCATTGATGGACAGTTTTTGGTATTATCCTGACCATGGGTTCTCTTCGGCCAATGGTGCAAAGATGAATTATTTTATGGCGTGATCATGACCGTTGATGAAAACACGAATATCCTTGGCCCGTAGTGCATGGATAATTTGTGGTCGTGATACTAATGAATATCCTTGGCCTGTAGTGCACGGATGATTCGATGATGTGGATTAATTATTGAGTTGAGTCTCACGGATGAAATATTAATTCATGGATGTGATAATAATGAATATCCTTGGCCCGTAGTGCAGAGATGATTCGTTGATGTGGATTAATTATTGATCTGAGTCTCAGCGATGAAATATTAATTCATGGATGTGATAATAATGAATATCCTTGGTCATAGTGCATGGATAATTCATGGATGTGATACTAACGAATATCTTTGGCCGTAGTGCATGGAAAATTCGGTGATGTGGATTATTTATTGTGCTGAGTCTCAGCGATAAAATATTGATAATAAACTTTTAATTCGTAGAAGATGGTAGATATCATGTTCTACTTGACTCTTCTAAAATACAGTTGCATGTCTTTGGCCTGTAGTGCAAGGATGAACTATTAATGAATATCTTTCGCATGTAGTGCAAAAGATGAATTTATTAGTATGATTATGAGCAGGGCGTGATTTGGTATAACCATGATCTTTGATGTTTCGGTAAAGACAGGGTGATGAAAATTATCTTCGTCACAGGTGCGTAAGAGGATTTTAGAACCACAATTATGATTATGAGTTATTCACATGATTATTATAGGAACTGTTAATTAATGTTACAGGGATAAAACATTGTTGGTGAACTTTTAACATGGAGAAGATAATATACTTTATGGTCTATTTAACTCTTTTAATGGATTGCTAGTTTCTCATTGCAACTATGGTTGAAAAGTTTTATCATCTACCACATGTTCTAAATCTACGATTTATTCTTTTAAGGCTATTGATAAATTAGTTATCTTTAGTCATGATATTATTCTTTATCGAAGTTATCAGCTCACCCTTTTGCTTCATAATTCCTTTCGTGTAATAAGAGTGTAGCCGGGTGAGCGAGGGTATGAGGGAATATACGGTGGTCCCTAGCTTTGGAGGTTCTCCTAAACCTGTATAGAAAAGTGTGTTGTATTTTAAACATCATTTAGTAGTTATATTTGGTGAATCAAATAGGGTGAGGCGAACCCAACTTTGGAAGGGTGTTTTGCCACTATCATACAAGATGTCTAATGACATACAACCTCGTGTTATCATAAGACAGGGTTGTGCACATCTACTTGCTGAGTATATCTACGAGCACTACCTATATAATCTTGGAGTTTGGTTGAAGTATAATTCTCAATTAGAGACTGGAGATAATTATATGTCAAGAGAAGACTCACCGTTGGAAAGAATATGATAGTAATCTTCTCATTTTTCTTTGGGGTCTATTGGGTCAACCAAGGATAATTCTCCAGTCTTATGATATCTATTATAACCTAGACGCATGGCCTCCCATGTACGAAGGTTTCCTTGAGCACTTTCCAAAGATTTAAATTTCTAAAACAATTATTGAATGTACCTTTATGTAAGGTGACATTGTGACGTGCTATCCAAGGTTGGGACATGAGTCACAGTTGGTATATATTTTTATCAAAACTCACAACATTTATGTTGTTGTATTTTGCACGATAATTGTAGTAATAAAGTTGTAGTTGTTTTTTGTACCATGTATTTGGCCACTCAGAATAGGGTGGATGGATTAAACCTATTTTGGGGGATGTCACATTAATCATATCAATGTTCAAGAATAATGAACACTGAGCAGTAACTAAGGACTAAGAACTTCTGCTAGAATTAACAGTATTACATTGAAAATTCAATAAAACGAGTACTACAGGTGATCAACCTAAGTACCCTATGTTATTCATAACATTTAAATATGCTAGTATGTGCGCAAGTCGGTTCCCCGACAATTATATAATTTCCTCTTCAATGAGGGTTGTTCATATCAGCAAATTTAAGAGTCCGCACTAAGTCAATTTGGTTTGGATAGCTTTCTAGCATACGATAATAGTCTAGTCGAATCAATAGCTTAGACAACTTTTATAATGCATTTATGAACAAATGTTCAATGCTTGCAACAATATCAAGATATAAAATTGATTTTCGAATAGTAATAGATATTTGCTCAATGTAAATATGATTGATATGGCAATAATTCAGAATTATACATTATATAAAGTGTAAAGAGTTTAGGAACTTACATTCAATATGAAAATCAAATGAAGTTAGAGAACTTGTACAAAATCCAAAGTTGTGTAAGTTAGGGAACTTGCCACAAGCGTAGTTTACCAATGTATAGCTTATCAACACTTTGAAATCCTATTGTAACGTAGTTATGTATACAACATATTATTTTTAGTTACTCAACTCTATAAGTAAATAATCTCGTACATATTTGATCATATAAGTCAATGATACACATTCATTAACATCTTAGCAACATAAATAGAAAATCATATTAACATACTATCACACCATGTAGCTATATAACCATCATCTATTTAGTTTGTATAAAAGAAATACGAAAGCTTGTATACATCTTTGGACTCTTGGTTGCACATGGCCATTATGTATTAGAACTCTTTAAACATTATGGTAATCATGTACATACTATGACGAAAAATTGTATAACACACATAATACGAGTTTACAGATTACAAATAAAATAAGTCAAATATAATTGCAATGGGGCGCAGCTGCACCCTGGTTAGGCTTAGGGACGATGCAGCTGCACTATCTCCTGGCCTGACCAGAGGTGAGCTTTGCACTTCCTGGTTGTGTCCCATTCTTTAGAATGCATTTAACATATACTTAGATACTTATTAAAGATTCTTGCATGCTTTTAAGGTTATCCTACGTTCATCTTTGAAATGTATGGTTCTAGTTTGAGATTTCAAATAAGTTAAGGACAATTACGTTCATGAAATCATAAGGACTACTATGTTTACTATATATCCATATGAGATAGTCATGAATTTAGTTAGTATGCATGCTCACCAAAGTTTTCATCATATACGCACGATTAACATCTTTTATTACTTTAAAACATCTCTAACTCATGCTTGATTAGTTTTCATTATGTCTAACCAACATGGACGTACATATGAGTCATATGTGATCACACAGGGGCATTAGTCATACATGCTTTAAGTTTAGATAGTACATAAACTCATGTTTATAATATTAGTTTACAACACATCCAAGTTTGATTTTAAAAGTTATTTTAACCCAAGCGAAAGTACATCATAATACATACATATCACTTTGAATCACATCTCATGTGTAGTTAGGTCATATGTGCATGCTCACAAAAATCAGAACTTAAAGTACATAAGTTTTGTCAAGGGCTATTTCTAAAGTTCAAAGTCTTCTTTAGCAAATACATACTAAAGCAAGTTAAGGTAATCATGTTATATAAAGGAACTTAAGGTCATAGGTCGAGTCTATTTTCATGCATTTCTAAGTTATATTAGCATGATAAAACTACCACATATCATCAGAAGTCCAAAACTCATGACTGGTGCATGGCGCAACTGCGTTGTGTGAATCTGAGGAGCGCCAAGCCTTGATGCTTTTACCTACTCGTTAGTTCGATAAGCCTCTCGCTTAGCAGAGATCAAATAATTATCTGTGTTTCTTCATATGCTTAAACCTATTCTCTGAGGTTCTATACAAGCATATAAACTTCATAAACACATTTATAGCAATTTCCAAACCAAATTCACAAGAATGGATTATAATTTCCATAATTTTCCAAGTTTGGAATTAAGAACTTAAAACAAGAATTTACCTTCTAAGAAACTTAGTTGCTTCCCTCTGCAATTCTAGACTCCTTCTAAATCAAAATACAACTCACACTCTCAGTCTTGGAATTCAACAGACAATTCACAGCAACAAAAAGAGTGAAGAAGATAGCAGCCTTATATGGAAGAATACAAGACCAATTATTTGCTTTACAATAAGGTTTGAATCCATGGGGTAGAAGAAGACGACAATGGTTATAGAAGAGTTGCTCAACCAACCTTCCTCAACCATCATCACCTAGCTTGTCGCCACTGTGCTTAGCTTTGCATTTTATGTAAAGGAGAAATAACACTGTTTGGGCCAACTAAGTTGGGACAAGGTTTATCAAACTCAGTATTTAGTTTCAAATGTAGTTAATTTAGTTCCTCATTGGTCCCCTTATGTGATTTTAGTGTATTAATGTTATTACAAAATGAAAAGTTAGGAATTATATATGTACCCATATCATATAATCCATGTACATTGGGTTCTCATAAAATAATAATTAATGCAGATATAATAATACAGTTAGGTATTATTACCCTGGTATTCTCCATAACTATTTTCAATACACATACTTCAATATTATAACAATATTCAATATTAAATGTTTATTTCTCTAACATTCAATTTCTTTCCAATTTCTAAGATGCATAGTTAATTAGTTATTTCGTATTAAAATGTCATACATGATTTTATTGTGCTACTTGGTACTTCATACAATTAAATTTAGTCTTATCATATGATTTTTATAATGTCACACATTACAATAATGTTCCATACAATATCCATGTGAATAACCAACTTCAACCTCGGCATTTGGCAAGCAATTGCCTTGATTTTATCTTCCGCAGAAGGGCAATAATCAAGACTAGGTCCCTGGCGATTGCTAAACTGGTTTAGCTACATGCCAGTTCCAACCTCTACCACCATTCTAGCTTCACATAACATGAATTAAATCCCAAATTGATAATACTAATAATTAAACATCCTATTCATTTTTCATGCTTGGAGTTACTTTACCATTCAATTATATACAATTACACATAATAAATATTAATTAATCTATCTCTTATTAAACTGTTTCTCTCTTAATTCACTTAGTGAATCTCTTAGTCCTTCATTATACCATGCTAGGAAATTCTTATAAGCTTTATGTTAAGCTCTTCACCAATCTTACCACATTAACTTATGGTCATACAGTTCTCAACACTTAACTTAATTGAATAAAGTTTTTATAAATCATGCCACAATAATATTTAATTATACTCAAATAAATATTCAACATTTATTAATATAATTATTAATAATATTCAAGAAATTCTCGGGTATTACAGTAGCTACGCCAAGAAAAATTTTTGTCTGGAAAATTCCATGAAATCGCATACCATACATATATGGAATCATCAAGATCGATAATTAGCACAAAGTTAGGCTCTGGTACCACTGTTAGGTTTGTATATAGCGCGATTATGCAATCATATTACATAAAAGGTGCATAAGCGTGATAAAATATGAAGTTAAAATTTTCATACGAACCCATCACCATGATCCTACTTTGTGCATAATTATCAATCAATATAAAAGATACGGATATCAGATTTATACCCTTGTAGAAACTAGCTTCCTCAGGTATGAGTTCACATTCAATTCCTTTTCATGTTCAACTTGAATTCACCAGGTTTGATTCCTTCCTTTAATCAACGTTAGCCACACAAGTGTTTGGCCTCTAGAGGTGATACACCAAGGAAGAACAAATATTCAAGAAGATTGGTGTTTGGAAAAATCCTAGTTTTTCTATCTCTATAGAAAAGGTGTACTCTCCAAACTCTTGGAATTATCATTAACTTGTGTTGTGGAAAACATCAACCCTCGCCTATAATAAGACTCCTCTTATTTATAGATGTAGGTAACCCTCCTTAACAATTAAAGAATTGAGTTTTATTTTAATTAATTAGGCTCCTAATCTTATTAAACTTTATTAATTAATTAGCCTCCTAATCTTATTGAGAATATATGACAGTACTTTTATTTATTAATTCCCAAACTCCTTTAGGAATTAAATAATAATAATAGTAATAATAATAATAAGACTTCTCTTATTCATTTATATTTAATATTTCCAAAATATTAAATAATAAATATTAAGCTATTTAATTTATTTTATCACCATAGATTAAATTAAATACACTTAACTTATAATTATGATTATGTCATTTGTTTCTTAAATTAATAATTTTCCATTTCTTGATTGTGACCATTTAGGTTCTCCATATTAAACTGGTTGAAAATAAATCAATTCTAACCATTCTAATCTTATTTAAGTAAATAACATTTATTCTATAATAAGAATAAGCCTCTTTAGCGATCAACGACTTTTCAGATAATATAGATTTCAACATTAATCATAAAAGAACCTTTGAGTAAATATTTACCGTAGAATTCAATCCTTCCACCATATAATGTCCCAATTAAATATAAGACATGGAATTACTATTAAGTCTTATTTTATTTAATTATATGTATTTTGATTCTCAAATGCACAACTCCAAATAATGCAAATTAGAAGCTCATTTCTAATTTTATTCTGTCTTGGCTAAGAACTACTGGGTTGTCATTTATCGAATTACATAGGACATTCTCTTCTTTTACTAGAAGCGGTAGATTCTTTGTTGATCATCTATTATCTCCATGCACAACTTATTATACCCAAGCATACACTTGTATATACCCTAAGGGTCTTAAGGAATACGTCAAAGTATAATTCATCATACACAAGATACTATAATGATCTCAAGTTTAAGTATCATTTGTACTACTATCACTATAGGAATTTCTATTGACAGGCAAGTAAAGCTCCATTAGGTATTCCTTAGCGAGTCACGTTTAGGAAACTTATTCTCCAATAAGCACCTACATACTTGCTTTAGTCTCTCCACATAAATGATCATGAGATCAATCATCCTCATCTAATAACCAAGTAACTTATGTATCAGTCTATCCGGATTCACTAATCCCCTTTTTAGTAATCCATCGATTGGGAACATTTTAGTTTTTAAGCTATCTAAGAATTTAGATCTCGTTAGTATGATCTCATCATGATTCTAAAAGCATTGCTTAAAACTATGGTTTAATCATATATTATTAAAACAACACCATGTAGATAAATTAAAGCCTTTAGTAAATGAATTTTTTTATTAATAAACGAATAAGATTGTTACAAAGTATATATTTTATCATCAACATGATTGACTTGTGTGCATACTACTTTTAATTGGCCCCCATTAAAATCAAATTTTCAAACCCAGTCGACATTTATGTCGATTTTTTCCAAAATAATCCTTAAAATCCACGATCTGTAATCTAAATACCATAAAAGGAAAAATCATGGCGTCGACAATATATATTTAACAAGTATAATCCATTTTAGCCTTATCACAAATATTTAGTCACAGATTAAATTTTGAATACCTTCAAATATAAATTTATATATTTGGTCTATTTAAGAAAACTTAAAATAACTTCTTGTTAATCCGCAGAGCCTAAGTCTTAATGATTAAGGAAAAGCTAATACAAATTAGTTAACTTGAGTTTTCACACTACATCCATCACTTAACCACCAAACACCTTTGAAGACTGACCCTCGAAAGGATTCCTTTAAAACAAAAGGAATAATGTATCGAAGGCCCTTTTTATGGCGATATGTCTTGTACATGATATATAAATATGATGAATATATTTGTATATATTCTTGCATAATAATTTATATATATAGGGCTAAATACATTTTTTTTACACCAAGTTCCACCATCCTATCCATTTGACCCCTAAACTAATTGAGCTTACACATTCTTTACATCAACTACCTAATTTCACACAATGTCCTCCCAAATTCAATTTATGACTGAAATTGCCAAAATACCTAATTCTTCGGCAAGGAAATATTTTTGTATGGTTTGACCGTATTAAAATACGGTTTGACTTCACTAAATAATTAATTATTAGTAATATTGCATTACAAAAAACTAAATACAAAAAATTAAGATGTAAAAAAATTAATTCAAACACACACACTAACACACCAAGAAAACACACACACAACCTCACACCTAGATCTGAATCACCATAAACATACCAAGAACACAACAAACCACCAACCCAATAACCAGCAGATCCACAAAAAATAAGCAACAACAATAGCCAACAAAGAACTAAATAAAAAAAACACCTTGATATGCCCTTCTCTATCCCATCAAATATAGTGATAAAATGTGTCACGAACACATTCTTATTCTTCCCTAAAGCCATAAAACAACCTAGATCTCTCCACATATCTATCAATTACATCTTTAAAACCTTAGATTCTAACAATAACAACAATTTCCATAAACTATATTACTCCTCCACCTCTATTAAGAGACCTTGCCATTCTGATCGTGCAATGTTGTTTTCGATCGACGCCCTGGATATGTCCAAACTCACCCTATTTGATAATAGTGAGGATAACAAGCCAACGTCAGAGCACAAACGCGAGAGTCTCAGTTGGATTTCCTTAAAGAGGTGGCGTTGTAGCTCCTGATTGGTTTCCGGTCGGAGTAGTGATCAGAGTAGGAGGTGGAGGTGTAGCTTTGTTACGTCCTCAAAGATTTATACAAATTTTTGATTTTTTTCAGTAGCGGCTAAGATAGACTCGAGTAGGGAGTTCTTTGTGAATGGTGGGGATGCTAATTGGGCGTTAGTTGTGAGTGAGGTAAAGAGGAATGTTGTGAGGAAAGAGAGGGATGGTGGTGGGAGTGGGGAAATAGAGAGATTTTGTAGATGCTGAGATTTTTTCTTTATTTTTTTTTATAGATCGCGAATTTTAAGGGCGATTTTGGGAAAAATCTGACATAAATGTCGATAAGGTTTGAAAGTTTGATTTAATAGGGGCTAATTAGATAAAGTCGGAAGTTGGTAAAGATTTAAATTAATGTACCAACTCATTCAAATTTTTAGGCTTTAATAATTGAGATGACCCATCGTGTTACTCTGTAAAATTTGTCCGTAACTGAGATTCAAAGAGTTTGGGGGCTTGCTTCAGCAAGAGGATGGTGTTAGACACCTCCCGACATTCGCGAAACTCGTTTACCGTTTTCCTAATATTTTTCTCAAAAGATTTAAATGGATTACCTTGGGAAACGTGATGTTTGTGTGTTTATGTTATGTACCTATATGAATTATGTTGTTGGGGAAGTCTAGGGTATCGTCTCTTAGAATCAATTTGATTACGTAGTTTGAAGTTCAAATCTAGGGTGTTGTCTCCTAGATTTGAGTCGAATCGTAAAACATAAGGTGTCATTTCTTATATCTTTAAAGTCAAAATCTAGGGTATCATCTCCTAAAGTCAAGTTATAAAATGTAAGTAACCTTAGGGTTCATCTCTTAAGGTCAAGTCGCGGAATCTAAGGTGGCATCTCTTAGATTTGAGTCGAATCGTAAAAAACCTAGGGGTCGTCTCCTAAGGTCAAGTCATGGAATCAAGGTTGTTGTTTCCTACAATCAAGTCATAATATGTAAATAACCTAGGGGTCATCTCCTAAGGTCATGTCGTGAATTATTCTAAAAGAAAATTTAGAGCATATTTGAACATATGCACGAAGGATTTGATTCGAAAGAAAAGTTTCGTTTTAGTTTCGCTTGACAAGAATTTTAAGGTGTCGTTAAGGAAAAACCATGTTTTACAAACCCTTCATCAAATAGGAATCGATGCTCATTGTTTCTTCCAATTTTAGCCTAAAAATAATCTAATAACCTAATATGATACAATTTTAAAAGATCTTTGTAATTTCATTCGAAAATCATTTTCGTATGTCGAAAGTTCAAATCAAGCACCAACAATAGGGTTGGAGATACCCGTGAGCATGCTAGTCATCTAAATAACTCCAAGCACATCAAAATAACAAAATCCACTATTAATGAGCCTTAACCCAAATTTTTATTGAATGGAACTCTCGATATTGTTTTAAGGACCAAATTACATTTACAATGATCAAATCACAAAATTACAATTGTTTAACTATGTCCATCGTGGGAATATAATTCAATTCCCATTAAACGCGAGGTTTAATGGGCCTTGAATTAATTCCTAGGCTCATATGATTCGTAATCATACCCAACAATTCATCGAGATCTATAAATGTATTTTAGAGTTTAGGAATGGATCTCCGTAAAGAGTAAATCCATAGATCTTACAACAAATAAACAACAGCACAATTATAACATTTCACTAAATTGTAAGAGTTAAATTATATCTGTTAGGTTTGTAATATTCATGAACGCAATCAAATTGCATAAAAAGTGCGGAAGCGTGATAAAATCAGAGTTTAAAATTTTACAAACCATATACCCGGATCACCCTTTATGCATAATTATTAATTAAACGAAAAGATAAAGAATAAAATCATACCCTTGAAGATCGAGGTGATCCACCAAGGAATAATAATGATTCAAGAAAAAAGGTGGTTGGCTAAACCCTAGTTTTTCTATCTCTATAGAAAGGGTGTACTCTCCCAACAAATGGAATTATGTCGTATGTTGAAAAAGTCAACAACCCCCCCCCCCCACCCATAATAAGACTCCTCTTATTTATAGATGTGGGCAACCCACCTTAACAATTAAGGAATTGGATTTTATTTAATTAATTAAATTCTTTAAATTAATTAAGCTCCCCTAATCTTATTAGGGATAATTAATTAAACTCCTTTAACTAATTTTCCTTCCTAATCCAATTAGGAATAAATGAGAGTACTTATATTAAATTAATTCCTAAACTCTTTAGAAATTAAAATAATAATAATTGTAATAATATTAATAAGACTCCTCTTATTAATTTATATTTAATATTTCTAAAATATTAAATAATAAATATTAAGCTATTTAATTTATTCTATCACCATAGATTAAATTAAATATACTTAACATATTATTACGATTATGCCATTAACTTCTTAAATAATTATTCTTCCTTTTATGTAATTGTGACCCTTTGGGTTCTCCATATTAAACCGGTTGTGAATAAATCAATTAGAACAATTCTAATCTTATTTAAATAAATAAATTAAACAATTAATTTATTTAAATAAATAATATTTATTCTACAATAGGGATAAGCCTCCCTAGCGATCAACGACTTTCCGGATAATATAGATTTCAACATTAATCATTAAAGAACCTTTGAGTAAATAGTTACCAGTATAATTCAATCCTTCCACCATACTAATGTCCCAATTAAATATAAGACATGGAATTCTTTGTCAAGTCTTATTTTATTTAATTATATGTATTTCAATCCTTAAATGCACAACTCAAATAATGCAAATTAGAAACTCCTTTCTAATTTCATTACGCCGCCAAGAGACTCTCTTGGGTTGTCATTTATCGAATCACATAGGACATTTCTTCTTTTATTAGAAGTGGTAGATTCTTTATCGATCATACATTATCTCCATGTACAACTTATTATACCCAAGCATACCCTTTGATATACCCTAAGGGTCTTAAGGAATAAGTCAAAGTATAACTCATCATACACAAGAACTTATGATGATCTCAAGTCCAAGGATTACTTGTACTACTATCACTACAGAATTCTATTGACAGCAAATAAAACTCCATTAGGTATTCCTTAGCGAGCCACGTTCAAATGAACTTATTCTCTAATAAGCACATACATACTGCTTTAGTGTCTCCACACAAATGATCATGAGATCAATCATCCTCATCCAATGAGCAAGCAACGTATGTACTAATCTATCCCGGATTCACTAATCCCCAATTTAGTAATCCAATGATTGGGAACTATTTTAGTTTTAAGCTTTCAAAGAATTTAGATCTCATTAGAATGATCATCATCATTATTCTAAAAGCATTGCTTAAAACTATGGGTTTATCACATATTATAAAACAGCATCATGTAGATAATTAAAAGCCTTTAATAAATTAATACTTTTTATTAATAAATGAATAAGATTGTTACAAAGTATATGCTTTATCATCAAACATGATTGGCTTGTGTGCATATTACTTTCAATATCACCAACAAATATCAAAATCGCAAGGATCTATTAATATCGACGAGATTTATTAAAGAAACTTAGAATCTAAGGAATGAACCCCATAACTCTAAGATTATAAAAATCTATAAAACAACACATCGAGATTTGGGTGACTTAGAAATTAAGAGAAAATGACCCCCAAGCAAAATTAATCGATAAAAATGGTATGAATCGAAATTAAAATCAATAAATTACTAAAAGGATATCCTCAGCTAGTTAGAAGGAGATTCCATCCGTGAGAAATCCATTATAACCATCCATAATCACAAAAATATGATCCAAACACCACTATAAATAATCTAGGATGTTAGTTGAGCCTAAAATCAAACAAATAATCAAAAACAAACAAAGCCCAAGCACAATAACTGACAAAATAAGCAAGATCTATGTTAGATGTATTATAAAGATGAGAAATGGTCTTTGGGTATAGGAGTTTCTTCCTCATTAATCTTTGTATGTATGGCTTGACTATAGATTGATGGGAGATTTAATGAGAAAAACTAGATCTAGATCAAGATTAGAGAGGTTTTTCTTATCCTTTGTCTAGTTATTAATCTCCCTAGATAACACATTTTCTCACTCTAAAATGTCTCCTTCTAAAAAATTAGCCAAAACTGCCTTATATTGGCACCCTAGGCGCACATGTCCACTTACGTCAATCACAGGTCCACCTGCAACAACCCTAAGGCGAGGCCCACCTGCATCAATTTTCGTGTCGCGCAATCAAATTTTTCATACTGTGCGCTTAAACGTCCATAACTTTCAAATCGGGAAGAGTTAAAAAACGTGTCATACAAATCCAGAAAGCTCTTTCTTAGAGCTACACAATGACTTTAAGTTTACTAAATTTTAAATTCGAGAGGATGTTTAAAAAGGGGAAAACTATCCTTTTGTAAATGTTGACTAGTCGCTCATTTTCTTTTCTTTAGTTTATCGCTCGGAGGTTATCGTGGGGACTCCAAATACTCGTTCTCAGTCTTGTAATCCTTGCTTGTAAATAATTTTCTTGAGGTGAAACTGAAATTTAGATAAGGCACACTTAGAAGGGGTTGAATAAGTTTAGAGCAAGTGATGTCCAATTTTTGTTTTAATAGACATTGTTAAGAATGCAGTCTACTGTTTCTAACAATACAACTTGTTACTGTCAGAAACAGTTTACTGATTAATTTTGCAAGATGATTTGACTAATCAATTTATAGCCCGAGTTGGTATAAACACTTTTATGATGAAATATGTGTTATAGTGTTTATAAATCAGTTTTACACATTAAACAACTTTAAGCAAATAGCAGTTTTAGAGATGAAAAACAATCACAAGAACACTAAGAATTTTTACGTTGTTCAGCCCTTAACCTCTAGTCTAGTGACCTACCTCCACGTCCAATACCAACATGTATTAGAGACTCACTTTATTAATTAATTTGACGTTGTTACAATACAAGTTTACAAGTAATCTTAAACACCTATGTTCACCTTATGCACTTTTGCACCCATTGAGTACTTATACTCCCTTTAGCACCTCTGCTAACTTTGTGCACCTATGCACTCCAAGCACTTATGCTTACCTTACACTTGTTTATAACACTCACCCTAATCCCACATAGATTAGAATCCAATAGACCGACAACCTTAGTCTACTACCTAATATTCAATTTAATCAAATTACAAATAGAACTATATATGATAAAAGCAATAAATATATGTCAATTCAAAGCTTTTCTATGTGCAATGATCAAATAAAGAGAGAAAGAATATCACTGAGTACTTGACGACATTTTATAAAATATGGTCAGAATAATGCAGCAACATGTATAAGCCTTCACAACAATTTGAGTATGCACATCTCTTTGTATAGTATGAAGGATTTAAAATCTCTCGTATTCTATTTTCAATTCTGCTTAGTACGCTTTCAAAGCCTTGGATGAAGGATTTTATAGGATAAACATTATGGTAGTCATTACCTTTAAGATTTAAGGGAACATATCAATCACAACTTTACTAATTGATAGAATTCTTTTTTAAATATTATGACAGTTAGGAACAAAAGAAGATGTACACAGATTATATTAAATCATGTGAGTGATAATTTCCTTGATTTAGTTAGCATAATATTCTAGTCAACTATAGTTACCGTTAGAATCCATGATTATGATTATAATAACTTTCTTTAAGGCATCTACCACGCTACAGATTCTCAGCCATGATTCGTTTATCTTATACACATGGAAAGATAGATCACATGATGTTATTATCTGTTTAAAACCAAAATATGTTTAAATAATCAGTTTTCGTATAAATGTAATTATCATTTTAATTTAGGAAAAAATAATTATTTATAATGGTTGAATGACATTTTTGTCCCTCCAAGTTGCTACCAACGTTCAAAGTCGTCCCTAAAGTTCATTTTTCGTCAATTAGGTCCTTAAAGAGGCATTTTATTAGAGTTTTCGTTCCTTCAGCCCAATTTGACCTCAACCCAACCCATTTTGATCAATTTTGACCAAACCCGACCCAGTTTGACCCAACCCAAAATTTTAATATTTTAAAATATAAAATTATTTTTAAAATAATAATTATATTTAACATTTAAAAAATATATATTTAATATTTTAAAATAAATTATTATTTTAAATATAATAATTATTTTAATATTTTCAAATAAAATAGTTATTTTATATTTAAAAATAAAATATTAGTTTTTTTAAAAATTAAATAATAATTAATTTTAATATTTTAAAATAAAATAATTTTTAAATAATTTTAAAATAATTATTATTGTTAATATTTAAAAGAAAATATTATTTTAAAATAATAATTATATTTAATGTTTTAAAACAAAATATTTTTAAAATAATTTGAAAATAATAATTATATTTAATATTTTAAAATAATATTTATTATTTATATTTAAAATAAATAGTATTTTAAAAAAGTTATAAAGATAATTATTATTATAAGGAAAAAATATTAGAAACTTTATTTTTTTCAAAAAAATAAAGAGGGTTTAAGCGCAAGTTCTTATTAGATTACATGTGGTGCTTCGGTATATCTCTATCCTATGCACGAATAATGAATTCCAATGTCATGTAGAACACACAAACACATGCCATTATGGTCATATTTAAACCCATAATCCGTTTCTCAATTTCATATGGATTATCACGGTAATTGATAGCTACACAATTAAACAATTGAATACAAACCATAAATAGATAATCCAATAATAACTAACAAGGCTAACAAGCATATCAAATTAAACTACACAACAAGATTCATTTTAATCCCAAAATACAGTTTAATTCATTATTGAACTAGAATCCATGATCCACAATTGAATATACATCAAAAGAATACAAAAAGAAATGAAAGAGAAGCTAAGGATAAAAGAATGCAAATATGATCTGTGACGCCCCCAAAATTAGGTATACGTCACCCATCTTGGGTCGCCACTTACATGGTACATAAATTCAAATACAACTTACTAATATAAGCTGCTGTAGTATACAATACGACATAACTGTGAGTTTGAATACAAATATTGTCTACTAGATATTATACAAACTCAACAGGAGTCCTCATTACTACTATTATCACACTATTTCACAGAATAGTGAGGACTACTAATGCTATCCTCTGGACCATTACTCCGTTCCCCGACTCGTCCCAGCTATGTTCTCATTTCCTGAAGAGAACAGTGAAAGAAAGGGTGAGCTCAACTAGCCCAGTAAGAAATATTATGACTAAGATAATGCAGAATAATTTATCATTAGCCTTCAACAGACAACAAGTTTAACTGCAGCGGAATAAGCAATCCATTAAAAGAGTCAAGTAGAGAATAAAGTCTACTATCTTTTAGGTTTTAAAAGGTTTTTCATCAACATTATATATTTGAGACTCGACTTTAATAAATAATCCACATCATCGAATCACCCACCACTACTGCCAAGGATATTCATCAAATTATCAATGGTCATGACTATACCGAATCACCCCCGGTCATAATCATACCAAAAACTATCCATCATCGCATTACACAGCCCTTCGAGGACTTTTATCACATCATTTATAACAAGCCATGATTATACCGAATGATCCCTGGTCATAATCATACTAAGTTCATCTATACACGTAAGCCGAAGATAACATAATATAACATGAGGATGATGACAATGACATAATAATTCAATAAAATAAGTTCAAGAATTATTTTATCCAGGAATTATTAACGTCCAAATTGTCAAAATGATACTGTTTTGTAGAGTAAAATTCAAGAATGATCAGAAGAATATTTCCATGAAAAGATATTGGATGAAACGCAAATATCAAGGATATTCTACTAATTTCATGGAGTATAGAAGTCAAAGTTTTAACCAATTTGGGTATAATAAAGAATGGAATAACAAAAGAAATCATCATGCATGCAGTACTTGCAGATAGACAAAGTTATTCCAACAGAATAATAATAACGGAACCAGTCGAGGTGAAATTCACAATCGGCAGGATGTTCCAATGAGAATAATAAAGATGGAACCGAGATCCGGTGTAAAACACATGCGATAGGATATTCCAATGAGAATGATAAAGCGGAACGGTCCGGTGTAAAACACACATGCATGGATGTTCCAACGAGAATAATAAAGAGCGGAACCGGTCCGGTGTAAAACACACGCAGCGGATGTTCCAACAGAATAATAATAAAAGAGCGGAACCAGTGGGTGTAAAACACACAGACAGGATGTTCCAACAGAATAATAGAAGAATGTCACCAAGTATAGGGTAAACCACGTATAGGGTAAACCACGTATACAGGTTATTCCCAACAGAATAATAAGCAATGGAATAACAACAGTTCTCTTCATGAACAAGAAAGAATAACACCCCTTACGGGTACAACAAATAATATTCCCTACCTTAGAAGAACTGAATATTGGCAAGGTGAAGTAGCAGAATACTTTTCTTCTTTCTTTCTATAGTTTCTCTCTCTAGAGTTTCGGTGAATTCGTGAAAATAATGAAGCACTAGGCCTCTATTTATAGAAGATTTCTAGCTTTTGACCGCCATGTGAAAAGGCAAGTGGCTCGACGGACCGGTGATGTGAAGCGAAAAGTGGTTCGGCGCTTTGTAATGTGAAATGACAAGTGGTTCGGCCTTTTGTAATGTGAAACGACAAGTGGTTCGATGCATAATGTAAAACAACAAGTGGTTCGGCGCTGTAATGTGTAAAACGACAAGTGGTTCGACTTTGGTAAAGGTAATTACTATTGTGAAGGTAATTACTATTCACAAAGGTAATTACTATTGACGAAGGTAATTACTATTGACGAAGATAATTACTATTCACAAAGGTAATTACTATTGGCGAAGGTAATTACTATTGACGAAGATAATTACTATTCACAAAGGTAATTACTACTATTGACGAAAGTAATTACTATCGACGAAGAGACTCTTAGATGATGACATATGGGCCCCCCATAAAATAATCAAACTTACCACAAATGTCTCATAATGGACTCTTTATATACATCAAGGATTGAATAAATATTACCACAAATCATTTTATTTTTAATCAACACATATTTAATCTTTCAACAATTATTAATCATTTATAACTTGTCGTCTCAATTATTGATTTAATACTATAACATATTATACAGATGATACTGTGACAATAATTGAATCAATAATATAAGAGATATGATGCACCAATTACTATAGCAATAATTGAGCATAGCTGAGTGACTTCTCACGTAAGCATCAATAATCAATATCGTGTGCTCTTATACAACTACTGGCAGACATCTTGTACTTTTAATACCGGGTAGTTCAAATGGTTTAAACGGTAACACCTTCCGCCGTTATTTTTATAGAAAGATAATTTTGTCGTTTTCTAACTACGACAATACTTCCGTTAATGGGGTCCACTAATGATTGGAAAAGTCGTCATCGAATATTCCCCGACAAAAAGAATATTCCCACCAAACTAATATTTTATAACAACTTGCATACTTTGCAAAATTTATAAATACTACCCACAACTATAATATTATCTTAAATTCACACCATAATAATAAAAAATTATTTCGACAAAATTTAAATCTTAATTGATAAAATCTGGGGTCTCACAATCTCCCTCCTTATGGAATTTTGCCCTCGAAATTGGGAATTACGACCGGTATGATAAAGAGGTGAGGATACCTTGAATACCTTTATCATTTGAAAACATTAAATTCATCTTTGCAATCCCACCAAAGATATTTATTCACAATTCATCTTTTGCACTCTGAGCCAAAGATATACAAATAAAACCAATAATCCGAGACGCAGCTTAATAGTATCACGACCACGAATTATCCATGCACCAATCGCCAAGGATATTCGTGTTTTCAATTACGGATCATGATTATACCGAATAATCCTTGGTCATAATCATACCAAGTCTATCAATGCACTACTGACCAAAGATGACTTTTACCACATCCATGAATTAATATTTCATTCATTGAGACTCATTTCAATAATTAATCCATATCATCGAATCATCCATGCACTACTGTGCCAAGGATATTCATTAGTATCACGACCACGAATTATCCATGCACTACTACCAAAGATAATCGTGTATTCATTAATATTACGACCACAAATTATCCATGCACTACGACCAAAGATAATCGTGTATTCATTAGTATCACGACCACAAATTATCCATGCACTACGTGCCAAAGATAATCGTGTATTCATTAGTATCACGACCACAAATTATCCATGCACTACGTGCCAAAGATAATCGTGTATTCATTAGTATCACGACCACAAATTATCCATGCATTACGTGCCAAAGATAATTGTGTATTCATTAGTATCATGACCACATATTATCCATGCACTTCGTGCCAAAGATAATCGTGTTTTCAATTACGGTCATGATTATACCGAACAATTTCTGGTCATAATCATACCAAGTCCATCTATGCACGTGAGCCACAGATGACTTTCAACATAATATAAGCATGAGGATCATGTCAATGATATAAAGAATCAATCAAATGAGATAAAGGATAAATATTAAACATTTATAATATAATTTATCCAGGATTCAAGAATATCCCCATGTTATCAATCACTTAATAATCTCATAATCTAATATCATTAACATTATAACAATATTTTAATCACTTCTTAAATTTATAAACAATTTATTTCAATTGTTTACGCTTTACCATATAATGCATTTAATCATTCAAAAATGTCATACTCATAAGATATCATCACCAATCCCTCAAAAATATGCATATACTACTCTATATAGGATTCTCTAGCCATAAAATCCTATTTTCAACTTTGTTACTTCACATAACATATTTAACTCATATGTTCGTAACTAAACTATTTTCATGAAAAATACTAAATCAGTCCCAAAAATATTTCTTTTCTGGGATTTAGCATAATATAGTCCCATAATGAAAATATATTTTTCTCGGAATTTTTAAAATTCATTTACTATTTTTCAAAAATCAATTTCTAATTAATTCCTTAACAAATTAGCTACCTCAATTTTAATTCCAAAAATTCCCAAATCTTGGCAGGACCTTACACATGTTAATGTGAGCCTCCAGTTTAAATTTCATGGTCATCGGAGTTATAGAACTCAGGTTATAGCGTTTTTTCGAGAAAACCTAAATATTGAAATAGTCATAACTTGCTCATTTTAAGTCAGAATGAGCTCATTTTTGGATAGGAGATACTTTATACCATATTATTTCATTTCCCAAAAGGCCAGAATTTTCCTCATAACTTAAGTGGCCGAAACAGCCCCTCTAAAATCATGGCAACAACTTTTTCGATTTTTGCAGCTTTGCACTCCTTTGCTAAAATCAGTTCACACAAAAATCTACAACACCTTTTCTAGTAATTCCACTTGGATTAGTTAGGTAACTCATAGATCTAACTCTAGAACTTGACCACACTCAAAAATTCAAAATATAATAGGAGATATAGTCAATTGAATTTCATGTTACGTTTTTCACCAAAATCTGATTTTCAACTCTTTGTGATTTCTAAGAAACTTTCATGTTTTCATATACTAACCAACATAACTCATCTTAAAACTTACTAATACTTCATATACCCATGATTTTCATCGGTTCTATACTTTTATTATGACTTTCATCATAATCCACGTAAATGCATCCTTTTAGTTGAAGAAATATTTGAGGGTTTAAGAAATGGGTTTTTTGTCTTTGGGGTCAATACAAAATTCGATTTCACGTTCTAGGGTAGGCTAGGAAGTCTTCAAGAATACGCCAAGAAATTTATTAATGATAGAAATATCATTCAAAGCACATTATTCTCGTCCAAGACTTGGATAAGACGTCACATTAATACCAATCAATGACTTCTATCCCTTAACCTGGATAGCACCTCACAATGATACCTATCAACTTGCCATCTTCATCACGACGTCGCCCTCTGTAAAGTCCGGCCGGTGCATTTCACACAAAAAAGTCAACAACGAAAGGATCGGGGCTCTTTACTTATGGCTCGATATAACAATGATTGACTTTAGTGGTTTGGTTACTTTGAATTCACACAACAAGTTGGTTATGAATATAAAAGCTAACAACCTTACGAAAAGCATGATGAGTAGTTAACCAATTGATTCCTAAAATCACATCAAAGGCAAATATTTTCAAAAAATAAGATCGACAGTAACGTGAAAATATTTATTTGAATCAAACAAGATTTGAAAATAGTAAGCGGTAATAGTGAAGGCTCCTACTAACGTAAGTTTCAACCAATAAGTCAAAGTTTAACTTCTTGAGTCAAATTTAAATGTTGAACACAACTAGGTGAAATAAAAGAGTGGGTAGAGGCGGTATCTAACACGGTATAGACTTCAGCAAAAGGTTATGATTAATTTACCCGTGATAATTTTATTCGGGTTCCTCGTCACGAGAAAAAAAATGCTCTCTCTTAAACTACGGCTTTGGTTTGTGCAGGGGATGACCTTTGGTGCCTCCATCCTAGTTGAATTTGTCTTGATGGCGACAAAATCGAGCTAAGTGACCTTGTCTTCCACAATTATAACATGCTTTGACTGGCATGGCGCGATTCGGATCGATGTGTCCCTCTCCTCCGCATTTGAAGCATATGATAGGTGGTCTTTCTCCTTCCTTAACAACGGGTCTTTGGTCTTGACGTCTTTCCATCATTGTTGAATCTCCTTTTCTTGAAATGTCCATTCTTATTGTTTTGGCCACGATTACCACCCAAGTGGTTACCATATTTGGGCCTGTTGATTCCTCCACGCTTGTTGTCACCGCTCGATGACTACTCTCATTGGTATTATAATTTTTGTTTACCGCTCTCTTTTAGTCACGTTGACTCGTTATCGCGCTCCACTAAGCGAGCCCTATTTACAACATCCGAATAAAACGCGGTTTATGAGAAATAAGATGTTGACGTATCTCTCCGCTTCAAACCTCTTAAAAATATTCGCGCCATTCTCTCTTCATTATCCACCAAGTGGGGACGTAAACAAGTGATAACTCCGCAAATTTTGCCTCGTATTGCGACACGGTCGTATTATTTTGTTCCAACTTGATAAACTCCACCTCCTTCGTATGGCGAATACTTTGGGAAAGTATTTGTCGTTGAAGCACTCTGGAACTTCTCCCAAGATATCTTGATGACAAAGAGGTTGAGTACGTTTTACCGATTCCCACCGATGAATCGCCTCTCGCGCAGAATATAAAGGCGGTAAAGGAACCTTTGCTCCTCGGAGCATCCCAAGACATCAAATATCTTGGTAATCTGCTTTATCCATGCTTCCATGAAGTGGTTTTGGCTCTCCTTAAACTCCGGTGGTCCCGGCTCCTTGAATTGTTTAGCGGTGACCGACCAGAGTTTTTCGTGTTTCCACCTACGTTTTGGGCCGTGATCGCTTTTACCGATGTTGCATGAATTCTAAAAACTTCTTAAACGTACCATCGTTCATCGATTGACGGTGTTGTTGTTTACGGGAGGATTATCGCCATCCTATTACACATTGTCACGATTATTGATGCGTGGAGAATCAACGGTCTCACGTGCTCCATTGCTATTCTCAACATTCTCGGATGCCATTTTCAAACACTGCCACAAAATAAGGGTTAATTGACATGCAACATATTATCACTATACTCTAACCGACCAATCAAATACCAAATAAACTTAGGTAGGTCATACTAGCGAAGGTATTCCCCGTCTCTCCTCCTAGTTCTTATCTCACATCTCGGCCGGGGATCATATCCCTAAGCTTTGATACCAGTTGTGGCGCCCCCAAAATTAGGTATCGTCACCCATCTTGGGTCGCCACTTACATGGTACATAAATTCAAATACAACTTACTAATATAAGCTGTGGTATACAATACGTCATAATCGTGAGTTTGAATACAAATATTGTCTACACTAGATATTATACAAACTCAACAGAGTCCTCATTACTACTATTATCACACTATTTCACGAGAATAGTGAGGACTACTAATCTTTATCCTCTCGAACCATTACTCCGTTCCCCGACTCGTCGTCCGACTATGTTCTCATTTCACAAGAGAAACGGTGAAAGAAAAGGGTGAGCTTAACTAGCCCAAAGAAGAAATATTATGACTAAGATAATGCGAGAATAATTTATCATTAGCCTTCAACAAAGTGTTAAAGCGATAAAATACAATAGACAACAAGTTTAAGCTGCAGTGGAATAAGTAATCCATTAAACGAGTCAAGTAGAGAATAAAGTCTACTATCTTTTAGGTTTTAAAAGGTTTTCATCTTTGTTATATTTGAGACTCGACTTTAATAAATAATCCACATCATCGAATCACCCCCACACTTTTCTGCCGAGGATATTCATCAAATTATCAATGGTCATGACTATCCGAATCACCCTGGTCATAATCATACCAAAAACTATCCATCATTGCATTACAGCCCTTCGAGGACTTTTATCACATCATTTATATAACAGCCATGATTATACCGAATGATCCCCGGTCATAATCATACTAAGTTCATCTATACACGTAGTAGAAGATAACATAATATAACATGAAGATGATGACAATGACATAATAATTCAATAAAACAAGTTCAAGAATTATTTTATATCAGAATTATTAACGTCCAAATTGTCAAAATGATCTTGCTTTTTAGAGTAAAATTCAAGAATGATCGGAAGAATATTTCCATGAAAAGATCTTTGGATGAAAAACGAAATATCAAGGATATTCTACTAATTTCATGGAGTATAGAAGTCAAAGTTTTAACCATTTGGGTATAATAAAGAATGGAATAACAAAAGAAATCATCATGCATGCGGTGCCGCGACAAGCGGAGTTATTCCAACGAGAATAATAATAACGGAACCAGTCGGTGAAATTCACAAAGCAGGATGTTCCAACAGAATAATAAAGATGGAACCGGATCAGGTGTAAAACACATGATAGGATATTCCAAATGAATGATAAAGACGGAACCAGTCCGGTGTAAAAAACACACGCATGAGGATGTTCCAACGAGAATAATAAAGATTTTAACCGGTCGGTGTAAAACACATGATGTGATGTTCCAGCAGAATAATAATAAAAAGCGGAACCAAGTCAAATTGTAAAACACATGCATGTGATGTTCCAAATGAATAATAGAAGAATGTCACCAAGTATAGGGTAAACCACGTATAGGGTAAACCATTATCTGAGTTATTCCCAAAGAATAATAAGCAATGGAATAACAACAGTTCTCTTCATGAATAAGAAAGAATAACACCCCTTACGGCACAACAAATAATATTCCCTACCTTAGAAGAACTGAATATTGGCAAGGTGAAGTAGCGAGAATACTTTTCTTCTTTCTTTCTATAGTTTCTCTCTCTAGAGTTTGGTGAATTCGTGAAAATAATGAAGCACTAGGCCTCTATTTATAGAAGATTTCTAGCTTAGCACCTGCCATGTGAAAAGGCAAGTGGCTTGACGACTGGTGATGTGAAACGAAAAGTGGTTCGACGCCTGTAATGTGAAATGACAAGTGGTTCGACGCCTGTAATGTGAAACGACAAGTGGTTCGATGCCTGTAATGTAAAACAACAAGTGGTTCGACGCCTGTAATGTAAAACGACAAGTGGTTCGACGCCTGGTAAAGGTAATTACTATTGACGAAGGTAATTACTATTCACAAAGGTAATTACTATTGACGAAGGTAATTACTATTGACGAAGATAATTACTATTCACAAAGGTAATTACTATTGACGAAGGTAATTACTATTGAAGAAGATAATTACTATTCACAAAGGTAATTACTATTGACAAAAGTAATTACTATTGACGAAGAGACTCTTAGATGATGACATATGGGCCCCCCATAAAATAATCAAACTTACCACAAATGTCTCATAACAGACTCTTTATATACATCAAGGATTGAATAAATATTACCACAAATCATTTTATTTTTAATCAACACATATTTAATCTTTCAACAATTATTAATCATTTATAACTTGTCGTCTCAATTATTGATTTAATACTATAACATATTATTCAGATGATACTGTGACAATAATTGAATCAATTATCTAAGAGATATGACGCACCAATTACTATAGCAATAATTGAGCATAGCTGAGTGACTTCTCACGTAAGCATCAATAATCAATATCGTGTGCTACTATACAACTACGCGTATTCATCGCACTTTTTTACTACCGGGTAGTTCAGCAGGTTTTAACGGTAACACCTCTGCGCCGTTATTTTTATAGAAAGATAATTTTGTCGTTTTCTAACTACGACAATACTTTCGTTAATGGGGTCCACTAATGATTCGAGTCGTCAGACGATTATTCCCCGACAAAAAGAATATTCCCAGACCAAAGCGAATATTTTATAACAACTTGCATACTTTGCAAAATTTATAAATACTACCCACAACTATAATATTATCTTAAATTCACACCATAATATTAAAAAATTATTTCGACAAAATTTAAATCTTTATTGATAAAATCTGGGGTCTCACATGATCTCTCTTGCCCCCAATCTGAACTTCCAAAGCTCTTAAATTGCTTCAATCCTCAAATCCAATCAAATCTAAGGTTTTGTGTAATCTAATCTATGTTTATCTAATCTAAGAAAGAAAGAAAAGAAAAAAAATATGTAATCTCATGATCCCCAAGGGTGGAATATATGTTTACATACTGATATCCTTCTATATATAAGCCCTAATTGACCATTACTTCGAGCTACAACTTAATTGGTTCATTAAATGAAAGTCTAAAAATTTGGTCAAATAGGTTTCAAGAAATACTTACGCCCCATAAAGAAAAAAATGGGTGCAATTCGCCATACCGAGATGTGAAAAAATATGTTGCAATGTTTTATGGTAAAACAACCATAACTTTTGATCTAGGAGGAGTTACAAGGCATGCCATCTATCAAATTGAAAATCTCAATAATTTCTACAACTTTCATTTTTTGAGAATTTGGAAATAATGGCTAGATAAAGGTCGAAATTAGTCTTCCAGTGACTGTTGTGCAAATGGAAACCCAAAACATTGAGGTTCAACGTCTGTTGGTACAAAGGTCATAACTCTCGCATCCAAAAATCGATTGGGATGATTCAAGATGTTTCGGAAAGCTAAGAAGAAGCTCTAAAATAAAATCTAAGTTCCAAGCTAAGAATCCAACTTGGCATTGAAAGTCCTATATTCTCTCCTTCTTGCATTTGCTTGCATATTGTACTCCAAACGATGTACGAATTATTTTTCCTTGCTTTACCATGCCAATCATTGCTTACACAGTTCCCAAGCATAAGATCTACAAAATGAACACAAAATGTATGAAAAGTAAATACGACACATAAGTTTAAGCAACTAATTCAAGTAATAGATATCAGATAAGTAGGCATAAAAACTACTTATCAAATACCTCCAAACTTAAATTGTTATGTGTCCCCAAACAACACAATAAAATGCAAATGCAATACACTAAATGTAAGACCCCAAATTATTAATAAACGAAATTTAATTTCCTCTATTTATCATTTTTAAATAGTAAGGGTTGATTTGATTAATGTGGTTAGTTATGGGTAAAATGCGCAAATATTTCAAATAAGCAAGTGGTTATAAAATACTCATTGTTGTCAGAGAATATTCGTTTGGTTGTGGAATATTCTTCTGTTGGGGGAATATTCATACGATGGTAGCAAATTTTGTGTGGGCCCCATAATGAGAAAACGATTGGATGAAGAAAACGAGCGGTATAAGTTGTTTATAAATAACGGCGTAGTTATTCAAATTAACACTTTGTTGGAATACCCGATGGTTAAGACACGATGTCTGGCGTTGTTGCACAAGAGTAGCACGGTATGGCACCAATTATTGATTCTTACGTAAGAAAGTACTACTCAATAATTGTTACGGTGAAGCATTATTCGAAGATTTTATTTTATTGATTAAATAATTGTTGCGTTGATATTTTATATTATCGTTGTTTCAATAATTGTCACTATACAAGATTTTCCATTATCGAAGCAATAATTCATATTATCTCGAATAATATTATTAGAAAACATTATTGGCAATGTCTAGAAAGTTACATCTAAGGAGAGGTTTGGTCACCTAATTGCGGCCAAGAAGGAGAAATTCTTATCGAAAGCCCCCTCTTTCCTAGAACGGCACATTTTGCACAAGATGTGATTCTGAAATATTATTTGTGAATAATTAATTATTGATTTATATGATGAGGAAAATATTGATTTTATGTGGTTAAAGATGGAGAAATTTTTAAAGTGACAATTGTTAAAAATTGATATTTTATCTTTTCTCGATAAAATAATATTTTATTATATTATATAATAATGATGAAATTTTTACAATGAATGTGGGATATATGAGTATATGAGGAGGAAGATTATTTTTGTTGCAAAAGTTGTTTAAAACATGTTAAACATGTCTCGTGGGCCCATTTCTTGACTAAAATTTAATTATACCCTATAAAAAAGCCCTTTATGGATTTGATTCGATTTACATTTGGAATTTGGAAAAACTTTCTTCTGCTGAAGTCAGTAGAGAATTGAATTTCTATGGAGAATCGCAAGATTCAATTTTCTAATAAAAGGGCTATTTATTATGAATTATTGAAGTTTCGAAGTTCCGAAATAATTTATTTTTGGAAGTTTTAATTATTTTAATTAAGAAAAACATTTTTTTTTATTTTTTGTGAGTTGGTGGCTGATGCTTGGATCTGGTGTAGTGTGCGTAGGAAAATTTAATATATATATTAATATTTTATTAAATTTTACCTTTGGTGTTCTAAGCATTTTCCTATAAATAGGTGTTTAGGTTAGAATTGAAATCACACGAAACTAAAGATTTTCTCTCTATAATATCGAGCGTATTTTGTGAGTATTTTAGTACTTTGAGTATTGCTATACTGATTGCAAGTTCTTTCAAAGACTATATCCAATATTCCGGTCGTAAGTACTATTCTTTACGAGGTAAGGGAGATTATTTTTTCATAAATGATATTATTTCTTCAATATCATTATGCCGAAATATTGGTTTGAACTTTTTATCAAATTTGGAACTTTTTTATGTCAGGGTTACTATTCATGAGTTACTATTCACGAGTTACTATTCACGAAGCATGATGATATTTTTGTGAAATTTCTATCTTTTGGTGTCGGAGTTACTATTCACGTATACGACACTATTCACAGAAAAATTAAATTTTCTTTTCTACGTTCAAGTTTGTCTGTTATAGTTCCTATCTTTGATTGTATCTATGTTTTGGTCTTCATTCTTGAATTTTACTCCACTTTGGTTATTTATGAAGTATTTTTTGAACTTGGTTTATTTAAAGTATGAATCCTTAATACTTGTTCTTTTGTTTCACCTTGGATTCGTTTTCTTTAAAATATTTTCATCATCCTCGGTCCTAAATGATGATATTCTTTGAATATCTTTGGCCTGTAGTCAAAGATGAATGATTTCGATGAATATTTTTGGCTGTAGTGCAAAGATGAGCAGTGTTTAGATGAACATGATTAATCGATGAATATCTTTGGCTGTGAGTGCAAAGATGAATATTTGATTCGAGATATATATTGATTGATGTTCTGAGGATAAAAGATAGATGATGAACTTTTATATTCATATATAGAAGATAGTAGATTTCATTCTCTACTTAACTCTTCAAATGAATTATTATTTCAGCTATGCAAATATTGATTTAAAACTTGTTGTCTATTGTATTCTATTAGATTTTTCCTGTTGAAGACTAACGATAATTTGTTTCAGTATTATCTTAGTCATAATGTTTTCTTGGGCTAGTTGAGCTCACCCTTTTCCTTTTTGTTCCATTTTTCTTCTCAGGAGGCGAGAATGTAGCGAGTACTAGTCGGGGTATGCAATGATGGTTCTAGAAGTTATTTTAGTAGTCTTCACCATTTTTGTAAAATAATGTATCAATAATTGAAATGAGGACTTATTTGAGTGTGGATATTGTCTAGATGACAATATTTGTATTTAAACTCACGGTTTTTATGTTGTATTAATAAAGTTGTAGTTGTTTTGCATACCGTATTTTTGACGACTCGTAATGGGTGTTATATACCTATTTTGGGGGGCGTCACGGTTAATATCGAGCTTAGGATATGGTCTCCAAGCGGAGATTGGGGAATAGTACTAGGAGGGGAGGCGAGTAATCCTTCGCTAGTATGTCATACCTAAGCTTATTTGTTGGTCGGGTTAAGTATATGGTTAATATGTGAAATGTTAATTTGTTTAATTAACCCTTGTTTTATGGCGATGATTTAAGAATGGCATTTGAGAATATTAACGGTGGAGTTAATGAGACCGTGGAAACACCTTTAATCACCACCTGAGAACGTGCAACAGGAAGGCAATATTCCTCCCGTAAACAACACCACCGAAAGCGTACGATGAACGCACGGGATGTTTAGGAGATTTTTGCGATTCATGCAAAACCGGACCGAGGAGACTCGTGGTATGAGAATCGGGTGGAAATGATAATGCAGCGACATTGTCACGCAGCCAAGCGATTCAAAGAGTTGGGACCACGAATTTAAGGAAAGCAGATTGATCATGGCGGAAACGTGGGTCAAGAAAATTATCAAGATATTCGATGTCTTGGGATGCATAGAGAACGAAGGTTCCATTTGCCACCTTTATGTTCGTGACGTGGCTGATTCTTTGGTGGGAGTCTGTGAAACGTACCCGACTGCCAGACTCGCATGTCTTGAGAAACTTTTGAAACTTTTTCAACGAAAAATACTTTCCGAAAGTATTCGCCATATGAAGGAGGTAGAGTTTATTAGACTAGAACAAAACAACATGACGGTGTCCCAACACGAGGCGTAAGTTCGCGAGAGTTATCCAGGTTTGCACCTTATTTGGTAGAGAATGAGGAACGAATGACGAGGATTTTTCTGAGAGGTTTAAAACTCGAGATTCGGCAATATCTTTTCTCTCATAAATTTTCTTTATATTCAGATGTTGTCAACAGGGCTCAATTATTAGAGCGAGATAGCGAGTACGTTCAACTAAGGGACCGCAACTAGGGTTATACCGGTGGTAGCAGTCATCGGAGTAATGAAAACTAGCGGGGAGGAAAACATTCAGACAAAAGCGGTAACCACTCTAGTAGTAATCGTGGCCATGAAAATAGAAGAAGCGACTCAGGGGGGAGATTTTAAAAAGTGGAGATTCAACAATGACAATGTGAAGACGTCAGCACCAGCATCAACTGGTTCCAAGGGAGGAGAACAACCACAGGTCATATGCTATAAGTGCGGAAAAGAAGGACATATCAGCCCAAACAGCCCACAACAGTTTAAGGTATGTTATAACTGTGGAAAGGAAGGACATATCGTTCGAGATTGCACTGTAGAGAAACCAAGTCCAGCGGGGATGGTGACTCAAAAGGCTATCCCAAAAAAGTCAAAGTCAACGGTTCCTGGAAGAGCGTTTGTCGTGACTGGTCAACATGCGAGGAACCCAAATGAGGTGATCACGGGTAAGCTAATCATAAATTCATGCGAAGTTTATACATTACTTGATATCGGTGCTACCCATTCATTTATCTCTCCTGCTTGTGCTCAACGTTTAAACTTGACTTCGGAGAAATTAGACTTTGACCTATCTGTGGAAACTCTGTTAGGAGACACTTTCATCACATCCACTGTTTATAAATCTTGTTTCATCCAAGTTGGCACCATCACATTACCTGTTGACCTTATCTCTTTAAAGATACTTGCTTTTGATGTGATTTTAGGGATTGATTGGTTAACTATTCATAATGCCAAAATTGATTATTTTCGTAAGGTTATTAGTTTTCATATTCCTAATCAACCTGTTGTGCGAATTCAAGCAACTAAACCATTAAAATCAATCACTGTCATATCAAGTCATAAAGCTATTCATTTATTGAAAAATGGATGTCAAGATTTCTTAGCCCATGTTATGGATTTGAATAAAGACACGTCAGATTTGAATAATATTCCTATTGTTATTGACTTTCCGACGATTTCTCAAGAACTTCCTTGTCTACCCAGTAACGTGAAGTTGAATTATTTATTGACCTTGAACACGAGTACAAAGCCCATTTCTAAAACCCCATATCGAATGGCTCCTATTGAACTTCAGGAGTTAAAGGTCCAACTATAGTAGTCGTTGGACATCGGTTTCATTCATCTTAGTACATCTCCTTGGGGTGCTCCTGTTTTATTTGTAAAAAAGAAAGACGGGAGTATGCTACTTTGTATCGATTATCGGGAACTAAACCATGTCACTATCAAGAATAGGTTTCCGCTACCTCATATTAATGACCTATTTGACCAGTTGCAAGGAGCACAATTCTTTTCAAAGATCGATTTACGTTCGGATATCATCAATTTGAAGGTAGAAGGCGAGGATATTCCAAAGACTACTTTCTGAACTCGGTACGGGCATTATGAATTCTTAGTCATGTCTTTTGGATTGACTAATGCTCCTGCTGATTTCATGGATATGATGAACCAAGTATTCAAGGAATATTTGGATCGGATTCGTTGTTGTCTTTATTGATGACATCCTCATCTATTCCAAAAGCCGAAGAAGATCATGGCGCCATTTAAGTCGGTAATCGCAAAGGCTTCGTGATAACAAGCTATATGCCAAGTGAAGAAATGCGAGTTCGGCTTCGAGGAAGTAGCATTCCTTGGGCACATGGTGTCAAAACATGGAGTGTCTGTTGACCGACGAAGATTGAAGTGTGACGACCGAAATTGGGTTGTCGTAATTTAGGTTTAAAGAATTAGTTATTAATAAAATGAATTCTTATTAATATTATTCTGTGTTATGTGTTTATTAATCGTTCTATAACCTAGGATGATTATAAATCGGGAGTATTCTGGCTATGAGCTAGATTGATCGAATAAGAATTTTCAAGATGAAAATAAAAGTTTTTCGGGAACAAAATATTTTTGGGGAAAAAGACGAAATAGGCACTATTCATCCGTTTCTGCTCGGAGAGTTATTTTGAAATTCCGAGAAGTTATTGATTACGTTTAATTTTGAGAAGTGATGGAATATTCAAAAATATTTGGATTCCGAGAATCGCGGTTTATGAATTATCGGACGAAACCCGAAAGACGGAATCACGAAGCTTCCGGGAGAAGCCACGGGAATAGTAAGGAGGTTAACTAAGGAGGTGGAAGTAGTAGACTTAAGTATTAAGTAAACTTAAGTGTTAAGTAAACTTAAGAATTAAGCAAACATAAAGGATAAGTAAAATTAAGGATTAAGTAAACTTAAGAGCTAAGTAAACTTAGTGCTTAAGTAATAAATAGTAAGGAGGTTTGGGGTGCGAAATGACTATTTTGCCCTAATTGGAAAATCTATAAATAGTAAGCTCATTTCATTGTTTTGTGATTTTGAAAATCCTAGACATTTGAGAGAGAGAGAGAGAGAGAACTCGGATGGGAGGGAGAAGGAAGAGCATGAGTATGAATGATCGGATCGAAAGTGTTCGTGAAATAACAAAGCTTGCAAATCGTCGGCTTTGTATAACGGGAGAGGATTAAAGAAGAACGGTAATCCAAGCCATAGTTTCTTCAAATATTTTCTTTAAGATTTCTATGTCAAAAACATAGCTTAAGGAGATTAAGGAATAAAAGAATATTGGAATGATTTCATATGGTTGAAATCATGAGAAAAGAAGAAATAAGAACTTAGAAATTTAGTTTATAAATTTCTTAAGGAAATATAATATTAAGAAATAATTTGAACGATCCGAGTAGATTATATGAATAAGTAGGTGAAATAAATAAGGAATAATGTTCTATAATATCAAATTCCAATAAAAAGTGGAATCGTAATCCAAAATATCGATTAAAACGAAGAACGAACGGAGAACACGAAGAACACGCGAAGAACACGAAGAACGTTGTTGATGGACAAATTTAAAACCATCGTAGGATAATTGTTGTTGATGGACAAGTTTAAAACCATCGTGTATAAGTTTGATGCATATTGCTTGGTTAGGAACGGTAGAAACGTTCATGAAGAAGGGATTAAAACTTAGCTATAACGAAGTTATGGCGAAAATTTCATAACAGTCAAACGAGAATTAAAAAGTTAGTAAATGAACCTGAATGTGTAGGGTTTTATAAGAATGTAAGAGAACATAGAAAACATGAGTCGTGGACTCAAGAACGAACGAGTTCCGAGTTCGAATGATCGAATTACGGATGAACAAACGAAGAGCGTTAATAACGTAAAAAATGAACGAAGAGTGAAGATTAAGCCAATTGAATGGTATGTTAACGAATTCAGAACAAAGTTCTGTCTGTGGGTAATCGAATTACGTAAGTTAAGGAAGAAAATGGCTTTGGAACGACCTCGTTCCGAGTTATAACGAAGAAGTTATGAGATTTTGAAATCAGCGTTTCAAGCTTGTAAAAGAATTAGAAAAAATTTCTAGGTTTTATGCTTTGCACATGAACATGAGTTGTGCCTTGGAGGCCGACGCCCGGTAGGCATAATAAAGGTGTCGAAACATCATGAGAGTTCGCCGCTGTAATGTAACAGTAGTACAATTTGTGGTACCGCAGCAGCCTTGATCCGGAAGAGAGGAGAGAAGTAGGTCGTACTAAAGGCGAGAGAGAGAGGGAAGGATGGCGCCGCAACGCCGGTGCATAGTAATGCCCAGAAATGAGATTTTTAGTTCTCAGTTACTGGAGGATGTGCAAGAAAGAAATATGAACATAATATTCAACTAATGTAACACTTAATCAAGTGATGTAAACCTTTGTTAAAGGTTGAACGCGTAGATTAAACATAATTAAATGGCAAAGAATATAATCGCGGGTTACGTAACCGATATCTAGGGACCGTAGTCGGGATGAAAGAACGTGAGGAATTGCTATGGTTGTGATTCCTTAGACGTTGAATGACGAGGGTAATGAATAATATTTCGATGTTATATCATGATAATGAGAGATAAGTGTGAAGCGTATAGACGCTGTGAATGCAACGTCGTTGTGATGGATGCTTGGTCTTAGCATACAATGATCGGTACGACTTTGACACTAAGAACGAGTAATGAACATGGGGTTCAAGTAATGGATAACGAAAGTATTAAATAGTATATGAATTATCAAGAAAGCTGTAACAAACGGTAAAAAGATTAATGAAAGCCGAATGTGATTCGAGAAACAATGAATCCAGAGGGATGACATTTAGTTGTCAGAAAGCCGTAAGGAATAAGAAATTAACTTAATCGAACATTATAGTTTAATAGTTCGTATAAGTTAAGAGAAGTTAGGTTTCGGTACAATATTAACCTTTGATGGTTGACATATGGGAGCTGGGCTAAACAATTCCTTCAGAGAGCGAAGGTATATACAAAACTGGCAACCGCTCTAACTCACTGTGATGGCAGTGTAGATGAGACGGGAACTTGTTTGTTGGTTGTTTGTGAGAAACCACTCAGAGTACCATATGGACTACTAGCAGAGATGCGATGTGTGCTGAGTCCTAGAGAAGTTATAAGAATAAGATAAGAATATAAATCATCTAAGATGATGAACGTTTTGAGTAAGACATCTCCGTATGTCATAAAGCCATAAATTGGTAAAAGAAGTTAGTCGCGTAAACTTATATTGCAAGAACGCGAACCCTAAGAGGTAAAGCTAAGTAAACCAATGCATAAGTTCAATTTATGACTAATTGGTGTTTATGTTTTCTCCTTATGTGTTATATAGGAATTGAAATGAACAGTTCGACGTAAGCTGTAGCTGGGTGTAAGGCAAGTTTCCTAACTTCATTCATATTACATGAATGCTAGTTTCTTACACTTCTCAGATGTTGTACTTGAGAAGTTATGTCTATGTGCGAATGTGCGATATTTGTACAATGTGGTAGAACGTATGAGGCCTTGTGCCCCAATTTGAAAACTTCAGTGTTTCTATGATATGCAATGTTCTGTGATTGAGCTGTTCAATACAAGTATGTTCTGTTTATACATGAACCGTTATTGTTAAGTCTGTGCTAATGATTTTAGCCAGATAGGATGTGTATGAAAAAGGTAGAAGAATGAAAGTATTTCAAAGTGAAAATGACTGATGTTTTAAGATGATAGGAATCGAGACTATTCCTATTATTCAAGCTGCTTCATAACCTTTGTTCGGTTATAGAAGTTATAAAGAAATGTTTTAATTCTGAAGTTGTTTGTTCAACTGTTATGACTTGCTGGGCAATTGAATGCTCACACTTGCTTTAAATGAAAAACAATTTTCAGGGATTAAGGTTAAAAGAACTTAAGGATCCCGTAAAGATCAAGCTAACGGTCTCCAGATGAATTGTCATTCAGAGTGTGAAGGTAGCGAGAAGAACAAGTGAAGACTTGTAATTTAGAAAGATGAATTGAACTCTAGACTAGTTTACGGAACTGTTATGTATCCGTGGTGGCAGATAAAAATCACTCTTATAAGATGAAATGAATAATTTATTTATTATTATTTGTAATGAAAAAGGTTATAAGGTTTCCAGAACCAAGGATTTGAGAGTGTATGTTGTTATATTTCGGTATATAATGATGTATGTTGGATGAAGGATGTACTCGTGATGTATGGAATCCGGGTGTGAAGATAGACCGGATTTTGGGGCGTCACAGAAGCAATAAAAAGTTGGGAGCAACCAAAGATGGTGACCGAAGTACGTAGCTTTTTGGGCTTAGCTGGTTATTATCGGAGATTTGTTGAAGGATTTTCTAGAATCGCTACTCCGTTAACTCAGCTGACTCATAAAGATACAAAATTCGTATGGAGCGAGGAATGCCAGAAGAGTTTCCAAGATCTCAAGTGGAGACTCATTTCGGCACCTATTTTGACAATACCATCTAGTTTGGATGGATTTGTTATCTACAACGATGCTTCAGGCAAAGGGTTAGGATGTGTTCTCATGCAACGTGGGAAAGTCATAGCCTATGCCTCGCGATAACTTAAAGAATATGAGAGGAATTATCCTACTCATGATCTAGAGTTGGCAGTAGTCATTTTCGCACTAAAGATCTGGATGCACTATCTATATGGGGATAAAGTGGAGATATATTCAGACCATAAAAGCCTCAATTATTTATTCACTCAAAAAGAACTCAACATGCGGCAACGACGTTGACTTGAGTTATTGAAAGATTACGACCACACTATTCAATACCATCCTGGAAAAGCAAACGTGTTAGTTGACGCGTTGAGTAGAAGATCATATGCATGAACGAGTGCGATGATGTCAAATATACGCATAGAACCGACTTTAATCGAAAAAGTTAAAGTTGCTCAAGCCACAGACCCGGAGCTGATGCGTATGAAGAAGAAATTACAAGAAGGTGCTATTCCAGAACCAAGAATCGATGAAGAAGGAATACTTCAAGTCCACTCCAGACTTTGTGTTCCTAACGATTCTGACTTGAAGCATAGAATCATGATGGAGGCATACAACACATCGTTTTCAATCCATCTTGGGAGTACCAAAATTTATCATGATCTTCGACATACATTTTGGTGGAACAATATGAAGAGAGAGATCGCGAAGTTTATCTCGAGGTGTTTAACGTGTCAACGTGTAAAGGCGGAGCATCAAGTGCCTAAGGGTCCATTGCAACCACTTGAGATTCAGAAATGAAAGTGGGAACACATTACCATGGATTTCGTTATGGGTCTTCCCACGGTTTCTCAAGGCATAAATGTTATTTGGGTTATTGTTGATAGATTAACCAAGTCTGCTCATTTCTTGTCGATACGGGAGACTTATTCCCATGAACGCGTCTTGCTCAGTATATCGTAGATGTGATTGTGAGATTGCATGGCATACCGGTATCCATAGTTTGGATCGTGACCCAAGATTCACTTCAAGATTTTGGGTTAGCTTGCAAAAAGCTATGGGCACGAATTTACGATTTAGTTGCATACCATCCTCAAACCAGACGGACAATCGAGAGGACTATTCAAACTCTTGAAGATTTATTAAGACTCTGTGTCCTAGACTTCAAAGCGGTTTGGGAAAAGTATTTACCATTGGTGAAATTCTCCTACAACAATGATTATCGTGCAAGTATAGGTGTGGCTCCATTTGAAGCATTGTATAGACGAAAGTGTCGCTATCTAGTATGTTGGGATGAGGTAGGAGAAGCAACGTTGTTGGGACCAGAGTTGGTATGAATGACTACGAGAGAAGATCCAAACGATTCGACAACGATATTAAACTGAAGACTGAGGATCGACAAAAGAGTTATGCGGATCTTCATCGAAAGGAAGTGGAATTTAGTATTGGGGATCATGCATTGTTGCGTGTGGCTCCATGGAAGGGAGTTACAAGATTCGGGAAGAGTGGAAAGCTCAATCCACGATTTATTGGTCCATTTTGATTCTTGAGCGAGTAGGAAATGTGGCCTATAGACTCGCAAGTTACCTCCAAGTATGTCTCGTGTTCATAATGTTTTTCATATATCATGCTACGTAAATATTTGAAAGACCCAAACCACGTTATTGAGTTAGAACCGAACGAGATAGCCGAAGACTTAACATACGAAGAGGTACCTGTCAAGATCTTGGATAGGAAAGAGCATGTCCTACGCACGAAGGTCATACCACAAGTTAAAGTTTTGTAGAGAAACCATGCTGTTGAGGAAATGACATGGGAGTTGGAAACGAAAATGAAAGCGAGGTATCCTCATCTTTTCAAAACACTGTGTGCATTACATCACATCAATTTCGAGGATGAAATTTCATAAGGAGGGAGGTTGTAAGACCCCAAATTATTAATAAATGAAATTTAATTTCCTCTATTTATCATTTTGAAATAGTAAGGGTTGATTTGATTAATGTGGTTAGTTATGGGTAAAATGCTAAATATTTCAAATAAGTAAGTGGTTATAAAATACTCATTGTTGCTTGTGGGAATATTCGTTTGGTCGTGGAATATTCTTCTTTGTGGGGAATGAATATTCGTGACGGAAGCGAAAAATTTGTGGGCCCCCAAAACCGGAAAGCGATTGGATGAAGAAAACGACAAGTATAAGTTGTTTATAAATAATCTGGCGTAGTTATTCTCAATTAACATTGTTGGAATACCCGGTGGTTAAAACACAAGAATACGCGTTGTTGCACGAGATAGATACGGTATTGTACCAATTATTGATTCTTACGTAATAAGGCACTACTCGATAATAATTGTTATGAATTCTTATTCGATATTTTATTTTATTGATTCAATAATTCTTTGCGTTGATATTTTATATTACCGTTGTTTCATTAATTGTCACTACACACGTATTTTCCATTATCGAAGCAATAATTCATATTATCCTGAAAAAATATTATTAGAAAAAATTATTGGCAATGTCTAGAAAGTTCATCTAAGGAGAGGTTTGGTCACCTAATCAATGCTACCAAGAAGGAGAAATTCTTATTGGAAAGCCCTCTTTCTCTGAGGAACTACCAGTTGCCAAAGATCTTGTGATTCTGTAATATTATTTATGAATAATTAATTATTAATTTATATGATGAGGAAAATATTGATTTTATGTGGTTATAGATGGAGAAAATTTTTAAAGTGACAATTGTTAAAAATTGATATTTTATCTTTTACGATAAAATAATATTTTATTATATTATATAATAATAATGATATTTTATACAATGAATGTGGGATATATGAGTATATGAGGAGGAAGAGTATTTTTGTTGGAAAAGTTGTTTAAAACATTTTAAACATGTCTGTGGGCCCATTTCTTGACTAAAATTTGATTATAGCTTATAAAATCGTTCGTTTATGGATTTGATCAATTTCATTTGGAATTTGGAAAAGCTTTTCTTAAAGTTGTAGAGAATTGAATTTCCTATAAAAAGTCGCAAGATTCGAATTTTACGATAAAAGGGCTATTTATTATGAATTATTGAAGTTCGAAGTTAGGAAATAATTTATTTTTGGACGCTTTTAATTATTTTAATTAAGAAAACATTTTTTTATTTTGTGAGTTGGTGGTTGATGCTTGGAGTGCAGGGTAGTATGCGTAGGAAAATTTAATATATATATTAATATTTTATTAAATTTTCTCGCTTTGGTGTTCTAAGCATTTTACTATAAATAGGTGCTTAGGTTAGAATTGAAAATCACAATTTAAACTAAAGATTTCTCTCTCTTCTCTCTACATAATATCGAGCGTATTTTGCAAGTATTTTAGTAATTTGAGTATTGCTATACTGTATGCAAGTTCTTTCAAAGACTATATCTAGTATTCCTATTAAATACTTATTCTTTTTTAGGTAAGGGAGATTATTTTTTTCATAAATGATATTATTTCTTCAATATCATTATGCCAAAATATTGGTTTAAACTTTTTATCAAATTTGGAACTTTTTCACGTCAGGTTACTATTCATGAGTTACTATTCATGAGTTACTATTCATGAGTACTATTCACGAAGCATGATGATATTTTTTGTGAAATTTCTATCTTTTGGTGTCTGAGTTACTAATCACGTATCTGTAAGACTATTCACGATCTGGACTATTCACGAATCACGACACTATTCACAGAGAAATTAAATTTTCTTTTCGATGTCCAAGATTGTCTGTTATAGTTCCTATCTTTGATTGGATCTATGTTTTGGTCTTCATTCTTGAGTTTTACTCCACTTTGGTTATTTATGAAGTATTTTTCGAACTTGGGTTATTTAAAGTATGAATCCTTAATACTTGTTCTTTTGTTTCACTAGATTCGTTTTCTTTAAAATATTTTTCAACATTCTCAGTCCTAAATGATGATATTATTGAATATCTTTGGCCTGTAGTGCAAAGATGAATGATTTCTGGTGAAATATATGTTTACATACTGATATCCTTCTATATATAAGCCCTAATTGACCACTACTTCGAGCTACAACTTAATTGGTTCATTAAATGAAAGTCTAAAAGTGGTCAATAGGTTTAAGGCATATTCTTACCGCCCAGTAGGCCAAAATGGGTACAATGATTGCCATACACCAGATGTGAAAAAATATGTTGTAATGTTTTATGGTAAAACAACCATAACTTTTGATCTAGGAGGAGTTACAAGGCCTGCCATCTATCAAATTGAAAATCTCAATAATTTCTACAACTTTCATTTTTTAAGAATTTGGAAATAATGGCTGGATAAAGGTTGAAATTAGTCTTCCAGTGACTGTTGTACAAATGGAAACCCAAAACATTGAGGTTCAACGTCTGTTGGTACAAAGGTCATAAATCTCGCATCCAAACATTGATTAGGATGATTCAAGATGTTTCGGAAAGCTAAGAAGAAGCTCTAAAATAAAATCTAAGTTCCAAGCTAAGAATCCAACTTGGCATTGAAAGTCCTATATTCTCTCCTTCTTGCATTTGCTTGCATATTGTACTCCGAACGATGTACGAATTATTTTTCCTTGCTTTACCATGCCAATCATTGCTTACACAGTTCCCAAGCATAAGATCTACAAAATTAACACAAAATGTATGAAAAGTAAATACGACACATAGGTTTAAGCAACTAATTCAAGTAATAGATATCGGATAAGTAGGCATAAAAACTACTTATCAAATACCTCCAAACTTAAATTGTTATGTGTCCCCAAACAACACAACAAAATGCAAATGCAATACACTAAATGTAAGACCCCAAATTATTAATAAATGATATTTAATTTCCTCTATTTATCATTTTTATATAGTAAGGATTGATTTGATTAATGTGGTTAGTTATGGGTAAAATGCGCAAATATTTCAAATAAGCAAGTGGTTATAAAATACTCATTGTTGTCGGAGAATATTCGTTTGGTCGTGGAATATTCTCATTGTCAGAGGGAATATTAAATGCTGACGACGCAACCTTGTGTGGGCCCCATAACTGAAAGCGATTTGATGAAGAAAATGGCAAGTATAAGTTGTTTATAAATAACGGCGTAGTTGTTACCGTTAACACTATTGGAATACCCGATGGTTAAAACATAGTAATACGCGTTGTTGCACAGTAGCACGCGGTATTGCACCAATGATTGATTCTTATGTAAGAAGGCATTACTCAATAATTGTTACAGATGAATTCTTTGTCGAAGATTTTATTTTATTGATTCAATAATTGTTGCATTGATATTTTATATTCTTGTTTTTTCAATAATTGTCACTAAACATTATTTTCCATTATCGAAGCAATAATTTATATTATCCGAATAATATTATTAGAAAACATTATTGGCAATGTCTAGAAGTTTCATCAAGGAGAGGTTTGGTCACAAGGGTGGAATATCTTTGGCACAAGTGCAAAGATGAGCAGTGTTTAGATGAACATGACGGTGATGAATATCTTTTGCTGTAGTGCAAAGATGAATATTTGATTCGTATATATATTGATTGATATTACGGTGATAAAAGATGAGCGATGAACTTTTATATTCATATATAGAAGATAGTAGATTTCATTCTCTACTTAACTCTTCAAATGAATTATTATTTCCGTTGTGAATATTGATTTAAAACTTGTTGTCTATTGTATTCTATTAGATTTTTCCCTGTTGAAGACTAACGATAATTTGTTCGTATTATCTTAGTCATAATGTTCTTTCTTGGGCTAGTTGAGCTCACCCTTTTCCTTTTTTGTTCCATTTTTCTTCTCGGGAGGCTTAGAATGTAAGCGAGTACTAATGGGTATGGAATGATGGTTCTAGAAGTTATTTTAGTAGTCCTCACCATTTTGTAAAATAATGTATCAATAATTGAAATGAGGACTTATTTGAGTGTGGATATTGTCTAGATGACAATATTTGTATTTAAACTCACGCTTTTATGTTGTATTAATAAAGTTGTAGTTGTTTACATACCATGTATTTTGGACGACATTCGAGAATGTGTGTTGTATACCTGTTTTGGGGGCGTCACACTAAACTCAATGCAATCTAATCTAACTTGCTAAAGAATCCAAATACCAGCCAGATTGAAATCCAAGAGAGTTGCCTCAGAGAAACCACAATGACATCAAACAGAGTATCTAGCCAAGAATAAGGCTATAATGCATATCACTTTGTAAATCAAAAACAGTTATCACTGATGTAGTGTGTGTGTGTGCTTAGCAACCATTAAACTTGCTATAATACAATTACTTCACATAATATGCTTCTTAGAGGAAAAACATGCAGTTTTATCTCAAGAAAGGCAGCAAATAAATTAAGCTCCAACCAAGACTACACATTAACTAAGTTAAGAGTCAACAAGGGATTTATTATGCTTTTATTTACTCACGAGGGTGATAATTGTACTTACCCGTGTACACATCTGACTGTGTAATGTCTAGTCCTCTTAGGCTTTTCAATAATACCCGTGTAACGAGCTTTCGACCAACGACTCCCAAAACAAATGGCTTTAGGGCGCTGGGTGTAGAGGCATCCCCTATGGCGTACTTACTTAAGTATCAAAGGCCGCCAAAATAAACAAAGTGTTTATTCAACATATCTTTTCTTTTTCTTCCCTTTTTTTCTTTTTTTTATTTGTAAAGCATGTGTAATACCCGAGAATTTTCTGAATATTATTAATAATTATATTAATAAAAGTCAAATATTTATTTGAATATAAATAAATATTGTTCTGGCACGGTTTATAGAGATTCTATTCAATTAAGTTAAGTGTTGAGAACTATATGAAAGCAACGTAATGTGGTAAGATTGGTGAAAAGCTTAATGTAAAGCTTATAAGAATTGCCTAGAGTGACATAATGAAGGACTAAGAGATTCACTAAGTAAATTAACACAGGAACGATTTAATAAGGGAAAGATTAATTAATATTATATAATTAAATTAATTATTATTATGAGCAATTGTATATAATTGAATGATAAAGTGACTATATGCATGAAAAATGGATAGGACGTTTAACTAGTAGTATTATCAATTTGGGATGTAATTTATGCTATGTGAAACTGGAATGGTGGTCGAGACTGGAACTGGCATGTAGCTAAACGAGTTTGGCATTGCTGAGGGTAATTGCATAGCTACCCACTTCTACTGAAGACAAACAGTAGCATTTCTGCGCCAAATGCCGATTGCAAAAGTGCATTATTCACATGGATATTAAATAAGACATTATTGTAATGTGTGACATTATTAAAATCATATGATAAGAGTAAATTTAATGGTATGAAGTACTAAATAGAAAAATAGAATCATGTGTGACATTCAAATACAGAAAGAATTAACTAACCGTGCATCTCAGAAATTCGAGAAGAAATTGAATGTTAGAAAAAAATAGACATTTAATATTGAATAGTGTTATAATATTGAAGTATGTGTAATAATAATATTTATGGAGAATACCAGGTTAATAATACCTAACTGCATTATTTTATCTACATTAAATATTATTTTATGTGAACCTAATGTACATGAATTATATGATATGGATACATATAGAATCCCTAGCTTTTCATTTTGTAATAACATTAGTACATTAAAATCACATGAGGGAACCAAAGAGGAATTAAACTAACTACATTTGGAACCAAATATTGAGACTTAGGAGGCTTGTCCCAAATCAGTTGCCCAAATAGTGTTACACTTCCCTTTATATGCACTACAGAGCTTAGAACAGTGGCTAGCTAGAGGATCATCATGGCTATGAAAATGGCTGACGGAGAGTGGTTGGCCAACTCTTCCTTAACCATTGTCTTCTTCTTCTACCTCATGGATTCAAACCATAGTGTAAAGCAAATAACTGGTCACGTGTTCTTCAATAAATAGCAGCTATCTTCTTCATTCCTTTTGTTGTTGTGATTGTTTGATAATTTCCAAGTTGAGAGTGTGACTTGTTGTGTTGATTAATAAGGAATCTGGGATTGTAGAGGGTAGTAATTTAACTTTGTTAAATTCTTGTTTTAAGTTCTTAATTTAAAACTTGGTAAATGGTAGAACTTCTCAGCAATTCTTATGAAGTTGATTTGAAGTTTATGTGAATGAATGGAATCTCTAAAAACAAGTTTGAGCATGCTTAGAATAGGTAAAACTAATAATTGTTTGAGTCTTGTCGAAACATAGTCTTTCTGGACTATCCAGGTAGAGGTGAAAGTCGCTCCTCGTGATTGAGAATTACAGCATTCTGCCAAGGGCACCGATTAGGAAATTTAATTTATGTTAAAGAACTGATAACACTTAGTGATGAGTGTGATTTACACCTGAGAATCAGATCCTTTATTGCTTATATAGTTGCTTGATCTTCATAGTTTATATAACATTCATACTATTTCAATATAATTTTTCTTAACCGATGTATTACAGGGCTTAATAGGTCTTTTCAAGCTTGCAGGGGCAAAATGGTCATTTTTTATACACTCGCGCCTCGGCGCCAAAGCCTAGCCTTAGGCTCACACCGCAATGCCACCCCCTCTTCCAAGATGACGTCACCTCGCACTATAGAGCCCCAGATACCTCATGGACTTGTGCTGCAGCGCGACCTCCGGTGTTTTTGATGTTGAGCTGGTGTTACAGCGCCACCCTTAGCCTTAGACTTCGCGCCGCATCGCGACCTCCGGTGCCCAGGCAGAGAATACTTGATTTTAACCTAGCTTAAAGGAGGAACTGATATATAAGATGTAAAGGCTAGCCTCCTAAGAGGAGATATATATTCAGATAGCTTAGGATAGTTCTCTCTCCTCTTTTGTAATTTCTCTCTCTATTTCTTAGATAATGTCTATAAATATAAATTAGGTAGATTAGGGAGAAGTCTGGATTTCCTTGGAGCATCAAGAGTAGTGAGCTACATGGATTGGAAAGCTTGAAATGAGCGGAATGCTTGGAAAATAAAGAGTCTCAATAGAGTTTATTCTTATCCATTTATTTCCTCTAATTTTGTAATGCATAAATATTGTCTTTATTGCTACTTACATTTCGTTCAATAGCTATGAACTAAGTATTGGCTCTAAGGTTATAATGGAACCCTTTGTTATTTAAATTGACTAACTTATCTTTTTGGTTGACACCATATGGTTTGGTTCAATATATTAATGCTTAATGATTCTCGCTATGACATTAGTGATGATTTTGGTAATCTATATGATATTGAAAGAAGGATTGTATATTTACACCTAAATATATTGGCATGTGGTTATGGGTTTCGACTACATAAGTTGTGTGTAGAATAGACATATATATGTGCACCACGTGTGGCCTAATTAAGAACTTTTGCTTAAATCCTTGTTAGGTTAATTCACATAGACATGTGTAGGATTATCACCTAGCTTGGATGTTCTTTTCTGTTCTATTCCCTATCGGGTTGATCTAGAGAGGATATGTTTATGCATACCTCGACAGAGGTGTATGAGCACTTGTGTGTTCTCGATCGACAAGTTGTCATGACCATTAAGACCAAAGAGAGATGGGTATGAAGTTTAATGAAGCATAGCACGCCAGGTGTTTGACAAAATGCCCGTGTGGGGTGAAGTTGTAACCTTAGCTTGTAGTACCTTGGATTCCATTTGTTATCCATTTACTTGTTTTACTAATTCATTATATCTAGATTAACCACAACCCTATTAGTCTGCTATTCAAATAAGACTTTAGCGATACAAAGTCGGTATTTGGTAAATATTAGTGATAGTTCCTTGTGGGTACGACACTCTCTTTCTCACTATATTACTTGTTAGACTGCATATACTTGCGCGTGTTTAGTGATCGGTTTTTCGACCAACAAGTTTTTGGCGCTGTTGCCGGGGATCTATTAGTCTAATATTGTCCAATATTGATTTACATCAATTTAGTCTTAATTTGAACGTATATATATATATATATATTAGTTATATTTGTTTGATCTTCCTTTTTGTTTTTAAGTTTACGGGTTATGGACGATCATTGTTATCAATGGCCTTATGAGAGGACGACAGAACAAAGCTCGAAAGAAGGACTCGAGAAATTGCAAGTTTAAATTGCAAATCTCTTGAGGTTTTCTGACAATTTTGAGTGTCAGTCTACTTAGACTGCCTACTATCAGGAACAAGCTGACACTGAACTGAGTTACGCTCATCAAAATAGTAAGGGTTATCCAAATTCTTGGGACTACAGTCAAGAGCAATATCATGATCTGAATTACTCCTATCCACATCAGTTTGGATATAAGTCTCCGTCGCAATATGAGGTGACATCTCAACCCAATGAGAGCTTTTCTGCATACTCCACACAAGAAGAAGAGAAAAGGCTTGATGAGCTTCTCACCAACTTTATTGAGAGAAATGAGATTCGAATGGCGAACCAGGACGTCGCATTGCAGAGCCTTGAAAGTCAATTGGGGCAACTCGTCAATGCCATTACAAATCCAATGCAAGATAATCTACCGGTCATAATTGATTTTAACAATGAAGAAGTAGAGCGTTGCACGGTGGATACGAAAGGAGAAACTAGTCAATCTCACAAAGTTGTTGAGGGAAATGTCAAGGTGCAAATTGACCAACCTGTGGAGGCTGAAATAGAAGAAGAGAGGATCAACAGTGGTTGTACTGTCAAAGCTAATCAACAGTTAGAGACCACGCTCACGATTGTGGAAATCCTGGAGGGCCCACTAGCGCACAAGGAACATTTTCAACTTGATGAAAATACGAATTAGTGGATAATTCCAGTGGTGAAAGATACTTCGTGCCGATGGGTAAAGAAAACGGGGATGATCAATCATCCATGTCTACCCAAAATTTAAAGGAATTGACAAATAGGTGGCATAAAATGGTCATTTTTGCTTATGAGTCGGACTGAACAGCAGCGGAATAGTCAAGCCGATGACTTTAAAACAAGCGCTTGGTGGGGAGGCACCCCCATCTCAGTATCAATTTCTCTGTTTTCTTGACTTATTTCTAGTTTATATTATGTATTTTCTCTTTAGTTTGTTAACATTGCTGCCAGTTTAATTATATTGTAATGCCGTATCTCATATGCATTGTTTTTGTGGCTACATAATGCAGATAACATGTATTTCTATTATGTTATTACTATATATATTGTAGTATAATTAAGCTAGTTTTTGTGGGTTATTATAGGTATATGTATATTTGTTAATATGGTGGCTAATACATGGCTTAGTTTGTGCAGGGAAAAACTCATATATAAGGTTGGCGCCAGAGCGCCAACAGATACATTGGATCTCGCTGATGAGTGGGATTTATACCCGCGAATCGAATACTTTATGGCTTAAATAGTTGCTTGATATTCGTATATTTTAAATAGTTTTATATTAATTTAGTATTATTTTGCTTAATCGATGCAATGCAGGGATTATTAGGTCTTTTCCATGCTTTCAGGGGCAAAATAGTCATTTACATGTAGCCGCGCCGGGGTGCCACCTTTGTGTCCCTGCTAATGTCACCATGGCGCTACAGCGCCACTCTATGCTTATTTCCCGAGTCGCGGCGCCGCCTCCGGTGCCCAGGCAGAGAGGGTTTGTTTTTAACCTAGCTTGAAGACAACTGACTTATAAAAAGGAAGCGATCCTCTGTAATACGGAATGGAGAGATAGAGTAGGATAGATTAACATAGAATAGCTTAGTTCTCTATCCTCTTTTGTAATTTCTCTCTCTAGTTCTTAGATTATGTCTGTAAATATAGATTAAGAAGATTAGGGAGAAGTTTAACTTTTCTTTAGAGCAAAAAGAGCAGTGAGCTACACGAACTGGAAAGCTTGAAAGGAGCGGATTGCTTGGAGACCGAAAGGCCTTAACAGAGTTCATTCTTATCCATTTATTTCCTCTAATTTTGTAATCCATTAATGTTGTCTTTATTGCTACTTATATTTTGTTCAATAGCTATGAATTGAGTATTGGCTCTAAGGTTATAATGGAACCCTTTGTTATTTAAATTGATTGTCTTATCTCTTTGGTTAGCACCCTATGATTTGGTTTAATATATTCATGCTTAATGATTCTCGCTAAGACATTAGGGATGATTTTGGTAATCTATATGATATCTACAGAAGGATTGTAGCTTTACACCTAAATATATTGACATGTGATTATGGGTTTCGATTGCACAAGTTGTGCGTAGAATAGACATATATTTGTACGCCACATGTGACCTATTTGAGAACATATGCTTAAATCCTTGCTATAAATTTTTCACATAGACATGTGTAGGATTGTATCTAGTTTGGACGTTCTTTTATGTTCTATTCCCTTTCAGGTGGATCTGGAGAGGATATGTTTGTGCATACATCGATAGAGGTGCATAGGAACATGTGTGTTCTCGGTCGACAAATTGTCGTGACCATTAAGACTAAAGAGAGAAGGGTAGGTAGTTTGATGAAGCATAGCATGCTAGGTGTTCGAAAGAATGCATGTGTGGGGTAACGTTTTAACCTTAGTTTGTAATTCCTTCAATTACCATTCGTTATCCATTTACTTTCTTTGTTAATTAGTTATAACTAGATTAATCACACTTCTATTTACTGCTGTTCGAATAAGACTTTAGAGATACAAAGTCAGTACTTGGTAAATATTAGTGATAGTTCCTCGTGGGTAAGACACTCTACTTATCACTGTATTACTTGTTAGACCGCGTATACTTGCGCTTATTTAGTGATCGGTTTTTTGACCAACACCCGCACCGCAACGCCGTGCTCACTATCCCCATTTTAGATCTCGCATCACAGCCAAGAGATAAAAAGATACGTCGTAATGCACTGCTTATACCACCAAGGATTCTTGCCCACCTAGCTCTCACCTGTGTTAGCCATGAAATGTGTTTAGCTCTAACACAACTAAACAACAAAGGAATGTCCGCACTACAGCGCCATTAGCGAGATTTTGTTTTTTAAAATGCAAGGGGACAGCAATTTTGACCATTACTTCCCATCTCTCTCGACATATCTTGATAGACATTGCAAACCCAAGCAACCCATTAGTCATTTCACTCCCAAAAAGTCCTAGCAGTGATCGATTGCTCAACTCAAACCACCATAACAAACCGAGAGCCTCCATCAATTGCTTGTCAGAGTTAGAGCCCACACGATTTCTCACCTAGGGTTTTCCCACTCAAGGTATTTTTAGATTTCATTCAATTAGAAAAGTACTTTGATCGAATTATTGGGATTGCACACTTCTTGTTTGTTTGGGTGATTTCCACTTACGGAAATCAGAATAGAGCATTCACAAGAAAAAAGCTATCTAGTTTGGTTTTAAAAGCACACACAAGGTGTTGGATAAATTGCCTAAGAGATAATTTGACTATTTGGGACTATTTTGCCATTTAATTTCATTAGGGATTATTCTAGCCTAAGTTTGGGGGAGTTTGGAATTGAGTTCTTGCTTGTGTTCAAACCAATTGCTACAATTTCTGACATGGCATCAAAGAGGCAATGACTGAGCATCGGTGGTTCCTCATCCGCAGCACCAACGGCTTGGGATAACAAAATATTAGTTAACAAAGAGGCATGGAAAAGGTACAAGAACTCCTTTGCCCAGTGAAATTTGATTCCTGAACGGGGTTTGAGGCCTAACAAAACAAAGGATGACGAGTTGGTGGCCATAATTGCGGGACGCCAGTGGGTGCACTTCACAAAACCACCCGAATCAGCCATCGCTTCTATGGTTCATGAGTTCTATGCTAATGCTAGTGTCGAGGGTCCTGCCATTGTCCAAGTCAGGGGGCGGTCAGTGGCGTTTGGAAGCCAAGCCATCAATGAACTATTTGTGACACCTGGTTTTGAGGGTAGGGACTATATGGAGCCGGGACTACGCAACTATGACTTCAATGACATTATTAGGAGGCTCTGCAAGCCTGAGACTACATGGAAGATGAATGACATGATGGGTGAGAGGACCAGTTTACCACATGTTGCACTCAGTCACTATGTGAAGGCATGGTTTAGCTTTTTATGTGCCACCATGATCCCAACTCGTCACCTGAGCGACGTGACTAAGGATAGAGTGATCCTCTTATTAGCCATTATCACGGGCCTGAACATGGACATCAGAGTTCTCATACATGAGTCCATCATGAAGGAGATCAAGAGCACCACCTCTGCGGGACTCCCTCATCCATCCTTGATCACCTGACTATGCAAAAGAGCAGGTATCCATTGGGGGCCAGAAGAGATAGCTTTGCCTCCCATGTCAGTCATTAACCATCAGATCATCTCACGCTTCAATGTGTGAGATTGGACATCTTCTCATGTCAGAGGCGAAGGATACGGGCCACCTTCTCAGCCACCTCCTATAGCAGAGCCCGAGCCCTCGCAACTACCAGACATAGGCCCAGCTTCATAAGGACTGCTAGCAAAGATCATGGTATCCCTCACCCTGCTACATCAGAAACATGACGCCGATGCTCAGAGGCAGCAGAGGCATATAGCAGTGGTGGCCTAGAGGCAGGACATTGTGATGCAGTATCAGGCTGAGCTGGTTAACATGATGCAGAGCATATACACCGTGTATAGTGGCGAGGATGCTAAATTCACGCCATTCCAGTTCCCAGAGCCTCCTGTCTTCCTACCATACCCTCCACCATCACCGCCTGCCGAAGCTGAAGAGGATGATGTTGCTACCTAGTGACCAGACTTCACGGAAGCCCTCTTGTATAGATTGATATATGTTTAGCAATGAGGGCATTGCTCACCTTAAGTTTGCGGATGTTATGGTTTATTATCTATTTTATTTATGTATATTGCCATGATAGGTTGCCATATTTAGTATTGTGTTTACGTTTTTATCAGTATTGTAGTGCAGTCATTTTGAACTACGATATTATGTTTTGGGATTATTATTTTCGATGCTATGAATAGTTTTTGCTATTATTTATGAATGCTTGGATTATTATCAGCATGGATGTTGGTTTATAGCAATCTTTTTGGGGCTTTTATAGATTTGGATTCTTGTGCCACATGAATGGCCTTACTACCCTATTTTGAGCTGTTATTATGCAAGGGTGGTATATTTATCATTAATTTTTTATTGTGGCTAATGACAAACGCCAAGTAATTATGTCTATCTCTTAGAGTCGTGTCAAGCACGTGTGAGCTAGGGGTTTGTTCAATCGATATGTTGAGACTGTTATTGATCCGTCCTTCTTTGCAAGCACCGACCAACTGTGTTAACTAGTTATTTTTTGAATTTAGTTCGCTTGTTTATTACTTTGAGAGTTTGTTCACTTTTATAAACTTTCATTTTTACAAGGTAATAAAAGACTTAGACGCTTATACAGTTTTGGATCTTGGATTCTTGCATGTTGACATATATAAAAAATTATGAGAATAAAAAGAAAAGAAGAATTATTATCGAAATTCGTGCGGTGGGTCGAGATTGAGCATGAAATGAACTCGCCCATAAACGCATGACCGATGTTGAGATTGAGCATAAAATGTACTCACCGAATAATCTTCGAATTTCATAAAGTCTCATTTGGCTTATGTTGATTACGTGGCCATAGTTGCTCGAGTTATTATATTCATAGGGGTGTTCTACACCTAGTGCCCTAAAGTCATATGGCTTGGGAGTCATTGATCAAAATATCATTAATGGGTAGTTCTGAATAGCCTAAGGTAATTAAGGACTGTCCGAGTCAGATTTTACTGTATTCTTGCTAAAGCCTTTTGATCCTTTCCTGCACTTGCGTCTTATTCTTAATGCTTGTTGAATGTTTAAGTTACGAAGTGTGCATATTGGTATTAACAATCGACTGTGCGAACTTATTTGAGCTATAATTAGTTAGGGAGTTAGGTCTCCATACACACACATAGAATTGATCGAATACAGTCTTATGCTTGAAATTGAATGAACCCTTACTCATATATGTGTTTGCCTTGTTCTCTGGGAGTAGCTATGATTGAGCTTTGAAGCCATGATGCTAATATATAGTTTTATATTTCTTTTGCGTGTTGTTTTACTATTGTTATTTTTATGTTAGACATTTTGATTTAGGACAAGCAAAGACTTAAGTTTGGGAGTATTTGATGAGTGGGATTTACACCCGTGAATCAGATCCTTTATATCTTATATAGTTGCTTGATCTTCATAGTTTATATAGCTTTTATACTATTTTAGTATTATTTTGCTTAACCAATGTATTGCAGGGCGTAATAGGGCTTCTCTAGCTTGCAGGGGCAAAATGGTTATTTTTCATACACTCGCGCCGCGACGCCAAAGCCTAGCCTTAAGGTTGTGCCGCAATGCCACCCCCTATTCTAGGCTGACGTCACCTCGTGCTGCAAAGCCCCAGATACCTTATGGACTCGCGCTGCAACGCGACCTCCGATATTTTTGATGTTGAGTTAGCGCTGCAACGCCACCTTTAGCCTTAGACTTCGCACCGCAGTGCAACCTCCGGTGCCCAGAAGAAGACTTGATTTTGAGTTAGCTTCAAGGAGGAACTGATATATAAGACGCAAAGGCTAGCCTCCTAAGATGAGATATATATTCTGATAGCTTATGATAGAATTGGATAGTTTTGTCTCCTCTTTTATAATTTCTCTATCTATTTCTTAGATAATGTCTGTAAATATAGATTAGGTAGATTAGGGAGAAGTCTGGATTTCCTTGGACCATCAAGAGTAGTGAACTACACGGATTGGAAAGCTTGAAAGGAGCAGAATGCTTGGAAACTACAGATCCTCGACAGAGTTTATTCTTATCCATCTATTTCCTCTGATTTTGTAATCAATAAATGTTATCTTTATTGCTACTTATATTTCATTCAATAGCTATGAACTAAGTATTGGCTCTAAGGTTATAATGGAACCCTTTGTTATTTAAATTGATTGTCTTATCTCTTTGGTTGACACCATAGGGTTTGGTTCAATATATTCATGCTTAATGATTCTTGCTAAGACATTAGTGATGATTTTGGTAATCTATATGATATTGAAAGAAGGAATGTAGATTTACACCTAAATATATTTGCATATGATTATGGGTTTTGACTACATAAGTTGTGTGTAGAATAGACATATATATGTGCACCACGTGTGGCCTAATTGAGAACTTTTTCTTAAATCCTTGTTAGGTTTATTCGCATAGACATGTATAGGATTATCACCTAGCTTGGATGTTTTTTTTATGTTCTATTCCCTATCGGGTGGATCTAGAGAGGATATGTTTATGCATACCTCGACAGAGGTGTATGAACACTTGTGTGTTCTCGGTCGACAAAATGTCATGACCATTAAGACCAAAGAGAGAAAGGTAAGAAGTTTGATGAAGCATAGCACGCCGGGTGTTCGATAGAATGCCTGTGTGTGGTGAAGTTGTGACCTTAGCTTGTAGTACCTTCGATTCCAATCATTATCCATTTACTTTTTTGCTAATTAGTTATATCTAGATTAACCACAACCTTATTAGTCTGGTGTTCGAATAAGACTTTAGCGATATAAAGTCGGTATTTGGTAAATATTAGTGATAGTTCCTCGTGGGTACGACACTCTCCCTATACTGTATTACTTCTTAGACTGCATATACTTGCGCATGTTTAGTGATCAGTTTTCTGACCAACACTTAGCAAGTTAGTTTGACTTAGATATGCATAAATATATGCCTGACCTGCAGTCTTAATCCCTTGGTTTATATCCAACTTGTTTGGTGTTGACATAGATGGTTTTCTATAGGAAATCTGTAACATATTTGAGACTAATATTCTTGAATGTCATGTGGAGTGTATTATGACTGTGACGCCACCAAATTCAGGTACTTCAAACCTGAACTCGGTGCTTTACGATACCATTTTTATGAGCGGAATAATACTAATAATAATAACAATAATATAGATACCAAACTTAATTTACATAAATCAGAGTCTAAATCCCCATGTTTCCAACCTTTAATAGATTACATTACATGATAATAATAAATATTATTGTCTTAATAAAGTCTAGCTATTACATAAAAGAGCACAAACTTATTCTGCCATCTTTCCCTTTCCTTTGTTCTTGCATGAACTTTCTGGTTGTTCATGCTTAGCTGAAAACATTTAAATTTAAAGCAAGAATGAACATTTGATTGCCCAGCAAGTAATAGCAACAATAATTATTAGGTGAAAGAAGTAAATAATAAAAACATTTCTACTATAAAGTTAATTAATATAAGAATATAATTTATAATGATTAATAATTCTAAAAACATTATTTATAATTATTCAGGTAATAAATAAATTTTCAGTTATCACTAATATACATACACATTACCGGGCACATATTCCCACCTTTAAAATAAATTAAAAAAAAATTGTATGTAAATTTTTTTATTTATTTATATAGAAAATATAAGGTTATTACATTCACCCTGCCTTATAAAGATTTCGTCCCTGGAATCACCATTTTAAAACTTATACATACAAGGGTACATAACATACACAATCATTACAAGTAGATCTCGATCATAATTGATCGAATTAATCTTTAACTATTCAGCATAAAGCTTGTCTATCGGGTTATACAGAATTTTAATTTCTAAAAGAACTCAAATTCCTCATTCAAAATTTCTTTATAAAATAATTTGATATATATAGGAAAATCATATATAAGAAAATAAAAGTTATTCGAATAATACCTGGAATTCAATCACCAGCTGCCATGGAATCATGGACCGTCATTTTGAAGACTCTCGCGGTTGACTTTGTTGATTTGTTGGTTGAAGTTGGCCATGTGATCGCCAGAGTCCCGCTGCTTTTCCCAGTAGTCACACTCCCTGCCTCTATTCTCCTTTTTGGACAGTCCTTCAAATTATGCTCCATTATCCCGCACATGAAACACCCACTGTTCACTCTCAGATTGGGGCAGTTGAGAGAGATATGGCCCTCTTGCTCGCACTTGTAACAAACAAATTTACCCTTTAAACATTCACCAGGATGGTTCTTTCCACAGTTCCCACATTGCACAACCTACTTCTTAACACCTTCCTGTTTCACTTGAACATTCCCAAAATTGCTCCATTTTCTTTTCACATTCCTATTTCCACTATTACTTTCCACCTTAACAGCTCCTTCGACCTTGTCCTCATTTCTTTTCTCCTTCTTGTAGAAGCTTATGACCTCACTCCCTTCTCCGGCTATGACAGCCTTTTCCATGAGTGCTGCAAAAGTGCTTATCTACAACACTGCCACCTTGTTGTAGAGCCATGGTTTTAATCCCAGCTCAAACCTCTTCGCCTTCCTAGCCTCCGTATCCACCTGGTGTGGAGCGAACCTTGCCAATTCATTGAATTTTATGGCATACTACGCAACAGTCATGTTATCCTGCTTTAACTCAAAAAAATTTACCTCCATCCTCGCCTCTATACTAGCTGAGAGATAGTTTTTGAAAAATAGAGTTTTAAACCTAGCCCAAGTTACCACACCTTCTCTTGCCCTTGCTTAATTTGCTTCGCACCAAAAGTTAGCCTCCATCTTCATCATATAAGTGAAAAAGTTGTCTTTTGCCCCTCATCTACCCTAGCAGTTACGAACGCCTTTTCTATCTCTTTAACCCATGTCTGGGCTTCTATAGGGCCAGCTGTTCCCCTGAATTCTGGTGGTCCGACTGCTTTGAAGTTCTTGAAGTTCGCTAAACGATTATCTGGCTAGTTCCCTACGGCTAGTACTCCCTGTTGCATAGCCTGAGCTACCATGTTTGCAAAATTTTTCATCGGGTCTTGTTTTTGTCCTCCAACGTTGTTGACAGATTCTTCTGCCCTTTGATTTCGAGTTCGACGTCTCGGCGGCATTATCTAATTAAATAAAATCATAAATTTAACTTACATTCTAAACCTTATTGTATAAGTTTAACATATAACACGATATTTTATACATAACTTATTTCATTAATCAAACATAGAGTCACATTCATTAAACTAAGTCATAGTACTTTACATAATATAGCACATTCTGTTATACCTTAGTAACAACAAAAGTCGGGATTTAATGTTACTATTTATACAAAAGTTTGAGAATATTATATTATACAGACATACCTATTATAGAACACGCATAATCTAACAGTACATATACTATTGGTTCACTACGCCTTTTTCTGGATCTTGGACAACCTTTCGCCTGATGACCTTCTATCCCACAGATAAAATAGACACCTTGCTTTGAATTGAGACAATGAGGAGAGAAATGTCCCTCATGTCCGCAATTATAGAAAACCTTTTCTCCTTTCTAGCACAAGCCTTCATGTTCCTTATCACAATTGGTACACTTTTCTATCCGGTTAAGATTCCCTTGGTTGTTATCAGGATTTCCTAAGTCACGATCTTTCATCTTTCTTTTCCCCTTCTTGCTCAGAGCTGCACACGATTTTTTGCTTCTAGCTCCCATTTGATCAATTTGGATTTTAAACTTATCTTGTTCTTCCATAGTTTCTATTAACGCCTTTCATAATTGTCTATTTAGCTGCTTTTTTATTTCCCCCAACTTTCCAGAGAATAAACCTTCTTCTTCAGATTCTGCACCTCCGTTAATGTTTGATCAGCTCCAACTTTAGTGTCTGAAAATCACTATCTGTTAGTTCTATTGTTTCTGGATCTGGTACTACGTTTTCCAATACCACCACCTCATCAAGGTTGCTTGCACTGTGAGCCTATTTTAGCTATTGGCTTTGATATTGGCTCCTTCTTTACGATCTGAGGGTATCCTAATTCTTTTCCGCTTGACATCTACACACATAAATTATCCTGATTAGCATATAGTATATATGCACACAGTAAATAATAGTTTTATATGAGTTATCTTTTATTTTGTTTGACGATGAATTTATTTAATTCATCTCCTTTTTAAACTCTATATGAGTTATATGTATTTTCAATGTTTCCCTCTGTTGTAAGGTTATAGCCTAAGGTTTATCCCACCTAAGGTTTCTAACCCTAAGCTCTGATACCAACATGTGATGCCCCCAAATTCGGGTACGTGAAACCCAAACTCGGTGCTTCACGATACCATTTCTATTAGCGGAATAATACTAATAATAATAACAATAATATATATACCAAACTTAATTTACATAAATCAGAGTCTAAATCCCCAGGTTTCCAACCTTTAATACATTACATTATATGATAATAATAAATATTGTTGTCTTAATAAAGTCTAGCTATTACATAAGAGAGCACAAACTTATTCTGCCATCTTTCCCTTCCCTTTGTTCTTGCCTGAACTTTCTGGTTGATCACGCTTAGCTGAAAACATTTAAATTTAAAGCAAGAATGAACATTGGATTGCCCAACAAGTAATAGCAAGAAAAATTATTAGCTGGAAGAAGTAAATATTTTCTTTTAATAACACTTCTACAACGAATCAACTGTTGTGAAGTAAGTTGAACCAATAATAACGACATATCTATTCTATATCAAAATTTTAAAACTACGTACTGACTATAAATGGAGATCAGTCGACAGACTATGAACTTTGTTTTTAATTTTTAAAAAGGTTAAACAAAACTTCAAATGCAAACTGTCATAAACTTACAGACACGGGGGGTGATCAGCCCGTTATGCCCTGTATTGATCAATACTACATGCAAAAACGAGATTGTCGTTCATCTTATCCGCCTTTGGCGCAAAACTTTTTTCCAATAATCGGGATGTTCATACTTAGTCGGGAATCCGAACCAAAACAATCTGGTTAGATACAATAAAGTTTTATCTTGTTCAACAATATTTTTATGTATGTGTTTAGCCTAATCAAATAGACTAGATGGCTTTTAAGCCAACGTATACATACTGGAAACTAACTAGTATGTATCAAACATGTGATTAAATACAATGATTATCCAAGTGAGGACACTTGTCTAACCATATTTAGAAATTAACGAACAGAATAAATATCTAGATTATACAATAATACTTTGTTGATAAATAATGATCGAATAATTTAAGAACTTGTATGAATACAAATGTTTGGATATATAATCAATAACAATAGAGTTAATAATATGGCATAACGATAATATAATTCAGAAACTTTCTTACTCATGTCCATTGCATAAAGTAAATGTAAAGTTAAGATACTTGTCTGAGCTGCTGCTTACAATAACGCAACTTAGTTTTATCTTTTATATTAAAACCTATCATTAATAAGATCATTCGTTTAATTAGAGTAATATATCATAACACATAGTACTGCTATTTGCAGTCAGCACATAACTTAATCACATTGTCACATATGTTTAGCAGTCACTGGATCATAAACAAACATGTATCTAGTCCAATTCTCTAAGTCCAGATCAATTTCTGGAATATTTCGGTGTACCGACGGCTTTATCGGGTAAATATAGAGTCTAAGACTATCGTGTAGTTCAATATTCGTTTTAAATAACTTAAATATTAGTCATATTATTTTCCATAGCCTTATAATAATTTTTAAATAATTATTATAATTTATCATGATTTTTCAAACACTAGAATTATTTTTAAATGATTTAAATACTAACTAATTCTATTATCATTAATATTTAATTAATATTAAATTATTAATTAAACTTTGCCAAAATATTAAAGTTATTTATAATAACTCAAAATATTTTTAAAACATTTTATTACCCTTAAATGGTTTTTAAAACAATTAAAATCATTTTAAATAATTACCATTAATATTTAAGTATTAATGTATTATTTTTCAAAATATTAAAAGTCATTAATTATAACTTAAAATATTTTAATTCATTTATTTCCTTTTAAATGATTTTTAAATCAATAAAACCATTTTTAAATTATTTATTTAATATTATTATTAAATAACTCTAATATCATTTAATATTAAATTATTAATGAAATTTACCTTTAAATATTAAAAGTTATATTTTATAACTTAAAATATTTTTAAACTATTTATTTTCATTTAAAATGATTTTATAATATTAAAATCATTTTAATTAATTTATTTAATATAATTGTTAAATAAATCTAATATAATTAATATTAAATAATTAATGAAATTTGTCTTTAAAATATTTAAAGATATATTTTATAACTTAGAATATTTTTAAATACTTTATTATCAATTAAAATAAATTTTTAAATAATAAAATCATTTTCATCAATTTATTTAATGCATTTATTAAATAAATTAAATATCAATAATATCCAAATAAATATTACTATTTATGAAAAATATGTCAAATTATTAAAAGTTGATTTTTATAACTTAAAATAATTTTTACAACTATTTTTGTAATATAAATTAAATAAAATTATTAAATATGTCATTATAAGCGTATAAGAATGTAAATGTCACTTTATTGGTTCTTGAGGCTCAAGAACATTCATGAGCTGTGATTGAGATGCCACGTTTGACCAACAAAAACTGTCAGATCATAATGTTTTTGGGCAAGCTATGATATTGATCTTGTAGTACTAATGTAGTACTACAATTATCACGCAAGATCTGGGTTAGATTACAACATACAAGCAAGATATGGAAGCTCAAACTATTCGTCAGAAGCGTTTCTTCGTTTTCGGGTTAACGAGAGAAAACCGAAGCAGCCGACCGATCATTCCGCTGGGCTTCCACAACTTGCTTTCTGTGTTATGTTAATCTGATATAAAGATTGCAGTGTGTAGCCAACATGTACATGTATAGATCTATTACATAAAATCACCATAACAATAACAAATCTAGCAGATCTATGCCGGTCAAAGTCTATCAGAGATAATGTTCATCAGTTTTATAGATTACCTAGAAAACTGATTTCATGATCGTCTGACCTTCTTTGACCAGCCACCAAAACTGTAATATCCTGAGTGTTTATGAGTTGAGTATATGATAACGATCCTTAGAAAAAGAAATAAACGGGTAAAAGAATATGTAATACTCAAATATAATTGAGTCTAAGTAAAGGTTATGAAATAAAACTTACAAGAATTTATTATCAAGAATTGTGGGAGTAGGAAATATAAAACTTATATTAAGGTAATGTGTTGAAGTTATTCAACGAAGAGATTTGATGAAAACCTGAGTAAGGTAGGGTTTCGGTGATTCCGAGGACAAAATCCTTATAAGGAGGGGAGGATGTGACAACCCGAATTTTTATAGGTTATTAAATTAAGAATATAATAATTAAAATTCTTATTATGAGTTTGAGTATTTATATATACGTGCTATATATTTTGAAATATGTGATACGGTGTGAAGAGAAATATATATTCATATATTTGAAAAGTGAGGTTTAATAGTTGAGTTAACCATTCAAGGAATTAAATGATTTTTGTAATTAATCTTAAATATTTATTGAATTGAATAAATATTTTAAATAATTTATAAAATTGTGGTATAATAATTTAGTTACGTGTGTATGATAATTAAGTTAAAGAAAAGGTAAATTTTATTCTTTGAAGATTTAATTTAATGAATTAATTAAATTAAATGAATTGTTTAATATTAAATGGAATAAATTAAATAAAGTAATGTTTAAATCTAATTTATTAATTAAATTAGATATATATAATTATTTATTAATTATAAGTATAATTATAATGAGATTATAATTATTATTAACTACTATTATTATGTGTTATTTAAATTAACTAAAGGTGTGACACATGAAACCATATAATATAATACTATTAAAATAATCTAGTTGGGGGAATTGGTGCGTGGCCAAACAAGACCTTGTGACCTTTGGTTTAATTTAACTGATGCAAACCTTTGGGGTTGTGACCTGACGTACGTCGGGGTGAGGGAGGCCAGTTTAATTTCTACGTATTCTATTTCTTTGCCTAAGGCTAAGTAGATAACAGAAAATTAGAGAGAGCTTGGAAGAAAAGAGAAAAAAACACAGTGATATTGAGAATTGGAGAAGAAGGGTTTTGGAAAAGGATTGTTATCAACTTTGTTATCATACAATCAAAGGATTTAGGTATAATTTACCCCTAATTCTAATTCTCAAACTTGTATTTTTCTATTCTCTGAAGTTGGGTTTTGTTGAATTATTGTACAAGAGGTTGGTGTTATGTATGTATACTCTTGCAAAATCTGTTAATCATCATATATGATTGTTACTTGCTTGTTAAATACATGAAATTTGGGTTTATAGGGAGAAAAATAAATAACAGTGTATGTTATATGAAATTGGCTTTAGAAAGTACAAAATTCCTTGTTTAATATATGTGATAATCTGTAAATTGATGTTGGATTATGTTAGTATGTTAAGAAACGAAAACAGCGTAGTTTAAATCGTGTTAATTGGTTAAGAAACGAAGCCGTGGCGACGCTTAATGTATTAAAACATGAAAATAGACGATGAACATGTATTTTCGGTCAAAGTTTAGGTTGGTTAATGTTTTTATAAATTGTTAGAATTCTAGTATGTTGTAGTTCTATGAATTACGAATCCATAGAATCAAAAATGGACTAATTTGGATGTTTATAACTCAAGTTATGAAGATTAGTAGGAGAAAAATGGTCAAAAATCATGAAGAATAGTAGCTTCAGGTCTCGTTTACACGCTAGCGAGAGTCATGCACTGTGCCCTAAGTCATTTGGGGCGTAATTTGCTCTATAGGGACGAATTACTTTGTGCCCAAAGGCTTAATTGGCAATTGCGACCAAAGTATGTCAAGTGTGACTACTTTGACTTATTTTAGTAAAATAGGAATAACGTTTTCATACGAACTCCGATTGAGGTGATTTAAGATGATCCGGAACAAGGACGAATAGACCTACAACTTTTATTATTTAAGGTGTTCAATTTGAGGTCGGGAACAGTAGTCCAAATGGTCATCTTTGTGACTGATGCGTATTCAGAGGCAATCGGAGGGCGTCGGACATGCACATACACAAAGTATAGTGATGTCGACGATAATAGATGTTGTTCTAAGTTATAGAACATGAATACTATGAAGTATAATGATGCTTAACATTAATAAATGATATATTAAATAAATTTAATAAGCATACTAAGCACACACAAGAGAGACAAATTGGGCATGTGATTTAATAAGCGTCAAACGCGCCGTGATAAGTGATAATGAACGTAAAAAGTGTTTTAAATCAAATGAAATGAATATAATAAGATATTTAATAATGTTAATATAAAACCAATAAGTAGTCCTAGCAATACTTAAACACTTGAATGAACTTCGAATATGAAATAATGTGAGATATAAGTTGAAAGTTAACACAATAAAATTGAACATTGTGTGTATATAATAGGAAGGTTTATCAGATGTAGAGTAAAGTTTAAATTACAACTAATATGCGTTGCTATGTGACAAATAGTTGATGTGAATGGTTATATAATTGTGTAGGGCACGTGAAGTGCAGATAACTGTATGCTGTTAAACTGTTATTGGTAAACAACGATTAAGGCAAATCTTTCAGTTCTTATTTGCTATGTGAATTTAATTTTTTTAAATCTTTATTGCAAATAACATGATGTGTTATATTTTTGATGAAAGCATGAAACGTTAATGTCAACTTAAGACTACGTTAATTGAGTAGGGAACTCAATCTTTAAACTTGTTATATGAACTGTAACATGTATGTTATGTTAGTCCTATGTTTATGAAACATATGTTGAGCATGTTATTATGTGCTACGTGATGCATGAAAACTGTTAGATTTTCTTTTGGTCACGTCGAGCTCAACCTTAAAAATAACCATTTTTGCGGGTTAAGGATCAAGGTAACACTATGTTCTACTTGAATGACGTGGATCGTAAATAATACACGTAAGATTAATATTTTAGCTAAAGTTGTTATTTCACGTATACCATGATTAAGATTCATGAGATGTACTAAATGTTTTATGATGTATAGTTTTATGTTAAGTTGTAAAGCTAAATTTAGAGTTATCTGATATGTAAAGGTTATCGGATTGAAATGTACAATTTTATATAATAACAATGATAAAGTGAATCATAAAATAAGTTTGATTCAAAGACATGTAGATGATAAAGGTTTTGATTCAGGGAATTAAAGTAAGAAGACATAAAAGTTTAAATTAATCCGCATTATATAAAGTCTAACATCGAATAATGATGTAAAATCAGAAGGTAGATGTGTTATTAACGACCGAAGTTAATAATTAAATTATATGAATTTTGGGGTCGTTACAGTTTGTATGAAAGCTGTAGGTTATAAACCTTAGGTAGGAGTACCTTAGGCTATAACCTTAGAGAAGGGAGGGGAAGATAATGAAAGAATAAGCTCATATTGGGTTTGAACAATAAGAAGTAATTTAAGACATTTATAAAGGAGGGATTAAAACATGTGTGAGAGGATTCAAAGAAGAATATCGCAGAGTTATAAGGAGTATGAATGTAGGGTTACCCAACTCCAATAATAAAGATGTAAGGTGATAATAAATAGACAATGTCTATAAGAAGAAAGTAATAAAGAAGTTAAGAATAGAAGGTTATATCTAAGTATGGTACAATTGTACTCTTTAATAGTTGATGTATGGTATTTGGGCTAAACGATTCATTCATAGAGCGGAGGTATATACGAACTAGCAACTAGAAACCTAGTTTGTTGGTTGTTTGTGGGAAACCACTCAGCGTACCATATTGAAACTATTAGAGACTCGATGTGTACCAAGTGTAGAAAGTGGATACGTATGATGAAAATGTGGAACTCAAATGAAATGTTGAGCAACGTAAATGAAGCTAGAAATTCTTAAAGTAAGAATTGTTATATAAACAAGAAAATTCAAGGAAGAATCTTGAAGAGATATAAAGATAAGAAATGTCAATAGCCAAGATAACAAAAAAAGTCGTAAATGATGAAAAAGGAAAGAAAGAGGGTCGTAAAACAAAACGATCACGAGTTAAGAAAAGAATTTTAAGGGAGATGATTATAGAATAAGATCACGACGTGATCAGTTTAAGTTATAAAAGAAAGATGGTCTGTAATGTTTGAATAATTATAGCTTGATGCTATGAAGATGATGTACTATGAAATAGTACGAGATAAACTCACGAGGAGTTATAGATAATGTGATACGAGGAATTCGTATCGAGCAAATAGCAAGCTAAGAATAAGATAGAGTTAGGTGGGATTTCAATTGAGGACTCATGTGATAGCTAAGTTAGACACTCAAAATTTTTTTTCATCATTACATTAACATTGCAAGAGGATGATTCGCCTTTTAAGAGGGAACCCTGAAAGACAATCCAAATCCATACCGGATACTACCGGAAGTTCATCATCAAACCCCGGATCGCAATCTGGGAGTAACCAAATCCAACCTCGGAGATAACCCCGAGGCCCGCAGCAGACAATAATACGACCACACACCAGAGAAGACCGATTAATCTCTGGAGATGACCCCGAGGTATCCAGCCTCGGCCCCAACCATGGGAATAGGTCAAGCCAACCTCAGAGATGACCCTGAGGATAGTCAAAGTCAACAGCAAGCCAACCTCAGAGATAACCCTGAGAAAAGATCGCTACATAATCGCATGTAAGAACCGGAGATAACCCCGGAGGGCAAAATGGTCATTTTGCCAACTCAACTTCACTTCAAATCAAATACACTCATTTCAACTCAAAAATACTTCAAAGGAAGTCCCACAAGAACTATATCTTAACTCCGAGAGCAAACTACACAAAACGGCTCACCGGATCGCTCGAGGGAAACCTGGGAATGCCATTTCGATCATGGACCCATCTTTCTGGAATCAAAAAGGTCAAATCATATGTCATTGTGTAGCTCTCGGAAAGAGCTTTCCGGAATGATATGGCACGCCCATCGGACTCCTTGATTGAAAGTTATGAGAGCGAATCGAGCTTAACAAGACAGACGATTTCGACACATGGGACCCACACCGCCCGGGGCACCCGGCACTGCAGTAGTACACTCACACTAGGTGCCGCAGTAGAGACCATGGACCCCCCCTCTATAAATATGGGGCTTGGGGTGCCCATTTTGAAGAGAAAAGACGGGGAAACCTCGCACAATTTGCTCTCCACACTCGCCCATACAAAGGTATTTTCCCACTTTTAAACACTGTGAGCTCATATATAGCCTCTTTTGTACCCACAAAAGCCTTTGTTTACCCACTCTAAAGATATAGAAGTTTTTTTATCGCTTAAATGTAGTTTTCTTCTCACACACTTTAGAGTCTTTCTCTTCATCTTTGCACACACCCTTCTACACGCTGAGAGTCGTGGTTGCTTTTTTTGCGGACTTGTCATCGTGGTTTCATTCAAATCCATATATATATATATATATATATATATATATATATATATATATATATATATATATTGACTAACATTATCGAAGTTATGCCTCGATTGAGCCTAGACTTTGGCCCGAGCGCTTATAATATATATATATATATATATATATATATATATATATATATATATATATATATATATATATATATATATATCAACCGTGTGTGTCTGACTTTGTTCGATGAGCCTAGATTTTTATCCCTGCTGCGCGCTTATATATATATATATATATATATATATATATATATATATATATATATATATATATGTGTGTGACTTTGACTGCTCGATGAGCCCGGATTTTATATCCTATATGCATTTATCGCTTTTTTATATATATATATATATATATATATATATATGGTCGAACTCGCTCGATGAGCTCGATTTTACATCATGCATTCGATTTTTATATATATATATATATATATATATATATATATATATATATATATATATATTTTTCCCCTCGCCTCGAGTTTTCTTTTCGTGGTGGTTGATCGCTTTTACAACTTTATTTTTATTTTTTGTCCCCTACTCGAGTTTCCTCCGTGGTGGTTGATAGCTTTTAACAACTTTATTTATATTTCGATCCCCCATGGAGGTGCTTCGTGGTTGGTGATCTGATCAGATATATATATATATATATATATATATATATATATATATATATATATATATATATATATTTATCGCTTTATATATATATACCGCTTATCGCTTTCATATAAACTGCAGATTTTGTGAGCCTAGAATCATGTGATCACAGATTCATCCCATCGAATCTAGATTCGTTCCTCGTGATGGACATTTTCACCGTGATTAGCTTTGTAAATTATTCTGCGATGTCTCAATTTCCTCAGATGGTTTCCATACCCACGAGGAAGTCAAGATTATTTTTGTATATTATTTTTCATACGGATGCCTCAGATTCGTAAAATAAAATCAATTCAAATTTATCACTTAATAAAATGGGAGTGTAAAAGGTCTCAATTCCTATTGAGCATCGTGGTTTGAAAAAAACCTCTTTATAAAACATCATCGCCATATCTTGTTAAAAACCGAATTTTTATATAAATTCAAACCCCGTGTATATAGGTTCGAACGAGGCCTCGCACAACTTCCATATAACAAAGACATCGACATCACACACACACACACAACACACTCAGATAATAGTTTCTTGAAAAGAGGCGGTCACCTGTGGTAACACGGATGCTCTGGGGTGCCTAACACCTTCCCCCAAGATAACCAAGTCCCCTGACCCTAAACGAATCTCTGGTTTTCACCGAACCAGATATCGTTGTCACATCACCGGGTCAATGTGCAAACCTTTTTCTTGGTTGTGTTGGTACAACCATTTAAAAACCAATCAAGCGACTTCTTATCATTCCATCGTCGACATTATACATGTTGGACCTTTTTCACTTGTTTTTTCAAACAAATCTCACCTAAAATGAGAACACCAAAGAACAAGTAACGGAAAAGGACACCCAAAAATCCCGACGCCGACAGTGGCGACTCACTGGGACTCCAAAGAAGAGGACTTAAGCCGCTATTACAATCTTTTCAAAAAATTGTTATCTCGCTTGTGTGTGGATGTTGCATTTACATCGATGAATGTGTACGTAATGCATTTCTTACTTAGTGCTTCGCACTATATCCTATAATCAGCAGGATATTAGTGTTTCGCACTATATATCTCGCCATGATATTAGTGCTTCGCACATGTCATCATTTTTCATACGGTGAGACGCGATGTATGTGAATGTATGTTGTGTGGTCCCTCCACCGAGAGGCTATCCCGCTTGTTTGATTATCGGACTCGTGAGAAGACTAATTCTCCGAGGCTCAGAAAGGCACCACCCAAATTCGCTTCCAGCTTGAAAGACCGGATTAACTTCCCGCCTAGTAGATTCATGATGATTTGGGAACCTTCATGCCAAAAAGCCGCGAGAGTAACCTAAGATAGGTCACCGATAAACCCAAAACGGAGGAAAGTCTCTTCATGCTCTCATTTCAAATTACTTGTAAACACAATTACTTGTAATTACATTCCATATCTATCTCCATGTAATGAGAAATATGAAGAAATGTGTACATACATATTTAACATGCTACAAACAAATGACATCGCTTTTGGCAGATAAAATTCCTAAAATGAACACGCCACATAGCATGTTATTATATACATTCCCTAAAGACTAAACTATGTAAGTCTTTCGCAGGAAGCAATGGTCCCTGCTACTCGCTTAAAGTCCAAGAAGGCATCGATCCCATTGTTAGTATGGCTACACCGGGCCACCGATCCTACCCTGCTTCCCGAGAGGAGTTTGAAGGATTAAGGAATCGAGATAGAAGAATTGGGTGTTTTCTAAAAGAACAAAGTAAAAATACGCAGGCCGCATAATGCCTACTCAACCGAGTCCTTCACACTAGGGGGCAGGCTGTGGCATGGTAAAAAGATGGAAACCCAGATACCTAAACCTCATTCCAATAAAGAAATCACAAATCTCGTGGATGATCGAGAAACCGGGGATATAAGAAAGAAAGTCCAACAAATGGAGGATACCATCCGATCAATTAAAGGGACCGGAAATTATGGGAGTGTCACCTATTCAGATCTCTCAGATATTCCTCAGGGCTCAATATCCTACCAAATTCAAAGTCCCGTAGTTTGAAAAGTGAAAAGTACAATGGGGCAAAGCGATCCCTATACGCACCTAAAAGTGTACATCATTAACTGGGGTCTTATGTCAAAAATGAAAGCCTCGTAATGCAACTTTTTCAAAAGAGTCTCACCGAGAAGCTAAAGCCTCGGTATGCTCGACTCGACAATGCCAAAATCCACAACTGGAAGAATCGCCCACGCCTTTCTAAATCAAGACATAGCCACCACAAATGGCACCAGATCGATATCAAGTGACTAAAGTGAAAAAGCAAAGCATCAATCTTTCCGAGAATATGCCCAAAGGTGGAGACATCTATAGTCGCAAGTCATTCCATCAATGATGTAAACCGAGATGGTAATGACATTTATTGATATCCAAGAGGCTCCTTACTATGAGAGGATCCTAGCAGTATAGGAAAGCCATTTCATAAAAATGATCAAACACATTTAAATGGCAGAGATGGGCCTCAAGGGTGCAAGATTAAAGACTTCACATCGCTTTGGAAGCAATCGCCAAACATATATACAGACCGCAAGTATGCGAAAGTGATCCCAAAGGGGTACCCGATAAAGGCAATAAAGATGTATCCCTTGTTGTACAGGGCAAGCTAGAGGCAAAACTATAGCCCCCCATTTGGAAAATGCAAGACAATCCGCCATCTCAACAATGATCGCATTCAACCAATACCCGCACAGAAAAGAAAATTTGAAAGAACGGAAAATCTCAAGTATTCACTCCATCGGGCGATTCCTTGAACATGTATTATGCTGATATTAATGGATCATAAGAAAATTACCGAACTAGCTCCACCCTCCGAAACTGTGGAGCAAAAGATACAATCCAAGCCGTGAGATGTGCTTACCACTCGTGGTCTCCGTGACACGATACACAGGGATTGTTGGTCCTTAAAACATAAGATTCAAAATCGATCGAAAGTGGCAGTATTGTGGTCGAACAACCTGACCAACAAAATATCAACACCAACCTTCCGTCATGATACGATGATACTAAGAAGTAAACATGATCGGGTCAGAAGCGCTGAAATGTATCCAATTCGTAAGTACATACGAAGGATGGAGGAATACCCCCAAAAGCACATAACAAATGTCCTAGAGTGGGAAAACTCTGAGGAGGGTATGCCAGTAATGCAAAAATTGGATGCGATCCAGAATCAAGTAAACTCGCCGCTAAGTCGAGCAAGGCGCCAACATCAGAAACAAGGCAATTTTTCACTCAACTATCAGAAAGCCAAGAGAAAAAGGACTCCACGATGAGCCAGCTAAATGAAGAAGATCAAAGAAAGTTGGAAATACAAGAAAATGGGGATGATAAAATTGCTAGAAGATCTCGCCAGAAGAAGAACCAATCGAGGGAATGCGAATTCTCAAAGATGAAAGATCAAACAACCTCCAAAAGAGTCCGAAAATTCACCCTCCGAAAGCAAATCCAAAGAAGAAATGCTACACTTTTCGATAAGCAAAGGAAGGATTACCGAAGTTGTCGCCTCCTATAAAACCCAAGATAAAGAGTTATGATTCCACCAAGATATGTCTCTACCATTCTAACTCACTGGGCATACGATCAAGAATGCGGGTTCATGACATAAAATCCAGTGATCTCATTGAAAATGGAGAGTGGATATAGAATTTCCCATGACCAAAAAAAAAAGGCTAAAAGGAAATAAAAGCTTAAGATGTCCATTCGAGAGATGCAGTTCAAATGAGGTGAAGGCTATGAGCGATAATTTCGCCAGAGCACAAGGTGGACTCGATCCTCGATGCAAGAAGTGACAGAAGAGACAAAGGCATCCCTAAAGGAGATTCCCCGCCAACATCAAACGTCCTATGGTTCCAAGATATCAACCACGCTCCCGATCTTATCACCTTCGATGATGCGAGGAAATACTAATCCTTTCCAAGGAAGAAAAACCAAAAGGAAAGTTCTTCGCAAGAAATGCAACAATAGTTCGAGGAGATTTCATGGTTGAATCCTTTGAAACCCATGAAGAGGCGCGAAGGAATAGATGAAGAAAAAGGTGGTGAGATTGTTTGGGAATCCAACCCATTAAAGAATCCAGAGTTCATCCTTTTTGCAATGCGCCCATATCAAGCGCCCCCGAGGAATGTAATCAAATCGAAGCGATCAAGTTATGGCCACAAGCGAAGACATTCGTAATCAAGGGTAACTCTATCACGAGCCCTCAAGGCTTACATAACCATCGATAACCGGACTATCAGCCTCAACTAGCCGAGAAGATGTAGATCCAGGGATGAAGTCATGAAGTTCCGTAAAATGTTGAACCAGTATCACTTTTTCGTAGTATGCCTTTTATTTTCCATGCATGTAAATAATAAAAAAAAAAAAAACATCTCTACACTCTTCTCACCACTTACCCTTTGAACCTTTTCAAACCAAAGCCTCGAAACTACGAAAAGACCCGATCTCCTCTTCAATAGAGTACGTAAGTAGTACCATCAATGGTGTGGTCAAACCAAACAAAAACCCAAACAAACACTTCTCAAACACTTACACCCCTGCACGATGATTGCCCAAACGTAATGGTCATCATTCGGAGAGAAGGAGGTTGATGATAGCCCTCCATCACCGCAATCCACCAAGACTTTGCCTCGATAATCAAGCAAAGACTCCTTGATTTGCCGATGAGGTAAAAAGGGAAGAAACTCTCTCTACCTTGTAGAGATAGCAATAATCGCTTACTTTTTTTCTATACAAATTATAGCTTACTTTTTTCATTATTAAAGCTAACACTTTGTGTGATTGAACAAAGTTGTTATATACTAAGTGAAAGCATATTTTGTTTCGTGACTCAATTTAGATGTGCCTCAGATTTGTTGATGAGGTGCCTATTCTCCACAAGGATCAGAACTTTGATGTAAAGTTGGACTCAGACTTGATGGAAATACAAGAGGACTATGAGATACCTCAGGAGATCAAAGAATGGGTCGAAGACAAACCCAAGCAAAATCTTGATCAAACCACCTCTTTTAAACCTCGAAACCTTAGAAAACCCCAAACAAATCCAAATTGGTACAGACCGCACTCAAAACCAAAGGAATGTCATGGTTACTCTATTGACCCTATTCAAGGATGTGATTGCATGGTCTCACAAAGACATGGTCGGTTTATACACGGACATTATCATTCATCGCCTTCCCATCAAAGGGGGATTCAAGCCACTCAAGCAGAAGCTCAGGCGATTAAAACCTGAGTGGAAGTTAGAAGTTAAAGAAGAAATTGTGAAACAATTTCAAGCCAGCATCATCATGGTGTCAACATAACCTGAATGGCTATCCAACATAGTCCCCGTGCCGAAACCGGGAAGGGAGAGGCGAGTTTGTGTGGATTACGTAGATTTGAATAAAGCTTGCCTCAAAGATAGCTTTCACGCGTCGCTCATCCACATACTCATCGACAATACAAACCGATATTTACATGTACTCTTTTCATCGATTGTTCATGGGTACCATCAAATCATGGTTGTTCAAGATGATCATGAGAAAACTTCATTCATCACGCCTGGGAGCCCTTTGCTATGCAGACGATTGTCATTCTACCTCATCAATGCCGTGAGCTACCTATCGCTGAGCCATATGGCTCTTTTTCGCGATCTAATAGATAAAAAATAATAATAATAATAAAAAAAAAAAAAAAAAAAAAAAAAAAAAAAAAAAAAAGAAAAAAAAAAAAAAAAAAAAAAAGAAAAATCTCTTCAACAGGTTCTACAATACGTCGCTTTACCATCCAAGCAGTGTTCTACAGATGGCTTTGGAGTTTGAAGAGAAATTTTCCTCCACATTCCTCAGAATAGGAATGATTTTGCTGATGCGCTAGCAACCTTGGCCTCCTTAATCAATATACATGACAAGGAAGACATGCCAACCCTCACATTCACAAGCAACAAAAAGCTCCAAATTTTATGGGAATTCCATTGAAAAGTATTGGATGACCTACCTCCCACCCAACATCCTTGGTATCAACACATCAAGAAGTACTTACGAGATGGATCTACACCACCGAGGCGAGCCCGACCGAGAAAAGGTAGATCCATCAACTTGCTATAAAATTCTACCCGAAATGAGATGCACTATACTAAAAGAGATGCAGAACGATGTCTCCTCGATGTTTGGACGAGGACCAAGCTCAGAGGCTATGGATGAAATCCTGGGGAAAGTATGTGGGCCCACAAATGAGCTGGCCTTTTTACTTGTAAAGAAGATCCTACAACAAAAAAGTCCGACTACGGTAATTCAAACAACACGACTTGGTTTTGAAGAAGATCATCGACAACCAAGCTTAGCCTAAAGGAAAATTCTCCCCGAATCTGGAAGGCCCGTTTGTTGTCAAGGAAGTATCGACAGAGGCGCTTTTTAGATTATGTGAAATGGACGACGATGAATTTCACATTTTATCAAATCGAACACCGTGAAATGGTACTATGTCTAAGGTTACCATCAAGCTTAACATCCCGGTTTTGGATCATCGACACCAGTCATTCCGGTTCTTTAACCCTTTACCACATACAACTCTTCCACACTTTGCCCCTCGTGGAAACATCCTTTCAAGCCATCACCGGCTTCACTACGATCATACCACTTAGGTCATCTCACCGCTAATTGAACCTCTTACGTCATATAGTCATACCCATACATGGGATCAAACTTTTCACACTTTCGCTTTATCCTCAACCTAGATCAAATTTTTTTTTCTCCCCGCAGCCCCGACTCCGCTTATGGGATCACATTTTTTCAACTCGCTCAAGGGTTAACCACGCCGACCGATCTCCCCAATACCCGGAGTACGTAGACAACCATGTTATATGGTCCGGCCTCACCACAAAAAAACAAAAACAAACATACTCCTATCCATAACCACATACGTAAACAAGTCCCAAGACACCAAAGATGGGTAGGAATACACACGATCGACGATCCATTCTCGAAAATCTCGAGACATCTCACCGTCCATCCATCAAGGAGGAGTTCGTAATACATCCAGATCACAAAGTCCCGGAGAAATAAGTTAATATCAAGCAAGTAGCAAGGCACAACTAAAAGGGAAGTGAATCAACATATATTTCCCCGCCATATATAATGTTGTTTGATATATACAATGTGTATCGTATACATGACAAAATGGCTGTTTACTGTGCAGCAGAAAATACAAGCCCATCTACAAATCAAGTGTATATGCGGGCTATCAAGTCCAACATGAATTCCTCTCGTAAGAAGGAGGTAACATCGTGATCTCCTACCCAAGGGTTTCTACATGAGCCAACAGATCCATCGCCAACTACATGCGATATCTCGGTGGATATAACGTCATCCCACTCAAAGAACAACGATATCCCCATGAAGTTAGAGCATCATCTCTCTAACAAAGCGACATCTTTACCGTAAAGAGTATCAACATCAAAGCCCACATCCACTACCCGTTAACCAGATGGTACAGATGTAAAAGCCTCTCATGATCTCTTGGCGCCTTATCACTCATCTATCAAAGCAACTATCCTGCATAACAAGTTTAGGTCGGGCAATTTCAAAATTAGCGACAACCGGATAGTGGATCCCTTACAACAAGATTGGGGGCAATCTCGGAAGCAAGGGACAACTCAACACTCGGGCATTTATCAATCATCCTAAAATGGAAAATGCACTAGTTAGCGCCATCAGCACGGTCCATCATTATCTCAATGGCGATTCAGATATTATTCACTCACGACTTCATCAACAAAGAGAGTTTCTCATATGAACCCTCAAAGATCAACACGAAAAGGATCGGGGCATTTTTCCAATTCCAAGAAATGGAAGGAGTTTAAGGCGAGATCAAGCTTCTCATCAAAAAGAAAGGGTGAACTCTCGAAAGAAATCATAGCGACATAAGCGCGCTCTCTCACGAAAAAGAAAGGGAAACTTCTCAAGAAAGTTCTTAACTCGTAAGTAAGGTCAACAACGAAAGGCCTAGCAAATGAAATCTACACACCATCAACATGCGTTAAGTCCTCACAAATCGAGACCTCTACACCGACGCTCAAATATGGGCAAATGAAAAGAATGAATTACACCCTCCGTGGATTTCAGAGACATTCAAGTCATCGGGCTCATCGGGTCATGAATCAAACGCTTAAGGAAATGGGGCACAAGCACCCAACATGAAAAGGAAACTCCAAATCACCTCAAAAGGGTGAGACATCGGTGGTTGTCATCAATCTAACGTAACATCAAAGTAAGTCTAGTGAAGTAATTCTGTGGAATATTACTTCAATCAAGGTATCGAAGATCCGTATTCTAAACCATTGCCATCAACACAACGCGACATCAACACAGCTTCAATGATGAAAGCTTCAGATACCACCGCTTAGAGTGGGAACCGGAAAAGTTTACGATCATCGCAGGATAGTCACCGCCAGAACTACCAAATAATACATCGGAGGGTCGGTGATTTCGTAACGTCATCCCCATCGAGATGTGGAAAACATCTCAACTTATCTTCATCAAACAAGCATCAACGATTAAATGCCAAACCATTGAGTCAACACCAAAGATAGGCATCAAGAATGATCGGTAAAGGTAAAAGATTTCATGTAATACATTTTAACATTCATCATAATATTCATTACATCATGATTTTTATCGATATGCGATATATATGTTTATGCGATATGCGATTTATGATGCGATATGCGTAAATACGATATACGTAAATGCGAAATGCGAAATGCGACGTATGAAGTCATGGGCGCGATTGGCCAAATGCTAAAAGCGATATGTGCGATGTGTGAAATACGATGTATGATTTATTTAACCGCGATTTGCATGAAAACATCATCACATTCATCATAAACATTCACTACATCATGATTTACATCATTGAAAATACCTTTGTCATGTTGTTTCAAGTTCATTATCTTTATCATGTCCATTCCATCGCATTGCATGAACATGATAAAGAGGGCATCTCAGAGACACTCAAATTTTTTTCATCATTATTAACATCGGCAGGAGGACAGATTCATCTTTTAAGAGGGAACCCTGAAAGACAATCCAAATCCATACCGGATACTACCGAAAGTTCATCATCAAACCCCGGATCGCAATCTGGGAGTAACCAAATCCAACCCTGAGATAACCCCGAGGCCTGCAGACACAACAATACCGACGACCACACACACCGGAGAAGACCGATTAATCTCGGAGATGACCCCGAGGTATCCAGTCTCAGTCCCAACCATGGGAATAGGTCAAGCCAACCTCAGAGATGACCCTGAGGATAGTCAAAGTCAACAGCAAGCCAACCTCAGAGATAACCCTGAGAAACGACTGCTACAACTGCGTGAAAACCAGAGATAACCCCGGGAGGGGCAAAATGGTCATTTTGCCAACTCAACTTCACTTCAAATCAAATACACTCATTTCAACTCAAAATACTTCAAAGGAAGTCCCACAAGAGCGATATCTTAACTCCCGAAAGAAACTACATACAAACGGCTCAACCGGATTCGCTCGAGGGAAACCCGGAATGCCATTTTGGTCATGGACCCATCTTCCTGGAATCAAAAAAGGTCAAATCATATATCATTGTGTAGCTCTTGAAAGAGCTTTTTTGAATGGTATGGGCACGCCCATCTGACTCCTTGATTGAAAGTTATGAGCGATCGAGTTTAACAAACGCACAGACGATTTTCGACACTGTGGGACCCACACCGCCGGGGCACCCGGGCACCACAGTACACTGCTACTAGGTGCCGCAGTAGACCTGCTGGCCCCCTCTATAAATATGGGGCTTGGGGTGCCCATTTTGTAAGAGAAAAGAGATGGGAAACCTCGCACAATTTGCTCGCACTCACCCCACACGTTGTATTTTCCCACTTTTAAACACCTGTGAGCTCATATATAGCCTCTTTTGTACCCACAAAAGCCCAGTGTTTACCCACTCTAAAGATATAGAAGCCTTTTTTATCAGTCAGCTGTAAGCCTTCTCACACACTTTAGAGTCTTTCTCTTCATCTTTGCACACACCCTCTCTACACGCTGAGAGTCGTGTTGCTTGTTTTTGCCTTGACTTCTATTCGTGGTTTCATTTCATCATATATATATATATATATATATATATATATATATATATATATATATATATATATTGACTAACATTATATAGTTATGCCTCGATTCGAGTTATACGATTTTTGCATTTCGCCTCGAGCGTTTATATATTTATATATATATATATATATATATATATATATATATATATCAACTGTATGTCTAACTTTGTTCGATGAGCCTAGATTTTATATCAATATATTTATATATATATATATATATATATATATATATATATATATATATATATATATATATATATATGCTACTGATACTTGCTCGATGAGCCCGATTTTATATATATTTATATTTATTATATATATATATATATATATATATATATATATATATATATATATATATATATGTATGTCGAACTGACGCTCGATGAGCCTCGATTTTACATCCTGTATGCATTTATTGCTTTATATATATATATATATATATATATATATATATATATATATATATATATGTCCCACTATATGATATCATATTTTACATCCCTGCATTTTTATTATATATATATATATTTATATATATATATATTATATATATTTATTTATTTTTCTTTTGTCCTACCGAGTTTTCTCCGTGGTGGTTGATAGCTTTTTAAATGCTTTTATTTACATTTCGATCCCCATGGAGGTGCTTGCTGGTGGTGGTGATCATGTCAGATATATATATTTATCAGCTTTTTATATATATACCGCTTATCGCTTTTATATAAATTGCGCATTTTTGTGAGCCTAGGAATCATGTGATCATGATTCATCCCATCGATCTAGATTCGGTTCTCGTGATGGACATTTTCAATGTAAGTAACTTTTGTAAATTATTTCTACGATGTCCGAATTTCCTCGATGGTTTCCATACCCACGAGGAAGTCGGCATTATTTTTGTATATTATTTTTCATACGGATGCCTCAGATCCGCCAAAATAAAATCAATCAAATTATCACTTAATAAAAATGGGAGTGTAAAAGGTCTCAATTCCTATTGAGCATCGTGGTTTGAAAAACCTCTTTATAAAACATCACCGCCATATCTTGTTAAAAACCTGAATTTTTACATAAATTCAAAACCCCGTATATAGGTTCGAACGAGGCCTCGCACAACTTCCATATAACAAAGACATCGATTCACACACACACACACACACACTCAGATAATAGTTTCTTGAAAAGAAAGGTCACCGTGGTAAACATTGGATGTCTGGGGTGCCTAACACCTTCCCCCGCATAACCAAGTCCCCTGACCCTAAACGAATCTCTCGCTTTCACCGACCAGTATATCGTTGTCACATCATCGGGTCAATGTGCAAACCTTTTATCTATTCAGGTTGGTACAACCATTTAAAAACCAACTGGCGACTCTTATCAGTCCCATCGTCGACATTATACATGTTTGACCTTTTTCACTTGTTTTTTCAAACAAATCTCACCTAAAATGAGAACACCAAAGAACAAGTAACTTACTCTTGGGGACTCAAAGAAAGACTTAAGGACACAATCCAAAAATCCCGACATCGCTTTTGCAGGATAAAATTCAAAAATGAATATGTCATATAGCATGTTATTATATACATTCCCTAAAGACTAAACTATGTAAGTCTTTCGCAGTAGGGAAGCAATCGGTCCAGATTACTCGCTTAAAGTCCAAGAAGGCATCGATCCCACCGTTAGCATGGCTACAACGGGCCACTGATGATACTACCTCTGCTTCTCGAGAGGAGTTTGAAGGATTAAGGAATCGAGCAGCGTAATTGGTTGTCTTTCTAAAAGAACAAAGTAAAAATACGCAGGGCCAGACAATGCCTACTCAACCAGAGTCCTTCACACTAGGGGGCAGTCAGGGCATTGGTAAAAAGATGGAAACCCAGATACCTAAACCTCATTCTAATAAAGAAATCACAAATCTCAGGGATGATCTAGAAACTAGGGATATAAGAAAGAAAGTCCAACAAATGGAGGATACCATCCGATCAATTAAAGGGACTAGAAATTATGGGAGTGTCACCTATTCAGATCTCTGTAAATTCCCAGGGGCTCAATATCCTACCAAATTCAAAGTCCCGGAGTTTGAAAAGTACAATGGGGCAGGAGATCCCAATACGCACCTAAAAGTGTACATTGGAGAACTGGGGTGTTATGCTGAAAATGAAAGCCTCAGAATGCAACTTTTTTAAAAGAGTCTCACTGGAGAAGCTAAAGCCCGGTATGCTTGACTTGACAATGCCAAAATCCACAACTGGGAAGAATTGGCCCACGCCTTTCTAAATCAGTACAGTTTTCAGTCACAAATGGCACCAGATCGATATTAAGTGACTAAAATGAAAAAGCAAAGTACTGAATCTTTTTGAGAATATGCCCAAAGGTTGAGACATCTAGCAGCACAAGTCATTCCATCAATGATAGAAACTGAGATGGTAATGACATTTATTGATATCCAAGAGGCTCCTTACTATGAGAGGATCCTAGTAGTATAGGAAAGCCATTTGCGAAAATGATCAAACACTACGAAATGGCAAGAGATGGGCTCAAGGTGTAAGATTAAAGACTTTATGCGTTGGAAGCAATGCCAAACATATACATTCCGCAAGTATGCGAGAGATCCTAAAGGGTACCCGATAAAGGTAATAAAGATGTATCCCTTGTTGTGCTGGGGGGCAAGCTAGAGGCCAAACTACATCCCCCATTTGGAAAATGCAAGACAATCTTCCATCTCAACAAATGAATCGCATTCAACCAATACCAGACAGAAAAGAAAATTTGAAAGAACGAAAATCGGGTATTCACTCCATCGGGCGATTCCTTGAACATGTACGGTGATATTAATGGATCATAAGAAAATTATCGAACTAGCTCCCCTCCGGAACCTGTGGAGCAAAAGATACAATCCAAACCAGAGATGTGCTTACCACTCAGGGTCTCCAGGACATAATACACAGGATTATTGGTCCTTAAAACATAAGATTCAAAATCTAATCGAAAGTGGCAGTATTGTGGTCGAACAACCTGACCAACAAAATATCAACACCAACCTTCCGTTGCGACATGATACAGAAGAAATAAACATGATCGGGTCAGGAAGCGCTGAAATTTATCCAATTCGTAAGTACATACGAAGGATGGAGGAATACCCCCAAAAGCACATAACAAATGTCCTAGAGTGGGAAGACTCGGAGGAGGGTATGCCAGTAATGCAAAAATTGGATGCGATCCAGAATCAAGTAAACTCACCGCTAAGTCGATAGTGCGCCAACATCAGGAAACAAGGCAATTTTTCACTCAACTATCAGAAAGCCTAGAGAAAAGGACTCCATAATGAGCCAGCTAAATGAAGAAGATCAAAGTAGGCTGGAAATACAAGAAAATGGGGATGATAAAATTGCTAGAAGATCTCGCCAGCGGAAGAACCAATCGAGGGAATGCGAATTCTCAAAGATAAAAGATCAAACAACCTCCAAAAGAGTCCGAAAATTCACCCCTCTGAGCAAATCCAAAGAAGAAATGCTACACTTTCTGATAAGCAAAGGAAAGATTACTGAGTTGCTGCCTCTTATAAAACCCAAGATAAAGAGTTATGATTCCACCAAGATATGTCTCTACCATTCTAACTCACTTGGGCATACGACTGAAGAATGCTGGTCTTTGTGACATAAAATCCAGGATCTCATTGAAAATGGAGAGCTGGATATAGAATTTCCCATGACCAAAAAAGGCGAAAAGGAAATAAAAAGCTTAAGATGTCCATTCGAGACAGGCAGTTCAAATGAGGTGAAGGCTATGTGCGACAATTCTGCCAGAGCAAAAGGTGGACTGATCCTGATGCAAGAAGTGACATAAGAGACAAAGACATCCCCAAAGGAGATTCCCCCGCCAACATCAAACGTCCTATGGTTCCAAGATATCAACCACGTTCCTAATCTTATCACCTTGGATGATGCGGAGGAAATACTAATCCTTTCCAAGGAAGAAAAAACCAAAAAGGAAAGTTCTTTGTAAGAAATGCAACAACAGTTCAAGAGAGATTTCCTGGTTGAATCCTTTGAAACCCATGAAGAAGGCGAAGGAATAGATGAAGAAAAAGGTGGTGAGATTGTCGGGGAATCCAACCCATTAAATAATCCAGAGTTCATCCCTTTTTGCAATGCGTCCATATCAAGCGTCCCTGAGGAATGTACAGAATCAGGAAGCGATCAAGTTATGTCCCATGGCGAAGACATTCGTAATCAAGGGTAACTCTATCACGAGCCCGAAGGCAACATAACCAATCGACAACCGGACTATCGTGCCTCAACTAGCTGAGAAGATGTAGATCCAGGGGATGAAGTTGCGAGTTCCAGAAAATGTTGGAACGGTATCACTTTCTTCGTAGTATGCCTTTTATTTTCCATGCATGTAAATAAATAAAAAAGAAAAAAAAACATCTCTACACTCTTGTCACCACTTACCCCTTTGAACCTTTTCAAACCAAAGCCTGAACTACGAAAGACCTTATCTCCTCTTTAATAGGAGTACGTAGGCAGCCATCAATGGTGCGGTCAACCCAAACAAACACTTCTCAAACACTTACACCCCAGACGATGATTTCCCAAACGGAATGATCATCATTCGGGAGAAGGAGGTTGATGATAGCCCCTCCATCATTGCAATTCCATTAAGACTTTGCCTCGATAATTGAGCAAAGACTTGCATTTCTTGACGATGAGGGTAAAAAGGGAAGAAACTCTCTCTTCCTTGTAGATAGCAATAACTGCTTACTTTTTCTATACAGTATTAGCAGTTACTTTTGTCATTACAGGCTAACACTTTGTGTGATTGAACAATGTTATATACTAAGTAAAAGCATATTTTATTTTAGGACTCTGAATTTAGATGTGCCTGTACTTGCTGATGAGGTGCCTATTCTCCACAAGGACTGTAACTTTGATGTAAAGTTGGGCTCAGACTTGATGGAAATACAAGAGGACTATGAAATACCTCAGGAGATCAAAGAATGGGTCGAAGACAAGCCCAAGCAAAATCTTGATCAAACCACCTCTTTTAAACCTCGGAACCTTAGAAAACCCCAAACAAATCCAAATTGGTACAGACCTCACTCAAAACCAAAGGAATGACATGGTTACTCTATTGACCCTATTCCAGGATGTGTTTGCATGGTCTCACAAAGATATGGTCGGTTTATACACGGACATTATCATTCATCGCCTTCCCATCAAAGGGGGATTTAAGCCGCTCAGGTAAAAGCTCAGGCAATTAAAACCTGAGTGGAAGTTAAAAATTAAAGAAGAAATTGTGAAACAATTTCAAGCCGGCATCATCATGGTGTCAACATAACCTGAATGGCTATCCAACATAGTCCCCGTGCCAAAACCGGGAAGGGAGGTGCGAGTTTGTGTGGATTACAGATATTTGAATAAAGTTTGCCTCAAAGATAGCTTTTATGTGCCATTCATCCACATACTCATTGACAATACAGCTTGATACGACATGTACTCCTTTCTTTCACGATTGTTCTGGGTAGTACCATCAAATCATGGTTCTTTCAAGATGATCATGAGAAAACTTCATTCATCACGCCTTGGGAGCCCTTTACACTGTACCGATCATTGTCATCGGCCTCATCAATGCCAGAGAGCTACCTATCGGTGAGCCATATGGATCTTTTTCGCGATCAAATAGATAAAAAAATAAAAAAATAAAAAGAGAAAAAAAAGAAAAAGAAAAAATGAAAGTCAATAACGAAAGGCCTAGCAAATGAAATCTACACCATCAACATGCGTTAAGTCCTCACAAATCGAGACATCTACACCAATGTTCAAATATGGGCAGCGAAAGAATGAATTACACCCTCCAGGGATTTCAGAGACATTCAAGTAATCAGTTCATCTGGGTTGCGAATCAAACGCTTAAGGAAATGGGGCACAAGCACCCAACAGCGCAAGGAAACTCCAAATCACCTCGAAAAGGGTGAGACATCTGGTGGTTGTCATCAATCTAACGTAACATCAGGCGAAGTCTAGGGTAGTAATTCGTGGAATATTACTTCAGCGAAGGTATAGGAATATCTAGTATTCTAAACCATTGCCATCAACACAGCGCGACATCAACATAGTTCAGCGATGAAAGCTTCGTATACCACCGTTAGAGTGGGAACCGGAAAATTTTAGCGATCAGCAGGATAGTCACCGTTGCAACTACCAACGAATACATCGGGAGGGTCTAGTGATTTCAGAACGTCATCCCCATCAGAGATGTGGAAAACATCTCAACTTATCTTCATCAAACAAGCATCAGCGATTAAATGCCAAACCATTGGAGTCAACACCAGCATAGGCATCAGCAATGATCGGTAAGGGTAAAGAGATTTGTGAATACATTTTAACATTCATCATAATATTCATTACATTGCAATTTTTGATATGCGATATGCGATTTGTGATGCAATATGCGAAATACGATATGCGAAATGCGAAATGCGATGTGCGAGTTGCGAAGTGCGATTTGGCCAAATAAGAAAAGCGATGTGCGATGTGCGAAATACGATGTGCAATTTACGAACTGCGATTTGCGAAAACATTATCACATTCATCATAAACATTCACTACGTTGCAATTTACATCATTGAAAATACCTTGTCATGTTTCAAGTGTCTACTAATCTTTATCATGTCCATTCCATTGCATTGCATGAACATGATAAAGAGGAGCGTCTATAGACACTCGAAATTTTTTTCAACTGTTACTAACATTGCAGGAGGACAGATTCATCTTTTAAGAGGGAACCCTGAAAGACAATCCAAATCCATACCGGATACTACTGGAAGTTCATCATCAAACCCCGGATCGTAATCTGGGACTAACCAAATCCAACCTCGGAGATAACCCCGAGGCCTGCAGATACAATACCGAACCACACACCAGAGAAAACTGATTAATCTCGGAGATGACCCCGAGGTATCCAGTCTCAGTCCCAACCATGGGAATAGGTCAAGCCAACCTCAGAGATGACCCTGAGGATAGTCAAAGTCAATAGTAAGCCAACCTCAGAGATAACCCTGAGAAACGACTGCTACAACTGTGCAAGAACCGGAGATAACCCCGGGAGGGGTAAAATGGTCATTTTGCCAACTCAACTTCACTTCAAATCAAATACACTCATTTCAACTCAAAATACTTCAAATGAAGTCCCACAAGAGCGATATCTTAACTCCAGAGCGCAAACTACACGAAATGGCTCACCGGATTGCCTGAGGGAAACCCGGGAATGCCATTTCGGTCATGGACCCATCTTCCTGGAATCAAAAAAGGTCAAATCATATGTCATTGTGTAGCCCTCGGAAAGAGCTTTCCGGAATGATATGGCACGCTTCCATCAGACTCTCGGATTGAAAGTTATGAGCGACCGAGCGAACAACGCGTACGTACTTCGACACGGTGGGACCCACACTGCCTGGGGCACCCCGGGCAGCCGCAGGTACACCTGCTACTAGGTGTCATAGGTAGACCTGCGGCTCCCCCCTCTATAAATATGGGGCTTGGGGTGCCCATTTTGTAAGAGAAAAAGACGGGGAAACCCTGCACAATTTGCTCTGCACTCGCCATATAGTGTATTTTCCCACTTTTAAACACCTGTGAGTTCATATATAGCCTCTTTTTTACCCACAAAAGCCCAGTGTTTACCCACTCTAAAGATATAGAAGCCTTTTTTAGCGATCAACACATTGTAAGCCTTCTCACACACTTTAGAGTCTTTCTCTTCATCTTTGCACACACCCTTCTACACGTTAAGAGTCGTGTTGCTTGTTTTTGCCCGAACTTCGGTTCGTGCTTTCATTTCAGTCTGTATATATATATATTATATATATATATTTACATATATATTGACTAACATTATTGAGTTATGCCTCGATTGAGCCTGACTTTGGCCCGAGTGTTTATTGCTTTAATATATATATACTTATATATATCAACTTTCATTCGGACTTTGTTCGATGAGCCTGAATTTTGATGCAGTGCGTTTACTCACTTTTATATATATATACTTATATATATCAAGCGTGTGTCGGACTTTGTTCGATGAGCCTGAACTTGATGCAGTGCGTTTATTCACTTTTATATATATATATATATATATATATATATATATATATATATGTACATTTATATATATGAAGCTGTGTGTGGGACTGCATTCGATGAGCCCTGGATTTTATATCCTATGCGTTTACTCGCTTTTTATATATATATATATATATATATATATATATATATATATATATATATATATATATATATATAAACTAGTAAGAGCGGAAATATATATATATATATATATATATATATTTCCGTCTTGCTGGAGTTTTCTTCGTAAATGTGATTGATAGCTTTTAATGACTTTATTTACATTTCTCGATCCCCATGGAGGTGCTTCGTGGTTGGTGATCATGTCCGTATATATATAATTATCGCTTTTATATATATACCTGTTTATTACTCTTATATAAATTACAACATTACAGGCGCCTAGAATCATGTGATCATGATTCATCCCATTGGATCTAGATTCGGTTCCGTGATGGACATTTTCAAATTATGGCGACTTGTAAATTATTATGCGATGTCTGAATTTCCTCAGATGGTTTCCATACCCACGAGGAAGTCGGCTTTATTTTTGTATATTATTTTCGTACGGATGCCTCGCATTCGTCAAAATAAAATCAATCCAGTCGATCACTTAATAAAAAATGGGAGTGTAAAAGGTCTCAATTCCTATTGAGCATCAGGGTTTGAAAAACGTCTTTTATAAAACATCACTGCCATATCTTGTTAAAAACTAAATTTTTACATAAATTCAAACCTTGTGTATATAGGTTCGAACGAGGCCTCGCACAACTTCCATATAACAACACATTGACCCACACATATACATACACACTCAGATAATAGTTTCTTGAAAAGAGGCAGTCACCGTGGTAACATGGATGTCGGGGGATGCCTAACACCTTCCCCCCGCATAACCAAGTCCCCGGACCCTAAACGAATCTCGGTTTCACCGACCCATATATTAGTGTCACCTAACTGGGTCAATGTGCAAACCTTTTATCAGTTGTGTTGGTACAACCATTTAAAAAACCAACCATCGTCGACATTATACATGTCGGACCTTTTTTACTTGTTTTTTAAAACAAATCTCACCTAAAATGAGAACACCAAAGAACAAGTAACGGAAAGGGACACCCAAAAATCCCGACGTCAACAATGACATGGGATAAGAGGTTGTACGAAGCCAGGAAGATGGGTCCATGACCAGATCTTCAAGTCTTCAAATTCTATCCGGTGTGTTGTCTTGTGTAGTAGTCACTCGGGATTTGAGCTATGGTTCTTGTGGGACACTTCTGTATGAAATGTGGGTTGAAGTATTGTTGAGATGGTGTGAATTTAGTATCAAGGTGACAAAATGACAATTTTACACCTACCGGGGTTATCTCCGGCTCTGGGCTGATGTAGCAGTCGTTGCTCAGGGTTATCTCTGAGATTGGGCTGCTGTGAGTACTGAATGTCCTCATGGTTGTCTCTAAGGTGTGCTTGACCTCTCGAGGTTATCTCCGGGATTGGAATTGAGCACCTCGGTGTTGTCTCCAAGGTTAAAACTGACTTATTTGGGGTTATCTCCGGAACTAGAACTGCTTCCCTCGGGGTTGTCTCCGAGGTTGGAACTGAATCTCCCGAGGTTATCTCCGGGACTGGAACTGAGTATCTCGGGGTCATCTCCGAGACGAAAAATTAAGGATCCCGGGGTTGTCTCCGGGATTGAGTTGATTTGACTTCCAGGGTTATCTCTGGAAGACGATTTTGCCCTCTTACAAAATGAGTAACAGAAATACAAATTTTTGAGTGTCTACAAGGGGTAATATTCACTCGGGTACTATTCATGGATACGGTATTATTCATACGTACAATACTATTCATACGTACGATACTATTCATGAGTACTATTCATAACAGAATTTAATTTTTTTTTTGTCCAAATTATTTTTAATACATGAATATCATTCTTGAATTTTACTCAACAATTAATTATCGTGTTGATAATTTGGACATTCTTAAACTCTGGATAAATTGAATTATAAATCCCTAATATTTATTCTTGATCTCACTTGATTGATTCCTTATATTATTGTCATCGTCCTCATGTTTATATTGTGGTGAAAGTCATCTTTGGCCCGTAGTGCATAGATGGACTGTTGATTGGTATGATTATGACCATGAATTTGTGTATTAGTATAATTATGACCTGAAATGTTACAGACAAATGATGTGGTAAAAGTCATCTTTGGCCCGTAGTGCATAGATAGACAATTTTTTGGCATGATCATGACCACTGGTGATACTAACGAATATCATTGGCCCGTAGTGCATGGATAATTCGGTGATGTGGATTATTTATTGAGTTGTGTTACAGAGATAAAATATTGATGATGAACTTTTAAATCATAGAAGATAGTAGACAGCATGCTCTACTTGACTCTTCTAATGAATTACTTGTTCCGCTGCAGTTGTTGATCTAAAGTTGTTGTCTATTGTATTCTATCAGATTTTATACTGTTGAAGACTAAGAATAATTTATTCTACATTATCTTAGTCATAATATTCTTTACTGGCTAGTTGAGCTCACCCTTTTCTTTCATTGTTCTCTTTAGGAAATGAGAATATAGCTGAGACTAATCGGGGAATGGAGTGATGGTCCAAGATGGTGTCTATAGTAGTCCTCACTATTCTATAAATAATGTGATAATAATTATAATGAGGACTTCATTTAAGTTTGGATATTGTCTACGAGACAATATTTGTATTAAAACTCACAGCTTACGTTTTGTCATATTTTACACGACAGTTGATAATTGTATAAATTAAGTTTGTATTTAAATTATGTATCATGTATTTGGCGACTCAGAATGGGTTGTATGGACCTATTTTGGGGGCGTCATAGTTGGTATCAAAGCTTAGGGGTATGATCCTTAGCAGAGATTTGAGGCTAAAACTAGGAGGGGAGAGACAAATAAATCCTTCGCTAGTGTGTCCTACCTAAGCTTATTTGTAATTTAATTGGTCGGTCAGAATTTAGGGATAATATATGACATGTCAATTTCTTTAATTAAACCTTGTTTTATGGAAGTATTTAAGAATGACATCTGAAAATCAAGAGATGAACTCATATAGAGTTTTAAGTGATGAATCGAGGAGATTCATTTAAAGAATAAATATTGGAGTGTAATATCTTGTTATAACAAAGATTTTTATTGGGGAGCACTAATTAAGTTATTAAACTTGATTGTAGGATGTCAGGCGAAGATGAAATTAGAGATATCCATGTGATGAGTGAAGAATTAATAGTTGCACCCGAGCTAGTCGTAGAGGTAGCAGCTGAGAGTGAGAAAGAAGAGGAACCTGTGGAGGATTTATTAGTAGAATTTTATGATTGAAATATAGAACTGCAAGATCGTATTCGTGAGTTAGAAGAGCAGGGTGAAGAACGGTAGGCGGTCGTGGAACAAAGGGATGCAACAATTCAAGATTTTGCTACCCGATATGCGATGCTTGAATAGAAGCTCTCTTTGGCAGAGTATATGATAATATAGCTGAAATATGAGAATGCAAATGTCAAAGATCATCTGAAAGAAGAAACAACTGAACGAGTGAGAATGGAGGATGCATGGGTAAAAGCCACACGATGCGTTGATATGATATATATTTCTCTTTTTGGACAGCAATTGGGATAACCCAACATCGAGTTTTAAATTACCCTGTACAGAGCGGTCAACCCCAATTTGATATGGATCGAAGATTAATGATTCAGATCATGGATCAGGAGTACGACGAAGCAGTTGAGCGTGGAATATGCCCTATATCGAAGTCAATTCCAGCGGTAATGATGTCACCAAAGGCTATCCTAGACAAGTCAAAGTTGGTGGATCAATGGAGAGCGTTTTTTATGACTTCCCATAAAGCGAGGAACCCGAACGAAGTTATCACGGGTAAGCTAATCATAAATTCTTATGAATTCTATACCTTATTAGATATTGGTTCTACCCATTCTTTTATTTCACCTGCTTGTGCTCAACGTTTAAATTTGACCCTTGAGAAATTAGATTTTGACTTATTTGCTGAAACTCCATTAGGAGAAACCTTCATTACATCCATTGTTAATAAATTTTGTTCGATTCAAATTGGCACCCTCACATTACCTATTGATCTCATCTCTTTGAAAATACTTGCATTTGATGTAATTTTAGGAATCGACTGGTTAACTACTCATCATGCAAAAATTGATTATTTTCGTAAAGTTGTTAGCTTTCATATTCCTAACCAACCTGTTATGCGAATTCAAGCAATCAAACCACTAAAGTCAATCACTGTCATATCAAGCCATAATGTCATTCGTTTATTGAAAATGGATGTCAAGGTTTCTTAGCCCATGTTATGGATTTAAACAAAAATACTTCAGATTTGAATGATATTACTATTGTTAATAAATTTCTTGACTTATTCCCAGAAAAACTTCCTGGCCTACCCCCAGAGCGTGAAATCAGATTTTGTATTGACCTTGAACCCGGTACAAAACCCATTTCTAAAAGCCTTAAATATTTCTTCAACTAAAACGAACGTATCATACGCCAAAGACGTTGACTTGAGATGTTAAAAGATTACGACCATACCATTCAATACCATCATGGAAAAGTGAACGTGGTAGCTGACGCGTTTAGTAGAAGATCATATGCGGGTATGAATGCGATGTTGTTAACACAAAGACCCCTTTCGTATGACTTACAAATGATGGAGATAGAGTTAAAGACTCTAGGAACCCACATGATGATGTCAAATATACGAGTATAACCAACTTTAATCGTTAAAGTTAAAGTTGTGGCTATAGACTCGTCTTACCGTCAAGTATGTCCCGTGTTTATAACGTTTTTCACATATCTATGTTACGTAAAAATGTGAAAGACCTAAACCACATTATTGAATTAGAACCAGATGAGATAGTGGAAGATTTAACGTATGAAGAGGTACCTGTTAAAATCTTAGATAAGAAGGAACATATTGTACGCTCAAATATTATACCTCAAGTCAAAGTTTTGTGGAGAAATCACCATATTGAGGAAATGACCTGGAAGTTAGAATCTGAAATAAAAATAAGGTATCCTCACCTCTTCGACATACCAGGTACGTACACCAATTTCGAGGATGAAATTTCATAAGAAATGGAGGTTGTAAGACCCCAACTTTTTATGAATAAAGATTTAATTTTCTCTAAATATTATTTTGAATAATAAGGTGTGATATGATACAATGCTATAGTTATGGGTAATATGTGCAAATTTTGCAAGTTAGCAAGTTGTCATAAAATATTCGTTTGGTTGGGGAATAATCTTTTTATCGGGAATATCCGTACGACAGCACAATCATTAGTGGACCCCACATAATTGAATGAATGTCGAATATAGAAAGCGACAAAAATAACCTTTTTATAAAAATAACGGCAAAACTTTTACCGTTAAACTGTTAAAATATCCATTGATAAAAAATACGAATACTGGCGTGGCAAAAAATAATACACGGTATTATATGCATAAAGATCTCTTATTATTGATGCTTACGTAAGAAGTCACTCAGTTTTATTCAATTATTGCAACAATAGTTACTGCATAGTATCTCATACAATTGATTTAATTATTGTCACAGTATCATTTGCACAATATTTTATATTATTAAATCAATAATTGAGACGACACAGTTATTCATATTATTATTTGCATTATTGACAATGTCTAGAAAGTTCTGTCGAGGAAAGTGGTTAGGTTATTTAATTGCGCGCCAATAAGGAAAAATTATTATCAGAAAGCCCCTTCTTTCCTGGGAATGATCTATCTGTCAATATTGTGAGTTATAATATTAATGATGAATAATTTTTGAAAGATTAAAAATATGTTTATTAAAGATAAGTGATTTGTGATAAATATTTATTCAATTTTTGGTAAAAATAAAGGGAATTGTCATGAAGTATTTGTTTTAAGTTTGGCTTATTACATGGACCCCCACTTACTCATTTTTCAAAATCGCCGGTAGAAAGTTATTTTAGATTTATTTTATTATTATTATAATAGTAATAAAACATAAAACTTTTTATATAAAACAGAATACTTTTTATATTATATATAAAGTTATTCATTTTATTAGATTATAAATAGAATATATTATATTTTATTTAAAGTTTTTATTTTATTAGAATATTTTATTGCACGAATGAATAATAGTAAAATCGATTGCATGCGAATTAAGCTTAGTGAACTTCGCCCGTGAATTCCTTTACTGTGCATCCGTGATTTTCTTAAATAGTGTCATGTCATTCTCCTATAAATAGGATGCTTAGTTAATAAATGAAAATCACACCAGAATCAGAGAATTCTTCTTCTATAATATTGTGCGTAATTCTTTTGAGTATAAAAAAACTTTGAGTAGCAAATAGTGCAAGTTTTCCTCAAGAATATCTCCGATATACCAGTCAGAAGTAGTCTCCTACTAAGGTAAGGGGTATTATTTATTTCATATTCGTAAGAGATATTATTTTTCGTATTCGTAAGGAATATTATTTTCGTTCAATATTCGTAAAGGATATTATCTTTTTTCAATATTCGTAAGGAATATTATTTTCGTTCAATATTCGTAAGGGATATTATTTGTGTTCAATATTTGTAAGAAATATTATTTTCTTTCATACTCTATAGTATATAAGTAATATTATTTCGTTACATATTCCTAAATCTACACTTATTTTGATAAGTATTGCTTCTATAATCCCTGAAATTAGTAGAATATCTTTGAATTTTGTGCTTCATCTAGTATCATTTCATTGAAATATTGGTCTGAACTTTCTTATTAAATTTCAATATTTTCATTCAGGGTACTATTCACGGGATACTATTCATGGATACGGTACTATTCATACGTACGGTACCATTCATGAGTACTATTCACAAAAGAATTTAATTTTCTTTTCTGTCTAAATTATTTTTGATACATGAATATCATTCTTGAATTTTACTCCACAATTAATTATCATGTTGACAATTTGGACATTCTTAAACTCTAGATAAATTGAATTATAAATCCATAATATTTATTTTTAATCTCACTTGATTGATTCTTTATATCATTGTCCTCATCCTCATGTTTATATTGTGGTGAAAGTCATCTTTGGCCTGTAGTGCATAGATGGACTATTGATTGGTATGATTATGACCAAGAATTTATGTATTGGTATAATCATGACCTGAAATGTAACAAACAAATGATATTGTAAAAGTCATCTTTGGCCCGTAGTGCATAGATGGATAGTTGGTTGGCATGATCATGACCACTAGTGATACTAACGAATATCATTGGCCCGTAGTGCATTGATAATTCGGTGATGTGGATTATTTATTGAGTTGTATTACAGAGATAAAATATTGATGATGAACTTTTAAATCATAGAAGATAGTAGACATCATGCTTTACTTGACTCTTCTAATGGATTTCTTGTTCCGCTGCAGTTGTTGATCTAAACTTGTTGTCTATTGTATTCTATTAGATTTTACACTGTTGAAGACTAAGGATAATTTATTCTATATTATCTTAGTCATAATATTCTTTACTGGACTAGTTGAGCTCACCCTTTTCTTTCATTGTTCTCTTCAGTAAATGAGAATATAGTTGGGACTAGTCGGGGAATGGGGTGATGGTCCAAGATGGTGGCTATAGTAGTCCTCACCATTCTATAAAATAGTGTGATAATAATTGTAATGAGGACTTCATTTGAGTTTGGATATTGTCTACGAGATAATATTCGTATTAAAATTCATAGCTTATGTTTTGTCGTATTTTACACGACAGTTGATAATTGTATAAATTAAGTTTGTATTTGAATTCTATACCATGTATTTGGCGACTCAGGATGGGTTGTATGAATCTATTATGGGGGCGTCACATAATTCTTTTTAGGATTTGAATTTCTAGTTCTCATAGGATTTAGAACTTTGTCGAGCACTATAAATAGATGTAGTAGTCAGGGTTTTATGAGCACTGAATATTCGATCATCTATCATCTACATCACTGGAGTGCAGACTTGAAGGCATTTCGAGCTAAATTCTCTTTGTTAGTTCTCAAGGATGTTAAACCTTAGACTAAAAGACAATTTTCACCCCAAACTTTACACCCATGTTGACTTTTGTATCCCAAATTGAAAAAAGTGTCTAAGTACACCCCCAAACTTCAATTAAACGTAATAGAAAGCACACTTTTGTGAGTCAACCGGTCAAAAGTGACCAGCTAAGGCTGTAATGTTTATTATAGAGGGGTAAGTTTGGTAGTTTACATTTATGCCAAATTGCAGTTACATTTACACCGGATATTTACTCATGTTGGTTATCAAACAAATATCCCCAAATCAGTTGGGCTAGGGTTTGCGATTTGAAGGAGAAGTGGAACAATGAGTGATTCACGATTCTTGAGGGAATCAGAAGACAATGACGTTTATGGAGTGAAGGGTGTCCCAGAATACCATAAGTGCTTCAAAGAATTTCTTGAATAATGGGTTGGTGTAGTTTAATGTGTTCTTTTTGTAGTTTATTGACTTCTTTTTGTTGTAAACTGGAATGGTATCCATCATTGAATTGTATAAAGTGTGGTAGTGGACCCTTTTGATGATCAATATATAAGATTCTTTACTCTTTTCTTACAATTTTTGGATTTTAGTCAATTAAATATGATATGGTCCACACATTTAACTGACAGTGTTTACTTTGTGGTTGTGGCTATGCAAGCAATAAGGAATATTTTATAGTCAAATTTTTTCATAGTGGACACTTTGAAGAGAGCTCGCATAAACAGGATGTGGGAGGTACTTTTAATTTTTTTGATTTTTGTCATCCTGATTAACTGTTTTGGTTCGACAAATGACTACAGTGAATATGCACATTGCAAAGGAGTGTTGAATTTGCTCAATGTCAGGGCATACCAATGTTGTTTGTCTAATATTGAGTGAGGATGAAACTATGCAACAAGACAATGATGTGGGGACATTTTTAGGACATCGTCAACATAAATATGATCCTTAGGCAAAAACTCACAATCCCGGATTGAGAGATCATCCTAAAATGAGATGTGAAGTACCTGCTAATTCTGGAACATATATGGAGGATATGATCAAAGAATTCATGAATCAGACGCAAAAGTTCCAACAAGAGACAAGAACTTCCATCCACAGGTTGGAGAATCAGATGAGTCAACTTGCTACGATAATTATTAGTTTGGAATCTTAAGGCTTAGAGAAGTTACCTCCTCAAATTGTTGAGAACGTAAGTGTAATTACCCTGGAATGTAATGAGGAGGAGCAAGAAGATATAGTGCTTACTTCAGAGACATGCAACAGTGCCATGTGTGAAAATGTAGTGTCCAAAGTCGACACAAAATTTGTTGAGGAGAAGGAACAAGAGTAAGAGGAGAATAATTTGATAAGTTCTGTAGATTTTCACAAAGAGGATATAGATGATACATTTGTGAAACAGTAAAAATAGTGAATGATAAACATCATGGGACCTTAACCATGGAATTGGATTATGCAAATGTCATGTTCGGCATATATGAAGTCAAAAGGTATCTTGGTAATGTTAATTCTGTTTTTGCTATTGATGTTATTGACTTTATAGTGCTGGAATCTATTAAGAAACTATACAAGGAGGATTTGAGGGCTGGAATGGAGCAAAACCATGATCTAAAGGATGCTCCTAATGAAGTGAAATTGTTATCACTCCACTTGAAGTACACAAGTCCAATTACATAGAATGAGAAGTATGATGTCAAGCCAATGATAATAAACAAGGGCAGTTGCTTGGGAGGCAACCCAATAACTCAGATTTGATTTTTTCTATCCCTTTACTTTTTAGTTTGATAACTGGATGATTAATTAGTAGTTACTTTCGTCTTTGCATGATTTTCTTAAATTTGGGAACAATGTAAGGTTTGAGTGTGGGGGAAGGTTTAGGTAGGTATAGTAATCAATCCATTTTTTTATGAGGAATTTGAAAAAATGATGGCTTAAAATTTTTGAATTTTTTTGCTTTGGTTTCATGATTCTATTTGGCTAAGTTTTCAAAGGTTAAAGTCGAAGATTGAAAATTAATGCTAAATTTCAGAATCTGTTTGATGCTTAATTAGTTAATGAATGATAAAAACTAAGTCATGATCTATAATAATTTATTTGAATTGAATTTGTGATACATTAGCACTCGAATATAAGAAGTATGATGTTGGTCGTTTTCACAATCAATAAAACACGCGCAAGTATACGCGGTCAACAAGTAATATATGATAAGTTGAGTGTCGTACCCACGAGGACAAAGTGGTAGGTGATAGTCAAGTACTAAGATTGGTTCAATATAGTCTTATTCAAACAAGTAATAAAAGATGGTGTGTTAAACTATATGCTTAAAAACAGTAGAAATAAGAGATGGAGTTGCACAAGAAATTCAAGCTAGGATCACAACTCTCCTAATGCGTCGTCTAATCTCCTAACTCTCCACATTACAAACAAATCAAAGGAATGGCCAACCGAGAACAGTAATTACACATAAGCCTCTTTCAAAATTCAAATGTACATCCCTAGCTAGATGAATCATAATATTTCTATGGTGAAAATAACTAGACTAGGGTCATTAAGCTTAATCTCAAGGGCAACACAAGGCAAATAGAGATATGTCTATCATATTATGCAATTTATGCAGACATTCCCATAGGCATGGTCATAACAAGTCTTCTTGCATTTAAGGGTTAGATATTAATATCCATTTTTCAATATCCATTAATATCTATATCAATTTCTTTGTCAAGCAATCAATCAATAAACATTCAATACAATAACCCATTTCAAAATGATTCATTAATATAAATAGGAGAGAAAGTCAATTAAGCTAAACAATATGTTACATTGCAATCCTAGAAATGGAATTAGTTCATAACTATGGTACTAATACACATTTTTAAATTGTTCAACATGCTCAATAATACACTAATGAATAAAAATTTTGGATAAAGAAAACTCCTTTTGTGAAGTTTTCTGGCTCCAAGTCTTCTCTTCCCCGTGTAGATTCTGAGCTATGAAGGATGCAATGGTCTTTTCTTTCTTGAGGATCAGCTTCTTTCTCTTCTAAACTAAGAAAACATAAAAAAACTCCTAATATATGCTCTTCTCTGTGATGGAGGTTGCAGCTCTGATAAGATATCTCTCTTTCTTTTCTTTTTAGGTCATTAAGACCTAATCTCGCTTCTGAGACTTGGAGGAACTGCCAGCCAAGATTAAGCTTGGAGCAGTCTTTGCGGTACCACATCAAGACAAAAAGATCGGAACTCGTCTTCTGCAAAGACTAGTTTATAAAAGAAGCTGGGAATCGCAAAGACACAGATTAAAGATCAGTATCTATGTAAAAGGCGTGCAGTGTGATAATTTTGACCTTTTTGCTCCTTAAAGCTAAAAATGAGCTAATAAGCCCTGCAACACAAAGATTAAGCAAAATAATAACAAAATATATATAAAAGTTAAATAAACTATGGAGAACAGACAACCTCTTAAGCCACTGAGGATTTGATTCGCGGGTATAAATCCCACTTATCAAATACCCCCAAACTTAAGCCTTTGCTTGTCCTCAAGGAAACTATCTGAACATTCACATCCACAGTAATGTAAGACGCGAATGAAATCTAAAACTATATACTAGCATCATGGCTTCTAAGAAAAATTATAGTCACTCTCAGAGAACAGGACAAACACATATATGAATGAGGGTTTAATATCAATTTTTAAGCATAAGACTGTACTCGATCCATTCTATGTATGTGTGTGAACACCAACCATCCTGACTAATCATAGCTCAAAATAAGCTCACATAATCGATTGTAGAAACCAATATGAAAACTTAGTAACTTAAGGATTCAACAAGCATTAAGAACAAGACGCAGATACAAGAAAAGATCAAAAGGCTCTAGCATGAAGACGTTAAAATCTTACTTGAATAGTGCTTAATTACCTTAGGTTATTTAGAGCTACCCATTAATGAGCTTTTGATCAATTACTCCTAAGCCAGATGACTTTAGGGCAATAGGTGTAGAACACCCCTATGAATCTATTAACTCGAGCAACAAAGGCCACATAATCAACTTAAGCCAAATTAGACTTTACGAAATCCGAGAATTCTTAGGTGAGTGCATTTTATGCTCTATTTAACCCTAAGCCCACTTTTATGGGCGAGTGCATTTTACGCTCCATCTCACTTAAGTCTGCGTTTATGGGCGAGTGCGTTTTGCGCTCCATCTCGACCCACCGCAAGATTTTTGTTTTTTTTATTAAACATGCCAGATGTGACTCCCCCAAAACAGGTATACATCACTCATCTTGAGTCTCCAAATACATGGTACATAAATCAAATACAAACTTCTTTTATACAATACGACAACAACGTAGCTTAGAGTTTTTACACGAATATTGTCTCATAGACAGTATTCAAACTCAAATGAAGTCCTCATTACAATTATTATCACATAATTTCACAGAATAGTGAGGACTACTAAAGCCACTTATCCTGGACCGTCACTCTGTTCCCCGACTCGTCCCAGCTATATTCTTATTTTCTGAAGAGAACAATGAAAGAAAAGGGTGAGCTCAACTAGCCCAGTAAGAAATATTATTACTAAGATAATGCAAAATAAATTATCGTTAGCCTTCAACAGTATAACAACTGATAGAATATAATAGACATCAAGTTTTATATCAATAACTGAAGCGGAATAAGCAATCCATTAGAAGAGTCAAGTAGAACATAATGTCTACTATTTCCTCTAGATTAAAAGTTCATCGTTAATATTTCATTCCTATAATACTCATCAACAGTTCTTTGTTATACCCAAGATAAAAAGAACTCTCATTACCTGTCTTCACCTGAACCACCAAAGATTATAGTTAAATCCACAATTAATATTTATAATCATATAAATCAACAGTTTCTCCTTGCCACAAAGGATTAATAGAACGCTTACTCAATATCCTTACCCAAAAGGCTAAAGATATTCAAATGTAATAACAATGATCATACCAATCAGTTGTCTTCTTTGCACTACGGGTAAAAGATATTCAACTATAAAACCAATGGTCATGATCATACCAATCAATTACCTACCAATGCACTACAGCCAAAGACATTCAACTGTTAACTAATGGTCATGATCCTGCCAATCTTATCATCAAATTATCCATGCACTACGACCAAGGATATTCGTTAGTATCACCAGTGGTCATGATCATGTCATACACCTGTCCATCTTTGCACTACTGGCCAAAGTTATCAATCAACAGTTCATCTTTATATTACGACCAAAGATATCAATCAACTGTTCTTCTTTGCACTACGGGCCAAAGACATACAACTGTAAAACCAATAACCAACAGTTCGTCTACACATAAGCCAAAGATGACTTTCATCACAATATAAGCATGAGAATGATGACAATGATATAAGCATTAATCAAACAAAATCAAGGATAAATATTAAAGACTTTAAATTTATTCAGAGTTTAAAAATATCCAAATTGTCAACATGATACTGCTTTGTGGAGTAAAATTTAAGAATAATATTCATATATCAAAAATAATTTAGACATAAAAGAAATATATTTTTCGGGTGAATAGTACCCTATAAATAGTACTTCGAAAATAGTACCTCGTGAATAGTACCCTGGCATAAAAAGTGTCACAAATATCCGAGTGAATAATATTCTAGTAAATAATAATCGGGTGAATAGTAACCTGTGAATAGTAACTTGTGAATAGTACTCCGGCACGAAAAGTATCCCGAATACCCGAGTGAATAATATTCGAGTGAATAGTAACCCGTAAATAGTAACTCATGAATATTACTACGTGAATAGTACTCATAAAAGGAAAATACAAAAGAAAACAATATTCCATGACGAGTACAAAAGAAATGATATCTCATACGAGTATAATAGAATATATGAAACTGCAAATGGATTTTTCACAATTGCATGCAGTAATCCGTGAGATGATCATTTCCATAATTTAATAAAGAATGAATCTGAAGGGTCATTCACCATACATACTGATGAGTCCACGTGAGATGAGTTATTCCAATGTAATAATAAAGAATGGAATAATGAGAAGAATTTCACCATGCATACAGTGGTCCAAGATAGACGAGTTATTCCAATGGAATAATAAAGAATGGAATAATGAAGAATTGGGCATACTGATGAGTCAGCGTGATACAAGTTATTCCAAAGAATAATAAAGAATGAAATAATGAAGAATTTCACCATGCATACGGTGAGTCAGCATGATACTGAGTTATTCCAATGAGAATAATAAAGAATGGAATAACAACCCTTACGAGTATTGAAAGAAAATAACTCTCTTCATGAATACGAAAGAAATAATACCCTTCACGAATATTAAACGAAAATAATATTCATACGAATATTCATACGAATACGAAAAATAATTTCTCTTCAGAATATGAAATAAATAATACTACTTACGAATACAACAAATACTATCTCTTACCTCAGAACAAGACTGGATACTGGAATAGTGAAGTAGCAGATTTCGCTTCTTCTTTCTCTCTAAAACTTCTCTCTCTATAGCTTCTCTCTCTATAATTGCTCTTTTGAGTCTTTGTGAATTGGTCAGAAATGAAAGAAGGATGAGCTTCTATTTATAGGAAAATATAGTTTCGATAATTGCACGTTTTGAGGCTCGAAATATTACAATATAATACCTTCCTCTTTTTCTTCATTTTTAATTTAGTCCTGCAAGTATTATCAAACTTGCACCACCTCCCCCAATAGTAAATCATGTGAATTAATAGTTCATTCATGTGACTCAATAGTATAATCATGTGAAAAAACTAATTATAGTATAGTAACTTCATCTATACCTCCATTTTTAATTTAGTTATGCAAGTATTATCAATCTTGCACCAACTCCCCTAATAGTACATGCATGTGAATCAATAGTATACACATGTGAGTAAATAGTTATAAGCATGTGAATTAATAGCAATTAATTCCTCATTTATCCGATTAATTACCCGATTGGTCAATATAACCTCCAGACATCAATTATTATCGAAATAAATGTCGATTTCCACTAACACTAATAATTCCCACACAATGGAATTATCAATCTCATCTTTAATCAACACGAACTTATTTATCATTAATATTATAACTCACAATATTTAACAACCAGGTTGTTCCCAGGAAAGACGGGGCTTTCCGATAAGGATTTCTCCTTATTGGCGCCCAATTAGGTGACCAAACCTCTCCTTGACAGAACTTCTAGACATTGTTAATATTGTAAATAATAATATGAATAACTTTGTCGTCTCAATTATTGATTTAATAATATAAAATATTATGCAGATAATACTGTGACAATAATTGAATCAATAATATGAGATATGATGCAACAATTACAGTAGCAATAATTGAGTTTAACTGAGTGACTTCTCACATAAGCATCAATAATTAATATCGTGTGCTACTATGCAACCACGCGTATTACTATACTTTTATCACCAATTATTTTATGACAACTTGTTTACTTTGAAATTTTTTCACATATCACCCTTAACTTTAACCTTTTATCAATTTAACCATTTACTAAATAGAATAATTATAAGAAAATTGAATACTTTTATTTCATAAAATTCGGGGTCTCACACCAGACTCCAAGATCCAAAACTGTATAAGCGTCTAAGTCTTTTATTACCTTGTAATCATGAAAGTTTTAACAGAGTGAACATATTCTCAAAGTAATAAACAAGCAAGCTATATCCAAAATATAACTAGTTAAAATAGTTGGTCAGTGCTTGCTAAAAAGGACGGATCAATAACAGTCTCGACTTGTCGATTGAACACACCCCTAGTCCACACATGCTTGACACAACTCTAAGAAATAGACACAATCACTCGGCGCTTGACATTAGCCACAATCAAAAATTATAATCTATAAAACCCATACCCAACATATGAATAGTTAAAGATCAGGAGATAGGGTTAATCAAAAACCATAGCAAGAAAAGATAAGAGTTAAAGTATACCCTTGCACTAATACCAGCTCAAAATAGGGTAAAGCCAAAACACATGGCATCAAGTATACCAATCTGTGCAAATCCCAAAATATGGCTATAAACAAAACATACATGCTGATAATTATAAAAACATCCATAACAATAAACAAAACTGTTTATGCATCATCCATAATAAAACTAACATAATCAGTCTAAAACTAACCATAAAAACCAAACATAAAAAGGTCTAAGGCTATTCAAGCCCAAAAGATGCCCAACGCAATTCATACATAACAGTTCATATAAATAAAATAAAATAGAAATCTTCCCCAGACTCGAATTCTCCAATGCCCTCATTGGCATGATATGATGTAGACTCATTCAGCGCCATCACCCTCTACAACGTCCTCATGGCCCTCATCTCCAAGCGGGGATGGTGGTGGATATGGAGTGAAAGTAAGAGGCTCCGAAAATTGGAATGGCATATACTCCGCGTCATCCCCACCCTATGTTGCATAGATGCTGGAAATCGTGTTGGCAAACTCAGTATGGTAGTGCATGAACTGGTTCTGCCACTAAGCAACAGTGTCCACCTTCCTATGCAGGAAGTTCAGGATAGCCAAAATCTCAGCGAGGACCGCAGGTAGAATGGACTCAGATGAGGGCTTGGGTGCCTGTGTGGACGGTCCAGCCTCAGATGAGGGTGGCGGCTGTGGAGCTGATAGGTAACCCTCTCCCCGAGGGTGAGACTGCGCTCCTTCCCACACTCCAAATCGAGATATGACATGATAATCAATGACTGCCATGGGCGGCTGAGTGATGTCATCATTTTTCCACTGCACGCTCGCCTGTTTGCAAAGGCGGGTAATCAGGGAAGGGGTGAGGGAGTCCTAAAATAGTGTTACTTCGGATAGCCTTCTTGATGGAATCCTGGATGAGTGCCCCTATGTCCACTTTTAGTCCCGTGATGATGGCAAATAGTAAGATGGTCTGCTCTCTAGTGACGTCGTGTAGGTGGTGGGTAGGCATGATGTTAGAGTATATGAAGGTGTACCACGCCTTACCATAGTGAATCAGAGCTTGCTGGGGGAAACTGGTCTTCTCTCTATGGAATTCATTTATCTTCCAGGTAGTGTCGGGCTTTCAAAGCCTTGCAATGATCTCATCCGCATTATAGCTTTGCAGCCCAGGCTCCAAGTAGTCGTGGCCATCAAAATTTGGTATCCCGAACACGTTGTTGATGGACTGGCTATCATAGGGAATCAGTTTACCCCGAACAGGAACCATCGTAGGGCCATCTGCACTTGCATTGGCATAAAATTCTCTGACCATAGAAATAATAACAGAGTCAGGCTGCTTTGTAAAGTGGACCCACTTCAGCTCCATTATCATCTTCATCAGTTCTTCGTCATTTTTGTCATCTGGTCTAAAACCCCTCTCATGCACCAAGTTTTTCCTGATGATGTTTTTGGTGTATCACTTCCACGCCTCCTCACTGATGAATTTTCCAGTATCCCATCTTGGTGTCAGTGCTCTTGGTACCGACGAAGGGGGGCTAGTGCTAGTTTGGGGATGTTTGGATGCCATATCAATAATTGCAGTTGCTAGCACAAAAGGGAATCTCAATCAAATACAAAACTAACAGACCCAAGGGTGGCCGTCAATTGAAGATGCAAGTGAACCATAACTAACCCAAAACTTTCAACAAGGGAGGAGCAAACCCTAGCTTTAGCAATTGGCTAGTTCAACAGATAATCAACACCCAATTATAACAAGAGCAAACCCAAATTCTACTTAGAAGATAACACAACACGACCAATAGAGTAGCCAATACACTGAACAAAAGATATACCCAAAATCTTCAAAATCCACAGTAAAGATAACGTAAAACCCTTAAAAGAAACAACAATTTCCCTTACCTTGTAGTAGAGATCCAGTCTCGGTCACGAATTGGAGAGGCTAGGGCACGAAGTTGAGAGATGGTTGGGCATTTGGCTGGAAGAGGGAAAGACTGTCGAGAGATAGAGAGAAGAATGACTGCTGTCAATCTATAAAAATCCCTCTTAAGTGCTAGAAATTTGCTATTATTGGCATTGCAGTATGAGCAATCCTTTGTATTTTTAATGTTGCAGTATGAGATCAAAATTCGATTTATACTTTATTTGAAGCACGGTCTTGATTCAAAACCGGCATTGCTTGTTGTGATCGTTGTCGATATGTAGAGGAACCTTTGGCATTTGCAGTATGGACGTTAAGTACATTTCCTAGTACTGCGATCTGCGACTTTCTAGTATGGCATAACATGCTTTGGCGCTGCAGCGCGGCTTATAGTGTAACTACTGGCACTGCAGCGTGAGTGTCTAGTGTGTTAAGGGACCCTTGTGTCTTTGCATGAGACTCAAGACTCGATACTATCTGGAGGTATTCAATACCGACCACTGCATAACAAGCTTTTTCTGGCTAGCTCCTACACAAACCATGGCCAAGATAAGTATAACTTTCAACATACATAAAAACTATTGGCATGTATTGTAAGACCCCAACTTTTTATAAATAAAATTGAATTCCATCTAATTATTATTTTGAATAATAAGGTGTTAATTTGATATAATGCTTTGGTTATGGGTGAAATGTGCAAATTTTGCAAAATAAGTAAGTGGTTATAAAATATTCATTATTGTCGGGGAATATTCGTTTGGTCGTGGAATATTCTTGTTGTCGGTAAATATTCGTACGATGGCACGTCCATTTGTGGGTCCTATAACGAAAAATGGTCGGATGAAGAAAATGACAAGTTTGAGTTTTTATAAATAACGGCGTACCTATTACCAATTAATAATTGTTGGAATACGGTGGTTAAAAAATATAATGTCTGGCGTGGTTGCATAAAGAAGATACACACGGTATTGTATTACACGATATTTTTGAATTATTGATTCTTACGTAAGAAGGCAATCGATCAATAATTATTACGAAGAATTTTATTCAATATTTTATTTTATTAATTCAATAATTGCTACGTTGATATTTATATTATTGTTGTTTCAATAATTGTCCACCGCATGATATTTCCCATTATCAGATCAATAATTCATATTATTTGAATAATATTATTAGACATCATTATTGGCAATGTCTAAGGAAGTTACATCTAAGAAAGGGTTTGGTCACCTAATTGCGGCCAAAGAAGAGAGAAATCCTTATCGGAAAGCCCCATCTTTCCTGGGAACGACATGGTTGTCATTATTGTGATTCTGTAATATTATTTGTGAATAATTAATTATTGATTTGTATGATAATGAAATATTTATTTTATGTGGATATAAATGAAAGAATTAATGCTGAGGTTTTTTATTAGTATTTTATCAGAATGGAGGTATGAAAAATCATCTGTATGTGGATTTCAGACATTTTCTGTTTGGAATTTGGAAAAACTTTCTTCTACAAAGTTGTAGAGAATTCGATTTCCTATGGAAGGGACATAAAACTTGAATTTTTCTGATAAAAGGGCTAATTATTTTGAATTATTGAAGTTTCAAAAATAAATATTTTTATTAAAACATGGGTGGGCCTCACTTTTGTTTTTTTTGTGGAAAATGCGGAAATGGTGGGCTAAAAATTCAAAGTGGTATGCTGAAAAATCAAAGTGGCGTGCTTGAAATGGTTTTATAATATTAATATTTTATTATTTAGTCTGCTTTGGCGTTCTGGCATTTTCCTTTAAATAGGTGCTTAGGTTAGAATTGAAAATACACCAGAAACATAAGTTTTCTCTCTTTATATTATCGAGCGTATTTTTATGAGTATTTAGATACTTTGAGAGTTGTTATTCAGTGTATGTTTCTTTCAGCACTATATCCGAATTTTCAGTCTAAAGTACTATTCTTTTGAGGTAAGGGATGTTATGTTCTTCGTAAATGATATTTTTCTTTCAATATCATTATGCCAAAATATTGGTATGAATTTTATTATGAAATTTTTACCTTTTCATGTCGAGGTTACTATTCACGTATACGGCACTATTCACTTATATGGCACTATTCACGAAGTATGATTTTTCTTGTGAAATTTCTACCTTTTTGTGACGGGGTTACTATTCGTGTATACGACACTATTCACGTATACAGCACTATTCAAGAATACTACACTATTCATAGAAAAATAAAATTTTCTCTTCTTTGTCAAAGATGTCGATTATGGTTACTATCTTTGATTGTATCCATATTTTTATCTTCATTTTTGTTTACTCCACTATGGTTTATTATGAAGTATTTTTTAACTTGGATTATCTAAAAGTACGAATCCATAATCTTTGTCCTTTTATCTCACTGGACTCGTTTCTTTAAAATATTTTTCATCATCCTCAGTCCTAAATGATGATATTACTGAATATCTTTGGCCTATAGTGCAAAGATGAATGATTAACTGATGAATATCTTTTTGCCGTAGTGTAAAGATGAACATGTGTTGAGATGAACATGACCAATGGTGTGATAAAATGAATATCTTTGGCCTGTAGTGCAAAGATAAATATTTGATTCAAGATGTATATTGATTGATGTTACAGGGATAAAATACTGATGATGGACTTTTAAATCTTAGAAGATAGTAGAATTCATTCTCAACTTGACTCTTCTAATGGATTGTTGTTTCCGCTGCAGTTGTTGATCTAAAACTTGTTGTCTATTATATTCTACCAGATTTTTTCCTGTTGAAGACTAATGATAATTAGTTGTATATTATCTTAGTCATAATATTCTTTACTGGGCTAGTTGAGCTCACCCTTTTCCTTTTTGTTCCATTTTTCTTCTCAGGATGAGAGAATATAGCGGGAACTAGTCGGGGTATGGAATCATGGATCAAGATAGTTGTTTAGCAGTCCTCACTATTTTGTAAAATAGTGTATCAATAATTGTAATGAGGACTTATTTGAGTTTGAATACTGTCTAGAAGACAATATTTGTATTTAAACTAACAGTATATGTGTTGTCGTATTTTGCACGACAATTGTAATAATGAAATTGTAGTTGTTTCTGTACCATGTATTTGGCGACTCAGAATGGGTGATGTATACCTATTTTGGGGGCATCACATGTATAATAAGCAGATTAGTTCTAACTACTATATGCATTTTAATAACATACTAACTAAACATTCTACCACATACTATATAAACATTAGCAAGCATATTAAGCAAACATGGAAATAACAGGCTGAAACCTATATTATCAAACTAAAGAAAAATAGAACGAATGCAAACTAGACATAATCTAAGAGAAAGAGAAAAGAGGAAATTTTGATACTGAGATGGGGTTGCCTCCCCACCAAGCACTTGATTTACAGTCGTCGGCTTGACTTTTCCCCCGCGTTACACCGAGTCACCCAATGAGATGGAGGTGTTCTGTCGGTCGACCTCGCCGCCCCAGTAGTGTTTTATGCGCTGGCCATTTACCTTGAAGGTCTTATCAGAATTAGGGTCTTCGACCACAATAGCACCATGAGGATACACATTGGAAATTGTGAACAGTCCCGGCCATCAGGACATCAACTTCTCGGGAAACAGTTTCAATCGGGAGTTGAATAGAAACACTTTCTAGCCCTGTTCGAAATCTCTTTCGACTATTTTCTTGTCATGCCATCACTTCATCTTCTATTTGTAAAACTTAGTGTTTTCATACGTTTGCAGACTAAACTCGTATGATTCGTTTAGTTGTAACAATCTTTGTTCACCTGCTGCATCCAAATCAAAATTGAGCTTTTGAATGGCCCAATAAGCACTATGCTCCAATTCAACCGGGAGATGACATGTTTTCCCATACACAAACCTATACGGAGACATTCCGATAGTCGTCTTGTATGTAGTGCGGTATGTCCACAAGGCATCATCCAGCTTTTTGGACCAATCCTTCCTATTTGGGTTTACAATTTATTCTAGGATGCGCTTGACCTCCTTGTTGGATACCTCCGTTTGGCCACTTATTTGCGGATGATAGGCAGTGGCTATTTTATGGGATACCCCATATTTAGCGAGAAGGGATTCAAAATATTTATTGCAGAAATGTGAACCCTCGTCACTAATTATTTCCCGAGGTGTGCCAAACCGGGTGAATATATTCTTTCTTAAAAATTCAGCACAACCTTAGCATCATTTGTAGGCAAGGCAACGGCTTCCACCCACTTGGAGACATAGTCTACCGCAACTAGGATATATAGATTGTTATAAGAAAATGGAAATGGGCCCATGAAATCTATTCCCCAGACATCGAACAGTTCCACTTCTAGGATATTCTGCAGAGGCATTTCATGCCTTTTGGAAATGGTTCCAACCCTTTGGCAATTATCACAACGTGATACATAAAGATGAGCATCTTTAAACAAAGTAGGCCAGTAGAAACAAGATTGGAGTACCTTTGCAGTTGTTCTTTGGGCACCAAAATGTCCTCCATAGTTCGAGGAATGACAGTGATGGTGCACACCCTCAATTTCTTCCTCCGGCAGACACCTTCGCAGAAATTAGTATGCACACTATTTGAATAGGAAAGGCTCATCCCATACATAATTCTTCGCATCATTTAGGAATTTATTCCTCTGTTGATAGCTCAAGTTTGGGGGCAACACTTACATGTAACAAAGTTTGCGAAGTCAGCATACCACGGTGCTATACCTTGAACAATATATAGCTGCTCATCCGGAAAGAAGTCATATATATATTTTTCTACATTTCCTGAATGAGTTGGGTTTTCCAACCTCGATAAGTGATCCGTGACTTGGTTTTCAGACCTTTTTTTATCGTGGATCTCCAAATCGAATTCCTGGAGGAGAGGACCCATCTGATCAGCCTAGGCTTCACATATTTCTTTGAGATAAGGTATTTGATTGCTGAGTGGTCAGTGTACATGATAACCTTGGTTCCAATGAGATAGGAACGGAACTTATTAAAGGCATAAACCACTGCCAAAAGTTCTTTCTCAGTTGTGGTGTAATTAAGTTGAGCATCAATCAATATCTTACTAGCATAGTAAATCGTGTAAAACATTTTATCCCTCATTTGGACCAACACTACTCCAATGGAAAAATCACTGGCATCACACATGAGTTCGAACGGGAAGGTCCAGTCAGGAGCAACTACTATAGGAGCTGAGATGAGTCTTTCCTTTAACAATTTAAATGCTCCTAGGCAGGCTTCGTCAAACAAGAAAGACATGTCCTTTTCCAATAAGGTACAATGCGGCTTGGTTATTTTTGAAAAGTCTTGGATAAACCGTCTGTAGAATCTCACATGCCCCAGAAAACTTCTTACCCCTTTCACTGATGTAGGCGGTGGTATATTATCGATAACATTGATTTTGGCCCTGTCTACTTTAATACCGTAAGCAGATACCATGTGCCCCAAAATAATGCCCTCTCTTACCATGAAGTGGCACTTCTCCTAATTCAACACCAGGTTTGTCTCAACGCTTCTTCTCAGGACGGCAGTCAAATTTTGTAGACAGTTTTCAAAGGAGCTCCCAAAGATAGAAAAATCATCTATGAAAACCTCGAGTGTCTTTTCCACCATATCTGAGAAGATGGACATCATGTAACACTGGAACATAGCAAGAGCGTTACACAGTCCAAAGGATATTTTCCTAAAGGCAAAGGTCCCATAGAGGCATGTAAAAATAGTTTTCTCCTGATCTTCGGGAGCTATAGCAATTTGATTATAGCCAGAATATCCGTCAAGAAGATAATAGAATTCATGCAATAAAGGGTAGAGGGAAATGATCTTTACGCGTGGACTTGTTCAACTTCCTGTAGTCCATGCATACCCTCCATCCAGTAATCGTTCTGGTGGGAATAAGCTCTTATTCTCGTTGGACACTACTGTCATGCCGCCCTTTTTTGGCACGGATGGGACTAACCTAGGGACTGTCTGAGATGGGGTAGATAATGTCGGCGTCCAGCAATTTGATAATTTCCTTTCAGACTACCTCTTTCATTATGGGGTTTAGTTGCAGTTGATGCTCAATAGAAGGCGTAGACCCCTCTTTGAGTAGGATTTTATGCATGCAAAATGATGGAATGATCCCTTTTATATCCGCAATCGACCACCCCAAGGATGTTTTATACTGTCTGAGCACCTGAAGTAGCTTCTCCTCTTGAGCCTTATCCAAAGATGTAGAAATAATAACCGGTAGAGTGGATGAATACCCTAAATAGGCATACCTCAAATGGTTTGGCAAGGGCTTGAGATCGAGGACAAGCGGTTCTATGATTGATGGTTGAGCCTTGGAAGTGGATGCTTCTTGATTATTCAGATATTCAAATTATCAGTGGAACGCTTTCGATCTCTAGGGTGTATCCAACCACTTAACATATTCAAGATGAGTAGGCTATTCCATAGTACTAGCACCTGTCAATGTAGCCTCAAGTGAGTCAGACATGCAAGTTTCTGAAAATACGTCCCTCACTAATTTGTCAATCACATTAATCTTGAACCAATCTTCAGAGGCATTTTGATATTTCATGGACCTAAATACATTGAACGTTACCTCTTGGTCATGTACTCTCATAGTTAACTCCCCCTTTTCACATCTATTAGTGTCCTTCTAGTTGCCAGGAATGGTCTGCCTAGTATAATCGGGACCTCCCCGTCTTCCTTGAAATCCAAGACAATAAAATATGCTGGCAAAATGAACTTGTCCACCTTGACAAGCACATCTTCAACTATCCCCTTCGGGTAAGTAATAGATCTGTCAGCTAGTTGCAGGGTCACACTAGTAGGTTTGGCTTAATTTAACTCCAACTTTTTATAGATTGACAGAGGCATCAGATTAATACTAGCCCCCAAATCACGCAAGGCTTTGCCAATTAATTGATCCCCTATTGTGCATGGTATGGTGAAACTCCCAAGATCTTTCAGTTTTGGTGGAAGCTTGTTCTGTAAGATGGCACTACATTCCTTTGTTAGTGCAATTGTCTCGTAATCCCTCATCTTCCTCTTTTTGGACAAGATGTCCATCATAAATTTGATGTAGCTGGGCATTTGCTCCAACGCCTCTGCAAATGGAATATTTATATGAAACTTCTTAAACACTTCTAAAACCTTAGAAAATTGTTTATCGAGCTTCTGTTTCTACAGGCGTTGGGGGAATGGTAACTGCTGGATAGGAGGACTGGACTTGTTCACTATAGGGATTGGTGTCGTAAGTTCATCCTGAGCATTTTCCTCTTCCCCAGACTTATCACCAATTGGCTCCACATTTGGTTCCTTTTCAGCCACTTCCTCTTGCATTGTAGAAGACTCTCCATCATTTTTATTTAGTGTCCTTCCACTCCGGAGTGTAACTGCCTTGCATTGCTCTTTGCCATCCCATTTTGGGATGACATCAGTGTCACTCGGCAATGTTCCTTGAGGACGACTGTTCAAAGCAGTGGCCAATTGTCCCATTTGGACTTCAAGGTTATGGATGGAGGCTTCTTGATTATTTCTCCTCGTTTCATTTTGAGCAATATATCGTGAAAGGAGATCTTCAAAACTGGGATTTCTTTCCTGTTAAGGTGGGGGATGGTAAGAACTCTGTGGTTGTTGGTGGTACTGATTTTGAGCTTAGAACTAGGAGGGTTTGAATAATTAGGTCTGGTGGTAGATGGTTGTGCTTGGTTGCTATAGGTGTTGCCCCAGGAGAAATTCGGATGATTTCTCAATCCCCGATGGCAGTGAGTAGGAAGATTTGCATTTTGCTGTCGCCCATAGTATGAAACAAATTGGACTGATTCAGGGCTTATGGCGCACTGATCAGTTGGGTGGCTTACTGCACACAGCTCACATGACACTGCGACACTCTACATATTTTGCACTGATTGCACTCCCATAGTGTTGAGTCTTTTGGTTAGCGCTGCAACCTGAGCAGCTAATGGCATGACTGAGTCAACCCAATACACCCCTGCTACTCTCATTGGGGCTTGCCTATCATTTGGCCATTGATAATTGTTAGCAGCCATTATTTCCACCAAGTCATATCCTTCTGCATGATGCTTTGACATGAAGTCCCCACCAGATGCGTCATCTATACTCGAACGAGTAGACCCGAATAAACCATTATAAAATGTCCGAATGGGAAGCCATTCTAGCAATCCATGGTGGGGGCATCTTCTCATTAAATCCTTGAATCACTCTCATGAGTCGTACAAAGACTCAGATTCAAATTGGACGAATGATGTAATGGCATGCCTGAGCCTGGCTATTTTGGCGGGCGGAAAGAACTTCACCACAAACTTTTGAGCCAAGTCAGCCCATGTGGTGATGGATCCTGGAGGAAGTGAATGCAGCCAACTCTTGGCCTTATCCCGTAGAGTGAATGGGAACAGTCGGAGTCTGATGGCATCGTCAGACACTCCGTTGTATTTAAATGTATCGCAGATCTCCAAGAAATTGATCAAATGATCATTCGGGTCATCATTTGGTAATCCCCCGAACTGAACATTATTTTGGATCATTTGAATGGTGTAAAACCCCAACCTTTTGAATAAAGATGAATTTTCTATAAATATTATTTTTGAATATTATGGAGTGAAATTGATATAATAGTTGTGGGTAATATTTATAAATTTTGCAAAGTACGCAAGTTGTTATATAATATTCGATTGGTCGGGGAATATTCGTTTTAACAGGGAATATTAGTACAATGGTACAATCATTGGTGGACTCCACAATGGAATTATTGTCGGATTGAGAAAATGACAAAAATACTTTATGAAAATAACTATGGAAGTTTTACCGTTAATCGTTGAAACACCCGGTGTTAAAAAATACGATGTCTGGCATGGATAAGTAGTACACTGCAGTATTAATTATTGATGCTTAAGTGATAAGTCACTCAGCTTTTGTTGGTATTATTAATGTAATAATACAAAAAATCTTTTATATAAAATGTAATACTTTTATAAAGTTATTCTATAAATAGAATATATTATATTCAATTACGCATAGTGTTGCAGATAAATGTTCGCATAGTATTTTGCATAGTAAAATCTTTTTATATAAAAATGTAATACTTTTATAAAGCTATATGCATTTTATTAGACAATAATTAGAATATATTATATTTTATTATGCATAGTGTTTTTGCATAGGCTCTGCATAGTGTTTGCATAGTAAAATCTTTTATAAAGTTATTCGTTTTATTAGATTATAAATAGAATATATTATATTTTATTTTGCTTTAAATATGGACCGTCAGATTAAAGTAAATCAATCTCGACTGTTCATGAAAGTTAGTTACTATGCATTCCATTTTCTATAAAAGAAGCTCATTCATTCATTATTTTTTACTTAATTCTTTGAAACTCTAGAAAGATAAACTATAGAGAGAAAAAAGAAAGTATTCTCGCTACTTCACTACTTATATATATCCAAGACTCTTCTTCTTAAGGTAGGAAATATTATTTGTTGTACTCGTAAGGAGTGTTATTCTTTCTTATTCATGAAGAGAAGCTGTTGTTATTCCAATTCTTATTATTTTGTTGGAATAACTCGTATACGCTGTGATTCACCCTATACTTGGTGACATTCTTCTATTATTATTCATTGGAACATCCACATGCTGTGTGTTTTACACAATTTCGACCGGTTAAAATCTTTATTATTATTATGTTGGAACATCTTGTCTATGTGTTTTACACCGGACTGGTTCCGTCTTATTATTATTCATTTGGAACATCCTCATGCATATATGTTTTACAAGGACTGGTTCCATCTTTATTATTATTCTGTTGGAACATCCGCTTGCAAATTTTACGACGACGGTTCCGTTATTATTATTCATTGGAATAACTCGCATCATGCAAAGTACCGCATGCATGGTGATTTCTTTTGTTATTCCATTCTTTATTATACTCAGGTTGTTAAAGTTTCGACTTCTATACTCCATGAAATTAGTAGAATATCCTCGATATTTTGCGCTTCATCCGAAGATTTTTCATGGAAATATTCTTCCGATCATTCTTGAATTTTACTCTACGTAAACAAAGATCATGTTGACAATTTGGACGTTAATAATTCTCGGATAAAATAATTCTTGAACTTGTTTTATTGAATTTTTATATCATTGTCATCATCCTCATGTGTATATTTTGTTGAAAGTCATTTGTATTCTGAAGTGCATAGATGGACTTGGTATGATTATGACCGAGGATTATTCGGTGTAATCATGACCATAATGTTACAAATGATGTGGTAAAAGTTCTCATTGGCCGTAGTGCATTGATGGACGGTTGTTGGCATGATCATGACCATTAATGAATACACAAATATTCTTGTCCGTGAGTGCATGGATAATTGTGGTCGTGATGCTAAAGAATATCCTTGGGTAGTAGATGAGGGGTGATTCGATGATGTGGAATATTTATTGTTTGAGTCTCGGCGATAATGATGATGAAAAACCTTTTAAATCATAAAAGATAGTAGATTTTATTTTCTACTTGACTCTTTTAATGGATTACTTGTTCACCGCAGATTAAACTTGATGTCTATTATATTTTATCGGTTTAACATTGTTGGAGACTAATGATAATTTATTCTCGCATTATCTTAGTCGTAATATTTCTTCTTGGGCTAGTTGAGCTCACCCTTTTCTTTCACCTTTTCTCTTCGTGAAATGAGAATATAGCTGGATTTGAGCGAGTCGGGAACGGAGTGATGGTCCGAGAGGATAGCATTAGTAGTCCTAACTATTACGTGAAATAGTGTGATAATAATTGTAATGAGGACTCCTTTTGAGTTTGTATTATCTCTAGTAGATAATATTTGTATTCAAACTCACAGTTTATGTTTGTCGATTGTATACCTACGGTTGTATTAGTAAGTTGTATTTGAATTCTGTACCATGTATCTGACGACCCAAGATGGGTGATGTATACCTAATTTTGGGGGCGTCACAAATGGTATCAAAGCTTAGGGATATGATCCTTGGCTAAGATGTGAGACTAGAACTAGGAGAGAGGCAGGGAATTCTTCGCCAGTATATGACCTACTTAAATTTATTTTGTATTTAAATTGGTTGGTCAGAGTTTAGAGATATTATGACCTACTAAATGTTGAATGATGGATTGTTCAGAGGCTTTATGTAATTCATGCAACAGTAGGCGAGAGCGGCTCCTGTCCAAAATATAGGTGGAAACACTGGAAACTCTCAGGCGGTCACAACTAAACAGTTCAAGGAGCTCGGACCACCGGAGTTTAAGGGAGAGCCAAAACCACTTATGGCAGAAGCATGGATAAAGCAGATCACCAAGATATTTGATGTCTTGGGATGCTCCGAGGAGCAAAAGGTTCCCTTTGCCACCTTTATGTTGCGCAGAGAGGCAGATTACTGGTGGGAATCGGTAAAACATACTCAACCTGCCGTGCTAAAGATGTCTTGGGAGAAGTTCCAAGAGATGTTCAACGACAAATACTTTACCGAAAGTATTCGTCACATGAAGGAGGTGGAGTTTATCAAATTGGAGCAAAACAATATGACCGTGTCGCAATACAAGGCAAAATTTGCCGAGTTATCCTAGTTTGCATCCCACTTGGTGGATAATGAAGAGAGAATGGCGCGAATATTTTTAAGAGGTTTGAAGCCGGAAATACGTTAACATCTTATTTCTCATAAACTGTGCTTGTATTCAGATGTTGTAAATAGGGCTCAGTTGGTGGAGCGCGATAATGAGTCAACGCAACCAAAAGAGAGCAGCCGACAAAATGATAATACTAGTGAGAGCAGTCATCGAAGCGATGACAACAAGCGTGGAGGGAATCAACAGGCCAGAAATGGTAACCACTTCAGTGGTAATCAGGGCCAAAATAATTAGAATGGACATTTGAAGAAGAGGAGATTCAACAATGATGGAAAGACGTCATTAGACCAAAGACCCGTTGTTAAGGAAGGAGAAAGACCACCTATCATATGCTTCAAATGCGAAGGGAGGACACATCACCCAAATTGCGCGATGCCGTCCAAAGCATGTTATAATTGTGGAAGAGAAGGTCACTTAGCTCGATTTTGTCGTTCATTGAAGATAAATTCAGCTAGGATGGAGGCACCAAAGGCTGTCCCAGAAAAGTCAAAGCCGGTAGTGCAAGGGAAAGCGTTTGTTGTGACCTCCCAGAGAGCAAGGAACCCGAATGAGGTCATCACGGGTAAGCTTATCATAAACTCTAGCAAAGTCTACACCTTATTTGATACCAGTTCTACCCATTCTTTTATTTCTCCTACTTGCGCTCAACGATTAAATTTGACTCCGGGGAAATTAGACTTTGACTTATCTGTGGAAACTCCGTTGGGAGAAACCTTCATTACATCCACGGTTTATAAGTCTTGTTTGGTTCAAGTTGGTACCCACACATTACCTGTCGATCTTATTGCATTAAAAATACTTGCATTTGATGTAATTCTAGGGATTGATTGGTTAACTACTCATCATGCAAAAATTGATTATTTTCGTAAGGTTGTTAGCTTTCATATTCCTAATCGACCTATTATGAGAATTCAAGCAACAAAACCATTAAAATCAATCACTATCATCTCAAGCCATAAAGCTATTCGTTTATTGAAAAACGGATGCCAAGCTTTCTTAGCTCATGTCACAGATCTAAACAAAAATACGTCAATTTTGAATAATATTTCTATTGTTAATGAATTTCCTGATGTATTCCCTGAAGAACTTCCTGGCCTACCCCCAGAGCGTGAAATTGAATTTTGTATAGACCTTGAACCCGGTACAAAACCCATTTCCAAAGCCCCATATCGAATAGCTCCTATTGAACTTCAGGAGTTAAAGACTCAACTGCAGGAATTGTTAAACATTGGCTTTATTCGTCCTAGTACTTCTCCTTGGGGTGCTCCTGCTCTATTCGTGAAGAAGAAAAATGGGAGTATGCGACTTTGTATTGATTATCGGAGTTGAATCATGTCACCATCAAAAATAGGTACCCATTGCCACGTATTGATGACTGTTTGACCCGGTTGCAAGGAGCCAAATTCTTTTCAAAGATTGATCTTCGTTCCGGATATCACCAATTGAAGATTAGAACCGATGATATTCCAAAGACGGCTTTCAGAACTCGGTACGGGCATTATGAATTCCTAGTCATGTCCTTTGGATTGACTAATGCTCCTGCTGCCTTCATGGATATGATGAACTGGGTATTCAAGGAATATTTGGATCATTTTGTGGTCGTCTTTATTGATGACATCCTCATATATTCCAAAAGTCGTGAAGATCATGAGGAACACTTGAGGCTGATACTCCAAAAGCTTCGTGAATACAAGCTTTATGCCAAGTTGAAGAAATACGAGTTCTGGCTTGAGGAAGTAGCATTCCTTGGGCACGTGGTATCAAGTCATGGAATATCTGTTGACCCAGCAAAGATTGAAGCTATTCAAAGCTGGGAGCAACCTAAATCAGTGACCGAAGTACGTAGCTTTCTCGGCTTAGTTGGTTATTATCGGAGATTCGTGGTAGGGTTTTCACGAATCGCTACTCCACTAACTCAGCTGACTCGGAAAGATACAAAGTTCGATTGGAGCGAGGAATGTGAAAAGAGTTTTCAAGAACTCAAGAGGAGACTCATTTCAGCACCTGTTCTGACAATACCATCTGGTTCGGAGGGATTTGTCATCTATAGTGATGCTTCGGGCAAAGGGTTAGGATGTGTTCTCATGCAACACGGGAAAGTCATAGCCTATGCCTCACGACAACTCAAAGAATATGAGAGGAATTATCCTACTCATGACCTAGAGTTAGCAATTTGTTGTCTTCGCACTTAAAATTTGGAGGCATTACTTGTATAGGGGAGAAAGTGGAGATCTTTACGGATCATAAAAGCCTCAAATATTTCTTCACTCAAAAGGAACTCAAACTGCGACAACGACGTTGGCTTGAACTGTTGAAAGATTATGATCATACCATCCAATACCATCCTGGAAAAGCGAACGTGGTAGCTGACGTATTGAGTAGAAGATCATATGTGGGTACGAGTGCAATATTGTCAACGCAAAGGCCCATTTTGTATGACTTGCAAAAGATGGAGATAGAGATAAAGACTCCAAGGACCCACATGATGATGGCAAATATACGAGTAGAACCGACTTTAATTGATAAAATTAAAGCTGCTCAAATTACATATCTGGAGCTGATGTGTATGAGGAAGAAAGTACAAGAAGGTGCGATGCCGGAAGCAAGAATGGATGAAGAAGGAATACTTCGAGTCAACTCGCACTTTTTGTGTTCCTAACGACCCTGATTTAAAGTATAAAATCATGATGGAGGCGCACAACACACCGTTTGCAATCCATCCTAGGAGTACCAAAATGTATCATGATCTTCGACATACATTTTGGTGGGGCAATATGAAGAAAGAGATAATATTTATTTATCTCAAGGTGTCTAACGTGTCAACGAAGTCAAGTCGGTGAGCATCAAGTACCAAAAGGTCCATTTCAACCACTTGAAATTCAGAGAATGGAAGTGGGAGCAAATTACCATGGATTTCAAGCCATCTTGGTCTTCCCAAGGTTTCTCAAGGCATAGATGCGATTTGGGTCATTATTGATAGATTGACCAAGTCTCCGCTCATTTCTTCTGAAATCACGAGAGACTTATACACTTGAACGCTTGCTCAGTATGTACATAAACGAGATTGTAAGATCGCATGGTATGCCAATATCCATAGTTTCGATCGAGACCCAAGATTCACTTCACGATTTTGGGTTAGTTTCAGTAAAGCTATGGGCACGCAGATTTACGATTTAGTTTCTAAGATACCATCCTCGAGACGGACGGACGATTGGAGAGGACTATTCAAACTCTCAAGATCTATTAAGACTCTGTGTCCTTGATTTCAAGGAAGTTGGGACAAGTTCTTACCATTGGTGGAGTTTTCCTACAACAACAGCTTATCAAGCAAGTATGGCATGGCTCCATTCAAGCGTTGTATGGAAGAAAGTGTCGCTTCCAAAGTATCTTTGGGATGAGGTGGGTGAAGCAACGTTGTTGGGACCGGAGTTGGTATGTGATGACAAGAAAAGATTCAAACGATCCAAGAACGATAAAACCTCACAAGATCGACAACAAAAGAGTTATGCTGATCTTCATCGAAAGGACGTGGAATTCGATATAGGAGATCATATGTTGTTACGTGTTGCTCCATGGAAAGGGGTTACGAGATTTGGAAAGAGAGGAAAGCTCAATCCTCGATTTATCGGCCCATTTTTAATCCTTGATCGAGTAGGAACTGTGGCCTATAGACTTGCTTTACCGCCAAGTATGTCTCGTGTTCATAACGTGTTTCACATATCCATGTTACGTAAATATGTGGAAGACCCGAACCACATTATTGAGTTGGAACCGGATGAAATAGCGGAAGATTGGACGTATGAAGACGTTCCTGTTCAAATCTTGGATAAGAAGGAACATATTCTACGCACCAAGGTTATACCTCAAGTCAAAGTTTTGTGAAGAAACCACGATGTTGAGGAAATGACTTGGGAGTTAGAATCTGAAATGAAATCAAGGTATCCTTACCTCTTCGACATACCAGGTACGTACCCTAATTTCGAGGGCGAAATTTCATAAGAAGGAGAGATTGTAAAACCCCAACTTTTTGAATAAAGATGAATTTTCTATAAATATTATTTTTGAATATTATGGAGTGAAATTGATATAATAGTTGTGGGTAATATTTATAAATTTTGCAAAGTAACGCAAGTTGTTATATATATTCGATTGGTCGGGGAATATTCGTTTTAACAGGGGAATATTAGTACAACTAAGGCACAATCATTCAGTGGACCCATACAACGGAATTATTGTCGGATTGAGAAAACGATAAAAATATTTTATGAAAATAACTATGAAGTTTTACCGTTAATCTGTTGAAACACCCAAGATTAAAAGTACAATAATACGCTGGCGTGGTTGTAAGATGGCATTACGGTATTAATTATTGACGCTTAAGTGATAAGTCACTCAGTTTTGTTGGTATTATTAATGTAATAATACGTAAAATCTTTTATATATAAAATGTAATACTTTTATAAAGTTATTCTATAAATAGAATATATTATATTCTATTACGATAGTGTCGTGATAAGTATCTCGTATAGTGTTTTGCATAGTAAAATCTTTTTTATATAAAAGCAGAATACTTTTATAAAGCTATCTATTTTATTTAGACAATAATTAGAATATATTATATTTTATTATGCATAGTGTTTTCAGATAGTGCTCGCAAAGTATTTGCATAGTAAAATCTTTTATAAATTTATTCGTTTTATTACATTATAAATAGAATATATTATATTTTATTTTGCTTTAAATATGGATGATCGATTAAAGTAAATCAATCTCGACTGTTCATGAGTTAGTTACTATGCATTCCATTTTCTATAAATAGAAGCTCATTCATTCATTATTTTCTTACAAATTCACTTTGAAACTCAGAAAGATAAACTATAGAGAGAAAGAAGAAAGTATTCTGCTACTTCACTACTTATATATCCAGTACTCTTCTTCTTAAGGTAGGGAATATTATTTGTTGTACTCGTAAGGAGTGTTATTATTTCTTATTTATGAAGAGAACTGTTGTTATTCCAATTCTTATTATTCTGTTGGAATAACCTGTATACGTGGTCTACCCTATACTTGGTGACATTCTTCTATTATTTTGTTGGAACATCCACATCGTGTGTTTTACAGGACTGGTTAAAATCTTTATTATTATTATTATTTGGAACATCCACATGCGTGTGTTTTACTTGGGACTGGTTAAAATCTTTATTATTCTGTTGGAACATCACCGCCTTTGCAAATTTTGCACGACACGGTTCCGTTATTATTATTCTGTTGGAATAACCTGTCTATGCAAAGTACCGCATGCATGGTGATTTCTTTTGTTATTCCATTCTTTGCGCTTCATCCAGTATCTTTTCATGGAAATATTCTTCTGATCATTCTTGAATTTTACTCTACAAAATAGTATCATGTTGACAATTTGGACGTTAATAATTCCTGGATAAAATAATTCTTGAACTTGTTTTATTGAATTCTTATATCATTGTCATCATCCTCATGTTTATATTTTGTTGAAAGTCATCTGTGGCCTGTAGTGCATAGATGGACTTGGTATGATTATGACCAGGGATTATTCGGTATAATCATGACCGTAATGTTACAAATGATGTGGTAAAATTTCTCATTGGCCCATAGTGCATTGATGGACAGTTGTTGGCATGATCATGACCATTAATGAATACACAAATAATCTTGACCCGTAGTGCATGGATAATTGTGGTCGTGATACTAAAGAATATCCTTGGCCGTAGTGCAGGGGTGATTCGATGATGTGGAATATTTATTGTCGAGTCTCGGCGATAACAAATGATAAAAACCTTTTAAATCATAAAAGATAGTAGATTTTATTTTCTACTTGACTCTTTTAATGGATTGCTTGTTCATTGTAGAGTTAAACTTGATGTCTATTATATTTTATCGGTTTAACATTGTTGAAGACTAATGATAATTTATTACGCATTATCTTAGTCATAATATTTCTTCTTGGGCTAGTTGAGCTCACCCTTTCTTTCTTTATTTTCTTCGTGAAATGAGAATATAAATTTGGGACGAGTCTGGGAACGGAGTGATGGTCCGAGAGGATAGCATTAGTAGTCCTCACTATTACGTGAAATAGTGTGATAATAATTGTAATGAGGACTCCTTTTGAGTTTGTATAATCTCTAGTAGATAATATTTATATTCAAACTCATAGTTTATGTTTGTCGTATTGTACACGACAGTTGTATTAGTAAGTTGTATTTGAATTCTGTACCATGTATCTGACGACCCAAGATGGGTGATGTATACCTAATTTTGGGGGCGTCACAAATAGTGCCCGGCTTGATCTCAAAGTTGTTAGCTTGGATCTGATTTGCGGGTATAAATCCCACTCATCACATGCTTATTTGGCTGAGTTATTTATGGAGTTGTCTATGTGCACTGATTTCATGATTTAGAATTGTTTAACTACTTATATTGTTGCAGCACCTTGAGGTGGAAAAAATGAAGATTTACAAAATCTGTTTCATGTCCATTGTGTGAATTAACTGGGTATCCAAGCCTCTGGAAGTATCAGTATTCACGTTGAGAAGTGTGATGAATAAAAGCAGCTTGACTAGTCAACTTTTGTGGCCTTTGTTACTTGAATGAGAAAGCCATAGGGGTGTCTCTACACCCAACGCCCTAAGACCATCTGATTTGGGAGTCGCTGATGGAAAGTTCGCTACATGGGTAAAACTGAAAAACTTAAGAAAATGATACATTGCACATGTCAAGAAAAGAGGGGGGGAAATGAGAAAAACATGAAAATACATTCATCTATGTTAAAGAGAAAGTAATTTAAAAGAAAAAAATTGAAAAGTAAGGGAAACTGTTTTGGGTTATAAGTCAGTGTGCATGATTTTTGCTCCATGATAACTAAGTTAAGTAAGTATGGAGATGATAGGAAAACTGCTTATGTGGATCTAATTTAATTTGATGAAATTCATTGGTGATCGGGCAAGGTAGTTACTTGTGAGTTAGCTAATTAGGCGTTGATTGGATTTCTGTGAGATTAGTGTTGATAATCATGATTTGTAACTTGAACTTTTTGACACTTTGGTTGGAAAGAATTAGGTTTAAAGGTATTGTTCGGGAGTGTTTTACCGACCATCATCGTAATTATTTGGCCCATTTGAACCGATGAGATCGGGCTTATAGGGACGAAAATACTCTGAGGATGATGTCGGGATGGTTGGGTTCAGATACCCGAGCCCATTAGGCCGGAATTTGGTTGTGATCAGGGAGGTCGGGGTTGGGCATTCGCGTCCTTTGGGCCGGAGCCCGGAATGGTGTTTAGGATGTATGATGGGTTGGGCCTGTACAGTTGGGCAGCCCATATGCAAAGTTGGGAGTGATAAGGGGTTTACGTGGTTAAGGGTTCTAACCCTAACCATATCTTAATAAGGAAACTCCAAAGGTAGTATTGGAAATGGATTCTACTTGCACCTTTTAAGGAGATTGTGTTGGACCCAAATATAGGTAACTACCATATTTAGGAGTCCTATTCCGACTCGGAGAGGGACTCTTGGGAGATGAGAATGGCTATAAATACAAGGCTTAACTACAATTAACAGATAATACATCTTTTGAGCACTAAACACTTAAGCCTCCATTGTTAAACCTTGTGAACGGCCTGTACTTATTCTCACACCGGAGCTATCCCCCGGCGGCACAAGCCGTCAAGCTTCTGTGTGATCTGTTATATCTGGTGTTTCAGTAGCATGGATTACGTGATTGGACCTTGAGGATGAAACTTGGCATTAACATTGGCGCTAGAATGAGGGGTTTTAGTACTTTCTTGCAATCACTACCAACTTTTCCGGCAGCAGGATATGGCGAGTAAGGAGAATAATGCCTCTGCCCACGAAAAGGCAAAAACCCAGCAGTCACACCAGACCATACAGGTGAGGGGGTCGGTGAAGGACCGACTGGGGTCTAAAATTCCGGAGGTTCAAGAGATACCAGCCCCTTCCCTCCGACGTAAGCTCTTCCATGATAGTCAACACACGCCCCATCAAGCGAGTCAGGCCGACGAAAATCACTCTCGGGCCCTCGCGAGGTAAGGAGGAGATGGCAGCCGAGACCAACGGGAGGTCATCTTGAAAAGGAAGATGGAGCAGAACAAAGATGCCATGTTGGCACTACGGCTGCAACAGGAAGAACTCGAGGCCCAGATGGCTAAGATGGCCGGAGAGCAGGAAGCCTGCTCGAAGAGGTGCAGACGTCCTAGCCGATCCCGATCACCCCGACGGGATGAGGTTAGAAAAGAAAGGAGCCGACCACGGAGTCGTTCCCGAGAAGGACGGAGTCGATGGAGGAGTCGATCGGATGACAGAAGATCCGGACACCCAGGAAGGTCAGACCAAAAGAGGAGGATCGTGTCGCCTGAATACAAGCGGGACAGACATCATTCGTCCCCTCGTAAAGAGGAGGCCGATCCCCTCGCCCGAAGAGTCGTAGAACTGGAGAAACTATTAGTAGCTAAGAGTCCGATGGGGACCTCTTCAGGATATCCCGGATTGCCCTTCTCACCAGAGATAAATCAAGTCACGGCCGACCCAAAAAAAAAGATGCCCCCGATGGATACGTATGACGGCCTAGGTGATCCTTACGATCATTCGGATGGATATGACCGTCTGATGTCTTACTATGGGCATTCGGATGCAGCCAAATGCCATATGTTTGCTACAACACTAAAAAAGAGTGCCCGAGAATGGATGGGAACCTTGGCAGCCGGATCGATCGGATCGTGGAATGACCTTAGAGAAAAGTTCCATGCTCGATTCGGGAGTAACAGAAGACGAGGAAAAATCACGGCTTCCCACATGCAAGTCGATGACAATCGGATGAAACCCAGGTCGGTTTGTAAAAAAGATTTTGGAGGTCATGGGAATTCAGAGTGAGTTGAACTCCCCACAAGCTTTGGGATTTTTCACAACGGGTCTGGATATCGGGAGGTCGAAGAAACTGATGAAAGATTTGGTGATCAACCCCCCTGCAGATCTGACCGAAGCCTTCCATCGGGATGAGGGGTTCATAGCAATAGAAGAAGCCATGGGAAATTTCAAACCACACTCTCAATCTTACGAGAAATCAAAGGATCGGGACAAACCAAGTTATCAGCGCTCGGATAACAACCAGTCGAGGTCGGACAATTCGGGTAAGAAAACTTACAATGGAGGAGGATCAGGAAGCAGCCAACCTCCATTGCCTAACCGTAATGTTAGCAAAGTTTACACCCCCCTCACTACGGATCGGGCAAATATTTTAGACGAGATAAAAAATAAACCGTTCTATGAGCCCTGCTCGAGGAGAACCAAACCAGGGAGGAGGGGTCGAGACAAGTTTTGTGAATACCATCAGAGTACCGGGCACTCGATAGAGGCATGCACCCACCTGATGGACATGATAGAGAAGAATGTTCAAAACGGACAGTTGGTACAGTATGTAGCTGGTCGGGGTAACTTAGTGGCGCCAAGAGAGGAAAGCAGAGATCAAGGTCAGGACACCCAGCCTCCGCAGAATCCGCCAGCCCAAGGCGTAATTGATGTAATATCAGGCGGTTCAGTCGGACGAGTAACTGGAAAGAAAAGGAATGGGCATCTCAAGGCGGTGTTATCGGTTACGAGGTCTACTACTAGAAAGGATCGGGCATATCCTGGAACAACAATCTCGTTCTCGGATGAAGACTATCTGACAGACCTCATAGAACCGCATGACGGGGCACTGGTGATAACGGCTCAAGTCGGGACCGTGGATATGAAACCGATGATGATAGACAACGGATCCTTGGTCGATATCTGGTACACTCACGCCTACCAGAGGATGGACCTACAAGGAAAGAAGATGGACTTGGGCGACGAAGGGCCTTTGTACGGGTTTAGTGGAGATCCGGTGTATGTTTTTGGTACCATTGAACTGCCGGTCAAGTTCGGCACGAATCCCAATCAGGTCGAGATAATGATCAGGTTTTTCGTGGTTCAGGTGGATTTGGCATACAACTCAATCCTCGGAAGATCGACCTTGGCAGCCCTGCAAGCAGTGACTTCCATACCCCATTTCAAAATCAAATTTTCGACACCGAACGGGATCGGAGAGGTAAAAGGTGACTTAGACATTGCCCGAAGGTGTTATCGTAAACGACTTGATCTCTCTCGGGGCTGCGGTGTCAAGAATGTGAAGCGAATAATGGCCATTGAAATAGAGCCATTCATCGAGGGTAAGTACTGAAACCGCATTACACTGAGGAAATGGAGGATATAGAACTGGTGCCAGGGAATAAAGAGAAAATGATCAAGATTGGGTCGGGGTTGGTGGAACCATTTCAAACAGGACTGATAGATCTGCTCCGAGTCTACGCCGATATATTTGCGTGGGAGCCAAGTGATATGCCAGGAGTAAGCGAATCAGTGGCCCTATATAGATTAAATGTGGACCCGAACAGAAAGCCATTCATACAGAAACGAAGGGTTTTCGCCCCAGAGAGACAGAAAATAATCGATGAGGAAATTGCCAAACTCCTGGAGGCCGAATTCATCTTCGAATTCGATTACCCATAATGGTTGGCCAACGTAGTCTTGGTCCAGAAGCAGAACGGAGAGTGGAGGCTATGCATCGACTACACGGATCTGAACATGGCGTGTCTGAAAGACTTCTACCCATTGCCCAATATAGATCAGTTGATAGATGCCACTTCGGGATACGGTATGCTGAGCTTCATGGACGCATTCTCAGGGTACCATCAGATTTCAATGAGTAAGGAAGACATCCCGAAGACCAGTTTCATCACGATCAGGCGATATCGATATAGGAAAATGACCTTGAAACTCATTGAATACCAAGGCGACTTATCAATGAATGATGAACTTCGTGTTCACGAAGCAACTAGGGAGAAGTATGGAGGTCTACATAGACGACATGATCATTAAAAGCATGTCAGTCCGTGACCATCTTGAAGATCTAGAGAACTGCTTTGAGACAGTCAGAGGTCGCAAGCTGAGGTTGAATCCGACCAAGTGCACGTTTGGATTGGGATCGGGAAAATTCCTGGGGTATTTGGTCAGCAAAAGGGGAATCGAAGCAAACCCAGAGAAGATTCAGGCGGTCCTGGATATGAAATCTTCGAAGTCTTATAAGGATGTACAGAGACTGATAGGTCGGATCGCGGCCCTCCGAAGGTTTGTCTCCAAATCAGCAGAGAGATGCCTACCATTTTTTGACACCTTGAAAGGGCCCAAGAACGAGAAAAGCTTTCAATGGACTTCAGAGTGTGAAGACGCGTTCCAAGGGATCAAACAATATTTATCTTCGGCACCACTGCTGATGAAACCAATCCCTTCGGAACCTTTGTATCTGTATTTAGCAGCGAGTTCGATGGCGGTAGGGGCGGCATTAGTTCGGGACAAAGGGGGAAATCAGTTCCCAGTATACTACGTCAGCCATGTACTTCGAGATGCAGAAAGTAGATAACCGAACCTGGAAAAATTCGCCTACGCTTTGATCATAGCAAGCAGGAAACTTCGGCATTATTTCCAGGGTTGGATGGTGGTGGTATACACGGATCAGCCGTTGAAGAAAATCCTGCACTGACCAGAGGTCTCGGGTCGACTTGCGGCATGGGCCATAGAATTAACACAGTTTGCATTGGAGTATCTACCCCGGACAACAATCAAAGGGCAGGCACTGGCCGACTTCATCGTGGAATGTTCATTCTCAGAACCGGATGTGGGGTCGGTTACCAAAACATAACACGTGAGGACCTCATGGACACTTTATGTTGATGGCTCATCAAGCTCGGACGTCAGCGGCGCAGGGGTCATATTGACAAGTCCCGAAGGGTTCAAGGTCCAACAGGCCATTCAGTTCCAATTCAAAGCGACCAACAATGAAGCAGAGTACGAAGCCATTCTAGCTGAAATTTGAAGTTGGTCGAAAGCTGGAAGTGTAAATCTGGTCATCTCTGATGACTCCAGTTGGTCGTCAGCGAGATATCGGGGTAATACGAAGCTCGGGGGGCAAGGATGACGAGGTATTTAGCAGAGGTGAAAGATAAGCTGGCGTACTTCAGTTCAGTCAGCTGTCAGGGAGTGGATCGATCTGATAACACCGTGGCAGATGCTTTGGCTCGACTGGCAACCACCGAAACCAGCTCCTTCAACGGATTAGTATATCTAGAGGTGTTGTGACGACCAAGTGTCCCAAAAGAGGATGTACTATGTATTGATCGGATAGACTGCTGGCTTACACCATACATCTCCTACCTGGCCGACAGAGTTCTACCTTCAGATCGCATCCTAGCAAGAAAGATCAAGCATCGGAGCTCGAACTTCATCCTCATTGATGGGGATCTATACAGAAGAGCTTTCAGTTCTCCACTACTCAAGTGTTTGACACCATTAGAAGTAGACTATACACTTCGGGAAATACGTGAAGGGATTTGTGGGAATCATATGGGAGCGAAGTCGCTGGCACATAAGATTTTGAGGCAAGGATACTATTAGCCGACTATCTACACCGAAGCCAAGGAATTCGTCAGAAGGTGTCCAAAATGTCAGCTGAACAGCAATATCCCGCATCAACCCCCCGAAGAGCTTTACTCGGTCTTATCCCCGATTCCCTTCGCTATATGGGGAATCGACATCCTAGGGCCTCTGCCGAAGGCAAGGGGCAAGTTAGTTTTGTAATCGTGGCTATTGACTACATGACGAAATGGGTCGAAGCCAAACCACTGCAGAAGATCATCGAACAAGAATGCTTGAAATTTCTCAAGGAAGGAGTCGCCATCGTTTTGACATTAGATGGCGGTGGTCTCTCGATAATGGCGAGAGCAGGTTTTTGGGGTCAAAGTTCGAAGGTTTTCTGAAAGAGTTGGGAATTCAACACCGCAAGATCTCGGTCGCTCACCCTCAATCGAATGGTCAAGTAGAAGTGACCAACCGAACCCTACTCAACGGGATAATGAGAAGGTTGGATGAATTAAAGGGTAGGTGGCCCGAAGAACTGCTCAGTGTTTTGTGGGCATATCGGACTACTCCGAGGACAACAACTGGAGACTCTCTGTTTCGACTGGCATACGGGACCGATGCACTCATACCAGTCGAGATCGGATCCCCCACTCTTCGAGTCAGTCAATACAAAGAACTATACAATAATGAAGGTCTGAAATTAAATTTGGATCTACTGGATGAAGTTCAGGACTCTGCTATGTTGAGGTTGGCTATTTATAAGCAGAGAATAGCCCGACACTACAACCAGAAGGTGAAGCTGAGGAGGTTTGAGGCAGGAGATTGGGTGCTTCGTGAGTCAGACGCATCAACCCCCCAGAACACAGGCAAGCTAATGCCTAACTAGGAGGGGCCTTACGAAGTAGTGGAGGTCTTAGAAGCCGAGGACTTACCTAGCCCCGAGCTATGGACGGATCTGAGGTAAAGAATACATGGCATGCTAGAAGACTTAGAAAATATTACCAGTAAATGCATGGCTATTCTTTCCTTTACTTATGTAATCTATGCAATTTATCAATGAAATAAAAACTTCTCTTCGAGAAATACTTACACTTCATTTAAATTCGTATTGTTTTACCAGTCAGACACGCTTCGGATGTAAACTGATCAGACAATTCGGAGGGACCTAACTGATTGACAAAGTTTCAAATTAGATCAGATAAGCTTTGAGCGTAAAATGATCAGACAGTCCGAAAGGACCTAACCGATCCGTAAACGCCACAAGTATAACTGATTGATAAAGTTATAAATCTGATCATGTAAGCTTCGGGCATAAATTGACCAAACAGTCAGAAATGACCTAACTATTCGATAAAAGTCACAAGCAAAACTAATCGAGATAACAACTAAGAAATTTATGCAATTTCATTCATATCCAAATGTTTCACAATTTTCGATCAGACATGCTTCGGATATACCTATCACTAGCATAACTGATCGAGCAAGTTACAAAACTAAGAAAGGAGAAATTTACAAGTACTAAAGTCATATACTAAGCTAGACTAAGGCGAACCACCATCGGCTTCGGCTTCAGAGTCCTCATCTAAAGAGTTGAGGATCGAGGCATCCAGCCCAGCATCAACCAGCTTCGCCCGGGCCTTCTCTCGATAAGCTTCAACCCCCTCAGCAAACTGGGTCATAATCTTATCGGTCAAGGCAGGCAATTCTTCGTATTCCTTGATGGCTGCCTGTTTGATGATGGCCTGTTCCGCTATCAAGGTATTGTTTGCCTGGATCAACGTCCTCAGTTGATCATGCATCCCATTGAACTAATCCTCGATGGCATGAAGGTTCCCCACCAAGACCTTGTTCTCCTCGGCCATAAGTTCCTTGTCCTGCACAAGTTTCTTGGCATGACCATCGAGACCGACGAACTATTGTTGAAGTAGAGAATGTTGTTCTTCGAGTTCGGCAATCCGACAATCAGCCTTGGTCACCTTGTTTCGTGTATCGGCGTGAAGGTCCCTCTCCCTCTTCACTTCTGAATCTCGTCCTCGCAACTCGGCTTCGAGAAGCAACACGTCATGTTTCAGTTGCACCTCTTTTTTAGTAGATCGGGCAAGAGAGGGGATAGCCTGAGCAAGGATGGCATTGGCCTAAAAAAAATGCACATCAGTCATGCAAAATACAACATAACGGTCAAAGGAAAAATTTTGAGCTTTGCGGGAATACCTGACACTGAGCTCGGATATAAGATACCAGATACTCTTCGAAAGAGTAGCTCTTGAACCATTCGTCGTCACCCGGGAGCTTGAAGTGCTCGAACAGATTGAAGGGGAATATGTCTGAAGGACTCTTCGGCCAACAGGTAGTCGGCGACCCTTGGGATGAACTGGCTTTGGAAGTAGGGGTTGATCCAGGGATCGAGCCAACAACCGCATCAATAGGGTCAGGACCTTCGATCATACGAGGCTTCTTAAGTGGAGGTTCGAGAGGCCGATCCTCTGTATCCTCCTAATCCTCAACCACCGTCACTATGGTAGGGGGTGGTAGTGCCGGTTTTGGCCGGGCTGAAGATATGGCCTTGGAGGGGGCTCGGGCAGAAGATTTCTTTGATTTTTTCAACAAGGCCATCTTGTCAGACCCTTTCATCTTCAACACATTTTTTGTGGAAGGTTCAGATTTGGATGATGCGAGAAGAGGGCCTGTTGAAGAACCGACGGACAGTTCGGTAAGCAGAATAGCCTCATCCTCGGGAGAATCATCAGCAGCAGGAGGATGAATGGGTTCGGCAACGACCGGCAGAGGGGTCAAGGCCACATCGGCCTCATCGGGCTTGAAGATGGTCACTATAACAGAAGATAAAGCAATTAATGAAAATCCAGTAGAAGATCGGAATGATAAATAAAAGGGTTCGGGGAATGTGACTTACAGCCGTGTTCATAAAGCCAAGATTCCTGGGACACGATTCCCAGACCCCAACTAGTCTACTTCAACAGAGAGTAGAACTTCTTGAAGGCGACAGCTCGATCCTTCAGAAATTTGGTGATCTTCACAATGGGATCCTCGGGACCGGCCCAGCTCGGTAGGAGGTTAAGGTCAGATCCCTTCATGAAAAACCCCTGTGAATGCCAACCCTTATTACTTGAGGGGGTCTTCATAAAGTTAGCTCGGCCAACTACCCGATTCAGATGTCGGAGACTGGGCTCCTTCGATCGACCGACAGAAAAAAGGACGAAGAAGAAATCCAGGCCCGGAGTGATGCCAGCCTCCTGGCATATGGCAATAAAAGCGATAAAATTTGGATATAGGAGTTGGCGCCAATTTGGCTAACCCGATCCAAATAAACGAGAGGAAGGAAGAGATGAATTCGTGAAGAGGGAAACGGACCCCATATTTCAGAGCGTAGAGATGGACGGCCATCCAACCACCTTCGGGACGCCAGAACATCCTCTCGTTCGGCTCTGATACCCGAAGCTTGTACTCTTTGGGGATATTGGATACGGTCCGAATGTCGGATAATTGGGATTGAGTGATGGACGATTCGGTATTGATGATGGCGTAGTCGGTTTTGGATGCATATAGGCGTCGAATCTTAGATTCGGGGCTCTCGGTAAGGGTGTTGGCCGAAGCTGTAGGTAGCTCGACCGGGATCAGGTCGCCGGAGGCTAGTGTAGCGGTGCCGGTTAAAATGACCGTTGAGGGAGGAGGATCACTAGAATCTGCCATTTAGCTAATACGATGAACAAATGTGAGGTGGGAAGATTGTTAAACGGAGAAAAATGGCAAGAATCGGAGAAATCTAGGGAAGTACATCTCTCGCCGGAAATCGCCCTTGCCGAAAAATTTTAGCAAAGATTTGAAATGGTTGAAGGCTCGAAAAAGTGACAGTGATGGATGGATAAGGACTTATATAGCATGTTTGGCACGGTTTTCAAAGGCGGCTGTTTATGGCTAGTGGGGTCCAGCCCTAGGGAAATGGTATCAGCTAGTTAATCAAGAAGAAACCGCTTGGGTTCCCAAGGCAGCTCATCATTATCGGGCGTGACTATTCGAATTCGTGTATTTTCAAGTCTCATATCATAAATATCTTATAACAAGAGACTGAGGGGCAATGTTCGGGAGTGTTTTACCGACCATCATGTTAGCTGGAGGCCCGGGCTGGAACTGATGAGATCAGGCTTATAGGGACGAAGGCCTATAGGATGTTGGGGATGGTCGGGTTCAGATACCCGAGCCCATTAGGCCGGAATCTAGTTGTGATCAGGGAGGTCGAGGTCGAGCATTCGCGTCCTTTGGTGAAGCTTGGGAATGGTGTTTAGGATGTCGATGGGTTGGGCACATGCGGTTAGGGTGACCCGTATACGCAGAGTTGGGAGTGATAAGGGGTTTACGTGGTTAAGGGTTCTAACCCTAACCATATCTTAATAAGGAAACTCTAAAGGTAGTATTGGAAATGGATTCTACTTGCACCTTTTAAGGAGATTGTGTTGGACCCAAATATAGGTAACTACCATATTTAGGAGTCCTATTCCGACTCGGAGAGTGACTCTTGGGAGATGAGAATGACTATAAATACAAGGCTTAACTATAATTAATAGGTAATACATCTTTTGAGCACTAAACACTTAAGCCTCCATTGTTAAACCTTGTGAACGGCCTGTACTTATTTCTCGGAGCTATCCCCTATGGCCTGGACATGTCGAAGCTTCTGTGTGATCTGTTATTATCTGAGTTTCAAGTAGCATGGATTACGTGATTGGGCCTTGAGCGAAACTTGGCGTTAACAGGTATTATAGCTCGTGGGTTGGTTTACATGAGGACATGTAAAAGACCAAGTGTGGGAGAATTTGATAATTACACAATATTTATGATTTTTTATTCCTTTACGGTTATTTTTATGACATGATTCATGTGTATATGGACATATAAGGTTATTTATTGTTTTCAGGAGAATTTGGAGCTGAAGGATGAAAAGGACTGATTTGGGGCTGAATTGAAGAGAAAAAAAATTATGTTCTTAGAAGCGGGGGGGGAGTACTAGCCGCGTCGTGGATAAATAGAAGTGGAGTCTTGACGGTATTTGTGTGGACAGAGTCGAGAAGAGTCTTTGGATGGTAGGCATGGAAGCGCCATTTCTCAATATAAATTTGGCGCAGTAGCACTGAAGCGAAATGTAAGAATCTCTGGATGGATGGCGCAACAGCGTCGATACCAGTGCAAAGTGCAGCGCGGCCGCGCTGTAGAAGAATCTGAAAACCTTGGAAGGGTGGCGTGGCAACGCCTGTTTCAGACATAAGTTTGGCGCAACCGCGCCAGAACGGGTTTGACCAAAAGTTGTCTTTCGCTATTTTGGAGATTTTTACATGGAATTAGATTGATATTACTATTAGACTTAAGATTTCTTTTGACTGAGATTTATTTTCAAATTGGTTTCTATATCTTTATGGAAATTAGGGTTATGTTTTGTAATTTCTTTTAGGATTTAAATTTCTAATTCTAATTGGATTTAAGACTTTGTCTAGTAGTATAAATAGATGTTGTAGTCAGAGTTTTATGGGCAATGAATATTCGATCATCTATCATCTACATCATTGGAGTGCAGACTTAAAGGCATGTCGAGCTAAATTCTCTATTTCAGTTCTCAATTAGGATGTTGAACATTATTCATAACTAGTTGATAGCCCGTGCAATGCACGGGCTAGTTTGAAAAACTGAAATTTTGGTCTTTAAACAACAAAAATATGTATTATCCACGTGACTTAAATGACACAATTTAAAAACTGTTCCCAAAGCAATTTAACAGTTAATTTTAACATATAGTGTTATGGTTTGATGCAAAGGGAAGAAAGCTTCTTAGTTTTAACCATATATAATAGCTCAGTCATAAGACTTGAAATTTATAAGTGAAAGGAATCATAGATCTTTTGCCACAGTATATATAAACATTAACACAAAGACCGTTCAACAATTGAGCACGATGGATATTGAATAGTAATACAATTCCACACACATACACAACCTGCTAACCATATATCTAAGATCATCAGTGCTATATTAAGCAAAAAGTTGGCAAAAAGTAAAAGTTTGGATTCACATATTTGCCAAGGCCATCATTTGGAGGAAATACAGAGTCAATTCCATTGACTTCTCTGTTCAATTAAAATTCAGTCTTAAAAATAAAAATGCCCATAAATAAAATCTCTAAAGCCTTTTATCCGACTCTAAATCAAAATCCGGGTTAAGTGAGGCTTCAGCAAGTTCCTCCTACCAATTGCACAACAAAGATAGCGGCAATGATTCTCGAACTGTCTTGCCAACAAAATGCCCCCATGGACCATGGCCATCAAATATCCCATAAAACATCTTGTCATCCTGGCATCCAAATTCCTACCACCCAAAACAAAAAGATTATAATCTAAATGGAAGATGAAGCAAACACCAAACATAACATTAAATCAAGAAACCAACTTACACTAAAAAATATTCTCGCCCCGTTCCAAAAAAAATAGTAACAAAATTGTAACAATAAACTTTACGATATTGTGTCATAACATTTAAAAAATTAAACTCTTCTACGAAACAAAGGGGTTGATCCAAAATGGGTTTTGGATTATATTTCTTGCTAAAATGGAGGCCATTTATGGTTTACAATTAATGGTGGTGTTGTTATTTGGGATGTCATTTGGTGGATTTGGTGTTAGGATAATAATGTAAATGTTATTAATGTGTATATTGCGACTTTGAAGCAAGACCCCTGCTGCTCATTACAATTAATGGTTAACTGATGATGAAGAATAAATCTTTTTAACATGATGGTTCTAAGAGAAAGAATAGACTGGACAAACCATTAGGAAGCTATAATTTTTACTGCTTATTTCTCCAAATTTGTGGCTATTATTTTGATCGTTATATACCCATCAAGTCAGCAACTCATGAAATGTTCTATTTTAGTTTACACTCCGCTATAATTTTTCACAATATAAAAAACAAAGATAATATGAAAGTTACCCTTTTATATCAAGTGACATGCTTTGTCAAGTCTAACAACATTAGCTAAGTACACATAAGAACATCATAAATCGAAAATTAAACATACAAAGGATGCTATAAATTTCGGTAATTAAAGTATGCTATATACTTGATTTGGTATGTCAATAGAGCAATAAATAAGATATTAGGAGGGCTAAAGAAAAGGCGCACCATAGATTATTGTGAGCTCTTGACTGTCACCTCGACTCGACTTGTCACCTTTACAACTATGGTTGAACAATGTTCAGATTCTCTGTAACATATAAAGAATCAACATATGATCACTTTCAAGAAAATTGTAAATGAATGGTTAAATTATAGTACAACCATTAGCCAACAAATTGTCATAATGTTAAGGTAAAACAACTACTTTCAGAAAATTCTTATTGTGGTGACAAATAAAATTGAAGACATAAATGTTTCTGCTTCAAATTAAAAAATAACCATCCAACATGTATACATATATACACATATATTGCAGTTTTGAGAGCAACCAAATACTTTTTAAGAAAACCATATCTGGTCATCAATTAAGCTGAATGGAGAACGATGATGGCAATATATACCTTTTTAGCGCATGGTGTCTACGGGTGAACATATAGCATGAGTATTTAGTATAAGATTGATAAAAATTAAAATTGACAATATCAAGAGGAAAAATAGTATCTTCAGTCCTCTGCTCTATCTTGGGTATTAAGAATGATGGGTTTTATTTAAGTCACGTGTAAAAACTTCATATGGAACCAAATATAATTTTTTTCTTCTAATCATAGAATAATTTTAGAAGGACGTAGATGAGTAGTGCAAGGCTAGAATTGACATCTAATTATTTTTTTTGGTAAATTGAAAAATTATTCCACTAAAAAGAACATTAGCTTTAAGCATTAAACGTGCATAAAAGACCACACACACAGGAACACCACCGATGACAATTAAAGAAACTAAAATCAACAGTAAACTCAAAGCCAACCTTATATATAAGAACATGGTAAAGCTTTAGATATCTAGAAAGTAGACATGTACACAAACAGTTAATCTACTGGAGTAAAATCAAAAGGAAGGGTGCCAAGTGATTCTATACCAATTTCATTTGAAGTCGAGCACCGCCCTTCCCGTTAAGAATGGCAGCAACCCTGCATACCAACAATTCAAAAAACATAACATTATTAAACATATCCACATTTAATGAACAATTAGAACAAACTCTATTAGCCCCTTAGCTCTTACTGAGTTTCACCGATTGAAATTTAGTTTCCGTCTGTCCATCCTCTTCAGCTTACTTCTCCTCCCTTCAGTTCTTTCAAATCTCTTCTCCTCCCTCATGTCGATCTCTCTATTTAATCTACCAACTCACAGCAAGAAAACTTATGTGCCGGTGTCGATCTCTCAATCCACCTCCTCCTTTGCGGTGTTGAGAGATATTTTGGTTATCCGTTCAAACCCAGTTGATCCAAATCGTTGGCTTCGAACTGAGAAGCTTCTCTAATCCCCAATTTCTGTAAAGTTACCCATTTTTATATGCTCACCTGTTTTTCAAAATATCTCAAACATATGCTAATGAACCTTAGCATATGAATAGAACCGTAGCATATGCTATTTTTTCGCTAAGTTTTTGAAACTCAAACATGTATTATGAACTTGATTCTGAAAATTACACTCCAAATAATGCATCTAAAGAATTAGGTATAATAATATATGAATAGCTCACACACAAAACACACAGTAGTGTTGTGAGAGACAAACTATTTGATGCATCCTGCAATCTTTTAACATAAAAAGTCATGAATGAAAGAACAAAGCAGCCAAAAAACACAATAATTTGATAGATATGTAAGCCTACTTGATATTTGTTAAAATTTGAATGCTCAGCTCAACTATAATAGTGTATCCATTCAAAGAGTTTCAGAATTACCTGAATCGCTCTAATAAGTTTTTTGGGAGAAAGTTCAACACGGTGTTTGATATGCTGTTATCGCAATAAAGAGCTTGGGAAAGATTGCCATCATTGATATAAAAAAAATCGCTTCATGATTGACTTAAACTTAAAACCATAAAATATAATGTGGAGCTGTACAACAATAGGAGCTAGATTTTGAGCTTCATATCCTGGAAATAACAACAATAATGAGGTTTACTCTTGCCAGATTAAGAGTTCAACTTACAAATTACTCTGGGCGTATACTAATTAATTAGATAAAAATAAAAATAAAAAGAGTGGAAAAATATACCATGGTGAACAAATCAGCGGGTTTCGCTCCAAGTCTGATAAAGATAATGGACTGAAAATAATAGGGTTAAAACCCCTAAAATTGGGCAGAGAAGAAATTTGTTTCAATTCCCGTTACCTCTGCTGCTTATTATCTTTGGGAGTTCGTGGATGAATCAGAGAGGCGTCAAGGAGGAGGAAATCCGAAGAATTAAGGGGCAGCCTTACTGTCTCAAATTTAGGTTTTAAAATATTGAAGAAGACGATAAAGGCGACTGAAGAGTGAGAAGAGAAGAAGAGTCGATTGAATTTAGGTGAGAAGGAAAGAAAAGAGGAAACGGTAGATTGGAAAAGGAATTGATGAGGAAGCCGGCAAGCCGCAGAGCTAGAAGAACAGGAAAATAAATCGATTTAGTACTTTTTAACCGAGATGGCTCAGCTGATTTTCAAATTGACAATTAACTGAGTTAACTCACCTGTTTTTCAAATTGGGTGGATTGTCTGTGATGCCTTTATATATAAGTATTGATTAACGGTTTTATCTAGTTTACTTAATTTATTTCTTCTTGTATGAGATTTATTATGATAATTTGTGTTAATTGATTGTATGCTATTCTATCTAATTGATTTGATTTGACCAGTTAGATTAATTTGATAAATATCATCTGCTAGATTAAAATATAGTATTGAGCAAACGATATTATATTTTGATCAAAAGTAACAATTAGTAATACATGATTGTGTACAAGCTTTTGAGTATTGCTATGATTATTAGAAGGCAAGTTAAATAATTCTTGATTATGTAATTTTTACTTGGAATAACCTAATTCTCATACTTCATGTTGTTGTTATATTAAATATAAACTGATAGTTCTAGGTTATATGATAGTTAGGGTTTAAATTTACAATAAAAGGAGAATTGCAGATAATTAGCGATTACAGTTATCTAGAGTTATTAATCTTATTGAAGGGTAAATATTGTTTAAACTTAATTAAGTGAAAAAATAATACTGCACTGTAGAACTAAAGTCTTTTACTCATTGAATAATCATATTACTCATTCTTATTTGTTCTCTTTAATTTAGTTAATCAAACTCCAAAACCCCCTTCTTCTTCTTGGAAACAATTGGATAAATATAAAATAATATACTCTATGTGAAATCGATCCTTGCTTGCACAGTGTACTAAGCCAAATTGTTTAGTGAAAGTGAAATTAATTTAAGAGTGTAAACCACAACTCCCACCATCCATGTACTCCATGTCAACCTTAGGATTTCCTAAATATTTGTATTTTGTACACAGACAGATTCTGTTTGTACTTAGTTCCCCTATTGTCAGAGGGACAGATCAATGGAGTACACTCGAAAATATGGGACTTTGTTAGCTGCTCCTAAATGTTGTTATAAATACAGCTGGAATGATTTTTTTTAGGGGAAAAAAAGATATTGATTAGCTGTATATCAATTTTGTAAATTGAAATGAAACTGAATTTAAATAAGAAAACATAACATACTAAGTTGAACAACATAAAACCTGATCTGTTTACTACAGTACAACCTCCTTTGTGTTCCTATTCAGAAATTCTCATAGAAGTCAGAAGAGGCAATATAGTCAACTTAATATTGTGAAACAGACGTGAAGGTAGAGTACCAACTAGAATCCAGCAGCACATTGCCTAGAAACCAAAAACCAGCAGCACACTAGGGCTGGTATACCATTTACATTATTTGTAAGAAAACAGAATCCATAATTGAAGAGGCCTTTACGGCAAAATCACTTCCACTTCTTGTATCCATGCTTCTTGTGCTTTCCGTGCTTTCCCTGCTTGAACTTGCCATGACCATGCTTACCTTGCTTGAACTTTCCATGGCCATGTCCGCCAAGGCCGGGCATACCCATAGCACCATGTGCATAACCGCCATGACCCTGACCCTGACCCTGACCATGACCCATATGGTGGGCACCATAAGCTGCTGCAGCTGCCGCCGCACCTCCAGCTATCATCCCTGCTACCCCACCAGGCTTGTGACCTGAGAATAAAAATACCGTAGCTTAACAAACAGCAACACCAACAAAGACCAAATTCAGCTACAAATTTTTTCTCACAGTAAAAATTGACCTCGTAATCGCTTTACTGAAAACTAGTTTTGCTCATGAAGATGGAAAGATTTTTATTTCTAATTTTTTGATATATAAGGAAAGAAACTTTACGACTAAACGGTAACAAGTGTGATTTCACTGTGGTGTGATCCTCACATGATTCATATTGAACTGATACCAGAGTCTTAGTGCCAGACCTCCACAAGCACTTGAATATCCTTATTCACTCACCATAGAGCTTGATTTAGATGATTGTGAAGGAATACAATATGTCGATATAGATGGAAAATTTAACAGGTCTCGCATACAGAACAAATTCTGAAGTGCTAAACAGAGTCAGAAATTCAAGTACTCCGCACTTGAGCACAAAGCCCAACAACTTTTTCAGAATGTCAAACCCAAATACATTAAAAAATTAAGAGAGTATTTTACATGTTAAATAAGTAAACTTGTAAACCCAAAGTTACTCTTTCATATCAAGTTTTGGGATGTGTTCAACAAACCATGTCTGCTTTCAAAGCCACCTACCATTAATACAGGCCATCCAAACAACCTTCCAGACCATGACTGTAGGTTAGATGTGAAGTGAGAAAGCCAAAAAAAAAAATTGTGAACAGACATTACCTAGAACTATGAGGAAGAAGTTTTGACCAAACATTAAACACAAACAAAAATGTTCTGCACAAATCAAACACATTTGTCTCCACTGCATAGTCATCATTGTCTACACCAGAGTCTCTCTTTAACACCCATGTTGATGCATGTAGTGGTCGCAATAACTTATGTCTAATCAAATCCTAGAACAGCTATCTCAAAGGCAATTATCTCCTTGGGACAACCTACAAATAACTTACTCTAGGTGAATGGTTAGTGGGGGCATTGCATGTGTTTAAATTGGCTTAAATTCACATGGTGCTCACCCGTACATGTTATTTTGTCTTCTTATGGCAAAATGATATCTGGTCTACATGTTAGAATCTATAAAATTGAAAGTCTTACTAAATTAGAGGCTATTCAATCTTGGGACTCAGTAAAAATCAATTTGTTCGGGTGTCTTGATCACGTGACTCAAAGTGTTGATAAAGATCCCCAAAAGCATGAAATAAAATTCTAATATAGACAAGTCTGTTTAAGAGTGTCTGAAGTGCGCTAACAATCCATCAAAGAGTCTTCTGAATATAGCCATTATGTCACATGTATGGACTAAATGGTTCAACCAATTATCCTAGTCTTGTCTTCATCATGCTCCTAATTACTTTCAATGAAAATACCAATATAATAATAATAGGCACGGATAGAGTGATGCCCACAAGGAAATAGCTTCCTTATACAATTACAATAATAAAGCAATTAACCAAATACCTGAGTGGTGTGGGGCAGATGACCCTGGATGGTGTCCAGCAGGAGGATACCCTGCTGGTGGGTAACCTTGAGGGGGATACCCAGACGGTGGATAGCCCTGTGGAGGATATCCAGACGGTGGATAGCCCTGTGGAGGATATCCTCCAGGCGCTGGTGGATATTGCCCTGGAGGATAATGACCACCGCCAGCAAGATGAGAAAACAGTCCTTTATCGTCATTTGACTCGTGTTCTTTGCCCCCTCCCATTTTTCTTCACCACAAAAGCAACGTTAACGAGATGATTATTTTTACCTGTTTAGGAAATATTAAATTGGTTGAGTCAAGACTATAATATAAAAGAGAAGAAAATACTAAAACCTTCTAAACTATTATATATCCAGCCAAATTATCGAGCTTATCTGTCCACTAATATTTGAGTACAGACCATAACGTTTAGGGGGACACTATTTCCACGTGTGTTTTTTATTTTTTCACATGGCTACCTCCCACATAATTATGCTCATGTGAGAGAACAATGTAAAAATATCAAAAATACATGTGAAAATATCAGTTCCCTAAAGTTTATTTCAAACGAGGTAATTGGCCAGTAAGACATTTGGTTCTTATAGGTTACACCAGAATATACATGCACAATATTCATAAACATACAACTAAATTTGATGTTTAAAATCACAGCTATAAATCTTATGCTCTCAAAATGTACTAGCAAATAATTTTATTTAGGATCTGCTTCTTAGAGTAATGCCAAGGGTCCCAAATGGATCCCGAATTTTGTGTTTCAAATACACTAATCAATAGTAAATTGGTTGGCTATCCATATATGGTTCATTAGACCATCTACCATGATGTTGAGCAACAATATAATATGGACACATGTATTTGAGATACAAAATTTGGGATATACCATACTCATTATGGCACCGAAATTAAAAATTGAAATTACAAATTTGACCCAATGTTGTATCCACATTTTTAGCATAAATAAAATTTAATTGCAAAGCAAAATAAGATTAAAAATCAACAAAACAACCATCATTCCTATAATTTTGAGGTACAAATATCCATCTATAATTATTTATCAAAAACAGATGTATCACCAGAAAAAAAATAACCATATGAAGATGGATTATTTTAATTCCACAACAAAAACCTACAAATCAAAGAGACAACCTTTCAAAATGCAAGCAGAACAGTTTCCCCATTCCATTCAAAGAGGAGACTCACTAAAGTAATAATATATCAAAATCCAATGAAACCCAAATTCATATCTTCTTACAAGACAAAAGCCTAATCAAATTGAATATCAGAAATCTACCCACAAAATTCAAACATCCATTCGACCTTCTGACCAAAATCACCATTCTACATTAATTTTTACCCATTAATGATAAATCCCCCTCTATAAACTAAACAACCTCATAGATCTATCCATTTCACATACTTTTTTTCTGGTACAGTGGTTTAGTCCACTTCTTGACCATTTCACATACTTAACCATTAAGATTCCAACCATGACCAAAAAAATCAAAAAAAGAAACATGGAACCAATTAATCGTAATACCAGTTTCTTTGGTTCTCCAAAAATTAAAATCAAAATCACATAACATGAAAATTGAAAGAACAAACAGATGGAACATAACAGAACCCATCTTTAGTTTCACATACATGTTCATCACCATTACCCCTTGTATGATTTAAATTTCGAAAATCAATCTTGAACAAAACCATTAAAGCAATCAACTGTGTGTGTTTGTGTGAGAGAGAAAAGACAGCTTACGGATTATCTTGGGTAAGCTACAGATTCGTAAACCGCGAGAATGGAAATTAAAATTAACGGATGAAGAAACATAAATAAACGTAAATATTTGCGTTTATGACGCGTGTAAGCATCTGCTTTTATGTACACGTGTTGGGTTTTGGATGAACTTTTAATTTCAATTTCTTGGACAATTAAACACTCTTTTTCTATACCAAATATGATAGTATAGTATTTTTTTTTCTTTTTTTAGGCAATCTTATATATATATTAAATAAATAAAATTATCATTTAACCTTATTGTTTAGAAGTAGACAATCAACCCTACATTTTAAAAGTGGTCATTAAACCCTTAAATTAAATAATAAATTCTAGGTATAAATAAAATCTATATATATATATATATATATATATATATATATATATATACATGATCTTGGATCTTTCATTTTTTTATCCAACTCACCCGAAGTTTACTCCTTTTAATGATGGACTGCATGACGATTTGATCATCTACAATAGTAAATACATACTTTTAGTGATTTGAGCAATATATAGTATCATTTAAAAGTATGTATTTACGTCAGATGATCGAACCGTCGCCGGATCCGTCGCTAAAGGAGGGTGAACTCGGGTGAGTTAGATAAGGGGTGAGTTTAAGATATATTTCCTATATATATATATATATAACACAAAATAGTCTGTTATTTAATTTCAGGAAAAAATTGTGATACCCTCAAATCCGGATTTTCTAACATCGAATTCGATGTTCACGATACTCAACAACAAACATACTTTCTAACTAATGCGGAATAATAAACATACATTGTTTATCATAATAGTAATATAGTCTTATAATCATAGTCCCAAGGTTCTTTAACCTTAACTTAAAACGTACTCTTAATACTATAAAGATTTTACATAATGAAATAGCATTTAAAATAAACTAGTACATAAGCATTCTCAAACATTTACTATTGAACCTTCCCTTTTCCTTTGTCCCCTTTGGATGTTTCTGCCTTAGCTCAAAAAATATATCATGATATAGCAAGGGTAAACAACTAATTTGCTTAGCAGGTTTATACACAAGGGAGATATATCATGATTAGAAAGAAGTTTCGCTTTCAATGTTCAACAATAGTATAAAATTGTGAAGGAACATGAATTAATAGTCAACAGCTGAATATTCAAATAATTGAATAACAGGTACTTAGTGGTTTGAAATAACCATGAACATTTACCAAGGTTCTCAGCATTTAAACTGGACCTTTTAATAAGTTTTGGTAATCAAGGGGATCAGCCTTTCATACCCCGTGATTTATGCATAAACACTTAATAATCCAACATTAATATCATGCTTTAATCAAATTCGTCCTTTTCTCAGCCAAGAGTTCTTACCATATCAATTTAATAAGAACAACTTTTAAAACACATTTGATTTAGGAGGGTGTATTCAATTAAGACTTTTAAAGACTTTAAAAGTTTGGTTGTATTCAATCAAGACATTTAAAGAGTTTATAAAAGTTTATTGGTATTCAATTACAACTTTTGAAATATCTTTAAAAGTTAAGTGGTATTGAATTAAGGCTTTTATAAAGTCTATAAAAGTATTTTGATATTCAAAAAGTCATTGATTTTTCAGATTTCTATCAAATGGTAGAGTTTGACAGACTTTAGAAGAAGAGATATTCATATCCAAAGTCTAACCTCATCTCTAAAGACTTTCAAAGACTTCTAAATATTTGAGAAATGGAGAAGATGAATAGAGGAAAAAGAGAGAGATAGAGGAGATCAAACAAAAAAGAAAAAAGAAAACAAAGAGAATATAAAATCCCAAAAAGAAAAAGAGCTATTATAGCAGGTGAGGAGAGAGAAAAAGGAGAAGGGGTAACAAAGATGAAGTAGCTTTAAGGGTTACAAATAGAACCAATTGTATAAATGGAGATGACAAATATTTTAATATAATTTTATATTTATTCTCTCCCATAAAAAAAATCTCATTTATTATATTTGTAAGTATTAAGGAAATATTTTGTTTTATGTTTATTTTAAAAGTAATAAATTTGTTAATTTTGTTATTTGTTGAAAATTATAAATTGTTAGTTTAGTAATAATGACTTGATAGGAAAAGCGACAATGAACAATTTTAAAATCAAAATTGTTATTTTATATTATTGTTAGTAGAAAATGACTTTTTATGAAATATAAAATTATGAAATATGACATTTCCTTGTAATAGACTAGGTATGATCTAATAATTCAACTTTAACAATGCCTTTTATTTCAAATTAGGTTGTGACATGGTCAAAATATTATAATATTATTTAATATCGTACTCATTTTATCTAAAATATAAAATCTTTGTTGACTTTTTAACAATTAATATATGATGAAACATATATTAGAAGTATACAAAAGTTTATCAAAATCTTGGTAAAAAGTCCGTCACTTATTTCGTAGAGTCTTTGAAAGTAATTTTAAAAATCTTTAAAAGTCATTAAAATCCACAAACTCTACAAAAATCTGTCATAATTAGCATAGATCTATCTCATAAACAGTTAATGAATGAAAGAACTTTAATTTAATTCACAATTCAGTCATAATAGAACATGAATTCAATTGCACAATGTGCGAATCTCAATAATCAGTATAGATGTGAATAATCAACAATAATTATTCACTAACATGTTTCGAAAATAATGTAAGACCCCAACTTTTATGAATAAAGAATAATTTTTTCGAAATTTATTTTTGAATATTATGGTGTGGATTTGATATAATGTTATAGTTGTGGGTAATATTTACAAATTTTGCAAAGTAAGCAAGTGGTTATATAATATTCGATTGGTCGGGGAATATTCGTTTTAACAGGGAATATTGTACGACGACACAATCATTGGTGGACCCCACAACGAAAGTATTGCCGTAGTTAGAAAACGACAAAATTATCTTTCTATAAAAATAACGGCGGAGGTGTTACCGTTAAAACTGTTGAACTACCCGGTAGTAGTAAAAGTACGAAGAATACGTGTGGTTGTGACAAGAACACACGGTATTGATTATTGATGCTTACGTGAGAAGTCACTTAGTTATACTCAATTATTGCTACAGTAATTGCTGCATCATATCTCTCATATTATTGATTCAATTATTATTACAGTATCATCTGCATAATTTGATATATTATTAAATCAATAATTGAGAAGATAAAGTTATTCATATTATTATTTACAATATCGACAATGTCAGAAGTTACATCGAGGAGAGGTTTGGTCACCTAATTGCGGCTACTAATAAGGAAAAATCCTTATCGAAAAGCCCCTCTTCTCGAGGAACGATCTGGTTGTTAAATATTGTGAATTATAATATTAATGATGAATAAGTTCGTGTTGATTAAAGATGAATTTTATAGTTCCATTGTGTTAGAATTATTTTGTGTTAGTGAAAATTGACATTTGTTTCGATAATAATTGATGTCTAGAGGTTATATTGTTCAATTTGGTATTCGGGGCACTTTTTGTGTCGGAGTACTATTCATGAGTTACTATTCACGAGGTACTATTCACCCGTAAAATATATTTCTTTTCGGTCCAAATCATTTTTGGGTACAATATTATTTCATGAGGAGATGTGCTAATTTTTCAGACCGTTGGTTGAAGATATAATAGTAAATCAATATGGACCGCTGGTGGAAAGTTATAATAGTAAATCAATATGGATCGCTGGTTTAAAGTTTTAATAGTAAATCAGTATGGACCGTTGCTTTAAGTTTTAATAGTAAACCAACATGGACCGTCCGTTTAAAAGTAAATCAATCTGGACCGTTCATGAATCAGTTAATATTCAGTCCATTCTCCTATAAATAGAAGCTCATTCTTTCATTATTTCTTACGAATTCACTGAAACTCTAGAGAGAGAAACTATAGAGAGAAAGAAGAAAAGTATTCTGCTACTTCACTACTCCAATATCCAGTTTCTTCTAAGGTAAGGGAGATTATTTGTTGTACTCGTAAGAGGTATTATTTCTTTCTTATTAATGAAGAGAACTTCTATTATTCCATTATTTATTATTCTGTTGGAATAACCTGTATACGCAGGCTACCCTATACTTGGTGAAATTCTTCTGTTATTCCATTCTTTATCATTATGTTGGAATAACCTGTCTATGCGAAGTACCGCATACATGGTGAAATTCTTCTGTTATTCCATTCTTTAGTATTCTATTGGAACATCACATGCTCGTGCGCTTATGCTTTGGGACTGGTTCCATTATTTATTATTCTCATTTGAATATCCCGTCTGCGTATGCGCTTACGCTTGGGACCGGTTCCATTATTTATTATTCATCAGGAATAACTCGTTCATGCAGTAGCCTATCACATGTATGGTGAATCCTTACGTTATTCCATTCTTTATTATTATTCGTTGGAATAACTCGCATACATGTGGATTACCACATGCATGGTAAATGATCCTTCGTATTCATTCCTTATTAAATTGTGGAAATGATTTGTCTATGTGGATTACCGCATGGCGGACGAAAATCTATTTGCAGTTTCATATATTCTATTATACTCAGTTGGTTAAAGCTTTGGCTTTTATACTCCATGAAATTAGTGGAATATCCTTGATATTTGCACTTTATCCAATATCTTTTCATGGAAATATTCTTATGAGCATTCTTGAATTTTACTCTACAAAGCAGTATCATGTTGACAAATTGGACATTATTGGTTCCTGGATAAATTAATTTATAAATCTTTAAAATTTATTCTTGAACTTGTTTTATTGAATTATTATGTCATTGTCATCATCCTCATTCTTATATTGTGATGAAAGTCATCTTTGGCTTACGTGCATAGATGGACTTGGTATGATTATGACGAGGATTATTCGGTATAATCACGTAACCAGTAATGTGAATTTAATGATGTGGTAAAAGTCCTCATTCACTTGTAGTTCATTGGTGGACAGTTGTTGGTATGATTATGACCAGGGATTATTCGGTATAGTCATGACCATTATTGATTACATGAATATCCTTGGCCGTAGTGCAGGGATGATTCGATTTTATTTATTAAGCTAAGTCTCAGCGATAAAGTTGATGAAGAACTTTTTAAATCATAGAAGATAGTAGATTTTATACATTACTTGACTCTTCTAATGGATTGCTTGATCCGCTGCAGTTAAACTTGTTGTCTATTATATTCTATCAGTTTAACATTGTTGAAGGCTAATGATAATTTATTCTACATTATCTTATTTATAATATTTCTTACTGGGCTAGTTGAGCTCACCCTTTCTTTCATTGTTCTCTTCAGGAAATGAGAACGTAGCAGGGACTAGTCGGGGAACAGAGTGATGGTCCTAGATGGTGCATTAGTAGTCCTCACTATTCTGTGAAATAGTGTGATAATAAATGTAATGAAGACCCCATTGAGTTTGTATAGTCTCTAGATGAAAATATTTGTATTAAAACTCACAGCATATGTTTAGTCGTATTTTACACGACTGTTGTATAATTAAGTTGAATTTGTATTCAGTACCTTGTATCTGGCAACCCAAGATGGGTGATGTATACCTGTTTTGGGGGCATCACAGGTTAGTATCAAAGCTTTAGGATATGATCCCCGGCCGAGATGTGAGACAAGAACTAGGAGGGGAGAGACGGGAATTTTTTCGCTAAGACGACCTACCTAAGTTTATTTGGTATTTAAGCTGGCTCATCGGAGTATAAGGATAATATGTGATATATTAATTAACCCTTGTTTTGTGGCGATTGAAAAATGGCATCCGAAAATGTTGAGATAAACAATGAAGCACAGGAGATCGTGGAGTCACCACAGATTAATACCCAGGATAATGTGCAACAGGAAGACAATAATCCTCAGGTGAACAACAACACCGACCAAATAGGGAATGACGGAATGTTTAGGAGCTTTCTGTAATTCGTACAACATCAGGCAAGAGAAACTCCTGTCCAAAATGTAGGTGGAAACACTGGAAACTCTTGGACGGTCACCGCTAAATAGTTTAAGGAGCTGGGACCATCGGAGTTTATTGGAGAGCCAAAACCACTTAAGGCGGATGCATGGATAAAGCAGATCACCAAGATATTAGATGTCTTGGGATGATTCGAGGAGCAAAAGGTCCCTTTTGCCACCTTTATGTTGCGAGGAGAGGCAGATTACTGGTGGGAATCAGTAAAACGTACTCAACCTGCCGCACTAAAGATGTCTTGGGAGAAGTTCCAAGAACTATTCAACGATAAGTACTTTCCCAAAAGTATTCGTCACATTAAAGAGGTAAAGTTCATCAAGTTGGAGCAGAACAATATGACCGTGCAGGTGGCGCAAAGACGAAGCTAAGTTTACTGAAGTTATCCCGCAACAGCATCCCACTTGGTTGATAATGAGGAGAGAATGACGCGGATGTTTTTAAGAGGTTTGAAATAGGAGATACGTCAATATCTTATTTCTCATAAAAGCGTGTTTGTATTCGGATGTTGTAAATAGGGCTCGATTCATTGGAGCGCGATAACGGGTCAACGAACTAAGAAAGCGGTAAGCGAATGAAAATACCAAATGGTAATGATCATCGAAGCGGTGATAACAAACGTGGAGGGAGAACGACCGCCGGTCGTATGTTACAAATGCAGAGGGGAGGGACACATCAGTCCAAACTGTACGCAGCAGTCCAAAACATGTTACAATTGTGGAAGAGAAGGTCACCTAGCCCGATTTTGTCATGCACCGAATTCAAGTCCAGCTAGGATGGATGCATTAAAGTCCGTCCCAGATAAGACAAAACTGGTAGTTCAAGGGAGAGCGTTTGTTGTAACCTCCCAGAAAGCAAGGAACCCGAACGAGGTCATCACAGGTAAGCTTATCATAAACTCTAGTGAAGTATATACCTTATATGATACTGGCTCTACCCATTCTTTTATTTCTCCTACTTGCGCTTAAAGTTTAAATTTGACTCCAGAGAAATTGGACTTTGACTTATCGGTTGAAACTTCGTTGGGAGAAACCTTCATTACATCCACGGTTTATAAGTCTTGTTTGATTCAAATCGATAACCGCACATTACCTGTCGATCTTATTTCTTTAAAAATACTTGCGTTTGACATAATTCTAGGGATTGATAGGTTAACTACTCATCATGTAAAAATTGATTGTTTTCGTAAGGTTGTTAGTTTTCATATTCCTAATCAACCTATTATGCAAATTCAAGCGACCAAACCATTAAAATCAATCACGGTCATTTCAAGCCATAAAGCTATTCGTTTATTGAAAAATGGATGTCAAGCTTTCTTAGCTCATGTCACAGATTTAAACAAAAATACGTTAGTTTTGAATGATATTTCTATTGTTAATAAATTTCCTAACATATTCCCTGAAGAACTTCCTGGCCTACCCTCAGAGCGTGAAATTGAATTTTGTATCGACCTTGAACCTGGTATAAACCCCATTTCCAAAGCCCCATATCGAATGGCTCCTATTGAACTTCAGGAGTTAAAGACCCAATTGCAGGAATTGTTAGACATTGGTTTCATTCGTCCTAGTACGTCTTCTTGGGGTGTTCCTGTTCTATTCGTGAAGAAGAAAGATGGGAGTATACGACTTTGTATTGACTACCGAGAATTGAACCATGTCACCATCAAGAATAGGTATCCGTTACCTCACATTGATGACCTGTTTGACCAGTTGCAAGGAGCACAATTCTTTTTAAAGATCGATCTTCGATTCGGATATCATCAATTTGAAGGTTAAAGCGAGGATATTCCAAAGGCGCCTTCGTAACTCGATGCAGACGGGCATTATGAATTCTTGGTCATGTCTTTTGGATTGACTAATGCTCCTGCTGCCTTCATGGATATGATGAACCGAGTATTCAAGGAATATTTGGATCACTTTGTGGTTATCTTTATTGATGACATTCTCTTATATTCCAAAAGTCGTGAAGATCATGAGCAACACTTGAGGCTGATACTCCAAAAGCTTCGTGAAAACAAGCTTTATGCCAAGTTGAAGAAATGTGAGTTCTGGCTTGAAGAAGTTGCATTCCATGGGCATGTGATATCAAATCATGAAATATCTGTTGACCCAGCGAAGATTGAAGCAATTCAAAGCTGGGAGCAACCAAAGTTAGTGACAAAGTACGTAGCTTTCTCGGAAAATTTGGTTATTATCGGAGATTCGTGGAAGGATTTTCTCGAATCGCTACTCCATTAACTCGGTGACTCGAAAAAGATACAAAGTTTGATTGGAGCGAGGAATATGAGAAGGGTTTTCAAGAACTCAAGGAAGACTCATTTCAAGACTGCTCGACAATACCATCCGCTCGAGAGGATTTATCATCTACAAGTGATGCTTCGGGCAAAGGGTTAGGATGTGTTCTCATGCAACATGGGAAAGTCATAGCATATGCCTCTCGTGAACTCAAAGAATATGAGAGGAATTATCCTACTCATGATCCGAGTCAGGCATTTGTTGTCTTCGCACTTAAGATTTGGAGGCATTACCTATATGGAGAGAAGGTGGAGATCTATACTGGATCATAAAAGCCTCAAATATTTCTTCACCCAAAAGGAACTCAATACGCGGCAACGACGTTGGCTTGAATCTGTTGAAAGATTATGATCATACCATTCAATACCATCCCGGTAAAGTTTAACGTAGTAATGGATTGACGCATTGAGTAGAAGATCATATGCGGGTACGAATGCAATATTGTCAACACAAAGACCTATTTTGTATGACTTATAAAGGATGGAGATAGAGTTAAAGACTCCAGGGACCCATGTGATGATGGCGAATATACGAGTAGAACCAACTTTAATCGATAAAGTTAAAGCTGCTCAAGCTACAGACCTGGAGCTGATACGTATGAGGAAGAAAATGCAAGAAGGTGCTATTCCAGAAACAAGAATCGATGAAGAAGGAAAACTTTGAGTCAACTCTAGACTTTGTGTTCCTAACGACCCTGATTTAAAGTATAAAATCATGATGGAGGCGCACAACACACCGTTTGCAATCCATCCTGGGAGTACCAAAATGTATCATGATCTTCGACATACATTTTGGTGGAGCAATATGAAGAGAGAGATAGCGGAGTTTATCTCAAGGTGTTTAACTTGTGAATGAGTCAAGGCGGAGCATCAAGTACCAAAAGGTCCATTGCAACCACTTGAAATTCCAGAATGGAAGTGGGAGTACATTACTATGGATTTCGTTACTGGTCTTCCCAAGGTTTCTCAAGGCATAGATGCAATTTGGGTCATTGTTGATAGATTGACCAAGTCTGCTCACTTCTTACCTATACGAGAAGCTTATACACTTAAACGGCTTGCTCGTATGTACATAAATGAGATTGTAAGACTGCATGGTATGCTAGTATCCATAGTTTCTGATCGAGACCCAAGATTCACTTCACGATTTTGGGTTAGTTTGTAGAAAGCTATGGGCATAGATTTACGATTTAGCTCTAAGATATCATCCTCGCATGACGGGGCAGGCAAATCGGAGAGGACTATTCAAACTCTTGAAGATCTATTAAGACTATGTGTCCTTGACTTCAAAGGAAGTTGGGACAAGTTTTTAACGTTGGTGGAGTTTTCCTACAACAACAATTATCAAACAAGTATTGGCATGGCTCCATTTGAAGCGTTGTATGGGAGAAAGTGTCGTTCTCCAGTATGATGGGATGAGGTGGGTGAAGCAACGTTATTGGGACCGTATTTGGTATATATGACTACAGAAAAGATTCAAACGATCCGACAACGCATAAAAAATTCACAAGATCGATAAAAGAGTTATGCTGATATTCATCGAAATGACGTAGAATTTGATATTGGAGATCATGTGTTGTTACGTGTTGCTCCATGGAAAGGAGTTACGAGATTTGGAAAGAGAGGAAATCTCAATCCTCGATTCATTGGCCCATTTTTAATTCTCGAGCGAGTAGGAACTGTGGCTATAGACTCACCTTACCGCCAAGTATGTCTCGTGTGAAAGTAGTATGCACACAAGCCAATCATGTTTGATGATAAAGCATATACTTTGTAACAATCTCATTCATTTATTAATAAAAAGTATTAATTTATTAAAGGCTTTTAATTATCCACATGATGCTGTTTTATAATATGTGATAAACCCATAGTTTTAAGCAATGCTTTTAGAATAATGATGATGATCATTCTAATGAGATCTAAATTCTTAGAAAGCTTAAAACTAAAATAGTTCCCAATCATTGGATTACTAAATTGGGGATTAGTGAATCCGGATAGATTGGTACATACGCCGTTTGCTTCATTGGATGAGGATGATTGATCTCATGATCATTTGTGTGGAGACACTAAAGCAAATATGTAGGTGCTTATTAGAGAATAAGTTCATCGAACATTGGCTCACTAAGGAATACCTAATGGAGTTTTACTTGCCTGTCAATAGGAATTCCTATAGTGATAGTAGTACAAGTGATCCTTGGACTTGAGATCATCATAGTATCTTGTGTATGATGAGTTATACTTTGACTTATTCCTTAAGACCCTTAGGGTATATCAAAGGGTATGCTTGGGTATAACAAGTTGTATGCATGGAGATAATATATGATCAATAAAGAATCTACCACTTCTAATAAAAGAAGAGAAATGTCCTATGTGATTCGATAAATGACAACCCAAAGAGTCCTTGGTTAAGGCGAATGAAATTAGAAAGGAGTTTCTAATTTGCATTATTTGGAGTTGTGCATTTAAGAGTCGAAATACATATAATTAAATAAAATAAAGACTTGACAAAGAATTCCATGTCTTATATTTAATTGGGACATTGTATGGTGGAAGGATTGAATTGATGCAGTAACTATTTACTCAAAGGTTCTTTAATGATTAATGTTATAATCTATATTATCCGGAAAATCGTTGATCGCTAGGGAGGCTTATCCTATTGTAGAATAAATATTATTTATTTAAATAAATTAATTGTTTAATTTATTTATTTAAATAAGATTAGAATTATTCTAATTGATTTATTCACAATAGGTTTAATATGGAAAACCTAAAGGGTCACACCATAAAAGGAAGAATAATTATTTAAGAAGTTAATGGCATAATCGTAATAATATGTTATGTATATTTAATTTAATCTATGGTGATAGAATAAATTAAATAGCTTAATATTTATTATTTAATATTTTAGAAATATTAAATATAAATTAATAAGAGAGTCTTATTAATATTATTACAATTATTATTATTATTTTAATTTCTAAAAGAGTTTAGGAATTAATTTAATATAAGTACTCTCATTTATTCCTAATTGGATTAGGAAGGAAAATTAGTTAAAGGAGTTTAATTAATTATCCCTAATAAGATTAGGGAGCTTAATTAATTAAAAGAATTTAATTAATTCAATAAAACCCAATTCCTTAATTGTTAAGGTGGGTTACCCACATCTATAAATAAGAGGAGTCTTATTATGGGTGATGTGGTTGTTGACTTTTACAACATACGTAATTCCAATAGTTGGGAGAGTACGTTCTTTTCTATAGAGATAGAAAACTAGGGTTTGAGCCAAATACCCATCTTCTTGAATTCTTATTCTTTCTTGGTGGATCACCTCTAGAGGCCAAACACTTGGGTGGCTAACGTTGATCAAAGGAAGGAACCAAACCCGGTGGATTCAAGTTGAACGCGAAAAGGATTGGAGGTGAACTTGTACCTGAGGAAGCTCGAATCTTCAAGGGTATGATTTTATTCTTTATCTTTTCGTTTAATTAATAATTGTGCATAAAGGGTGATCCGGGTTTATGGTTTGTAAAATTTTAAAACTCTGATTTTTAAACGTTTCCACTTATTTATGCAATTTGATTGCGCACATGAATATTACAAACCTAACAGTGGCATCAGAGCCAAACCTTTATGCGAATTATTAATTGTTTTAATTTGATATGTATATTGATATGTGTTTAGAACAATTTAATTGGGTATAATTTTGTTTTATAAAATTTTATTAAAAAAAAACTGAAATCATGTGAAATTTCAAATTTTTTTTTCCGCTGTGATTCGCGGAAAGGGATGCTGATTTACGTGGTGATTAAGGATAGCTTTAAGTTTTTTTTTTTATTTATTTATTTATGGAGTCTTCCTTTGGTTACTATATATATAGATAATCCTGTTCCACCTGTTGCACGTGAATCCACCAAAAGTTACAGGAATCTTTATTTTAACTTAGTATGACCGAAGGTTCGGCCACGTGAAGGAACGGATATATATATATATATATATATATATATATATATTATGGTTATATATATATATATTCTTAATAATTTTATTATTAAAATAAAGTTTTATTTTAATTTTAAATAAAAAGTTTATTTTAATTTTAAAATAAAAAGTTTATTTTAATTTTAAAATTAGAATTTCATGCTAACTAATTAGAGTTGGAATTGGATTCCATGATAACTAATTGGAGTTGAAATTGGATTATATTTTTCCTTAAATAAAGGAGTTTATTTAGATATGAAATAAGATTTCATATTATTCAAAATAAAGGAGTTTATTTGTGAATAGGAAAAAGAATTCGTATTTCCTTTAATAAAATTTTTTTTACATGGAATTGGATTCCATAATTAATTAAAATAAAGGAGTTTATTTTGATTAAAAATTTTGATTAAAATAAAATAGTTTATTTTATTCAAAATTGGATAAATTAAAATAAAAGAGGTTTATTTTGATTTAAATTTGGATTAAAATAAAGGAGTTTATTTTGATTCAAAATTAGATTTTATACTAACTAAATTTGCCCATTAAATGATATCAATATATATATTAAATGTTTATTATTCATGTGATGAATGTTATTTATTGATGCATATGGTGATGTGTATGATAATAAATGGGATTGATTATGACTATCAATTAACTGATTGGATTTTATTTTAGTTGGATGCATGAATGTATGGGTTTTATTAAATGGGCTCTCTGCGTACTCGCCTTCTCTAATTTTTTCTTAATGTAAATTCTAACTCCTCCTATGTACTTCCCTCGATCACGATCAAGGTTTCTATTTATTTTAAATAGTTTTGTAATAGGAATAGTTAGAATTAATTTTGAAAAATTGGAGATCAAGGAACAAGGAGCGCTTGAAGACCCGATTTGTAATGGAGCAGGGTTTAAATGTAATAGTTATATTTAAATATTATTTCTTGCGCACCCTAGGGTTTGACCTTTTTGGTTCACTTGGTGGCTCTAGTGAACCAAACTAGAATAAAAGTCCATAATCAATCCGGGTAGAATATAGTATTCTATATGTGCATGCTTATACTATATATATTATATATTATGCAAACATGTTTCGCATGTTCATTAATATGATGCGTATTTTATATATATATGTGCATGCTGCCGCTTAAACAAGATGAGACAAATTAATAACAAACCCCTCATTTTTTTTTATATTAAGTCCTAAGAGTTCAAAGATATTTGGAATATCGAACGTCGCCTTCTAGCATGATAAAATTAATAGAGTATTAAATATTTAATATGAGTTTGTTGTGTCACCACAAGGCAAGTATTAAGTATTTAAGATGTTAATTTATCACATTTGATGCTTATAAAGAAAATTGAACAATATTATTTTGTTGTGTCACCACAAGGATGATATTTTTCTTTTTTGAATATATGGAGTGCTAGGTCGGACTTAACTTGGATAATTTTGATTCGGATGTGCCACCACTTGATCAAAATAATCTAAGAGGTAAAATAAAAGGAGTTGCATAGTTGATGTAATTGACAAAAGTTGTCTACCTATTTATTTATATATAGTTTGTTGTGTCACCACAAGGCTATATACATTTGAAATGGGATCCTTATTCTCACTAGCAAATCTTTAATTAGATTTTCTTAGAACTATATAAGTGAGGGTAATATAGTTTGAAGAAAATATAAGGGAGATACCAATTTAAAACAAGACCTAATTTATTTTGGTAATTAATAAAAGAATGTATGTTAAAATGTTGTTAATTACAAATTCATTTACGTAATTTTACAATGTCTAAAATTACTATCATCACATGAAGCATATTAGATGCTAAATTAACTGGAATCAATTAAAGCGGATTGGTTAAGGAATTTGAGAATAGTTTTCATGGTTGAAAAAGATATCTTATGTCCTTAATACGCCTATCCTCGCAATGGTTGCGCACAATGCCTCGAGGAAGAGATTGCTACTTTTAGAAAGTGGCAAAATAATGCATGATTGGCTCAATTCATCATGCTCGCATCCATGAGTAACGAGCTTGACACAAGATGAAACTATGGATGCTCCTACTATATTCCCGCACATCAAGTAGTTGATGGTGAGGAAAGTAGTAGGACCGATAGATATCGAGATATCTAAGGAGCTCTTCCGATCTAGAATGGCCAATGACACTATAGTACAGAAAAAAAGTTCTTAACATAATCAATTTGATTGATCAATTAGGACAACTGGTTTTGTCATGGATGGAGAGTTGAGCCAAGATTTGATCTTGCACTCACTCCCGGACTCCTTTCACAATTGTTGTGAATTTTTTATATGAACAAGCTAGATATCAGCTTTACTGATTTGCTTAACATATTGAAAAATGTTGAGAGTCACTTTCCAACCAAGAAAGATCAAGTCTTACTGGTAGGGGCCAAAGGATCTTCTGAAAAGAAGAACGATTCAAAGAAGGTAAATAGAAAGGTATAAACAAAGGATAATAAGAACAAAACTGATACGGATAGCAAAGGAGTTTGCTTCCACTGCAATAAGCATGGACACTGGAAAGAAACTGCGAGAAGCATCTTGCAGAGGTTAACCAAAGAAGCTTAGTGAAGTTTCGGTTACAAATACAAATTTATTCATGATTTGAAATAAATTTTTCTTTAAGTCAATGTTCTACTTGGGTATTGGATACCAACTTTGGTTATCATAAATATAGATTTATGAAAGGACCAAACAGAAGTAGAAAGCTAAACAAATATAAGTAATCCTATGTGTGGGAAATGAAGCAAAGGTTGCAACATTAGCCATAGAAAATTATAGTTTAGCACTGCCTACGGGCAAATCTATTAAGTCAATAAGTTGTTATTGTATTCCAGTTCTCGTTGAAAACATTATTTCCCTTTTTTTGTTGGACAATGAAATCTTTGGTATTATATTTAAGAACAATTGTTGTTCTATTTATAATAATAATGTTTTGTATAGAACTGAAATATTACTTAATAGATTTTGTATACTTGACTTACGTGAAAAATTATTTTGTAAATTGAACAAATTAGTATAAGAAAAGGAGATGATCATTCAAAGAGTTGAATGTGTGTATTTGCTAAAATACAAGTGTGAATTATTTGAAAGGTTCAAAGAATTCAGAAGTGAAACAAATTGGCAATGTATTAAGATTCTTTGATTAGATCAAGGAATAAATACTTGTGCAATAAGTTTCTAGATCATCTCAAATGGTTTTCTCATAATGGACGCCTCCTGATACGTAATAATTGATTGATGTATCTGAAAGGAAAAATTGTACCTTGTTGGACATGGTACGGTCCATAATGATTTTACCCACATTCCAAAGATCCTTCAGGATCATGCCTAGAAATGGTCGCATATCTATTTAAAAGGTAACCTCAAAATCCTACCCCAAGACTCCATAAAAGTTATGGATAGGGAGGATTCCTAATCTTAAGTATGTTAAGATAAGGGTTGTCCAACTTATGTGAAAAGGTTTCAAAGGATAAGCTTGGGATAAAATTTGACAAAGCATGATTTGTGGGACATCCTAAAGTAAGTTTAGGGTAAATGTTCTATAATCCTACTTAGCAAAAGGTGTTTATCATGAAACACGCTTCCTTCTAAGATAAAGGTGTTTATCATTCAAGGGCTAGTGGAAGGATAGAAGATCTTGAAAAGTTCAAGAACCACAAAATACTATAAGTCAAATAAGAGGAACCCGTAGATAGAACCTATTATACCACAACCTGAATCGTAAAACGGAATAGTCATCAAGATACCAGGAGGTATGGATTCATCATAGATGACGATGATGAGGTACACATCATAGAAGATGATGATCCGATTACATCTGATGAGGTAAGTGTTGTAGACACTCGGAGAAATGGATTGAAGCAAGTTTCTCAAATATGGAACATTCGTTTTGATGAGGCAATCAAAAGAGTTTGATTTTATCAAAAATAAGAATGAACCTAGTGTGTACAAAAGGGTCAGTGGGAGCATCGTGACATTCCTAGTACTATATGTTGATATACTACGGATGAGGAATAACATACCAATGCTACAATCAGTAAAGATAATGTTGTCTAAACATAACCTCCATGAATGATTTGGAAGAGTATCTAAATTGGGGATATAAATCTATATAGATAGATTTAAGAGGATGCTCGACTTAACCCAAGGAACGTATATTCATTTGATGCTAAAGTCGTTTAGCATGGCAAACTCTAAGAGATGTCTCATGTCGATGAGCTATGGAGTGTATCTCTCTTAATAGTCCCCATAGACTCCTGAAAAGAGAGGTCGCATGAGTGACAATCATGTATGCAATGAAATGTACGAGACCGATGTTGATCGGTCATATTATGGAGAAGTTCACTATGAGTTAGTGAAAACATCTTAAAGTGCTTAACCCAAGCACTAAGGATGTGATCATATTCATGGTGGGTCTAAATTAAAACTAGAGGGCTTAACAGACTCAAGTTTTTGAAGATGCATCAAGATGATGTAAAATCCACTTTAAGGTAAAGCGTTATCTTGAACAAAAGGTGCAAAGTTGAATTGAAAAGGTTCCAAACAAAGAAAGAGTTCTTTGGTTTAGTGATAAAGACAAAGTATATAGCTATAAATGAAGTTGCAAGTTGATTGTTTGGATTAAAAGTTCATTACAGAACTAGGAATAGTTCCTAAGTCTCATCTTGGATCTAAACATGTGTTGTGGAACTTTCATTTGATTATTAGAATCATTGAAAGATGGGAAATCACTATAGAGATAGTGGACTCTCATGAACAACATTACATATCCATTAACTAAAGCTTATCGAACAGCAGGATAATCGTCACTTAGAGAAGAAGAGTATGAAATACCATGACGATTGGCTTTAGTGCAAGTGGGAGATTGAAAGTAGTATGCACACAAGCCAATCATGTTTGATGATAAAGCATATACTTTGTAACAATCTTATTCATTTATTAATAAAAAGTATTAATTTATTAAAGGCTTTTAATTATCCACATGATCTTTGTTTTATAATATGTGATAAACCCATAGTTTTAAGCAATGCTTTTAGAATAATGATGATGATCATTCTAATGAGATCTAAATTCTTAGAAAGCTTAAAACTAAAATAGTTCCCAATCATTGGATTACTAAATTGGGGATTAGGGAATCCGGATAGATTGGTACATACGCTGCTTGCTCATTGGATGAGGATGATTGATCTCATGATCATTTGTGTGGAGACACTAAAGCAAGTATGTAGGTGCTTATTAGAGAATAAGTTCATCGAAGCATTGGCTCGCTAAGGAATACCTAATGGAGTTTTACTTGCTGTCAATAGGAATTCTGTAGTGATAGTAAGACAAGTGATCCTTGGACTTGAGATCATCATAGTATCTTGTGTATGATGAGTTATACTTTGACTTATTCCTTAAGTCCCTTAGGGTATATCAAAGGGTATGCTTGGGTATAACAAGTTGTATATGGAGATAATATATGATCAATAAAGAATCTACCACTTCTAATAAAAGAAGAGAAATGTCCTATGTGATTCGATAAATGACAACCCAGTAAGAGTCCTGGCCAAGGCAAGTAATGAAATTGAAAGGAGTTTCTAATTTGCATTATTTGGAGTTGTGCATTTAAGGATCGAAATACATATAATTAAATAAAATAAGACTTGATGTAATTCCATGTCTTATATTTAATTGGGACATTGTATGATGGAAGGATTGAATTGCATACAGTAACTATTTACTCAAAGGTTCTTTTATGATTAATGTTGAAATCTATATTATCCGGAAAATCGTTGATCGCTAGGAGGCTTATCCCTATTGTAGAATAAATATTATTTATTTAAATAAATTAATTGTTTAATTTATTTATTTAAATAAGATTAGAATTGTTCTAATTGATTTATTCACAACCTAGGTTTAATATGGAAAACCTAAAGGGTCACACCATAAAAGGAAGAATAATTATTTAAGAAGTTAATGGCATAATCGTAATAATATGTTATGTATATTTAATTTAATCTATGGTGATAGAATAAATTAAATAGCTTAATATTTATTATTTAATATTTTAGAAATATTAAATATAAATTAATAAGAGGAATCTTATTAATATTATTACAATTATTATTATTATTTTAATTTCTAAAAGAGTTTAGGAATTAATTTAATATAAGTACTCTCATTTATTCCTAATTGGATTAGGAAGGAAAATTAGTTAAAGGAGTTTAATTAATTATCCCTAATAAGATTAGGGAGCTTAATTAATTAAAAGAATTTAATTAATTCAATAAAACCCAATTCCTTAATTGTTAAGGTGGGTTACCCACATCTATAAATAAGAGGAGTCTTATTATGGGTGATGTGGTTGTTGACTTTTACAACATACGTAATTCCAATAGTTGGGAGAGTACGTTCTTTTCTATAGAGATAGAAAACTAGGGTTTGAGCCAAATACCCATCTTCTTGAATTCTTATTCTTTCTTGGTGGATCACCTCTAGAGGCCAAACACTTGGGTGGCTAACGGTTATCAAAGGAAGGAACCAAACCCGGTGGATTCAAGTTGAACGCGAAAAGGATTGGAGGTGAACTTGTACCTGAGGAAGCTCGAATCTTCAAGGGTATGATTTTATTCTTTATCTTTTCGTTTAATTAATAATTGTGCATAAAGGGTGATCCGGGTTTATGGTTTGTAAAATTTTAAAACTCTGATTTTTACATGTTTCCGCTTATTTATGCAATTTGATTGCGCACATGAATATTACAAACCTAACATCGTGTTCATAACGTTTTTCACATATCTATGTTACGTAAATATGTGAAAGACCCGAACCACATTATTGAGTTAGAACCAGACGAGATAGAGGAAGATTTAACGTATGAAGAGTTACCTGTTAAAATCTTGGATAAGAAGGATCATGTTCTACGCTCTAAGGTTATACCTCAAGTCAAAGTTTTATGGAGAAACCACGATGTGGAGGAAATGACTTGGGAGTTAGAATCTGAGATGAAGTTAAGGTATCCTCATCTCTTCGATATACCAGGTATGTACCCTAATTTCGAGGACGAAATTTCATAAGAAGGGGAAGTTGTAAGACCTCAACTTTTATGAATAAAGAATAATTTTCTCGAAATATATTTTTGAATATTATGGTGTGGATTTGATATAATGTTATAGTTGTGGGTAATATTTACAAATTTTGAAAAGTAAGCAAGTTATTATATAATATTCGATTGGTCAGGGAATATTCGTTTTAACAGGGAGTATTGTACGACGACACAATCATTGGTGGACCCCACAACGGAAGTATTATCGTAGTTAGAAAACGACAAAATTATCTTTCTATAAAAATAACGACGGAGGTGTTACCGTTAAAACTGTTGAACTACTCGGTAGTAAAAAATAAAATGTCTGGCGTGGTTGCATAGTAAAGACACCTGTATTGATTATTGATGCTTACGTGAGAAGTCACTCGGTTATACTCAATTATTACTACGATGAATTCACGCATCATATCTCACGTTATTGATTCAATTATTATCACAGTATCATCTGCACAATATTTTATATTATTAAATCAATAGTTGAGACGATAAAGTTATGGGAATTTTTAAATCCACAACACTTTTTGTTATTTCTACAACAAAAGTGTCACTGTAGATGTATAGTGACGGTGAAAATCGTCGCTATAAGATCTATAACGACACTTTTGTTGTGAAAATATTAACTTTTGTTGTGGATTTAATAATTTCCTAAAGTTATTCATATTATTATTTGCATTATTGAGGATGTCTAGAAAGTTCTGTCGAGGAAAGGGGGTTGGTCACCTAATTGCGCGCCAATAGGGAGAAATCTTTATCGAAAAGCCCCCTCTTTCCTGGGAATGATCTGGTCGTTAAATATTGTGAGTTATAATATTGATAATGAATAATTGTTGGAAGATTAAAAACGTGTTGATTGAAGATAAAATGATTTGTGATAATATTTATTCAATCTTTGATATAAATAAGAAGTCTGTTATGAGACGTCTGTGATAAGTTTGGTTTATTCCATGGGGGCCCATATGTCATCATCTAAGAGTCACTTTTGCCAATAGTAATTACCTTTACCAGACGTCGAACCACTTGTCCTTTCATATAACAGGCATTAAACCACTTGTTGTTTCATATTACAGGCGTTGAACCACTTGTCGTTTCATATTACAGGCGTCGAACCACTTGTTGTTTCACATTACAGGCGTCAAACCACTTTTCTTTTCACATCACCAGTCGTCAAGCCACTTGCCTCTTCACATTGCAAGGGCTAAGCTAGAAATCTTCTATAAATAGAAGCTTATTTCTTTTTTCATTCTCACCAATTCACTACGACTCACAAGAGAATTCTATAGAGAGAGAATCAGAGAGAAAGAAGAAGAGTATTCTGTTACTATACTATTTCAGTATCCAATCTCCTACTAAGGTAAGGGGTATTATTTCTTTCATATTCATAAAGGATGTTATTTTTTTCATACTCATAAGGGTTGTCATTCTATTCTTTATTAATCTGTGGGAGTAACCTGTCTACGCGGATTACCGCATGCATGGTGAATAACCCTTCATATTCATTCTTTATTAATCTGCGGGAGTAACCTGTCTACGCGGATTACAGCATGCATGGTGAATAACCCTTCGTATTCATTCTTTATTAATTTGCGGAAGTAACCTGTCTACGCGGATTACCGCATGCATGGTGAATAACCTTTTGTATTCATTCTTTATTAAATTGTGGAAATGATCTGTCTACGCGGATTACCGCATGACAGGTGAAAATCCATTTGCAGTTTCGTATATTCTTTCATAATGTATGGGATATCATTTCTTTTGTACTCGTAAGGAATATTATTTCTGTTCAATATTCGTAAGAAATAATATTTTCTTCCATCTGTAGTATGTAATTAATATTATTTCGTTTCATATTCCTAATTCTACACTTATGTTGACAAGTATTGCTTTTATACTCCTTGAAATTAGTAGAATATCCTTGGAATTTGCGCTTCATCTAGTATCGTTTCACAAGGATATTTTTCTGAACATTTTTGTTAAAGTTTAATCTTTTCATGCCTGAGTACTATTCACTAAGGGGTACTATTCACGTAAGTATTATTCACTTAAGTAATCTTATTCATGACAAAAAATAATTTCTTTTCTGTCCAAATTATTGTTGATACAATATTATTCTTGAATTTTACTCCACAAAGCAGTATCATGTTGATAATTTGGACATTATTAAATTCTGAATAAATTGAATTATAAATCTTTAAAATTTATCCTTGCTCTCATTTAATTGAATTCTTATATCATTGTCATCATCCTCATACTTATATTGTGATGAAAGTCATCTTTGGCCCGTAGTGCATAGATGGACTGTTGATTGATATAATTATGACCAGGGATTATTCGATATAATTATGACCATTAGTGAAAACACGAATATCCTTGCCCGTAGTGCATGTATAATTCGTGGTCGTGATACTAATGAATATCCTTGGCCTGTAGTGCAAGGATGATTCGATGATGTCGTTTATTTATTTATCTGAGTCTCAGCGATAAAATTGATGATAAAATTTTAAATCATAGAAGATAGTAGATATCTTGCTCTACCTGACTCTTCTAATGGATTGCTTGTTCCGCTGCAGTTAAACTTGATGTTTATTGTATTTTATGAGTTTAACACTGTTGAAGGCTAACGATAATTTATTTTGCATTATCTTAGTCATAATATTTCTTACTGGGCTAGTTGAGCTCACCCTTTTGCTTTCATTGTTCTCTTCAGGAAATGAGAACGTAGCCGGGACTAGTCGGGGAATGAAGTGACGGTCTGTGATGGTTGTTTTAGTAGTCCTCATTATTTAGTGTGATAATAAATGTAATGAGGACTCCTTTTTGAGTTTGAATACTGTTTATTGGACAATATTCGTATAAAAACTCTCAGCTATGCTTTGTCGTATATATAAATGAAGTTTGTATTTGTATTATGTACCAAGTATTTGATGACTCAGAATGGGTGATGTATACCTATTTTGGGGGCGTCACAGTTGGTATCAAAGCTTAGGGATATGATCCCTGGCTGAGATGCGAGACTAGAACTAGGAGGGGAGAGACAGGTAATTTCTTCGCTAGTATGACCTACCTAAGTTTAATTGTTATTTAATTGGTCGGTCAGAATATATGGATAATATGTGGTATGTCAATTAACCCTTGTTTTGTGGCAGTGTTTGAAAATGACATTCGAGAATGTTGAGAATAGCAATGGAGCACAGGAGACCGTTTAGTCACCACATATCAATACCTAGGATAATGTGCATCAGGAAGGCAATAATCCTCAGGAAAACAATAACACCGACCAAATGATGAACGATGGAATGTTCAGAGGCTTTCTGCAATTCATGCAACATCAGGCGAGAGAGACTCCTGTCCAAAATGCAGGTGGAAACACTGGCAACTCATGGATGGTCACCGCTAAACAGTTCAAGGAATTGGGACCACCGGAGTTTTTGGGAGAGCCAAAACCACTTAAGGCGGAGACGTGGATAAAGCAGATCACCAAGATATTTGATGTCTTGGGATGCTCTGAGGAGCAAAAGGTTCCCTTTGCCACCTTCATGTTGCGAGGAGGGGCAGATTAGTGGTGGGAATCTATAAAGCGTACTCAGCCTGCCGCACTGAAGATGTCTTGGAAAAAGTTCCAAGAACTGTTTAACGACAAGTACTTTCCCGAAAGTATTAGTCACATGAAAGAGGTGGAGTTCATCAAGCTAGAGCAAAATAATATGACCGTGTCACAGTATGAAGCTAAGTTTATCGAGTTGTCCCGGTTTGCTCCCCACTTGGTTGATAATGAGGAGAGAATGATGCGAATGTTTCTAAGAGGTTTGAAACCCGAGATACGTCAATAACTAATTTCTCACAAACTGTGTTTGTATTCAGATGTTGTAAATAGGGCTCAGTTATTGGAGCGTGATAATGAGTCAATCCAACCAAGAGAGAGCAACCAACAAAATGATAACACCAGTGGTAGCAGTCATCGAAGTGGTGACAACAAACGTAGAGGAAGTCAACATTCCAGAAATGGTAACCACTTCGGTGGTAATCATGGCCAAGGCAATAAAAGTAGAAATTTCAAGAAGAGGAGATTCAATAATGATGGAAGGACGTCATCACCAGCACCCGTTGTTAAAGAAGGAGAACGATCACCGATCGTATGCTACAAATGCGGAGGGGGGGACACAACATCATCAAAATATGCACGCATCGACCCAAAGCATGTTACAATTATGGAAGAGAAGGTCACCTAGCCTGATTTTGTCGTGCACCAAAGTCAAGTCCAGCTGGGATAGAGGCATCAAAAGCCGTCCCAGACAAGACAAAACTAGTAGTTCAAGGGAGAGCGTTTGTCGTTACCTCCCAAAAAGCGAGGAATCCAAATGAGGTGATCATGGGTAAGCTAATCATAAACTCTAGCAAAGTCTATACCTTATTTGATACCGGTTCTACCCATTCTTTTATTTCTCCTACTTGCGCTCAACGTTTAAATTTAACTCCGGAGAAATTAGACTTTGATTTATCTGCTGAAACTTCGTTGGGAGAAACCTTCATTACATCCACTGTTTATAAGTCTTGTTTGATTCAAATCGGTAACCGCACGTTACCTGTCGATCTTATCTCTTTGAAAATACTTGCATTTGATGTGATTTTAGTGATTGATTGGTTAACTACTCATCATGCTAAAATTGATTGTTTTCGTAAGGTTGTTAGCTTTTATATTCCTAACCAACCTATTATGAGAATTCAAGCAACCAAACCACTAAATTCAATCACTGTCATACCAAGCCATAAAGCCATTCGTTTATTGAAAAATGGATGTCAAGCTTTCTTAGCCCATGTCACAGATTTAAACAAAAATACGTCAGATTTGAAAGATATTTCTATTGTTAATAAATTTCCTAACGTATTCCCTGAAGAACTTCCTGGCCTACCCCTAGAGCATGAAATTGACTTTTGTATTGATCTTGAACCTGGTACAAAACCCATTTCCAAAGCCCCATATCGAATGGCTCCTATTGAACTTCAGGAGTTAAAAACCCAACTGCAAGAATTGTTAGACATCGGTTTCATTCGTCCTAGTACGTCTCCTTGGGGTGTTCCTGTTCTATTCGTGAAGAAGAAAGATGGAAGTATGCGACTTTGTATTGATTATCGGGAGTTGAATCATGTCACCATAAAAAATAGGTACCCGTTACCTCGTATTGATGACCTGTTTGACCAGTTGTAAGGTGCTAAATTCTTTTCAAAGATCGATCTTCGTTTCGGATATCATCAGTTAAAAGTTAAAACTGATGACATTACAAAGATCGCTTTCGTAACTCCCAGACGGCATTACGAATTCCTAGTCATGTCTTTTGGATTGAATAATGCTCCTGCGGCCTTCATGGATATGATGAACCGAGTATTCAAGGAATATTTGGATCATTTTGTTCTTGTCTTTATTGATGACATCCTCATATACTCCAAAAGCCGTGAAGATCATGAGCAACACTTGATGCTAATACTCCAAAAGCTTCGTGAAAACATGCTATATGACAAGTTGAAGAAATGCGAGTTCTAGCTTGAGGAAGTAGCATTCCTTGGGCACGTGATATCAAATCATGGAATATCTGTTAACCCGACAAAGATTGAAGCAATTCAAAGCTGGGTGTGACGCCCCCAAAATTAGGTATACATCACCCATCTTGGGTCGCCACTTACATGATACAGAATTTAAATACAACTTATTAACATAACTGCTGTGGTATAATACGACATAAATCGTGAGTTTAAATACAAATATCGCTCTACTAGATATTATACAAACTCAAACAAAAAGTCCTCATTACAATTATTATCACACTATTTCACGTAATAGTGAGGACTACTAATGCTATCTTCGTGACCATCACTGCTTTCCCGACTCGTCCCAAATTTATATTCTCATTTCAAGAGAATAAAGTTGAAAGAAAGGGTGAGCTCAACTAGCCCAAGAAGAAATATTATGACTAAGATAATGCAAAATAAATTATCAATAGTCTTCAATAATGTTAAACCGATAAAATACAATAGACAACCAGTTTAATCATAAATGAATATGCAATCCATTAAAAGAGTCAAGTAGAAAATAAAATCTACTATCTTTTATGATTTTAAAAGGTTTTTCATCATCATCGTTATAGCCGAGACTCACTTTAATAAATAATCCACATCATCGAATCACCCCGCACTACTACGGCCAAGGATATTCTTAAGTATCACGATCACAATTATTCCCGCACTACGGGCCAAGAATAGTCAGGTATTCATTAATGGTCATGATCATGCCAACAATCGCCCATCAATGCACTACTACCATCGAGGATTTTTAATCACATCATTTGTAACATTACTGGCCATGATTACAATCAATAATCCTCGGTCATAATCATACCAAGTCCATCCATGCTCTACATGTGCCATGATGACTTTAAAAAAAAATATAAATATGAGGATGATGACAATGATATAAGAATTCAATAAAACAAGTTCAAGAATTATTTTATCCAGAATTATTAACGCCCAAATTGTCAACATGATATCGCTTTTTGTAGAGTAAAATTCAAGAATGATCGTAAGAATATTTCCATGAAAAGATACTGGATGAAACGCAAATATCAAGGATATTCTACTAATTTCATGGAGTATATAAGTCAAAGTTTTAACCAACCGGGTATAATAAAGAATGGAATAACAAAAGAAATCACCATGCACATGCAGATTGTGACAGACAAAGTTATTCCAATGTAATAATAATAACGGAACTGTGTCGTGAAATTCACACCGGCTGTGATGTTCCAATGTAATAATAAAGATGGAACTGCATCCTGTAAAACACATGATAGGATATTCCAATGTAATGATAAAGACGGAAACCAGTCCTGTAAAACACATGCATGTGATGTTCCAAATGTAATAATAATAAAGATTTTAACCAGTCCTGTAAAACACATGCATGTGATGTTCCAATGTAATAATAGAAGAATGTCACCAAGTATAGGTAAAATCAGATACAAATGTGTTATTCCAATGTAATAAATAAGAATGGAATAACATAAGGATTTCACCAAGTATAGGATATGCCGCATATACACAAAGTTATGTATAGGGTATATCACTTTTACAAAAGTTATTCCAATGTAATAATAGTGAATGGAATAATGTAAGTTCTCTTCAAGAAGAAAGAATAACACCCCTCACTCAGAAAAGAACCGAATATAGAAGTAATGAAGTAAAGGTAATACTCTTCTTCTTTCTATAACTTTTCTCTATAGCTTCTCTATAATTTTTCTCTGTAGTTTCAATGAATTCGTAAGAAAATAATGAAGGAACGAGCTTCTATTTATAGGAAAATGGAATGCATAGAATTAATCCATGAACTATCCAGATTGATTTACTTTAACTGATGGTCCATATTTAAAGAAAATCTTTTAAATAAAATATAATATATTCTATTTATATAAAAACATTTTACTATGCAAACACTATGCAAAACACTATGCAAAACACTATGCAACAAAAACACTATGCATAATAAAATATAATATATTTTATTTATAAAATAATTTTAATAAAGTATTCTGCTTTTATATAAAAGATGTTTCGCTTTTATTACGTTAATAATACTTAATAAAACAAAACGTCATTATCGCTATAATAATTCATATTATTAATCGACAATAATGGAATCAAACTAAGTGACTTCTCACATAAGCATCAATAATCAATACCGTGTGCTACTATGCAACCACACGACATCGCACTTTTACTACCGAGTAGTTCAACAAAGATCAACCAGTAAAACTTCCGCCGTTATTTCAATAAAATATTTTTGTCTTTTCTCAATCCGATAATAATTTCATTGTAGGGTCCACCAATGATTGAGTAGTTGTATTTAATATTCCCTCGCTAAACCGAATATTTCCCCACCAATCGAATATAATATAACCACTTGATACTTTGCAAAATTTATAAATATTACCCACAACTATAACATTATATCAAATTATTCCATAATATTCAAAAATAATATTTATAGAAAATTCATCTTTATTTATAAAACTGGGGTCTTACAACCTCCCTTCTTATGAAATTTTTCGCCTCGAAATTAGGGTACGACTGGTATGTCAAGAGGTAAGGATACCTTGATTTCATTTCGTATTCTAACTCCCAAGTCATTTTCTCAACATCGTGGTTCCTCCACAAAACTTCGACTTGAGGTATAACCTCGAGCGTAGAATATGTTCCTTCTTATCCAAAATTTGAACAGAACCTCTTCATACGCCAAATCTTCCGCTATTTCGTCCTGGCTCTAACTCAATAATATGGTTCGGTCTTTCACATATTTACGTAACATGGATATGTGAAAACGTTATGAACACGAGACATATTTCAAGCAGAAAGTTTAGTCTATAGGCCACAGCTCCTACTCGATCGAGGATTAAAATGGACCGATGAATCGAGGATTAAGTTTCCTCTCTTTCCAAATCTTGTAACTCCTTTCCATGGAGCAACTTTTAACAACACATGATCTCCTATATCAATTCCACGCCCTTTCGATGAAGATCAAGATAACTCTTTTGTCGATTTTAGAGGTTTTTATACGTTATTCGGATCGTTTGAATCTTTTTCCGTAGTCATACACGCACTCAACTCCGGCCCCAACAACGTTGTTTCACCCACCTCATCCCAAAGATACCGAGAACGACACTTTCTTCCATACAACGCTCGAATGGAGCCATGCCAATACTTGCTTGATAACTGTTGTTGTAGGAAAACTCCACCAATGGTAAAAACTTGTCCCAACTCCCTTGAAATCAAGAACACGTAGTCTTAATAGATCTTCAAGAGTTTGAATAGTCCTCTCCGATCCGTCCGTCCGTCTCCGAGGATGATATGCCGAGCTAAATCGTAAGTCCGCGCTCATAGCTTTTTGCAAACTAACCCAAAATCTTGAAGTGAATCTTGGGTCTCGATCGTAAACTATGGATACCTAAGATACCATGCAGCCTTACAATCTCGCTTATGTACATACTAAAGCAAGACGTTCAAGTGTATAAGTTTCTCAGATTCAGAAGAAATGAGCGATTTGGTCAATCTATCAACAATGACCCAAATCGCATCAACGCCTTGAGAAACCTTAGAAGACCCAGAACTTAAATCCATGGTAATGTGCTCCCACTTCCATTCCGGAATTTCAAGTGGTTGCAATGGACCTTTTGGTACTTGATGCTCCGCTTAACTCGTTGACAAGTTAGACACCTTGAGATAAACAGCCGCTTATCTCTCTCTTCATATTGCTTCCACCAAAATGTATGACATTAATATCATGATACATTTTGGTACTCCTGTGATGGATTGCAAATGGTGTGTTGTGCGCTCCATCATGATATTATACTTTAAATCGTGGTCGTTAGAACACAAAGTCCGGAGTCGACTCAAGTATTCCTTCTTCATCGATTCTTGCTTCCCAAGATAGCACCTCTTGCACTTTCTTTTTCATCATACGACGCCTGTGTCCGTAGCTTGAGCAACTTTTAACTTTATCGATTAAAGTCTGGTTCTACTCAGATATTTGCTATCATCACACGCGCGCCCCTCGAGTCTTTAACTCTATCTCCATCCTTTGCAAGTCACACAAATGGGCCTTTGTGTTGACAATAACGCACTCGCATTTTGCATACGATCTTCTACTCAATGCATCGCCTACCACGCTCGCTTTTTCCGTGATGGTATCGATGGTATGATCATAATCTTTCAACAGCTTCAAGCCAACGTCGTTGTCGCATGTTGAGTTCCTTTTGAGTGAAGAAATATTTGAGGCTTTTATGATCCGTAAAGATCTCCACTTTTCCCCATACAAGTAATGCCTCCAAATTTTAAGTGCAGAAGATAATAATACCGCTAACCTGCATCATGAGTAGGATAATTCCTCTCATATTCTTTGAGTTGTCGCGAGGCATAGGCTATAACTTTTCCATGTTGCATAAGAACACATCCCAACCCTTTGCTCAAGCATCATCAGAGATGACAAATCCTCCGAGCCAAATGGTATTGTCGTAACAGTTTCAAATAAGTCTCTTCTTGAGTTCTTGAAAACTCTTCTCACATTCTTCGCCCAACCGAACTTTCAGATCTTTTCGAGTCACCGAGTCATGGAGTAGCGATTCGAGAAAATCCTTCCACGAATCTCCGATAATAACCAAATTTAAACCGAGAAAGCTACGATTTGGCCATCGATTTAGGTTGTTCCTACTTTGAATAGCTTCAATCTTCACGGGTCAATGATATTCCATGACTTGATACCACGTGTCCAAGGAATGCTACTTCTTCGCCGTAACTCGATTTCTTCAACTGGCATAAAGCTTATATTCACGAAGCTTTTTGGAGTGTCACCTCAAGTGTTGCTCATGATCTTCACGGCTTTTGGAATAAATAAGGATGTCATCAATAAAGACGCACCACAAAGTGATCTAAATATTCCTTGAATACTTGGTTCATCATATCCATGAAGGCAAATAGGAGCATTAGTCAATCCAAAGGACATGACTAGGAATTCATAATGCCCGCATCGAGTTCGAAAAGCCGCCTTTGGAATGTCACGGTTCTAATCTTCAATTGGTGATATCCTAACGAAGATCAATCTTTGAAAAGAATTTGGCTCCTTGCAACCGGGTCAAACAGTCATCAATACGTGGCAATGGATACCTATTTTTGATGGTGACATGATTCAACTCCCGATAATCAATACAAAGTCGCATACTCCCATCTTTCTTCTTCACGAATGTAAACAGAGCACCCCAAGGAGAAGTACTAGGTTTAATAAAGCCAATGTCTCAACAATTCCTCGCAGTTGGGTCTTTAACTCCTCAAGTTCAATAGAGCCATTCGACATGGGCTTTGGAAATAGGTTTTGTACCAAGTTCAAGGTCGATACAAAATTCAATTTCACGCCTGGGGTAGGCCGAAGTTCTTCGGGAATACGTCAGAAATTTATTAACAATAGAAATATCGCTCAAAACCGATTTATTTTTGTTTAAATCGTGATATGAGCTAAGAAAGCTTAACATCCATTTTTCAATAAACGAATAGCTTTATGGCTCGAGATGACCGTGATTGATTTTAATGGTTTGGTCGTTTGAATTCAAGATAATAGGTTGATTAGAATATGAAAGCTAACAACCTTATTTAAAACAATCAATTTTTGCATGATAAGTAGTTAACCAATCAATCCCTAGAATCACGCCAAATGCAAGTATTTTTAATGAAATAAGATCGACGGTGTAATGTGAGGGTACCGATTTGAACCAAACAAGACTTATAAACATGTGGATGTAATGAAGGTTTCTCCCAACGGAGTTTCCACAGATAAGTCAAAGTCTAATTTCTCCTGAGTCAAATTTAATCGATGAGCGCAAGTAGAGAAATAAAAGAATGGGTAGAACCCAGATCAAATAAAGTGTAGACTTCATTAGAGTTTATGATAAGCTTACCCGTGATGACCTCATTCGGGTTCCTTGCTCTCGGGAGGTCACAACAAACGCCTCCTCAGACCATCGGTTTTGACTTTTCCGACTACTTTGGTGCCTCCATCCTAGTTGAATTTGTCTTTCAGAAACGACAAAATCGAGCTAAGTGACCTTCTCTTCCACAATTATAACATGCTTTGACTAAGATGGCACGATTCGGATCGATGTGTGTCCTCTTCTCCGCATTTGAAGCATATGATAGGTGGTCTTTCTCCTTCCTTAACAACGGTCTTCAAGCCGACGCCTTTCCATCATTGTTGAATCTCGTTTCTTGAAATGTCCATTCTTATTGTTTTGCCCCGATTACCACCAAGTGGTTACCATATCTCCGCCCGTTGATTCCCTCCACGCTTGTTGTCACCGCTCGATGACTACTCTCGCCGGTATTATAACTTTGCTTACCGCTCTCTTTTAGTCAAGGTTGACTCGTTATCGCGCTTCCACTAATCGAGCCCTATTTACAACATCCGAATACAAACACGCTTTATGAGAAATAAGATGTCGACGATCTCCCACTTCAAACCTCTTAAAAACATTCGCGCCATTCTCTCTTCATTATCCACCAAGTGGGACGAACCGTGATAACTCCGCAAATTTTGCCTCGTATTGCGACACTGGCCATATTGTTTTGTTCCAACTTGATAAACTCCACCTCCTTCATGTGGCTAATACTTTCGTGAAAGTATTTGTCGTTGAATGACTCCCCGAACTTCTCCCAAGATATCTTCAAGACAAAGAAGTTGAGTACGCTTTTACCGATTCCCACCAAGAATCGCGCTCTCGCGCAACATAAAGGCAAGAAGTGGAACTTTTGCTTTCTGAGCATCCCAAGACATCAAATATCTTGGTAATCTGCTTTATCCATGCTTCCGCGAAGTGGTTTTGGCTCTCCTTAAACTCCGGTGGTCCCAAACTCCTTGAATTGTTTAGCGGTGACCGCCCGAGAGTTTTCCGTGTTTCCACCCACGTTTTGGACAGAGTCGCTCTGCTTTCACATTGCATAAATTGCATAAAGCCTCCTGAACATTTGATCATTCATCATTTGGTCGTTGTTGTTGTTTGCATGAGGATTGTCGCCTTCGACGATGCACATTATCCCGATTATTGATATATGGTGAATCAACGATCGCTCGTGCTCCATTGCTATTCTCAACATTCTCAGATGTCATTTTCAGATACTGCCACAAAACAAAAGATTAATTGACATTTAACAATTACCTTTATATTCTGACCGACCAATAAAATAGCACAAAAACTTAGGTAGGTCATACTACTAGCGAAGGTATTCCCTGCCTCCCTCCTAGTACTTTTTCTCACATCTTAGCCAGGATCATATCCTTTAGCTCGATATCAACCGTGACGCCCCAAAATTAGGTATACATCACCCATCTGGGTCGCCACTTACATGATATGTAATTTAAATACAACTTATTAACATAAGCATGCAGGTATAATATTTACATAAATCGTGAGTTTAAATACAAATATCGTCTACTAGATATTATACAAACTCAAACAAAAGTCCTCATAATTAATTATTATCACACTATTTCACGTAATAGTGAGGACTACTAATGCTATCTTGAGGACCATCACTGCTTCCCCGACTCGTCCCGCCTATATTCTCATTTCAAGAGAATAAAGTGAAAGAAAGGTGAGCTCAACTAGCCCAAAGAAGAAATATTATGACTAAGATAATGCAAAATAAATTATCAATAGTCTTCAATAATGTTAAACCGATAAAAATACAATAAACAAACGGTTTAAGCAGCAATGAATATGCAATCCATTAAAAGAGTCAAGTAGAAAATAAAATCTACTATCTTTATGATTTTAAAAGGTTTTTCATCATCGTTATAGCCGAGACTCAAATTTTAATAAATAATCCACATCATCGAATCACCCCGCACTACTACGGCCAAGGATATTCTTAAGTATCACGATCACAATTATTCCCGCATCTACGCCAAGAATAGTTGTGTATTCATTAATGGTCATGATCATGCCAACAATCGTCCATCAATGCACTACTACCATCGAGGATTTTTAATCACATCATTTGTAACATTACTGGCCATGATTACACCGAATAATCCTCGGTCATAATCATACCAAGTCCATCCATGCTCTACAAAAGCATGTAGATGACTTTAAAAAAAAATATAAACATGAGGATGATGACAATGATATAAGAATTCAATAAAACAAGTTCAAGAATTATTTTATCCAGAATTATTAACGCCCAAATTGTCAACATGATATCGCTTTGTAGAGTAAAATTCAAGAATGATCGTAAGAATATTTCCGTGAAAAGATATCGATGAAACGCAAATATCAAGGATATTCTACTAATTTCATGGAGTATAGAAGTCAAAGTTTTAACCAACCGGGTATAATAAAGAATGGAATAACAAAAGAAATCACCACCATGCATGCAGATTGCAGACAGATAAAAGTTATTCCAATGTAATAATAATAACGGAACGGAACTGTGTCGTGAAATTCACAATCGGCTGTGATGTTCCAATGTAATAATAAAGACGGAACTGCATCCGGTGTAAAAACACATGATAGGATATTCCAATGTATCGATAAAGATTTTAACCAGTCCGTGTAAAACACATGCATGTGATGTTCCAAATGTAATAATAATAAAGATTTTAACCAGTCCGGTAAAACACATGCATGTGATGTTCCAATGTAATAATAGAAGAATGTCACCAAGTATAGGTAAAATGCATGATACAAAAGTTATTCCAAATAATAAATAAGAATGGAATAACATAAGGATTTCACCAAGTATAGATATATGCCGCATATACAAAGTTATGTATAGGGTATATCACTTTTACAAAAGTTATTCCAATGTAATAATAGTGAATGGAATAATGTAAGTTCTCTTCAAGAAGAAAGAATAACACCCCTTACCGTAAAAGAACCTAATATAGAAGTAATGAAGCAAAGCAGTAATACTCTTCTTCTTTCTATAACTTTCTCTATAGCTTCTCTCTATAATTTTCTCTCTAGAGTTTCAATGAATTCGTAAGAAAATAATGAAGGAATGAGCTTCTATTTATAGGAAAATGGAATGCATAAGAATTAATCCATGAACGGTCAGTATTGATTTACTTTAATCGATGGTCCATATTTAAAGAAAAATCTTTTAAATAAAATATAATATATTCTATTTATATAAAAACATTTTACTATGCAAACACTATGCAAAACACTACGCAAAACACTATGCATAATAAAATATAATATATTTTATTTATAAAATAATTTTAATAAAGTATTCTTTTATATAAAAGATGTTTCGCTTTTATTACGTTAATAATATTTAATAAAATAAAACGTCATTATCGCTATAATAATTCATATTATTAATCGATAATAATGGAATCAAACTAAGTGACTTCTCACATAAGCATCAATAATCAATACCGTGTGCTACTATGCAACCACACGACATCGCATTTTTTACTACCGAAAGTAGTTCAACAAAGATCAACCAGTAAAACTTCCGCCGTTATTTCAATAAAATATTTTTGTCTTTTCTCAATCCGACAATAATTTCGCTGTGGGGTCCACCAATGATTGAGTAGTTGTATTAATATTCCTCGCTAAACCGAATATTCCCCACCAATCGAATATAATATAACCACTTGTATACTTTGCAAAATTTATAAATATTACCCACAACTATAACATTATATCAAATTATTCCATAATATTCAAAAATAATATTTATAGAAAATTCATCTTTATTTATAAAAGCGGGGTCTACATCGGGCGGCGACTAAGTCGATTCATCAAGTCACGTAGCTTTACGGGCTTATTTGGTTATTATCGGAGATTCGTGGAAGGATTTTCTCGAATTGCTACTCCATTAACTCAGCTGACACGAAAAGATACAAAATTCGGTTGGAGAGAAGAATGTGAGAAGAGTTCTCAAGAACTCAAGAGGAGACTCATTTTAGCACCTGTTCTGACAATACCATCTGGTTCGGAGGGATATGTCATCTACATTGATGCTTCAGGCAGAGGTTTAGGATGTGTTCTCATGCAACATAGGAAAGTCATAGCCTATGCCTCGCGACAACGAAAGAATATGAGAGGAATTATCCTACTCATGATCTAGAGTTGGCAGCTGTCGTTTTCGCACTTAAAATCTGGAGGCATTACCTGTATGGGGAGAAAGTGGAGATCTATATAGATCATAAAAGCCTCAAATATTTCTTCACCCAAAAGGAACTCAACATGAGGCAATGACGTTGGCTTGAACTGTTGAAAGATTATGATCATACTATTCAATACCATCATGGAAAAGCGAACGTGGTAGCTGACGCATTAAGTAGAAGATCATATGAGGGTTCGAGTGCGATATTGTCGATGCAAAGGCCCATTTTGTATGACTTGCAAAGGATGGAGATAGAGATAAAGACTCTAGGGACTCACGTGATGATGGCAAATATACGAGTAAAACTGACTTTAATCGACAAAGTTAAAGGTTCTCAAGCTACGGACTTGGAGCTGATGCGTATGAAGAAGAAAGTGCAAGAAGGTGCTATTCCAGAAGAAAGAATTGATGAAGAAGGAATACTTCGAGTCAACTCCAGAATTTGTGTTCCTAACGACCCTGATTTAAAGTATAAAATTATGATAGAGGCGCACAACTCACTGTTTGCAATCCATCCTTAGAGTACCAAAATGTATCATGATATTCGACATACATTTTGGTGGAGCAATATGAAGAGAGAGATAGAAGAGTTTATCTCAAGGTGTTTAATGTGTCAACGTGTCAAGGCGGAGCATCAAGTGCCAAAAGGTCCATTGCAACCACTTGAAAATCCAGAATGGAAGTGGGAGCAAATTACCATGGATTTCGTTACTGGTCTTCCCATGGTTTCTCAAGGCATAGATGCAATTTGGGTCATTATTGATAGATTGACCAAGTCTGCTCATTTTTTACCTATACGAGAAACTTTTTCACTTGAACGTCTTGTTCGTATGTACATAAATGAGATTGTAAGACTGCATGGTATACAGTATCCATAGTTTCTGATCGAGACCCAAGATTCACTTCACGATTTTTGGTCAGTTTGCAGAAAGCTATGGGCACGAATTTGTGATTCAGTTTGGCATATCATCCTCAGACGGACGGGCAGTCAGAGAGGACTATTCAAACTCTGGAGGATCTATTAAGACTATGTGTCCTTGACTTCAAAGGAAGTTGGGACAAGTTCTTGCCATTAGTGGAATTCTCCTACAACAACAATTATCAAGCAAGTATCGACATGGCTCCATTCGAGGCGTTGTATGGATGCAAGTGTTGTTCTCCAGTATGCTGGGATTAGGTGGGTGAAGCAACGTTGTTGGGACCAGAATTGGTACTTATGACTACGAAAAATATTCAAATGATCCGGCAATGTATAAAGACCTCACAAGATCGACAAAAGAGTTATGCTAATCTTCATCGAAAGGACGTAGAATTCAATGTTGGAGAACATGTGTTGTTACATGTTGCTCCATGGAAAGGAGTTACAAGATTTGGAAAGAGAGAAAAGCTCAATCCTCGATTCATTAGCCCATTTGAAATCCTTAATTGAGTAGGAACTGTGGCTTATAGACCCGCCTTACCGCCAAGTATGTCTTGTGTTCATAACGTTTTTCACATATCCATGTTACTTAAATATGTGGAAGACCCGAATCACATTATTGAGTTAGAATCGGATGAAATAGCGAAAGATTTAACGTATGAAGAGGTACCTGTTAAAATCTTGGATAAGAAGAAACATATTCTATGCTCCAAGGTTATACTTTAAGTTAAAGTTTTGTGGAGAAACCACGATATCGAGGAAATGGCCTGGGAGTTAAAATCTGAAATGAAATCAAGGTATCCTTACCTCTTCGACATACCATGTACGTACCCCAATTTCGAGGACGAAATTTCATAAGAAGGGTAGGTTGTAAGACCCCAACTTTCATAAATAAAGATTATTTTTCTCTAAATATCATTTTGAATATTATGGTGTGGATTTAATATAATGTTATAGTTGTGAGTAATATTTATAAATTTTGAAAAGTAAGCAAGTTGTTATAAAATATTCGTTTGGTCGAGGAATATTCTTTTTGTCGGGGAATATTTGTACGATGGCACAATCATTGGTGGACCCTACAATGTAATTATTATCGAGTTAAAAATGATGTAATTATCTTTTATAAAAATAAAAGCGAAAGTTTTCATTAGCTGTTGAAATACCCGATGATAAAAGTACAGTAATACGCGTGGTTACATAGTAGCACATGGTATTGATTATTGATGCTTACGTGAGAAGTCACTCAGTTATACTCAATTATTGCTACAGTAATTGCTGCATAGTATCTCACGTTATTAATTCAATTATTGCCACAGTATCATCTGCACAATATTTATATTATTAAATCAATAGTTGAGACAATAAAGTTATTCATATTATTATTTGTATTATTGACGATGTCTAGAAAGTTCTGTCGAGGAAAGGGGTTTGGTCACCTAATTGCGCGCCAATAGGGAGAAATCTTTATCGGAAAGCCCCCTCTTTTCTGGGAATGATCCGGTCGTTAAATATTCTGAGTTATAATATTAATAATGAATAATTGTTGGTGCAGTTCCTAGAACTGAAGCAAGGATCAATGATGGTATCAGAATACGCCGCAAAATTTAACGAATTAGCGAGGTTTGCGCCCTATCAAGTCAACACAGATGAACGCAAGGCTAAGAGGTTTGAGCAGGGACTGAAACCCTGGTTGTATAGTAGGGTCTCCATGTTTCAGCTGAAAACATTTACTGTAGTATTGGAGAAGGAAATTCTCTCTGAAGGTGGAGGCGAGGCTATAACAAAGTATAATCAAGAGCAGAGAAAGAAGAAGAGTGAGGGCGAAGCTAAGAATGGTGGTCGTAGTGGTGGAAATGGTAACAATAACTTGAAGAGGAAGTGGAATGAAAATGTAGGAGCTGGAAACCAGCAGGTAAACTAGTAGAAGAAGAAGTTTGATGCATGTGCTACATGCAGGAGGTTTCACACGGGTATGTGCTTAAGGGGGAAGCGTGTGTGCTTTAACTGTGGCCAGGAGGGTCACATTGCCCCAAATTGCAATCAACCCAAGAAGAATGTTTGCTACACCTGCTGGTCAAAGTATCATTTTGCTCACGAGTGCCCTACGAAGAAAGCTGGAGAGACAACGGGAAGCAAAGGGAGGTAGCAATGGAGGTACATTGACTATTGTTGGACCAACGTCATCAAACAGACCTATAATCAGAACCTTCAACATGATAGTGCAAGACGCAGTGCAATCAAAGGATATCATGTCAGGTATTATCCCAATCAATGATATAAATGCATATGTATTATTTGATTCGGGTGCTACTTGCTCGTTTATATCTGATGAATTTGCTAAGAAGTTAGAATTACTTAGTGAAGAGTTGAATTTCCCTTTACACATAAAAATTGCGAATAGGGAGGTAATTCCTGTTAAATTCGTATTCAAGAATTATAGAGTGAATATTAAGGGGAATATTATGACAGTAGATTTAATCCCGATAAAACTTGGAGAGTTTGATGTAATATTGGGAATGGATTGACTATCCAATTATGGAGCGATAATTGATTACCAAAAAAAATGTGTAAACCTTATGACCTCGTCAAAGGTAGTTTTCTATGGTAGTAAATCGCTTAGACAAGCGAGATGTCTGACGATTATACATGCCAAGAAGTTGTTGAGTCAGGGCTGTGTAGGGTACCTAGCTTACATAGTCGATACTCAAAAGAAGAAGGGTGTGAAACTAGAGGAGATACCAGTGGTTAGGGATTTTGTGGACGTGTTTCCGGAGGATTTTCCAGGACTTTCGCCTGACATAGAGATCGAGTTTGTGATCGACTTAGTGCCAAGAACTACTCCAATATCAAAGACCCCATACAGAATGGCTCCGGTAGAGATGAATGAACTGATGATATGTGACGCCCCCAAAATAGGTATACATCACCCATTCTGAGTCGTCAAATACATGGCACATAAATCAAATACAAACTTCTTTTATACAATACAACAACAACGTAGCTTAGAGTTTTTACACGAATATTATCTTATAGACAGTATTCAAACTCAAATGAAGTCCTCATTACATTTATTATCACACTATTTCATAAAATAGTGAGGACTACTATAGCCACCATCTAGAACATTCACTCTATTCCCCGACTAGTCACGGCTATGTTCTCATTTCCTAAAAGAACAATGAAATCAAAAGGGTGAACACAACTAGCCCAGTAAGAAATATTATGGCTAAGATAATGCATAATAAATTATTGTTAGCCTTCAACAGTGTTAAACTGATAAAATACAATAAACATCAAGTTTAACTGCAGCGGAACAAGTAATCCATTAGAAGAGTCAAGTAGAGCATGATATCTACTTTCTTCTATGATTTAAAAAGTTTTTCATCAACTTTATCACTGAGAATCAGCTTAATAAATAAACCACATCATCGAATCATCCCTGCACTACGGGCCAATGATATTCATGTAATCATCAATGGTCATGATCATACCAACAACTGTCCATCAATGCACTACGGGCCAATGAGGACTTTTATCACATCATTTGTAATATTACGGTCATGATTATACCGAATAATCCCTGGTCATAATCATACCAATCAATAGTACATCTATGCACGTAAGCCACAGATGACTTTTATCAAAATATAAGCATAAGGATGATGACAATGATAAAAGAATTCAATTAAAAGAAAGCAAAGGATAAATTTTTTAAAGATTTATAATTTAATTTATCCAGAATTCAATAATGTCCAAATTGTCAACATGATACTGCTTTGTGGAGTAAAATTCAAGAATAATATTGTATCAAAAATAATTTGGACAACAAAGAAATTAATTTTTGTCATGAATACCACAAACAAAGGAAAAGGAAAAATGTACAAGTGATGAAGACTTGTAATTTATTGGCTTTTATGTTAATAGACTTTATTTAAATAATGTGATGTAACTATTTTTATTTCCTCACTTAATTTTTGTTAAAGGTTAGATAACCTGGGAGACTTTTTGATTTAATGATGTAACCCTTTAATGGGAGGATTTATGGTTTAAATGTTATCGTATTTGGGTAGATAGTATGAATGTATGAAAAGTGAATACCAAGTCTTAGGGGAATGAAGCACCCAGATTTGGGGGTGTCACATATAAAGATTCCTTCATCAGTCTGTTTTACTTGCAATCCAAGAAAGAAGTTCAGTTCACCCATCATGCTCATTTCAAACTTGCTCTGCATAAGCTTGACAAATCTCTTACATAATTTTTCATCATTAAAGCCAAATATAATGTCATGAACATATATTTAAACTAATAAGACTTTGTCTTTATTCTTTCTAAGAAATAATGTGGTATTTACTCTACCTCTAGTGAACCCATTTTCAACAAGAAAGTTAGTTAGTGTTTCATACCATGCTCTTGGTGCTTGTTTAAGACCATATAAGGCTTTGTCTAATCTATAGACATAATTAGAGAGAGTTGGATTGATGAAACCTGGAGGTTGTTCCACATATACTTCTTCTTGAAGTTCACCATTCAGGAATGCACTTTTGACGTCCATCTGAAATACTTTGAATTTCATGTGAGCAGCAAAGGCAAGGAATATTCTGATGGCTTCTAATCTGGCAACATGTGAAAAGGCCTCGTCGTTGTCAATGCCTTCTTCTTGAGAGTAGTCTTTGGCCACTAGTCTTGCTTTATTCCTTGTTATTACTCCATCTTCATCCATCTTGTTTCTGAAGACCCATTTGGTGTCAATGACTAGATGGCTTCTTGGTCTTGGAACTAATCTCCATACTTTTCTCCTTTCAAACTGATTTAGTTCTTCTTGCATGGCTTCTATCCAACTGCAGTCTTCCATAGCATCTTCTATTTTCTTGGGTTCCATTTGTAACAGAAAGCTTAGATAGAAACACTCATTCTGGGTGGTAGCTCTTGTCTTAACTCTTGCATTTGGATCTCCAATGATTAAGTCTTGAGTGTGATCTTTTGCCCATCTATTTCCTGTTGGAACATATATCCTGATTCCTTCTTGTCTGAGACCTTTAAGATCAATTTCTGCTTCTTGATGTGGAGGTTCGTTGTCTTGTATAGTTCTCTCTACGATCTCCTCTCCTTGCTCGACGATTTCATTTTCTGGAACTATGATCGTGGTATTGAACTCGACGACCTCGTTCGTAGTGTCTAAATTATTGTTTGTAGTGTCTTAAGACACTATTTTGTCCAAGTCTATTTCATCGAAGATGATGTGAATTGAGAATTCAACACTCAACGCCTTCTTGTTGAACACTCTATAAGCCTTACTATCGGTGGCATATCTGAGAAATATTTCTTCGTCTGACTTGGGTTGGAACTTTGTCAGATACTGTTTCCCATTGTTGAGAATGTAGCATGCACAACCGAATACATGAAAGTAGCTGACACTTGGCTTCCTTCATTTCTACAGTTTGTAGGGAGTCTTCTTTATCGTAGAGTGTATGAGCGATCTGTTCAGAGTGTAGCATGCAGTATTGATATCTTCTGCCTAGAAGTATTCAAGAAGATGAGCTGCTGCTAGTAGAGTTCTTTCAGCCTCTATCAATGTTTTGTTCTTTCTCTCAGCTACTTCATTTTGTTGAGGAGTTCGTGGAGCTGAGAAGTTATGACTGATGTCGTTATCTGTGCAGAACTGCTCCATCTCAGAGAAGTTGAATTCTCTACCATGATCACTCCTTATAGCCTTGATTTTTTCCCCTTTCTCGTTCATCACCAGTCTGAACATCTTTATTAGTTGGGAGCTCGTTTCACCTTTTGAGTTTAGAAAGAACACCCATGTAAATCTGGTTTAGTCATCCACCACAACCAGATGTTATCTCTTCCCTCCAAGGCTTGTTGTTGGAATTGGCCCAAATAGATCCATGTGAAGCAGCTCTAGAGGCTTGTCAATTGAGTTGACAGTTTTGCTCTTGAATGAGCTTCTAGTCTGCTTTTCAAGTTGACAGGCATTTCATGGCCTTTCTTTGACGAAACTGAACTTGGGTAAGCCTGCTACTAGATCCTTGGAGGCCAGTTTAGACATGCTTTTGAAGTTGAGATGAGACAGTCTTCTATGCCATAACCAACTCATTTCTTTAGATGCTTTAGCCAGAAAGCATATCATCTAGTCCAAGCTTAGTTGACCAAAATTAACAGTGTAGATATTTCCTTCTCTTGTTCCGGTCAGCTTTATAGAGGATGTCTTCAGATCTCTGACTTAACATTGATTGTTGAGGAAGGTGACTTGATGACCCTTGTCGCAGAGTTGGCTTATGCTTAGAAGATTGTGTTGTAATCCTTCCACATATGCCACTTTACTGAAGGACACTGCACCATTCCCTGCTGAGCCATATCATCTTGTCTTGCCAGAGCCATTGTCTCCGAAGATGACTGATGGACCCTTCTTCTCTTTGAAGTTAGATAGAAGGGCTTTGTTCCCGGTCATGTACCTTGAGCATCCACAGCCCAGATACTAGGTTGTGATCGTGGAGCTTGGTTCCTGTGGTAAGATAAAACTCTCATTTTGGTACCCATACTTTCACGGGTCCTACTTTGTTAGTACCATTGGGAACCTAAATTTGCTTAATTCTGGGTCTCACATTCATAGGATTATGGTAGCATATTACAGCCTTACTGTGATGCCCCCAAAACAGGTATACATCACCCATCTTGAGTCGCCAAATACATGGTATAAAATTCAAATACAACTTAATTATATAACAGTCGTGTAAAATACAACAAAACATAATCTAAGAGTTTTAATAAGAATATTGTCATCTAGACAATATCCACACTCAATGGAGTCCTCATTACATTTATTGTCACACTATTTAACAGAATAATGAGGACTACTAATGCTATCATCTGGATCGTCACTCCATTCCCCGACTAGTTCTGGCTACGTTCTCATTTCCTGAAGAGAACAGTGAAAGAAAGGGTGAGCTCAACTAGCCCAATAAGAAATATTATGACTAAGATAATGCAGAATAAATTATCATTAGCCTTCAATAATGTTAAACTGATAGAATATAATAGACAACAAGTTTAACTGCAGTGGAACAAGCAATCCATTAGAAGAGTCAAGTAGAGCATAAAATCTACTATCTTCTATGATTTAAAAAGTTTTTCATCAACTTTATCGCTGAGACTCAACTTAATAAATAAAATCGAATCATCCCTGCATCACGGCCAAGGATATTCATGTAATCATCAATGGTCATGATTATACCGAATTATCCCTGGTCATAATCATATCAACAACTGTCCATCAATGAACTACAGGCCTATGAGGACTTTTACCACATCATTCGTCACATTACGGTCATGATTACACCGAATAATCCCTGGTCATAATCATACCAAGTCCATTTATGCACGTAAGCCAAAGATGACTTTAATCACAGTATAAGCATGAGGATGATGACAATGATATAATAATTCAATAAAACAAGTTCAAGGATAAATTTTAAAGATTTATAATTTTAATTTATCTAGAAATCAATAACGTCCAAATTGTCAACATGATACTTCTTTGTGGAGTAAAATTCAAGAATGCTCAGAAGAATAATTCCATGAAAAGATACTGGATGAAGCACAAATATCAAGGATATTCCACTAATTTCATGGAGTATAGAAGCCAAAACTTTAACCAACCGAGTATAATAGAATATATGAAACCATGAATGGATTTTTTTGCTCCGCCATGCGGTAATCCACGTAGATGAGATCATTTCCACAATTTAATAAGGAATGAATACGAAGGATCATTCACCATACATGCAGTAATCACATGAGTAAAAGTTATTCCAACAAAATAATAAAGAATGGAATAATAGAAGAATTCACCAGCGTATGTAATCCCGTGAGCGCATAAAAGTTATTCTAATGAATAATAAAGAATGGAACCAGTCAATTATGTAACTCTTGATGAGATGGGATATTCCAAATGTAATAATAAAGAATGGAACGAGATCATGCGTAATCCGCATGCAGACGGGATATTCTAACGTAATAATAAAGAATGGAATAACAACATAATTCACCAAGCATGCGATAGACCACTGCATACGGAGTTATTCCAATGTAATAATAAAAAATGGAGTAATGTAAGAATTTCACCATGTATGCGGTACTTAAGATAGACATGTTATTCCAACATAATAATAAAGAATGGAATAACAACCCTTACAGTATTGAAAGAAAATAACTCTCTTCATGAATACGAAAGAATAATACCCCTTACCTTAGAAGAAGACTGTATACTAGAATAGTGAGGTAGCAGACTTCTCTTCTTCTTTCTTTCTATAATAATTGCTCTATAGCTTTAGTGAATTGGTGAGAAATGAAGGAAGAATGAGCTTCTATTTACAGGAAAATATAGTTTCGATAATTGCACATTTTGGGGATCAAAATATTACAGTATAATATTTTCCTCTTTTTCTTTATTTTTAATTTAGTCCTGCAAGTATTATCAAACTTGCACCACCTCCCCTAATAGTAAATAATGTGAATTAATAGTTCATTCATGTGACTTAATAGTATAATCATGTAAAAAAACTAATTATAGTATAGTACCTTCATCCATACCTCTATTTTTAATTTAGTTATGCAAGTATTATCAATCTTGCACCACCTCCCCTAATAGTACATGAATGTGAATCAATAGTACACACATGTGAACACATAGTTATAAGCATGTGAATTAATAGCAATTAATTGCCCATTTATCCGATTAATTACCTGATTGATCAATATAACCTCCAGACATCCATTATTATCGAAATAGATGTCGATTTCTACTAACACTAATAATCCCAACATAATGGAACTATCAATTTCATCTTTAAGCAACACGAACTTATTTATCATTAATATTATAACTCACAATATTTAACAACCAGGTCGTTCCCAGGAAAGAGGGGGCTTTCCGATAAGGATTTCTCTTTATTGGCCTTGATTAGGTGACCAAACCTCTCCTTGTGAGTAACTTCGGACATTGTCAATATGGCAAATAATAATATGAATAACTTTGTCTTCTCAATTATTAATTTAATAGTATAACATATTATGCAGATGATACTGTGACAATACTTGAATCAATAATATGAGAGATATGATGCGACAATTATTGTAGCAATAATTGAGTATAAGCGAGTGACTTCTCACGTAAGCATCAATAATCAATACCATGTGCTACTACGCTTAACGACCACGTATTCTTGTACTTTTACTACCGGGTAGTTCAACGGTTTAACGGTAAAACTTTCATAGTTATTTTTGTAAAAGATAATTTTGTCATTTTCTAACTATGACAATACTTACGTTATTAGGGTCCACTAATGATTGTGCTTGTCAGACGAATATTTCCTGTTAAAACGAATATTCCCCGACCAATCGAATATTATACAACCACTTTCTTTCTTTGCAAATTTTTTAAATATTACCCATAATTATAACATTATATCATATCCACACCATAATATTCAAAAATATATTTCGAGAAAATTTAATCTTTATTTATAAAAGTTGGGGTCTTACACTTATGACCAGTCTTATTACATACAAAGCATCTAATATGATGTATGCTTGTGTGTATGTGTGGATTCTTCCTCCATTTGGACTTATGTGGGTTCTTAGCAATCCTTCCTTTATACTGATTCTCCTTTTTCTATGTGTCCTTGTGTTTCATGATTTATGAGAAGTGAGGCTTAACTCTACTGTTCCTTCTCAGTTGGTTTGTGGAGTTGATTTTACTCGACTCTTCGACCCTTCGAGGTTGGAGAGTAGGGACTGAATTACTCTTTTCTTTTCTAAAACCTAGGCCAGCATGGGATCCTTTATTCCTTGGAACATAGATTGGATCTGAAGAGGAGGGTTGGACTGGTTTTTCTTTCTGTGAGGATTTCACAAATGTAATGCTTCTACTAAAACTTGAAACATTACTAGAGCTAGTTTCCTTTATCTTTTCCACATATGGTTTCGAGGTGGATTCCCCAAAACCTAAACCTATTCTGTCAGATGCACTTCTCTGACTAGAGACCAGGGAGTCCATGGAAGAAGATGATTTATTCCATGTAGAGATTGTCCTTTCCAGTTCCTCAATTTTAGAGGTTAGACTTGACTTTCTTTGTGCATTAAGTTCATTGGTCTATTTTAAGAACTTATTCTCAGCTTCATATTTAGAGAGAAAGTTAGTACTTAGAAGAGTTGTTTCCAGTTCTTCCTAAACTTTCTCTTTCTCTTTTTGAAGAAGAGAATAATCTTTAGACAGATCTCTGAACCATTTCATGTATTGATGCAGATTAGATGTTATGCCATGTAGTGCAGTTCTTAAATTATCAATATCTACATCAGGAGAGTTAAAGTCAAATACCTCATCTATACTTACTTCATGAATGTCAGAGCTCTTCTTATCCTTTGTATGTTTGGCCATCAGGCAGAGATTTGCCATTTGAGGATCTTCATCATCTCTGGATTCAGGAGTTGAGTCGTTGTCTGAGTCACTCCATGATCCTCCGGCCACAAGACCTTTATCTTTCTTCTGAGGCCTTTTACTGCCTTTGAATTCTTTCTTTGAATTTGATTTTCTCTTCAGTTCTTCTCTAAGAGGTTTGTTGCAGTTTGCAATGAAGTGGACATGCTTCTTGTAGTTGTAGCATAAGACATTTATCTGCTCCTGGCTGTTATAGTTGTTAACTTTATTTGGTTTGCTTATTCCACCTTGACACATGAACCTTTTGAGTCTTCTTACCAGCATTGCAAAGTCCTCATCATCATCTTCGTCATAGTCATAGTCATTTTCAGTGTTGGCTTTGGAGATGTTATCAGTTGCTTTGAGAGCAACCCCTTTGTCCTTCTTTCTTCCTTTAGATAGAGTTTCTACTCGTTGAGTCAACTTCACTTCATACGTGAGAAGGTTGCCATATAACTGTTGAACAATCATTTTATGGCGATTCTTTGACTCTCTGATGGCAGTGGTATTGGCATCCCACTTACTAGGTAAAGCTCTCATGAACTTTATGATTAGATCTTTATTTGGATAGATCTTTCCATAGGCTCAGAGAGAGTTGAGCAGTACATTGAATCTTTCGTAGGTAGAAGTGACATTTTCTCCTTGAATGTGTGCAAACATTTCATATTGCTGAGTCAGGAGAGATTGCTTGTTTTCTTTGACTTCTTCTGTTCCTTCATGCATGATGAGAAATGCTTCCCATACTTCATTTGCTGTTTTGCTATTGACCACATTCTCAAACAGGTCATCTTCTAAAGATTGGAACAAAATGTTCTTGGTCTTTTTGTCGAGTTGGACAGTTTTCTTTTTGTTGTCAGTCCATTCTTCTTTAACCTTGATTTGGATTTTGTTTGGATCATCTGAAGTTGGTGCAAGCTTTGTAGGAATGTAAGGCCCATTCTGAACAATTTCAAATAGATCTTCATCTATTGAATTCATGTAGGCTTGCGTACGAACTTTCTAGTTGGCAAATTTGTCTTTGCTGCACATAGGTAGCTTGCTGCCTCCTCCAGTCTTTGATTCGCTTATCAGATGTGCCATTGGATCTACTTAAGCTTTATAGGCTATTTGATAGAACCTGCTTTGATACCAATTGTTTGTTCCCAGAGGCACAATTGTTATCTAGAAGGGGGGTTGAATAGTTATTTTAAATTCATTTTCGAAATACTTGTTAGTTTTGATAATGACTTAAATACAGCGGAATTGTGAGTTATTTGTTTCTCCTTTAAGGTATAACGAGTTAATGGGAGTTAAGCAGTTATAGCAAGAATATAAGAGACACGGTGTTTTTAAGTGGTTTAGAGCACTTAAAGCTCCTAGTCCACTCTTCTACTCCTCGAGTAGGAAATCCACTAAGGATATCTTTACACTTTCTAAATCTTACAGATTCCTTCAAGACCAGCTGTCTTGGAGTTTCTTAGTTCACCTTTGAACTCTTCAAGTCCAGCAGACTTGGTACTTCTCAGTTCCCTTAGAACTCTTCAAGTCCTTCTGACTTGGAACTTCTTACTTCACTAGATAATAGTTTAGTTCTTGAATGGGGCTACTCAGTTGCCGTTAAGCTTGTGTTCGAAAGAACTGAGTAGCTGAGCAAGCTTTCTTTTACAGATCGTAGAGTTGAGTGTTCTTCAATGTTTATGTTCAGTGCTTGCTTGATACTTTCATCTGCTAATCTTTTGCATATATGAGGCCTTTGAAATGTATCTGTTGAAGACATCCGTTGAAGCATTAAATGCATTTGACATTTCTGAAATTTGATGGAGACTTTTTGCACAACTTCTGATTTGCAGTCTGGCCCACTGACACAGCTGACTGCTGTCTCACCTTACACCTGAAAAGGTGTTTTCTGTTAACCCAAAGTACTTTCCTTAGCTTCTTCAATACGTTTCTTTGTTGTATACTAAGGATGACTGTTGTGTCATTGGAACTCCCGAGGACTTCAACGCCTATAACCCATTCCATATTTGTTGCGATTTATTCTTTAAACAAATGGACGAGGCTCGATGATTCTGACACAAACATATGAAGCTCTACGATTCTGATCATGGTGTCTTGCCACCTTGGTGCTTGATCCAATACTGGCAAACGAGGACACTACGATTTCTCTTAAGTACTGGCACACTACAATCTTCACTTGCTTGTCTTGCAGACTCTACGCTTCTGAGAGCACCCTACGATCTCTGAGTTGGCTCAGCAAACATTTGGACCACTCTACGATTCCAGGAGAAGCCCTTAAAGTCAGACACACTATGATTCTCGATGCTCTACGATTTTGCCTTGACTTCTGCAATCTCTTGACCAGCTTGATAGACTACGATCCTATTGAAGCCTATCTATTACATCTCAATATATAGATTAACCTAATAACTATGATCTTTTCATCTATACATTCATTTACAGAATGATAAACATTACTAGCTCAGATTAACCTAACAATTTTGATCTACCACTAAGTCCTTGTATATATATTCATTTAAAGACTTTAAATATAATCACGAATATTTACTTTCAACATCAAATTTAAATATGCAATCTCCCAACAGTGTCGTATACGTAAATAGTGCCGTATACGTGAATAGTAACCTCGACATAAAAAGGTAAAAATTTCATAATAAAATTCATACCAATATTTTGGCATAATGATATTGAACGAAATAACATCATTTACGAATAAAATAACATCCCTTACCTCAAAAGAACAGTACTTTTGACTGGAATATTGAATATAATGTTGAAGAAAACTTGCACAGAATAACAACTCTCAAAGTATCTAAATACTCACAAAAATACGCTCGATATTATATAGAGAGAAAACTTCTGATTCCGGTGTGATTTATTCTAACTAAGCACCCTATTTCTAGAAAAATGCCAGAACGCCAAAGCAGACTAAAATTTAATAAAATAATATTTTAATAAAAAAATTCACGCACACCACTTGACCAAACTCAACACACCACAACTGGGGCCCACCAAATTCAAAAAATTCCACAACAACCAAAAGTGGGGTTCACCCATGTTTTTAATAAAAATATTTATTTATGAAACATCAATAATTCATAATAAATAGCCCTTTTATCAGAAAAATACGAATTTTATGTCCATCCCATAGTAAATTTAATTCTCTACAACTTTGTAGAAGAAAGTTTTTCCAAATTTCAAACAGAAAATGACTGAAATCCACATACAGATGATTTTTAATACCTCCATTCCGACAAAATACTGATAAAACTTCTCAGCATTAATTCCTTCATTTATATCCACATAAAATAAATATTTTCTTATCATATAAATCAATAATTAATTATTCACAAATAATATTACAGAATCACAATAATGACAACCAGGTCGTTCCCAGGTAAGAGGGGGCTTTCCGATAAGAACTTCTCCTTACTGGCGCGCAATTAGGTGACCAAATCCCTTTCATAGAAAGAACTTCCTTAGACATTGCCAATAATTTTATCTAATAATATTATTCAAATAATATGAATTATTGATCTGATAATGGAAAATATTGTGCAATGACAATTATTGAAATAACAATAATATAAAATATCAACATAACAATTATTGAATCAATAAAATAAAATATTGAACAGTAATTACTGTAACAATTATTGAGTAATGCCTTCTTACGTAAGAATCAATAATCCAAAAATAATGTCCAATATGGTGTGCTACTGTGCAACCATGCGTATTACTGTACTTTAACCACCGGGTATTCCAACAGTGTTAACGGTAACAACTACGCTGTTATTTATAAAAAAACTCATATTTGTCGTTTTCTTCATCTGACGATTTTCCGTTATGGGGCCCACATATGGCTGCGCCATCGTACGAATATTCCCCGACAGCAAAAATATTCCACGACCAAACGATTATTCCCCGACAATAATGAATATTTTATAACCACTTGCTTACTTAAAATATTTGCGCATTTTATCCATAACTAACCACATTAATCAAATCCACCCCTTACTATAAAAAATAATAAATAGATGAAATTCAATTTTATTCATAAAAAGTTGGGGTCTTACAACCTCCCCTCCTTATTAAATTTCGTCCTCGAAATTGACGTACGTACCTGGTATTTCAAAAAGGTGAGGGTACCTCACTTTCATTTTCAATTCCAACTCCCAGGTCATTTTCTCAATAGCATGATTTCTCCACAAAACTTTGATTTGTGGTATAACCTTTGTGTGTAGGACATGTTCCTTCCTATCCAAGATTTTGATAGGTACCTCCTCGTACGTTAAATCTTCGGCTATCTTATCTGGTTCTAACTCAGTAATGTGGTTTGGGTCTTTCACATATTTACGAAGCATAGATGTATGAAAAATATTATGAACACGAGACATTCTAGGAGGTAATGCGAGTCTATAGGCCACATTTCTTACTCGGTCAAGAATCTTAAAGGGACCAATAAATCGTGGATTGAGCTTTCCTCTCTTTCCGAATCTTGTAACTCCTTTCCATGGAGCAACACGTAACAATACATGATCCCCAATATTAAATTCCACATCTTTTCGATGAAGATCCGCATAACTCTTTTGTCGATCCTGTGCCGTTTGTATACGTTGTCAGATCATTTGGATCTTCTCTGTAGTCATACGTACCAACTCTGGTCCCAACAACGTTGCTTCTCCCACCTCATCCCAACATACTGGAGAGCGACACTTTCGTCCATACAATGCTTCGAATGGAGCTACTCCTATACTTTCCTGATAACTGTTGTTGTAGGAGAATTCCACCAATGGCAGGTACTTATACCAACTCCCTTTGAAATCTAGGACATAGAGTCTTAATAGATCTTCAAGAGTTTGAATAGTCCTTTCTGATTGCCCGTCCGTTTGAGGATTGTATGCCGAACTAAATCGTAAATCCGTTCCCATAGCTTTCTGCAAACTAACCCAAAATCGTGAAGTAAATCTTGGGACACGATCTGAAACTATAGATACTGGCATGCCATGCAATCTCACAATCAAATTCACGTATATACGAGCAAGATGTTCAAGGGAATAAGTCTCTCGTATCGGCAAGAAATGAGCAGACTTGGTTAATCTATCAACAATAACCCAAATCACATCTATGCCATGAGAAATCTTGGGAAGACCCAAAACGAAATCCATGGTAATGTGTTCCCACTTCCATTTCGGAATCTCAAGTGGTTGCGGCACTTGATGTTTCGCCTTTACACGTTGACAAGTTAAACATCTCGCGATAAACTTCGTGATCTCTCTCTTCATATTGCTCCTCCAAAATGTATGTCGAAGATCATGATACATTTTGGTACTTCCAGGATGGATTGCAAATGGTGTGTTGTGTGCCTCCATCATGATTCTATCTTTCAAGTCAGAATCGTTAGGAACACAAAGTCTGGAGTTGACTTGAAGTATTCCTTATTCATCGATTCTTACTTCTGGAATAACACATTTTTGCACTTTCTTCTTCATACGCATCAGCTCCAGGTCCATAGCTTGAGCAGCTTTAACTTTATCGATTAAAGTTAGTTCTACTCGTATATTTGATATCATCACGTGGGTACTTGGAGCCTTTAACTCTATCTCCATCCTTTGCAAGTCATACAAAATAAACCTTTGCGTTGACAATATCGCACTCGTACCCGCATATGATCTTCTACTCAATACGTCTGCTACTACGTTCACTTTTCCAGGATGGTATTGGATGGTATGATCATAATCTTTCAACAGCTCAAGCCAACATCGTTGCCGCATGTTGAGTTCTTTTTGGGTGAAGAAATATTTGAGGCTTTTATGATCTGTATAGATCTCCACTTTCTCCCCATACAGGTGTTAAGTTTTGTGAAAATTAAAGTAGCAATCAAATTGCAAAAATAGCAGAAGCAAAGTAAAATCAGATTTTAAAATTCTTCACAAACTAATTACCTGGATCATCCTTTATGCATATTATTAATTAAAACGAAGAACAAGAATGTGACGCCCCCAAAATAGGTATACATCACCTATTCTGAGTTGTCAATACATGGTACAGAAACAACTACAACTTTATTATTATAACATATAAACTGTGAGTTTAAATACAGATATTGCCATCTAGACAATATTCACACGCAAATAAATCCCCATCATAATTATTGATACATTATTTTACAAAAATGGTGAGGACTACTAAACAACTCTCTCTAGAACCTTCATTCCATACCCAGACTAGTACTCGCTACATTCTCGCCTCCTGAGAAGAAAAATGGAACAACAAGGAAAAGGGTGAGCTCAACTAGCCTAGTAAAGAATATTATGACTAAGATAATATACAACAAATTATCGTTAGTCTTCAACAGGGAAAAATCTAATAGAATACAATAGACAACAAGTTTTAAATCAATATTCGCAATGAAATAATAATTCATTAGAAGAGTTAAGTAGAGAATGCAAACTACTATCTTCTATGTATGAATTTAAAAGTTCATCGTCTATCTTTTATCCTGTAACATCAATCAATATACATTTGGAATCAAATATTCATCTTTGCACTAAAGCCAAAGATATTCATCAGTTGGTCATGTTCATCTAAACACTGTTCATCTTTTGCACTACGGGCCAAAGATATTCATCGAAATCATTCATCTTTGCACTACAGGCCAAAGATATTCAATAATATCATCATTTAAGACTGAGGATGATGAAAAATATTTTTAAAGAAAGCGAATCCAAAGTGAAACAAAATGACAATGATTAAGGATTAAGGATTCGTACTTTGTTTTATCCATGTCCAAAATACCTCAAAATAATCATAGTGGTGTAAAATTCAAGAATGATCAAAACATGGATACAATCAAAGCTAGTATCCGAATAGATATTTTGGACGAAAAGGAAAATTTTCATTTTTCGATGAATAGTGCCGTGATTCGTGAATAGATCAGATATCGTGAATAAGTGTCGTATACGTGAATAGTAACCCGACACTAAAAGTTCTAAATTTGATTAAAAGTTCAGATCAATACTTGACATCATGATATTAGAATAAATAATATCATTAAAAAAATAATATCCTTTACCTCTAAGATCAAGATTCTAAATTTAAACAACCTAATATAGGTTATGACTTGAACTTGCACCCGTATAGCAATACTCAAAGTATACTCAAAATACTCACAAGAATACGCCGATAATATAGAGAGAAAACTTCGATTTCGGTGTGATTTTCAATTCTAACCTAAGCACCCTATTTATAGGAAAATGCTTAGAACACCAAAGTAAAAAATTTAATATAATAATAATATATATATACAAATTTGTCTACGCACCTAGAACCATCTGAATTTAGCAACTTGCATGTGTTTAATGAGGCTAACCAAACACAAAAACGTTTTTGTTAATTAAAACAATTAAAACTTCCAAAAATCAATTATTTCGGAGCTTCGGAACTTAAATAATTCATAATAAATAGCTCTTTTATCAGAAAAATTTGAAACACTCGACCTTTCATAGGAAATTCCATTATCTACAACTTTGCAGAAGGAAGTTTTTCCAAATTCCAAACAAAAATTGACCGAAATCCACAAAGCAGGCGATTTTATAAAGTTATAATCAAATTTCATCAATAAATGGGGTCCAACGACATGTTTAACATGTTTTAAACATTTATTGCAACAAAAATACTCTTCCTCCTCGTATACTCATATATCCCACATTCGTTGTAAAAATATTACCATTATTATATTATTAAAATATAATAATATATTTAAATGAATTATTTTATCGAGAAAAGATAAAATTTCAATTTTCAACAATTGTCACATTAAAAATTTTCTCTATCTATATCCACATAAAATCAATATTTTCTTCATCATATGAATCAATAATTAATTATTCACAAATAATATTACGAGAATCAACAATATTGACAACCGAGGCAGTCCTCAGGAAGAGGGGCTTTCAATAAGAATTTCTCCTTCATTGGTAGCGCAATTAGGTGACCAAACCTCTCCTTAGACAAAACTTTCTAGACATTGCCAATAATGTTATCTAATAATATTATTCAGATAATATGAATTATTGCTTCAATAATGAAAAAAATACTGTGTAATGACAATTATTGAAACAACTGCGCAATATAAAATATCAACGCAGACAATTATTAAATCAATAAAATATTTGATAAAGTAATTATCGTAACCATTATTGAGTAGTGCCTTCTTACGTAAGAATCAATAATTGGTGCAATCTGGTGTCTTCACGTGTGTTTTAACCACCGAGTATTTTAACAAGATTAATCTTGAATAACTAACGCCGTTATTTTTAAACAACTTATATTTCCGTTATGGGGCCCACAAAAGACTGCTACTGGTCGCATGCGAATATTCCCCGACAATACGAATATTCCACGACCAAACGAATATTCCTCGACAATAATGAATATTTTATAACCACTTGCTTATTCAAAATATTTGCGTATTTTACCCATAACTATCCACATTAATCAAATCAACCCTTACTATTTCAAAATAATAAATAGAGGAAAATAAATTTCATTTATTAATAATTTGGGGTCTTACAACCTCCCCTCCTTATAAAATTTCATCCTCGAAATTGACGTACGTACCTGGTGTTTCGAAAAGGTGAGGATACCTCGCTTTCATTTCATCGCATTTCCAATTCCCGTGTCATTTCCTCTATATAGCATGATTCCTCTACAGAACTTTAACTTGTGGTATGACCTTTGTGCGTAGGACATGCTCCTTCCTATCCAAGATCTTGACAGGTACCTCTTCATACGTTAAGTCTTCGGCTATCTCGTCCGGTTCTAACTCTATAACGTGATTCGGGTCTTTCACATATTTACTGAAATATGGATATGTGAAACACATTATGAACACGAGACATACTCGAGGTAACGCGAGTCTATAGGCTACATTTCCTACTTCCGGTCAAGAATTTAAAATGGACCAATAAATCATGGATTGAGCTTTCCTCTCTTCCCAAATCTTATAACTCCCTTCCATGGAGCAACTCGCAACCACTACAAGAAAATGCTGTAACAGCGACCAAAAACATCAGCGACCGCACTTTTTGGTCGCAGAAAGTGGTACTAGCGACCGCCATTAGCGACCGCTCTTGAATTTGGTCGCTAGATTATGTTAGCGACGGAACCCGGTCGCTATTTGGTCGCAAAATCATTTTTTACCTCCAAAAAATTGGTACGAAATATTGGCGCCTTAGTTATTTGCGATGACTCACCATCAAATGACCGCGTGCGATCATTTGATACTCCACATCATTTAAAATTAGCGACCGCATCGACGGCACGATATGCTGATCAACGATCTATTCCAATTAACTGGTTCCGGTTCAGCCCGTCACTACTCAATCGAAGAAGAAAAAAAAGAGGGAGAAAAGAGGGAGAAGGGGGAGAAGAGAAGAGGGAAAAGAGGGGAAAACGCCGCCACCCACCATCACCACCACCACCACAGTCACCGTCGCCACCCACCATCACCACCACCACAGTCACCGTACCGTCGCCACCCACCATCACCACCACCACAACATGGCCACCACGACACCACTACCCAGGTACAAATGGCCATTTTTCATACTTAAGATGTAGAATTTATGCATGAGAGTGGTACCAAATATATACTAATTAATTTTACAATTGCTTGAGCCCTTTGTGTGAAGGTAATGAAACAAAAGAATATAATCTCTCTTTACTTTCTATTAATTGCTCTGGCACCCATGTAATCAATCAGTCTCTTTACTTTCTATTTTCTAATTTTTCTTTTTTGGAGGACTGCGGGACTGCGGGGTTGTGGGATTGGAATACAACTGCTAAAACCTTGATATTAACAACAACCATATTGTTAATGCTTGAATGTTTAAATTTGGACACAGTATAACATTTGGTACCATTGCATAAAGTGGCTGCTCTAAGATTTGTGCCCTACAAGTTTTAATGGATTTTTTTAAGTGGAAAATCAAATGGGATTAGCTTAGTGAATATTTCAATTACTTAAACCGAGTTATAACTGACATCCTTAGTTTGTGTATGTAAATTGGCTATTTAGTTAATTTCCGTTATTAAAATATGGAGACTCCTAGTCCAAACCTTTTGGTTTTGCGTTGGCTTTGAAACTATTAACTGAAGTTTGCTTGTGTTTATATTTTTCTTCATTGAAATATTTGTTTGGAATAACTAGTACTCCCATTTGCTACTTCTGATTTATCAAGATTTTGTGAAATATGAATAAGTTTTTTTTGCCAAGCTGCTGCTAGTTCATGAACACTGTAGGTGCTAGGCAGCATATATGAATTTTTGTTTCTTGAGGATTGGTCTCCATGTAATTTGCAATAGCTGACATTTTCTTTAAGTTATTCTTTTTTTCCTTATAAAAGATAATTGTAGTGGCTGGAAAATAGCAAGGGAAATTACTAAAGAATGTGGTTCTAAATACACTGACTCATATATCGTAAATTCCATATTGGCAAAATACCATATATGCAAAATATCAATTTTGGGTCACAACATAAGTGACATAACAAATAACTGGCAAAATACCCTTCTTCTTATGGTGTACATGACAACACAAGTTAAAAATCAAATATACATAGTATCCTTTTTAATTAACTGTTAGTGAGTGATCAATCGCTTGGCTTGATTAGTAGTAAGTTTTAAGAATAAGATTACCCCCACGAAGGACTCTAATCAACCAATGAAGTTTAATAAGCTATTCCAGTGACTTCTTTAATTAATTAAGCTGGTACTCCATTAATAGTTAAAAAAAAGAGACAAATTTATAACTAAATCTAAAAGATACTATTTGGTAGTAGTAATTTTATAGCACAAGAAATAACAAAGTTGACGCTACTAGCTTCTGATCATACGTACACACAAAAAAAAAGAGTAATAAAAAGAGAGGCTAGTGCCACGTACGTCTAAAAATAAAATATATACATATATATATATATATAGTACATCATGCCATTTCTGGCAGGACACTTATAAGGGTTTAATGAACGAGCGCTATCCTGAAGGCACCCCGCGTCCGTCGATTGATCAAGAATTATGGGAGAGGGCGTCCATCGTGAAGAAAAATTATGTCAAAGGCCAAGGACAAAGAGCGACGCCTGACCATCATTGGCACACAGCGACTCGCCACCCGATCTACACAGTCATCAAGGTTATCCAACCTATCATACTCCTCTGCCGATGTGTGAGAGCGATCTGTCAGATCGTGATCTTCTTAAATATATTTGGCGGGCATCTGCGGTCTTTGAGTCCCGATGAGTTGGCGGAAGCGAGCATGGCAATGCAGCAGGAGAGGAGGAGCGGCAGCAGACAACAACAGGAGAGCAGTATATATATATCGTTTATTGTTTAGCTACATTGTCTTATATGTTTATAGCCTACGAGTCAATGTTTTACTTATATGTAACATATATGTTTTATTACTTTGATAATTACAGAGGATCCTAATTTGGATGATCCATGAAGAGTGCCTGACTTATTTTTTTTAGATTTTTAAAGCCTTGTACTCTTTTAGCTTCATTCTTTGGACAATTGTATTAGTTTATATGGATGTTTACGATATCGATTATATTGTGTTGGATGAATGTTTTGTATTGTATTGGATGAATGTTTATTCATGGATGAATGTTTTGTATTGTATTGGATGGATGTTAATATGGATGCTTGTATATATATATATATATATATATATATATATATATAATCGTGTTGGGATTGAAAGTGTACAAAGCGGAGTTATTTTGGGAAATCAATAAAATAGGCAAAAATTTAAAAAAAAAAAAAAAAGGATCAGCCGATCGTGACGCGTGCGGTCGCTAAAAATGTATCAGCGACCGCTTGAATCTAGCGGCCATCATTGCGATCGCTATTATGTCGATCATCGCCACGTGTGACACGTCACGCATGATGAATGACTCAGCATAAGTTATAATAGCGACGGTATCGATTCGCTAATTGCGATCGCTAATTATTGGTCGCTATTGGTGGTCATTTGATGTCCTTCCAAATGACCGGATTATCTGCGACTTCGTGTCGGCGACCGCATCGGTCATGAGATAGATATCTCGCGATCGTATGCGGTCGCTGATAAGCTTTGTTGTTGTAGTGAACAATACATGATCCCCTATACTAAATTCCACGTCCTTTCGATGAAGATCCGCATAACTCTTTTGTCGATCTTGTGCCGTTTGTATACGTTGTCGAATCATTTGGATCTTTTCCGTAGTCATACGTACCAACTCGGGTCCCAACAATGTTGCTTCACCTACCTCGTCCCAACATACTGGAGAGTGACATTTTCGTCCATATAATGCTTTGAATGGAGCCACACCTATACTTGCCTGATAACTGTTATTGTAGGAGAATTCCACCAATGGTAAATACTTATCCCAAGCGCCCTTGAAGTCAGGACACGAGTCTTAATAGATCTTCAAGAGTTTGAATAGTCCTCTTTGATTGTCCGTCCGTTTGAGGATGGTATGCCGAACTGAATCGTAAATCCGTGCCCATAGCTTTTTGCAAGCTAACCCAAAATCTTGAAGTGAATCTTGGGTCACGATCCGAAACTATGGATACAGGCATGCCATGCAACCTCACAATCTCATTCACGCACATACTAGCAAGGCGTTCAAGGAATAAGTCTCCGTTTTGCAAGAAATGAAAGCGAGACTTGGTTAATCTATCAACAATAACCCAAATAGCATTGATGCCTTGAGAAACCGTAGGAAGACCCAGAACGTAAATCCATGGTAATGTGTTCCCACTTCCATTTCGGAATCTCAAGTGGTTGCAACGGACCCTTAGGTACTAGATGCTCCGCCTTTACACGTTGACAAGTTAAACACATTGAGATAAACTTTGCAATCTCTCTCTTCATATTGTTCCACCAAAATGTATGTCAAAGATCACGATACATTTTGGTACTTCCAGGATGGATTGCAAAAGGTGTATTGTGTACCTCCATCATAATCTTGTACTTCAAATCAGAGTCGTTAGGGACACAAAGTCTGGAGTGGACTCGAAGTATTCCTTCTTCATCAATTCTCGCTTCTGGAATAGCACCTTCTTGTACTTTCTTCTTCATACGCATCAGCTCCGGGTCGGTGGCTTGAGCAACCTTAACTTTTTCTATTAAAGTTGGCTCAATGCGTATACTTGACATCATCACACTCATTCCTGCATATGATCTTCTACTCAACGCGTCAACTACTACGTTCGCTTTTCCAGGATGGTATTGAATAGTGTGGTCGTAATCTTTCAACAACTCAAGCCAACGTCGTTGCCGCATGTTGAGTTCCTTTTGCGTGAAGAAATATTTGAGGCTTTTATGGTCTGAATATATCTCCACTTTCTCCCCATATAGATAGTGCCTCCATATCTTTAGCGCGAAAACCCTTCTTTTGCTAACTCTAGATCATGAGTAGGATAATTCCTCTCATATTCTTTAAGTTGTCATGAGGGCAAAGGCTATGACTTTCCCCGTTGCATTAGAACACATCCTAACCCTTTGCACTCAAGCATCGTTGTAGATAACAAATCCATCCGTACCAGATGGTATTGTTAGAACAGGTGCCAAAATGAGTCTCCTCTTGAGCTCTTGGAAACTCTTCTCGCATTCCTTGTTCCATACGAATTTTGTATCCTTCCGAGTTAACTGGGTTAATGGAGTAGCGATTCGAGAAAACCCTTCCACGAATCTCCGATAATAACCAGCTATGCCCAAAAAGCTACGTACTTCAGTCACTGACTTCGGTTGCTCCCAACTTTGTATTGCTTCAATCTTCTCCGGATCAACAGATACTCCATGTTTCGACACCACGTGCCCAAGGAATGCTACTTCCTCAAGCCAGAACTCGCATTTCTTTAATTTGGCATATAGTTGGTTTTCACGAAGCCTTTGGAGTACCAGCTTCAAATGGTGCTCATGATCTTCACGGCTTTTGGAATATATGAGGATGTCATCAATAAAGACAACAACGAATTGATCCAAATATTCCTTGAATACACGATTCATCATATCCATGAAAGCCGCAGGAGCATTAGTCAATCCGAAAGACATGACTAAGAATTTATAATGCCCGTACCGAGTTCTAAAGATAGTCTTTGGAATATCCTCAGTTCTAAGATCCAGAACGAAGATCGATCTTTGAAAAAAATTATGCCCCTTGCAACTGGTCAAACAAGTCATCAATACGAGGTAGAGGATACCTATTCTTGATGGTGACATGGTTCAATTCCCGATAGTCAATACAAAGTCACATACCCTTTGATATACCCTAAAGGTCTTAAGGAATAAGTCAAAGTGTAATTCATTATATATAAGATACTATGATGATCTCAAGTCTAAGTATCATTTGTACTACTATCACTACAGGAATTCCTATTGACAGGCAAGTAAAACTCCATTAGGTATTCTTTAGCGGGTCACGTTCAGTGAACTTATTCTCAAATAAGCACATACATATTTGCTTTAGTGTCTCCACACAAATGATCATGAGATCAATCATTCTCATCCAATGAGCAAACAATGTATGTATCAATCTATCCGGATTTACTAATCCCCTTTTTAGTAATCCATCGATTGAGAACATTTTAGTTTTAAGCTATCTAAGAATTTATATCTCATTAGCATGATCTCATCATGATTCTAAAAGCATTACTTAAAACTATGGGTTTATCACATATTATTAAAACAGCACCATGTTGATAATAAATGCCTTTAATAAATAATTATTTTATTAATAAATAAATAAGATTGATTACAAAGTATATGCTTTATCATCATACATAATTGGCTTGTATGCATACTACTTTCAATCTCCCACTTGCACTAAAGCCAATCGCCGTGGTATCTTATACCCATCTTCTCTAAGTGACGATCAAACTGTTGTTGTGTTAACGCTTTAGTAAATGGATCTGCAATATTGTCTTGAGAGTCCACACGCTCCAGGGTGACGTCTCCTCTTTTAATGATCTCTTTGATCAAATAAAACCGCCGCAACATGTGTTTGGATTTCTAATGAGACCTGGGTTCCTTATCCTATGCAACAGCTCCGGTGTTGTCACAGGATAAAGGTACTGGTCCTGTAATTCTAGGAACTACACTAAGTTTGGTAATGAACTTCTTCATCCAAACAACTTCCTTTACAGCTTCACTTGCAGCTATGTACTCTGCCTCTGTCACTGAATCAACAACTGTTTGCTGTTTGGAACTCTTCTAACTCACTGCGCCACCATTCAAGGTAAACACATACCCCGTGTGGGCAAGGAAATCGTGCCTTACCAGTTAGGGTTTCGTGTTGGCTGAGGAGGAGAGAAATCCACGAAGAGCACAAAATTGATTGATTGATTGAAGAGGGGAGAACGACAGGTGGGCGATTACTCCAATGATGCATGGCAGAACCCCTACAATCCGAAAACCGTGTTAGGGTTATTGGGATTCTAAGAGCCTTCTTGAGTCTTTCGAATTGAGAGAGTGTTCCAATCTTTTTAGTGCTTTTAGGTGAAATATCCAAGTCTTATGCTACCAAAAGAGTTCTTTGATCGTCCAAGAGTCCAAGTCTTGAGTCTGAAGAGAGGTCCCTTCCTTCATAGAATGGAAGGGGTATTTATAGAGCTTCCTGGAATTTAAGTAATCATATGCCAGGCACATGTCTTCAGGAAAATTCCAGAAATACTCTTTAGTCATTAGAATAATGCCCATATCTCCCTGTCCTTCTAGCCACCAATCCAATCCCTCAATCAATTCCCAAAACGAGCCGCCTCCATGAGCCTTCTACCTCGGGACACGTGGAGGCTTCTCCCGGGTCTAGCCCCTTTATTTCTGACTTATCCATCTTCATTTAATTAGGTTATGTGAACCCTAATTTACACATTTAATGAGGTCATGGAACCCTAATTATGCATTTAATTTAATTAGGTCATGTGAACCCTAATTTTGCATTTAGGCCCACATTTCCCCCCTGCGCGAGAGTTGCATTCCCAAATAGAAGATCGTGCAAGAATACTTCGAGCTTTTAAATTATTTTGCAGGACTCCACTTTATAAGTCTTGAAGATAAGGATCCTAGAAGAGAGTACCCCTAGGAAACCAAACCCTTAGGGTTAAACCCTTGGGAGGCAAAACCTAGCAGGGCTCTTCATTGGACATATTGGAAAATCTTCTAAAAATCTTTCCATAGCTTGCCCAATATTTGTTTCCTTATATCTGGAAATTAAAAACAAGGCGAAGATCATTAAATATTACCAAATAAAATTCAATAAAATCTTTCTTTTGGTACACTAAATCTTTCCTTTCTTTATAAAATCAAATCTTAATTTTATTTTGGAAATAAAATTAAATCTTTCTTTATTTGATTTTGAAGACAAGATCCTTCCATATTATCATTAAGAAGGAAAATCAAACATATATTTTGAAATTTCCCTTTGTTGGGAATAAAATCAAAAATCAAAAATCAAATCTGTTCTATATTTAGGAAATAATATTTATATATATTTCTATTCAGAAGCAAGATTAAATCTACTTATCTTTTGAAAACTAGATCAAATCATTCCCTTAATAGGAGCATGGTAACTGCTTCTTCTTCTGGTGCAAGCATTCTTGAAAACATATACATGTATTCATATATATGCATCTTTCAAGCCATTCAAGTTTTCACTTTTTTTCTTGCTTCATTTTAAATTTTCTTTCTTCCTACGAGCCAGGAAGATCATCAAGTGAGCAGCAATGAGACATTCTTTAACTCGGGCGAGAGGTAACAATGAGAATTCTTTCCTATAGGGTTGAACCCTATAGGGCCGAACCCTATGGGGAACCTGAGCCTTGGAGCTTCATTCCTTCTTCTATTTTTCTTGACTTGTTTCCTCTATTTCTCTCTTCTTCTGTTTTTTATTTCAGACAATTGTAGTCTTTCTGTGCTTCCGAACCCCATCACCTTGATCATATCTTGGTTTTTTCCCTCGGAATTCATTAGAGAAAGACTATAATTTTTACGGCGAAGGAGCACTCGAGATTACTCCAAGCAGTTGATTTGTGAAGCAACATGACCTCATCAAAAGAATGAAGAGAAGGAACATTCCCTAGGGGGCCGAACCCTAGGGGGCTGAACCCTAGAGAGCCAAACCCTGGAATTCATCAAAGAAAGGCTATAATTTTCGTGGCGAAGAAGCACTCGAGATTACTCCAAGCAGTTGATTTGTGAAGCAACATGACCTCATCAAAGGAATGAAGAGAGGGAACATCTGTTAGAGTTTATGCCCTGGAGGCCAATTATTTGATATAATTGCTTAACATTTTGATATTATATTTGATTAAATAAATGAATGATTTTATTATGATTTTATTTACTGCGTTATATAAATGTTAACATAATAAAATTCCTTAGAATAGTGATACAATTTATATAGTTTCAAGTATGTGACTTGAACATGAGATTATATAATTACAATTAGTATCATTGCTCTTAAATGTCCCTAGTCGAGTACCATTGTTGATAGGACAACAATAATGCATTGAGACTAGTGTGTGGATTGACTGATGACCAAATCTCATTGGTCATAAATATATGAGATATTAAGTCAATGCATAGGTATGTATTAGAGAACGATGTACTGGACAGACCCACCATGAGAATTCTATGTGGAGCATCGAAGTGTCATTAGCGATTCTCATAGTGACAATGATGTAATGGTCCTCCGACCTGAAATCACTATATTTCTACACGAGAATTTATGTACTTTGGTATCATCAAATGTCACCTTTAATAGGGTGGACTATAAAGGTGATTATTGGGTACATCATGAATTGTGTGAGGAATATGAGTGATCTAGATGGAATTTAACCTTCCTATATATTAAGGGTGATATCCATAGGCCTCTTGATTGAGTAGGACTATGAAATGCATGGCCATGCTCAAATATTGATTTGTTTCATATAGTCTACTCATTGATCAAGAAAACTCATATTAAATTATGAAGAGTATGACACATTTCATGACTCGAGTTTAATCTAGGATATTAAGGTTAAAAGGATTAAATTACATTGAAACATTGGTCATGAAAAGGTTGCATCGAATCATCGATCTTATTATTACTTGGGTAGCAGTGATGCATTACTAGATGTCGCTCACTGTTTATAATTTTATAATATAATTTTAAAATTATTTCCAACATAATAATAACCTATAGGGTCACACACAAAGAACGTTATTAAAAGGGAATTAATTTAAATTGTAAGGATTTAAATATATCAATATGATTGATAGTATTTAAATCACGAATTTAAATTAAAAGGATGCTTTGTATATGTATATATATTAATTAAGTAAGACTTATTTTAATTAGATTAGGGTTTTTGATTAATTTCGATTTATTGCTATATATATGATATATCGGCGTCTTTGGAAAGAAAATCAAAAACAAAAACCCTAGCCGCTCTTAGAGAGAGACTAGAGAAAATAGTTTCGTAAATCCTCATTCTTGGTGGCTAGTACCGCGATTCCTTCTTCTGCAGATCGTAGGACGATTCGTGGAGCGTTCGTGTGGATACCGTAGAGACGCAAATCATTCGAATTGCGTTGGAGATTTGACCGCATCGTTTAATCGATTTCTTAATCGGTATAATTTCTAACCACTGAATTAACTATTTTTCGCATGGATCCTATTTAGGGTTTCGAATTTGGTTTAAATTGTTCTATTTTCGCTGTGCGTTTCTGTGTCGAAACCCTTCAACATCCCCTAGGGGGCCGAACCCTAGGGGGGTCGAACCCCAGGGGGTCGAACCCTACACAACAAATTTATTTTTTTAATTTTTTTTTCAGGACTCCCCAATCTTTCTTTTGTCTTCTAAGTCCCATTACCTTGATTACATCTCGGTTTTTTCCCTCGAATAATAAAGAAAGACTTGACGTTTTGTCCACGAAGAACACGAAGGAAGAAAAAATGCTCTACATGCAGTGAAACCGCTCCAGATGGCCAAACCCCTAGGGGTGAACCCTAAGAGGGCGAATCCTAAGAGGCGAACCCTAGGGGGAAATCTATGTTTTAGGCGAAAAAAATGAAGTTCGGGACGAGCAGTTACTATTTGGAGCGTAACTTTTGATCCGTTTGGAGTTTTGGGGCCCGTAATATATCAAAATAACCGTAGCGAAGAGCCCTACAAAAGTCATTGCCTTTGGCCATGTTATATGTTGTTATAAGTCAAAAAAGGCTTCGAATGATGCTTTTTGGATGTCTGAAGTTTTTTTGAAATTTTTTGGGAAATTTTTTCTTGCATAATTATGATTCCTAACTCCTCCTAACATTGTTTCTTCTTCTTTTCAAGTGTTTTTAAGGCTTAAATCTCAGACTTTCCTCTTTTCCATGGTAATCACTTCAAGTTCAAATGCCTCATTTTCTTGCTCTTTAGATCCCTTATGCTGAATTCTTTTTTCTTGCAGGCCTTCCCCGTTGAGCATTCTGTAGACTTGGGAACAACTAAGGAGGCCCCGTTTCTCAATGATTGGGGAAGGGATCCCCTCATTTGGTCTTTTCAAAGTCTTTTGGAAGCAAGTCCAGACTTATGACCATACAACTTTTCCTCCACTAGAGAAGCAAGGCTTGTTTCTATATACAGCGTCTTGTGGAGGTTGGGATAACTTCTTGTCTGATTCATCTAATAACCTTCAAGAATAGCAACATTGGATCGACGAGCTACTTGGGAATGCTGATTATGTGGATAGCTGACATTCTTCTTGCATCCAGCTATGTAGGAACATTCGTATCCAATAGGACCATGTTGTTCTTATATATGCACATTCATCACTGTTTGGGGTAAATGCACCTTTACTCTGGAGGATGTCTATGCCATCTATCGGTAAGCATTTTCCCCCTGCGCGTGAGTCACGCCTTTGGTGAGATGATCGCGCAAAATATTGTAAGTGTTGAAGTCTTGATTCCAGTGTCTTAACACTTCGCGGGGCTTGATGTTTTGCAAACCTCAAAAATGAAAGTCCTAGGAGAGGGAACCTCTAGGGGAGCAAACCCTAGAAGGGCAAACCTTAGAGGAGCTCTCCTGGGATATTTTGAAAATCTTCGATCTAATCTTTCTTACCCTCTCTTGGAATTTCTCTTTTCTTTAGAATCAAGAAGTCATTGAGAACCAAGAAGTCCATGAAGGCCTAAAAGCCTCGAAGGCTTGATGGCCTCGAAGACCTGCTGATAGCTTCGAAGGCCTGATAGCATCGAAGACCTGATAGCCTTGAAGACCTAATAGCATCGAAGACCGGAAGATATCCTTGAAGACCTGCATGATAGCTTCACAGACCTGCTGATAGCCTCGAAAGGCCTGATAGCCACGAAGACCAAGCTTTAGGTATTCCTCTCTCTTTAATTCAACAGGTCATGGCCTTTAGATCATGAACTTTCGTTGTTTTTTCATTTCCTATATCAGAAAATCATGTGCATATATTTCATACAAACTAACACTTGAATCTATACTTTTCTCTTTTTTTTTATAAATCAGAAGAAATAATCAAGTATAAGTAAAAGTTTGACAAATTTATTGATAATCAAATTGCTTTTAACGAAAAGCATAACGTTTCATATAATAAATCTTGCTTTTGTCGGCTAAAGCATAACGTTCACCACTTTTAGAGATAAAGTGTAACTTTTTCGGGGTTGGGGGCTTATACTCAGGCGCCTCAATTACTTTTATTAAAGTTGAAAGTATAACTTTTTGGGTCTGAGGACTTATAGTCAGGTGCCTCATTCACTTTTGATGATAAAGTGTAACATTCATTCGGGTGCCTTGTCACTTGAGTCGTCCAATTTCTTGGAAAGTACAGTCTATAAAGACTTGAAATCGGATACCTCATCACTTGGGTCATCCAATTTCTTGGCAAGTTCAGTTTATGAGGACTTGAAATTGGGTGCCTCGTGTGACGCCCCCAAAATCGGTATACATCACCTATTCTGAGTCGCTAAATACATGGTACAAAATTCAAATACAACTTAATTATACAACAGTCGTGTAAAATACGACTAAACATATGCTGTGAGTTTTAATACAAATATTGTCATCTAGACAATATACAAACTCAATGGGGTACTCATTACATTTATTATCACACTATTTCATAGAATAGTGAGGACTACTAATGCTATTATACGGACCATCACTCTGTCCCCGACTAGTCCGCTTTACGTTCTCATTTCCTGAAGAGAACAATGAAAGCAAAAGAGTGAGCTCAACTAGCTCAGTAAGAAATATTATGACTAAGATAATGCAGAATAAATTATCATTAGCCTTCAACAGTGTTAAAATGATAAAATATAACAAACATCAAGTTTAACTGTAGTGGAACAAGCAATCCATTAGAAGAGTCAAGTAGAGAATAAAATCTAGTATCTTCTATGATTTAAAAGGTTTTTCATGACTTTTATCGCTGAGACTCAGCTTAATAAATAATCCACATCGTCCCTGTACTACGGCCAAGGATATTCGTGTATTCATCAATGGTCATGATCATGCCAACAACTGTCCATCAATGCACTACGGGTCAATGAGGACTTTTTCCACATCATTTGTAATATTACGGTCATGATTACACCGAATAATCCCTGGTCATAATCATACCAAGTCCATCTATGCACTACATGCCACAGATGACTTTCAACATAATATAAACATGAGGATGATGACAATGATATAAGAATTCAATAAAACAAGTTCAAGAATTAATTTATCCAGGAACTAATAATGTCCAAATTGTCAACATTATACTTCTTTGTAGAGTAACACTCAAGAATGCTCAGAAGAATATTTCCATGAAAAGATACTGGATGAAGCGCAAATATCAAGGATATTCCACTAATTTCATGTAGTATAGAAGTCAAAACTTTAACCAACTGAGTATAATAAAGAATGGAATAACAAAAGAAATCACCAGGCATGCGATAGACCGCATGCATGTGTAATTCCAATGTAATATTCCAATGAATAATAAATAATGGAACCAGGTCATGCGTAAACGCACCGACATGATATTCCAACAGAATAATAATCCGACAGGATATTCCAACAGAATAATAAATAATGGAACCAGGTCATGCGTAAACGCACCGACAGGATGTTCCAACATAATAATAAATAATGAAATAACATAAGAATTTCACCAAGTATAGGGTATCCCGAGTATACAGGTTATTCCAACAGAATAATAAAGAATGGAATAACAAAAGAATTTCACCAATAAGAAAGAAGGAATACCCCTAACGAGTACAACAAATAATATCCCTTACCGTAAAAGATGAGTATTCTGACTGGTAGGGCGATGATATACTCAAAAAAAAACTTGCACTACGCTCAAAGCTTTCTTAAACTCTAAAGAAATACGTTCAAGATTATAGAAGAAGAACTCTCTCTATAGTTTCTCTCTCTAGAGTTTCAGTGAATTCGTAAGAAATAATGAAGGAATGAGCTTCTATTTATAAGAAGAATGAATAAGTAATAGTAACTAATTCATGAGCGGTCAGATTGATTTACTTTAAGCGAGACGGTTCAGATTGGTTTACAATAAAATATAATATATTCTATTTATAATCTAATAAAACGAATAACTTTATAAAAGTATTACATTTTATATAAAAAGATTTTAATATGCAAACACTATACAAACACTATGCATAATAAAATATAATATATTCTAATTATTGTCTAATAAAACAGATAACTTTATAAAAGTATTCTATTTTATATAAAAAGATTTTACTATTAGTCTAATAAAACGAATAACTTTATAAAAGTATTCTATTTTATATAAAAAGTTTTTCTGTTTTATTACATTAATAATACTAATAAAACAAAACTCATCATCATTATTATAATTCACAATATTAATCGACCAGGTCGTTCCCAGGAAATAGGGGGTTTTCCAATAAGGATTTTTCCCCATTGACGCGCAATTAGGTGACCAAACCTCTCCTTGACAGAACTTCTAGACATCGTTAATATTGCAAATAATAATATTAATAACTTTGTCATCTCAATTATTGATTATAAAATATTGACAATAATTGAATCAAATAACGTGAGATACTTGCAAAGAATTAATTCGTAACAATTATTGAACAAAACCGGTGACTTCTCACGTAAGCATCAATAATCAATACTGGTGTGCTCTTTGTGCGACTCACGCGTATTCATTGTACTTTTTAACAAGGGTGTTTCAACAGATTAACAGTAAAACTTCCGTCGTTATTTTCATAAACTATTTTTGTTGTTTTCTCAATCTGACAATAATTCCGTTGTGGGGTCCATCAATGATTGTGTCGTTGTACGAATATTCCCTGTTAAAATGAATATTCCCCGACCAATCGAATATTATATAACAACTTGCGTACTTTGCAAAATTTATAAATATTACCCACAACTATAACATTATATCAAATTCATTCCATAATATTCAAAAATGATATTTATAGAAAATTCATCTTTATTCATAAAAGTTGGGGTCTTACAACCTCCTCTTCTTATGAAATTTCGCCCTCGAAATTAGGGTACGTATCTGGTATGTCGAAGAGGTAAGGATACCTTGATTTCATTTCAGATTCTAACTCCTAAGTCATTTCCTCAACATCGTGGTTTCTCCACAAAACTTTAACTTGAGGTATAACCTTGGAGCGTAGAATATGTTCCTTCTTATCCAAGATTTGAACAGGAACCTCTTTATACGTCAAATCTTCCGCTATTTCGTCCGGTTCTAACTCAATAATGTGGTCCGGGTCTTCCACATATTTACGTAACATGGATATATGAAAAAAGTTATGAACACGAGACATACTTGGCGGTAAAGCGAGTCTATAGGCCACAGTTCCTACTCGATTGAGGATTAAAAATGGGCCGATGAATCGAGGATTGAGCTTTCCTCTCTTTCCAAATCTCGTAACTCCTTTCCATGGAGCAACACGTAACAACACATGATCTCCTATATCGAATTTAACGTCCTTTCGATGAATATCAACATAACTCTTTTGTCGATCTTGTGAGGTTTTTATACATTGTCGGATCGTTTGAATATTTTCTGTAGTCATACGTACCAACTCCGGTCCCAACAACGTTGCTTCACCCACCTCATCCCAGGATACTGGAGAATGACACTTTCTTTCATACAACGTCTCAAATGGAGCCATGCCAATACTTGCTTGATAACTGTTTGTAAGACCCCAACTTTTTGAATAAAGATGAATTTTCTATAAATATCATTTTTTAATATTATGGAGTAAATTTGATATAATGTTATAGTTGTGGGTAATATTTATAAATTTTGTAAAGTACGCAAGTTGTATATAATATTCGATTGGTCGGGGAATATTCGTTTTAACAGGGAATATTCGTACAACGGCACAATCATTGGTGGACCCCACAACAAAATTATTGTCGGATTGAGAAAATGACAAAAATATTTTATTAAAAATAACGGCGGAAGTTTTACCATTAATACTGTTGAACTACTCGGTAGTAAAAGTACAGTAATACGCGTGGTTGCATAGTAGCATACGGTATTGATTATTGATGCTTATGTGATAAGTCACTCAGTTTTGTTTTATTGGTATTATTAATGTAATAAAACAAAAAATCTTTTTATATAAAACAGAATACTTTTATAAAGTTATTCATTTTATTAGGCTAATAGTAAAATCTTTTTATATAAAACAGAATACTTTTATAAAGTTATCATTTTATTAGACAATAATTAGAATATATTATATTTTATTATGCATAGTGTTTGCATAGTGCTCCAAGATAGTGTTTGTATAGTGCTCAAGATAGTGTTTGCATAGTAAAATCTTTTATAAAGTTATTCGTTTTATTAGATTATAAATCGAATATATTATATTTTATTTAAAAGATTTTGCTTTAAATATGTAATAGTCGATTAAAATAAATCAATCTGGACCGTTCATGAGTTAGTTACTATGCGATCCATTTTTCTATAAATAGAAGCTCATTCCTTCATTATTTCTTACTTAATTCAATTTGAAACTCTAGAGAGATAAACTATAGAGAGAAAGAAGAAAATTATTCGCTACTTCACTACTTATATATCTAGTACTCTTCTTCTTAAGGTAGGGGTATTATTTCTTTTGTATTCATGAAGAGAACTTACATTATTCCATTCTTTATTATTCGTTGAATAACTGTGATATGCAGCACTTCCTATACTTGGTGAAATTCTCCTGTTATTCTATTCTTTATTATTACATTGGAATATCCATGCATGCGTTTTTTGCCGGACTGGTTCCATCTTTATTATTCGTTGGAATATCCCGTCTGCATGCGTTTTCTGCAGAACTCCGGTTCCAAAGATTTATTATTACGTTGGAATATCCCGTCCACATGCATTTTACGCCGCACTGGTTCCATTATTTATTATTCTGTTGGAATAACCTGCCTGTGCGGTCTATCGCATGATTGGTGATTTCTTTTGTTATTCCATTCTTTATTATACTAAGTTGATTAAAACTTTGACTTCTATACACCATGAAATTAGTGGAATATCTTTGATATTTGCACTTCATCCAGTATCTTTTCATAGAAATATTCTTCTGAGCATTCTTGAATTTTACTCTACAAAGCAGTATCATGTTGACAATTTGGACATTATTAGTTCCTGGATAAATTAATTCTTGAGCTTGTTTTATTGAATTCTTATATCATTGTCATCATCCTCATGTTTATATTATGTTGAAAGTCATATGTGGCATGTAGTGCATAGATGGACTTGGTATGATTATGACGAGGATTATTTGATTGTAATCACGATCGTAATGTTACAAATGATGTGGTAAAAGTTATCATTGGCACTGTAGTGCATTGATGGATGAGTTGTTGGCATGATCATGACCATTAATGAATACACGAATGTCTCTGGTCAGAGTGCATGGATAATTTGTGGTCGTGATACTAAAGAATATCCTTGGTCAGTAGTGCATGGGTGATTCGATGATGTGGATTATTTATTGTCGAGTCCCAAATGATAAAAGTCATGAAAAACCTTTTAAATCATAAAAGATAGTAGATTTTATTCTCTACTTGACTCTTTTAATGGATTGCTTGTTCCGCTGCAGTTAAACTTGATGTTGTTATATTTTATCAGTTTAACACTGTTGAAGGCTAACGATAATTTATTATGCATTATCTTAGTCATAATATTTCTTACTGGGCTAGTTGAGCTCACCCTTTCTTTCACTGTTCTCTTCAGGAAATGAGAACATAGCAGGGACTAGTCGGGGAATGGAGTGACGGTCCAGAGGATAGCATTAGTAGTCCTCACTATTCTGTGAAATAGTGTGTTAATAATTGTAATGAGGACCCCATTGAGTTTGTATATTGTCTAGATGACAATATTTGTATTAAAACTCACAGCATATGTTTAGTCGTATTTTACACGACTGTTGTATAATTAAGTTGTATTTGAATTTTGTACCATGTATTTGGCGACTCAAGATGGGTGATGTATACCTATTTTGGGGGCATCACAGTTGGTATCAAAGCTTAGGGATATGATCCTGGCTAAGATGTGAGAATAGAACTAGGAGGGGAGAGGGGGAATTCCTTCGCTAGTATGACCCTACCAAGTTTTTTTGTATTTAATTGGTCGATCACGTAATATAGGGATAATATGTTACATGTCAATTAACTTTTGTTTTGTGGCAGTCTCTGAAAATGACATCCAAGAATGTTGAGAATAGCAATGGAACACAGGCGACCATTGATTCACCACATATGAATAATCAGGATAATGTGCATCAGGAAGGCAAAAATCCTCATACAAACAAGAACACTGATCAAATGATGAATGATGGAATGTTCAGAGGCTTTATACAATTCATGCAACAGCAGGCGAGAGCGGCTCCTATCCAAAATGTAGGTGGAAACACTGGAAACTCTCGGACGATCACCGCTAAACAGTTCAAGGAGCTGGGACCACCGGAGTTTATTGGAGAGCCAAAACCACTTAAGGCGGAAGCATGGATAAAGCAGATCACCAAGATATTTGATGTCTTGGGATGCTCCGAGGAGCAAAGGTCCCCTTGCGACTTTTATGTGTTGAGGAGAGGCGACATCTTGGTCGAATTCCAGAAAGCGCACTCAAGTACTTGCCATTAATCGAAAATGTCTTGGGAGAAGTTCCAAGAACTATTCAACGACAAGTACTTTCCCGAAAGTATTCGTCACATAAAGGAGGTGGAGTTCATCAAGTTGGAGCAGAATAACATAACCGTGTCGCAGTACGAATCCAAGTTTGCCGAGTTGTCCCGGTTTGTGTCCCACTTGGTGGATAATAAAGAGAGAATGACACATATATTTTTAAGAGGTTTAAAGCCGGAGATACGTCAACATCTTATTTCTCATAAACGGTGTTTGTATTCAGATGTTGTAAATAGGGCTCAGTTAGTGGAGCGCGATAATGAGTCAACACAACCAAAAGAGAGCGTGACAAAATGATAGTACCAAAGGAGAAAGCGATCATGAAGCAAAGTGACAACAAGCATGGAGGGAATCAACAGGCCAGAAATGGTAACCACTTCGGTGGTAATCAGGGCCAAAGCAATAAGAATGGACATTTCAAGAAGATGAGATTCAATAATGATGGAAAGACGTCAACACCAGCACCCGTTGTTAAGGAAGGAGAAGGACCACCTATCATATGCTTCAAATGCGGAGGGGAGGGACACATTAGTCCAAACTGCGCGATGTCGTCCAAAGCATGTTATAATTATGGAAGAGAAGGTCGCCTAGCCCTATTTTTTCGTTCACCGAAGACAAGTTCAGCTAGGATAGAGGCACCACAGGCCGTCCCAGAAAAGTCAAAGCCGGTAGTGCATGGGGGAGCGTTTATTGTTGTTAGGTTTGTAATATTCAAGAACGCAATCAAATTGCATAAATAAGCGGAAACATGTAAAAATCAGAGTTTAAAATTTTACAAACCATATACCCGGATCACCCTTTATGCACAATTATTAATTAAACGAAAAAGATGAATAAGAAACATACCCTTGAAGATTCGAGCTTCCTCAGGTACAATTTCACCTCCAATCCTTTTCGTGTTCAACTTGAATCCATCGGGTTTGGTTCCTTCCTTTGATCAACGTTAGCCACCCAAGTGTTTGGCCTCTAGAGGTGATCTACCAAGGAAGAAGAAGGATTCAAGAAGATGGGTGGTTGGCTAAACCCTAGTTTTTCTATCTCTATAGAAAAGGAGCGTACTCTCCAACTATTGGAATTGCGTATATTTTAATATATGATATAAGACTCCACTTATAAAGATATCAGGTAACCTTATTTAATAAAATAAGGTATTATTTAATTAAACTCTTTTAATTAAATGGGCTCCCTAATCTTATTAGGGATAATTAATTAAACTCCTTTAACTAATTTTCTCTCCTAATCCTATTAGGAATAAATGAGAGTACTTATATTAAATTAATTTCTAAACTCTTTTAGAAATTAAAATAATAATAATAATTGTAATAATATTAATAAGACTCCTCTTATTAATTTATATTTAATATTTCTAAAATATTAAATAATAAATATTAAGCTATTTAATTTATTCTATCACCATAGATTAAATTAAATATACATAACATATTATTACAATTATGCCATTAACTTCTTAAATAATTATTCTTCCTTTTTATGGTGTGACCCTTTAGGTTCTTCATATTAATAGGTTGTGAATAAATCAATTAGAACAATTCTAATCTTATTTAAATAAATAAATTAAACAATTAATTTATTTAAATAAATAATATTTATTCTACAATAGGGATAAGCCTCCCTAGCGATCAACGACTTTCTAGATAATATAGATTTCAACATTAATCATAAAAGAACCTTTGAGTAAATAGTTACCGTACAATTCAATCCTTCCACCATATAATGTCCCAATTAAATATAAGACATGGAATTCTTTGTCAAGTCTTATTTTATTTAATTATATGTATTTCGATCCTTAAATGCACAACTCAAATAATGCAAATTAGAAACTCCTTTCTAATTTCATTACGCCTTAGCCAAGGACTCATTTGGGTTGTCATTTATCGAATCACATAGGACATTTCTCTTCTTTTATTAGAAGTGGTAGATTCTTTATTGATCATACATTATCTCCATGTACAACTTATTATACCCAAGCATACCCTTTGATATACCCTAAAGGTCTTAAGGAATAAGTCAAAGTATAACTCATCATACACAAGATACTATGATGATCTCAAGTCCAAAGATCACTTGTACTACTATCACTCTGAGAATTCCTATTGACGAGCAAGTAAAACTCCATTAGGTATTCCTTAGCGAGCCACGTTCAGTGAACTTATTCTCTAATAAGCACCTACATACTTGCTTTAGTGTCTCCACACAAATGGTCATGAGATCAATCATCCTCGTCCAATGAGCAAGCAATGTATGTACCAATCTATCCGGATTCACTAATCCCCAATTTAGTAATCCAATGATTGGGAACTATTTTAGTTTTAAGATTTCTAAGAATTTAGATCTCATTAGAATGATCATCATCATTATTTTAAAAGCATTGCTTAAAACTATGGGTTTATCACATATTATAAAACAGCATCATGTAGATAATTAAAAGCCTTTAATAAATTAATATTTTTTATTAATAAATGAATAAGATTGTTACAAAGTATATGCTTTATCATCAAACATGATTGGCTTGTGTGCATACTACTTTCAATCTCCCACTTGCACTAAAGCCAATCGTCATGGTATCTCATACTCTTCTTCTCTAAGTGACGATTATCTGCATTGTTGGATAAGCTTTAGTTAATGGATATGTAATTTTGTTCATGAGAGTCCACTATCTCTATAGTGATTTCCCATCTTTCAATGATTCTAATAATCAAATGAAAGTGCCACAACACATGTTTAGATCCAAGATGAGACTTAGGAACTATTCCTAGTTACGTAATGAACTTTTAATCCAAACAATCAACTTACGACTTCATTTATAGCTATATACTTTGTCTTTATCACTAAACCAAAGAACTCTTTCTTTGTTTGGAACCTTTCAATTCATCGCACCCTTTGTTCAAGGTAACCCTTTACCTTAAAGTGGATTTTTTTGTCGCCTCTTAGTGCATGCGAAAAACTTGAGTCATTAAGCCCTCTAGTTTTAATTAAGACCCACCATGAATATGATCACATCCTTAGTCTTGGGTTAAGCACTTTAAGATGTTTTCAGCGACTCATATAGTGAACTTCTCCATAATATGGTGATCAACATCGGGTCTCGTACATTTCATTGCATGCATGATTGTCACTCATGCGACCTCTCTTTTCAAGAGTCTATGGGGACTATAAAGAGATACACTCCATAGCTCATCGACATGAGACATCTCTTGGAGTTTGCCATGCTAAACAACTTTAGCATCAAATGAATATATGTTCCTTGGGTTAAGTCGAGCATCCTGTTGTATCTATCTATCTATATAGATTTTATCCCCAATTAAGATACTCTTCCCAAACCATTCATGGAGGAATGTTTAGACAACTTTATCATTACTGATTGTAGCATTAGTATGTCATTCCTTATCCGTAGTATATCAACATATAATATTAGGAATGTCACCTGGCGCTCCAATTGTCCCTTTTGTACACACTAGAACTCTTACCTCATCGTATGTAAGCTGGATCATCATCTTACATGATGTGTACCTCATCATCATCATCTGTGATGAATCCATACCTCCTAGGTATCTTGATACTATTCGATTTACGATTAGGATTTGTGCTACAATAGGTCTATCTATAGGTTCCTCTTATTTGACTTATAGTGTTTTGTGGTTCTTGAACTCTTCAAGATCTATTATCCTCCCACTAGCCCCTTCAATAATAAACACATTTATCTTAGAAAGGCGTGTTCATAACAAACACCTTTTGCTAAGTAGGATTATAGAACATATACCCTAAACTTACTTTAGGATGTCCCATAAATTGTACTTGTCAAATCTTGTCCCAAGCTTATCCTTTGAAACCTTTTCACATAAGTTGGACAACCCCTTATCTTAACATACTTGAGATAAGGAATCCTCCACATCCATAACTTTTATGGAGTCTTGGGTAGGATTTTGAGGTTACCTTTTCGTAGATATCTGACCATTTCTAGGACATTATCCCGAAGGATCTTTGGAATGTCGGTAAAATCATTTTGGACCGCACCATGTCCAACAGTACGATTTTTCATTCAGATACATCAATCAATTATTGCGTATCGGGATGTGTCCATTATGAGAAAACCATTTGAGATGATCCGAAACTTATTGCACAAGTATTTATTCCTTGATCTAATCAAAGAATCTTAATACATTGCCAATTTGTTTCACTTACGAATTCTTTGAACCTTTCAAATAATTCACACTTGTATTTTAGCAAATACACACATTCAACTCTTTGAATGATCATCTCCTTTTCTTATACTAATTTGTTTAATATGCAAAATTATTTTCATGTAAGTCAAGTATACAAAATTTATTAAGTAATATTCCAGTTCTATACAAAACATTATTATTATAAATAGAACAACAATTGTTCTTAATTATAATACCAAAGATTTCATTGTCCAACAATAAAATGGATATAATATTTTTAACAAGAACTGGAATACAATAACAACTTATTGACTTAATAGATTTGCCCGTAGGCATTGCTAAACTATAAGTTTCTATGGCTAATATGGCAACCTTTGCTACATTTACCCCACATAGGATTACTTATATTTGTTTAGCTTTCTATTTCTGCTTGGTCCCTTCATAAATTTATATTTATGATAACCAAAGTCGATATCCAATACCCCAGTAGAACCTTGACTTAAAGAAAAATTTATTTTAAATCATGAACAAATTTGTATTTGTAACCGAAACTTCACTAAGCTTCTTTGGTTAGCCTCTGCAAGATGCTTCTTGCAGTTTCTTTCTAGTGTCCAGGCTTATTGTAGTGGAAGCAATCTCCTTTGCTATCCGTATCAGTTTTGTTCTTATTATCCTTTATTTTTGCCTTTCTATATACCTTCTTTGAATCGTTCTTCTTTTCAGAAGATCCTTTGGCCCCTACCAGTAAGACATGGTCTTTCTTGGTTGGAAAGTGACTCTCATCATTTTCAACATGTTAAGCAAATCAACGAAGGCGATATCTAGCTTGTTTATATGAAAATTCACAACAATTGTGAAAGGAGTAGGAAGTGAGTGCAATATCAAAGCTTGGCTCAACTCTCCATCCATGACAAAACCGGTTGTCCTAATTGATCAATCAAATTGATTATGTTAAGAACTTTTTATCTGCATTTATAGTGCCATTGGCCATTCTAGATCGGAAGAGCTCCTTAGATATCTCGATATCTATCGGTCCTACTTTCCTCACCATCAACTACTTGATGTGCGGGAAAATAGTAGGAGCATCCATAGTTTCATGTCGTATTTGAAGCTCGTTACTCATGGATGCGAGCATGATGCATTGAGCCAATTGTGCATCATCTTGCCACTTTCTAAAAGTAACAATCTCTTCCTCGAGGCATTATTCGCAACCATTGCGAGGATAGGCAGTATTAAGGACATAAGATAACTTTTTTCACCATGAGAACTATTCTCAAATTCCTTAACCAATCCGTTTAATTCGGTCCGATTAAATATCATCTAATATGCTTCGCAGTGATAGTAATTTAGACATTGCAAAATTTTGTAAATGAATTTGTAATTAACAACATTTTAACATACATTCTTTTATTAATTACCAAAATAAATTAGGTCTTATTTTAAATTGGTATCTCCCACTATTTTCTTCAAACTATATTACCCTCAATATATATAGTTCGGCAATATCTAATTAAAGATTTGCTAGTGAGAATAAGGATCCCATTTCAAATGTATATAGCCTTGTGGTGACACAACAAACTATATATAAATAAATAGGTAGACAACTTTTGTCAATTACATCAACTATGCAACTCCTTTTGCTTTTGCCTCTTAGATTATTTTGATCAGTGGTGGCACATCAGAATCAAAATTATCCAAGTTAAGTCCGACCTAGCACTCCATATATTCAAAAAGAAAAATATCATCCTTGTGGTGACACAACAAAACAATATTGTTCAATTTTCTTTATAAGCATCAAATGTGATAAATTAACATCTTAAATACTTAATACTTGCCTTGTGGTGACACAACAAACTCATATTAAATATTTAATACTCTATTAATTTTATCATGCTAGAAGGCGACGTTCGATATTCCAAATATCTTTGAACGCTTAGGACTTAATATAAAATTTGAGGGGTTTGTTATTAAATGTCTCATTTTGTTTAGCGCACATGCACATATATATATATATATATATATATATATAAAATACGTGTCATATTAATTAACATGCGAAGCATGTTTGCATAATATATAATATATATAGTATAAGCATGCACATATAGAATACTATATTCTACCCGAATTGATTATGGACTTTTATTCTAGTTCGGTTCACTAGAGCCACCAAGTGAACCAAAAGGTCAAACCCTAGGGGTGCAAGAAATAATATATAAATATAACTATTACATTTAAACCCGGGCTCCATTACAAACGGGTCTTCAAGCGCTCCTTGCTCCTTGATCTCCAATTTTTCAAAATTAATTCTAACTATTCCTATTACAAAACTATTTAAAATAAATAGAAACCTTGATCGTGATCAAAGGGAAGTACATAGGAGGAAGTTAGAATTTACATTAAGAAAAAATTAGAGAAGGCGAAGTCTGTGAGACCCCATTTAATAAAACTCATACATTCATGCATCCAACTAAAATAAAATCCAATCACATTGGTCAATAGTCCATAATCAATCCCATTTATTATCATACACATCATCATATGCATCAATAAATAACATTCATCTCATGAATAATAAACATTTAATATATATATTGATATCATTTAATGGGAAAATTTAGTTAGTATAAAATCTAATTTTGAATCAAAATAAACTCCTTTATTTTAATCCAAATTTACATCAAAATAAAACTATTTTATTTTAATTTATCTATTTTGAATAAAATAAACTATTTTATTTTAATCAAAATAAACTCCATTATTTTAATTAATTATGGAATCCAATTCCATGTAAAAAAAAATCCTTTATTAAAGGAAACACGGATTCTATTTCCTATTCACAAATAAACTCTTTTATTTTGAATAATATGAAATCTTATTTCATATCTAAATAAACTCCTTTATTTAAGGAAATTAGAATTCTCTTTCCTATTCACAAATAAACTCTTTTATTTTGAATAATATGAAATCTTATTTCATATCTAAATAAACTCTTTTATTTAGAATCCAATTTCAACTCCAATTAGTTATCATGGAATCCAATTCCAACTCTAATTAGTTAGCATGAAATTTAATTTTAAAATTAAAATAAACTCTTTTATTTTAATATTAAAATAAACCTTTTATTTTAAGATTAAAATATTTTTTTTATTTTAATTATAAAATAATTGAGAATATATATATATATATATATATATATATATATATATATATATATATATAAGTAAATGAATCCTACCAGCGAATTCGGTAATATCATACATATTACTGTGAAGCTTGATTCCTTTTTAAAATAAAATAAATTACGGGTAACTTTATAAAAAAAAAAAAAGTCACCTGTAACCTTTTTTTAACTTTACATGATTAACATTCGACTGTTAACCAATCACAAGGCTTGAGAATTCTTATCACCTACGCCACGCGGATCAACAAAGATGGAAGATTGGATTCATGAAGCTGTTTTTTTTTTATTTAATAAATTTTATACAATAAAATTATGCCCAATTAAATTATTCTAAACACATATCAATATACATATTAAATTAAAATAATTAATAATTCGCATAAAGGTTTGGCTCTGATACCACTGTTAGGTTTGTAATATTCAAGAACGCAATCAAATTGCATAAATAAGCGGAAACGTGTAAAAATCAGAGTTTAAAATTTTACAAACCATATACGGATCACCCTTTATGCACAATTATTAATTAAACGAAAAAAGATGAATAAGAAACATACCTTGAAGATCCAAAGCTTCCTCAGTGCAAGTTAACCTCCAATCCTTTTCGTGTTCAACTTGAATCCACCGGGTTTGGTTCCTTCCTTTGATCAACGTTAGCCACCCAAGTGTTTGGCCTCTAGAGGTGATCTACCAAGGAAGAAGAAGGATTCAAGAAGATGGGTGGTTGGCTAAACCCTAGTTTTTCTATCTCTATAGAAAAGGAGCGTACTCTCCAACTATTGGAATTGCGTATATTTTAATATATGATATAAGACTCCACTTATAAAGATATCAGGTAACCTTATTTAATAAAATAAGGTATTATTTAATTAAACTCTTTTAATTAAATGGGCTCCCTAATCTTATTAGGGATAATTAATTAAACTCCTTTAACTAATTTTCCCTCCTAATCCTATTAGGAATAAATGAGAGTACTTATATTAAATTAATTTCTAAAAACTCTTTAGAAATTAAAATAATAATAATAAATGTAATAATATTAATAAGACTCCTCTTATTAATTTATATTTAATATTTCTAAAATATTAAATAATAAATATTAAGCTATTTAATTTATTCTATCACCATAGATTAAATTAAATATACATAACATATTATTACAATTATGCCATTAACTTCTTAAATAATTATTCTTCCTTTTATGGTATGACCCTTTAGGTTCTCCATATTAAACCAGGTTGTGAATAAATCAATTAGAACAATTCTAATCTTATTTAAATAAATAAATTAAACAATTAATTTATTTAAATAAATAATATTTATTCTACAATAGGATAAGCCTCCCTAGCGATCAACGACTTTCTAGATAATATAGATTTCAACATTAATCATAAAAGAACCTTTGAGTAAATAGTTCTGCAAATACAATTCAATCCTTCCACCATATAATGTCCCAATTAAATATAAGACATGGAATTCTTGTCAAGTCTTATTTTATTTAATTATATGTATTTCGATCATTAAATGCACAACTCAAATAATGCAAATTAGAAACTCCTTTCTAATTTCATTACGCCTTAACCAAGGACTCATTGGGTTGTCATTTATCGAATCACATAGGACATTTCTCTTCTTTTAATAGAAGTGGTAGATTCTTTATTGATCATACATTATCTCCATATATAACTTATTATACCCAAGCATACCCTTTGATATACCCTAAGGGTCTTAAGGAATAAGTCAAAGTATAACTCATCATACACAAGATACTATGATGATCTCAAGTCCAAAGATCACTTGTACTACTATCACTACAGGAATTCCTATTGACAGGCAAGTAAAACTCCATTAGGTATTCCTTAGCGAGCCACGTTCAGTGAACTTATTCTCTAATAAGCACCTACATACTTGCTTTAGTGTCTCCACACAAATGATCATGAGATTAATCATCCTCATCCAATGAGCAAGCAACGTATGGACCAATCTATCCGGATTCACTAATCCCCAATTTAGTAATCCAATGATTGGGAACTATTTTAGTTTTAAGCTTTCTAAGAATTTAGATCTCATTAGAATGATCATCATCATTATTTTAAAAGCATTGCTTAAAACTATGGGTTTATCACATATTATAAAACAGCATCATGTAGATAATTAAAAGCCTTTAATAAATTAATATTTTTTATTAATAAATGAATAAGATTGTTACAAAGTATATGCTTTATCATCAAACATGATTGGCTTGTGTGCATACTACTTTCAGTTGTGACCTCCTAGAAAGCAAGGAACCCGAATGAGATCATCACGGGTAAGCTTATCATAAACTCTAGCGAAGTCTATACTTTATTTGATACCGGTTCTACCCATTCTTTTATTTCTCCTACTTGCGCTCAACGATTAAATTTAACTCCAGAGAAATTAGACGTTGACTTATCTGTGGAAACTCCGTTGGGAGAAACCTTCATTACATCCGCTGTTTATAAGTCTTGTTTGGTTCAAATCGGTACCCTCACATTACCTGTCGATCTTATTTCATTAAAAATATATGCATTTGACGTGATTCTAGGGATTGATTGGTTAACTACTCATCATGCAAAAATTGATTGTTTTCACAAGGTTGTTAGCTTTCATATTCCTAATCAACCAATTATGCGAATTCAAGCGACAAAACCATTAAAGTCAATCACGGTCATCTCAAGCCATAAAGCTATTCGTTTATTGAAAAATGGATGTCAAGCTTTCTTAGCTCATGTCACGGATCTAAACAAAAATACGTCAGTTTTGAATGATATTTCTATTGTTAATGAATTTCCTAACGTATTCCCTGAAGAACTTCCTAGCCTACCCCCAGAGCGTGAAATTGAATTTTGTATCGACCTTGAACCTGGTACAAAACCTATTTCCAAAGCCCCATATCGAATGGCTCCTATTGAACTTCAGGAGTTAAAGACCCAACCTGCAGGAATTGTTAGACATTGGCTTTATCAAAGTCTAGTACTTCTCCTTGGGGTGCTCCTGTTCTATTCGTGAAGAAGAAAGATGGGAGTATGCGACTTTGTATTGATTATCGGGAGTTGAATCATGTCACCATCAAAAATAGGTACCCATTGCCACGTATTGATGACATGTTTGACCAGTTGCAAGGAGCCAAATTCTTTTCAAAGATTGATCTACGTTTCGGATATCACCAATTGAATATTAGAACCGGTGACATTCCAAAGACGGCTTTCAGAACTCAGTACGGGCATTACGAATTCTTAGTCATGTCCTTTGGATTGACTAATGCTCCTGCTGCCTTCATGGATATGATGAACTGAGTATTCAAGGAATATTTGGATCACTTTGTGGTCGTCTTTATTGATGACATCCTTATTTATTCCAAAAGTCGTGAAGATCATGAGCAACACTTGAGGCTGACACTCCAAAAGCTTCGTGAATATAAGCTTTATGCCAAGTTGAAGAAATGAGAGTTCTGGCTTGATGAAGTAGCATTCCTTGGGCACGTGGTATCAAGTCATGGAATATCTGTTGACCCAGCAAAGATTGAAGCTATTCAAAGATGGGAGCAACCTAAATCAGTGACCGAAGTACGTAGCTTTCTCGGTTTAGCTGGTTATTATCGGAGATTCGTGGAAGGATTTTCTCGAATCGCTACTCCATTAACTCAGCTGACTCCAAAAGATACAAAGTTCGGTTGGAGCGAATAATGTGGGAAGAGTTTTCAAGAACTCAAGAGGAGACTCATTTCAGCAGCTGTTCTATCAATACCATCTGGCTCGGAGGGATTTGTCATCTACAGTGGATGCTTCGGGAAAAGGGTTGGGATGTGTTCTCATGCAACATGGGAAAGTCATAGCCTATGCCTTAAGACAACTCAAAGAATATGAGAGGAATTATCCTACTCATGATCTAGAGTTGGCAGCTGCTGTCTTCGCACTAAAGATTTGGAGGCATTACTTGTATGGGGAGAAAGTGGAGATCATTACGGATCATAAAAGCCTCAAATATTTCTTCACTCAAAAGGAACTCAACATGCGACAACGACGTTGGCTTGAACTGTTGAAAGATTATGATCATACCATCCAATACCATCCTGGAAAAGCGAACGTGGTAGCTGATGCATTGAGTAGAAGATCATATGCAAGTGCGAATGCGATATTGTCAATGCAAAGGCCCATTTTGTGTGACTTGTAAAGGATGGAGATAGAGTTGAAGACTCCAGGGACCCATGTGATGATGGCGAATATACGAGTAGAACCAACTTTAATTGATAAAGTTAAAGGCTGCGCCAAGCTACTGCACTGGAGTGATGCGTATGAGTAAGAAAGTGCAAGAAGGTGCTATGCCGGAAGCAAGAATCGATGAAGAAGGAATACTTTGAGTCAACTCCACACTTTGTGTTCCTAACGACCTTGATTTAAAGTATAAAATCATGATGGAGGCGCACAACACACCGTTTGCAATCTATTCTGGGAGTACCAAAATGTATTATGATCTTCGTCATACATTTTGGTGGAGCAATATGAAAAGAGAGATAGCGCTGTTTATCTAAAGGTGTCTAACTTGTCAACGAGTTAAAGCGGAGCATCAAGTAGCAAAAGGTCCATTGCAACCACATGAAATTCTAGAATGGAAGTGGGAGCACATTACCATGGATTTAAATTCTTGGTCTTCCTAAGGTTTCTCGAGGCATAGATGTAAGACCGAAATTTTTTAAATAAAAGGAATTTCCTTTATTTATTATTTTGAAATAGTAAGGGTTGATTTGATTAATGTGGATAGTTAAGGGTTAAATACGCAAATATTTCAAAATAAGCAAGTGGTTATAAAATATTCATTGTTGTCGGGGAATATTCGTTTGGTCGTGGAATATTAAATGCTTTGTCGGGGAATATTAAATCGACGGTAGTGACCATGTGTGGGCCCCATAACGGAAAGCGATTGGATGAAGAAAGCGACAAATATAAGTTGTTTTTAAATAGCGGCGTAGTTATTCTGAGATTATCTTGTTGGAATACCGGTGGTTAAAACACACTAATCTGGCGTTGTTGAGCAGTAGCTTCGGTATTGCACCAATTATTGATTCTTACGTGAAAGGCGCTACTCGATAATGGTTACGATAATTCTTTATTCGATATTTTATTGAGTTAATAATTCTTTGCGTTGATATTTTATATTCTTTGTTGTTTGATAATTGTCATTACGGTAGATCTTTCATTATCGAAGCAATAATTCATATTATCTGAATAATATTATTAGATAACATTATTGGCAATGTCTAGAAAGTTACATCTAAGGAGAGGTTTGGTCATCTAATGGGCGCCCGATGAAGAAATTCTTATTGGAAAGCCCCCTCTTCTGAGGAAGCGCACGGTTGTCAATATTGTGATTACGTAATATTATTTGTGAATAATTAATTATTGATTTATATGATGAGGAAAATATTGATTTTATGTGGATATAGATGGAGAAAAATTTTAAAATGACAATTGTTGAAAATTAATATTTTATCTTTTACGATAAAATAATTTATTTAAATATATTATTTTAATAATATATTAATTGGTGATATTTTTACAATGAATGTGGGATATATGAGTATATGAGGAGGAAGAGTATTTTTGTGGCATTAAATGTTTAACACATGTTTTGTGTGTTGGTGGACACAATTATTAATAGAAATTTGATTATAGCTTTGTAAAATCGCCCGTTTGTGGATTTTGGTCGATTTTTGTTTGGAATTTGGAAAAACTTTCTTCTGTAAAGTTGTAGAGAATTGAATTTCCTATAAAAACTCATGAGATTCGAATTTTCTGATGAAAGGGCTATTTATTATGAATTATTGAAGTTAGAAGCTCAAAATAATTGATTTTGGGAGTTTAAATTATTTTTGTTAAGAAAAACGTTTTTGTATTTTTTGGACATCATTAACATGTGTGGCTGGTGTTTTGACCAAAAGGTGGGCTAAGGAAAATTTGTATAATTATATTAATATTATATTAAATTTTACGCTTTGGTGTTCTAAGCATTTTCCTATAAATAGGGTGCTTAGGTTAGAATTGAAAATCACACGAAGCTGAAGTTTTCTCTCTCTATTTCTCTCTCGATATTTTGGCGTATTCTTGTGAGTATTTTGAGTATACTTTGAGTATTGCTAGGCGGTGCAAGTTCCTTCTTGACCTTATACAGGTATTCTAAATTTAGAAATCTTGATCTTTTCGAGGTAAGGGATATTATTTTTTTGTAATGATATTATTTCTTCAATATCATTATCTTTGAAATGTTGATCTGAAGTTTTTATCAAATTTGGAACTTTTTCATGTCGGGGTTACTATTCATGGGTTACTATTCATGAGTTACTATTCACGAGTTCTTATTCATGAGTTCTTATTCACGAGTTCTTATTCACGTAGTACTATTCATGAAGCGTGAAGATGTTTTTGTGGAATTTCTATCTTTTGGTGTCGAGTTACTATTACTATTCACGATACTATTCACGTATCACGGCACTATTCACGTATCTACATCTTTATTCATAGAAAAATAAAATTTCTTCTTTTCGTCTAAAATATCTATTACGGATACTAAGCTCGATTGTATCCATGTTTTGATCATTCTTGAATTTTACACCACTATGATTATTTTTGAGGTATTTTTGGGCGTGGATAAAACCAAGTACGAATCCTTAATCCTTAATCCTTGTCATTTTGTTTCCTTTGGATTCGTTTCTTTAAAAATATTTTCATCATCCTCGGTCTTAAATGATGATATTATTGAATATCTTTGGCTGTAGTGCAAAAGATGAATGATTTCTGAAGAATATCTTTGGCTGTAGTGAAGATGGCTGAAAAGATGAGCAGTGTTGAGATGAACATGAACATGATTGATTAATATCTTTGGCACATGTAGTGCAAAGATGAGCAGTGTTTAAATGAACATGACCACGGTGATGAATATCTTTGGCTGTAGTGCAAAGATGAATATTTGATTCAGATGTATATTGATTGATGTTACGAGGATAAAATATTGGCGATGAACTTTTAAATTCATATATAGAAGATAGTAGTTTGCATTCTCTACTTAACTCTTCTAATAAATTATTATTTCATTGCGAATTGTTGATTTAAAAGTTGGTTGTCTATTGTATTCTATTAGATTTTTCCTGTTGAAGACTAACGATAATTTGTTGTATATTATCTTAGTCATAATATTCTTTACTGGGCTAGTTGAGCTCACCCTTTTCCTTGTTGTTCCATTTTTCTTCTCAGGAGGCGAGAATGTAGCGAGTACTAGTCGGGGTATGGAATGAAGATTTTAGAGAGTTGTTTAGTAGTCCTCACCATTTTTGTGAAATAATGAATCAATAATGTGATGAGGATTTATTTGAGTATAGATATTGTCTAGAAGATAATATTTGTATTCAAACTCACAGTTTTACTGTTGTAATAATAAAGTTGTAGTTGTTTACGTACCATGTATTGGTGACTTTCGAGAATGGGTGTTGTGTATACCTATTTTGGGGGCGTCGCGGTTGGTATCGAGCCATAAGTAAAGAGCCCGAGCCTCTCATTTGGTGACTTCTGTTGATGGGGGATGCAAGAAGCCGGACTCTCCGTGGGGGACCTTGGATTGCTCATGTGGCAAACCGATAGTACCATTGTGAGGTCTTTGTGGTTGAAGCACCATGAGAGTCATGATTGGTATCGAGCTTAGGATATGATCTCTGGCGGAGATCGGGGAATAGAACTAGGAGGGAGAGGCGAGTAAATCCTTCGCTAGTGTGTCCTACCTAAGCTTATTTGTTAGTTGGTCGGTATATAGGGATATTATGTGATATATTGATTTCCTTAATTAACCCTTATTTTATGATATGATTTGAGAATGTCGTGAGAATATTAATGATGGAGTAAATGAGGCCAGTGGAGATGCTGTACTCACCAGCGAGGAGAGCGTGCAACAGTGGCAATGTACCTCTGTGAACAACACCGTTGAAGCGAGATGATGAGCGAGGGATGTTTAGAAGTTTTTTGCAGTTCATGCAAAATCGAGACGAGAAACTCGTGTTCAAAATCTGAGGAGAAATGATAGCAATTCACGGGTTGTCCACAACAAGCGATTCAAAGAGTTGGGACCACGAATTTAAGGGAAAGCGGATCCGATCATGGCGGAAGCATGGGTCAAACAAATTACCAAGATATTCGATGTCTTGGGATGCGGAGAACAGAAGGTTCCATTCGCCACCTTTATGTTACGTGGCGAGGCGGACTCTTGGTGGGAGTCGTGAAGCGCACCCATCCACCCTTTTCGGCATGTCTTGGGAGGCGTTTGAAGCTATTTAATGACAAATACTTTCACGAAAGTGTTCGTCGTATGAAGGAAGTGGAGTTCATCGATTGGAACAAAACAACATGGCGGTGTCTGATGTCGAGGCAAAGTTTGCGAGCAAAGTTATCGAGGTTTGCACCTCATTTGGTGGAGAATGAGGAGCGTATGGCCGCGGATGTTTCTTAGAGGTTTGAAACCCGGCATACGTCGGTATCTCATTTCTCATAAATTTTCTCTTTATTGAGATGTTGTGTAAGCAGGCTCAATTATTAGGCGAGATACTTGTAATGCAGTCGGTGAGGACCACAACCGAGGATCGTATCGGAGATAGCGATCAAGCAGAATAATGATAACTGCGGAGAAAAGAAACAGACGGACGAAATGGTAACCACTACGGTGGTAATCATGGCCGTGAAAATAGAAGAAGCGAGTCGGGGAGATTTTAAAAGAGGAGATTTAACGGCGACCATGTGAAGATGGCAGTCGGTCAAAGACAAGCTGGTTCTAAGGGAGGAGAAACGACCACCGGTCATATGCTACAAATGCGGAAAAGAGGACATATCGGTCAAGCGCCCACAACAGATTCAAGGTATGCTATAATTGTGGAAAGGAAGGACATATCGCTCGAGATTATGCGATGGCGAAACCTAGTTCGGTGAGGGGACGGTGACTCAAAACTATCCCGAGAAAAGTCAAAGTCAGCGATTAGGGAAGAAGCGTTTGTTGTATTTGGTCATAATGCGAGGAACCCAAGCGAGGTGATCACGGGAGTTAAAGGTCCAACTACGAGAATTGTTGGACATCGGTTTCATTCGATCTAGTACATCTCCTTGGGGTGCTCTGTTTTATTCGTAAAGAAGAAAAGGCGGGAGTATGCGACTTTTGTATTGACTATCGGGAATTGAACCATGTCACCATCAAGAATAGGTATCCTCTACCTCGTATTGATGACTTTTTGACCGATTGCAAAGGGGACAATTCTTTTCAAAAATCGATCTTCGATTACGGATATCATCGGTGAAGATTAAAAGCGAGGATATTCAAAGGCGCCTTGAACTTCGGTATGGGCATTATGAATTCTTAGTCATGTCTTTCGGACTAACTAATGCTCCTGCGGCTTTCATGGATATGATGAACAAAGTATTCAAGGAATATTTGGATCAATTCGTTGTTGTCTTTATTGATGACATTCTCATATATTCCAAAAGCCGTGAAGATCATGAGCACCATTTGAAATTTGGTACTCCAAAGGCTTCGTGAAAACCAACTATATGCCAAATTGAAGAAATGTGAGTTACGGCGAGGAAGTAGCATTCCTTGGAGCGCGTGGTGTCGAAACATGGAGTATCTGTTGATCCGGTGAAGATTGAAGCAATACAAAGTTGGGAAGAACAAGCGAAGTCGGTGGTGAAATACGTAGTTTTTGGGCTTATTTGGTTATTATCGGAGATTCGTGGAAGGGTTTTCTCGAATCGCTACTTCATTAACCAACTAACTCGGAAGGATACAAAATTCGTTTGGAGTGAAGAATCGAGAAGAGTTTCCAAGAGCTTAAGAGGAGACTTATTTATTTTGTTCTAACAATACCATCCGGTTCGGATGGATTTGTTATCTCAATGATGCTTGGTGCAAAGGGTTAGGATGTGTTCTCATGCAGCGTGGGAAAGTCATAGCTTTATGCCTCGCGACAACTTAAAGAGTATGAGAGGAATTATCCTACTCATGATCTAGAGTTAGCGGCCCGATCGTTTTCGCGCTTAAAGATATGGAGGCACTATCTATATGGGGAGAAAGTGGAGATATATTCGGACCATAAAAGCCTTAAATATTTCTTCACTCAAAAAGAACTCAACATGCTGGCAATGACGTTGGCTCGAACTATTGAAAGACTACGACCACACTATTCAATACCATCACGGTAAAAGCGAGCGTGGTAGGCGGCGCATTGAGTAGAAGATCATATATGCGAGGAGCGAGTGCGATGATGTCAAGTATCGCGTAGAGCCAACTTTAATAGAAAAAGTTAAGGTTGCTCGAGCCACCAGGCCGGAAATGATGCATTATGAAGAAGAAAGTACAAGAAGGAGCTATTAGGAGCGAGAATTGATGAAGAAGGAATACTTGAGTCCACTCTAGACTTTGTGTTCCTAACGACTACGATTTGAAGTACAAGATTATGATGGAGGCACACAATCGCCATTTGCAATCCATCTGGAAGTACTAAAATGTATCGTGATCTTCGACATACATTTTGGTGGAACAATATGAAGAGAGAGATTGCAAAGTTTATCTCGATGTGTTTAACTTGCCAGCGTGTAAAGGCGGAGCATCTTGTACCTAAGGGTCCGTTGCAACCACTTGAGATTCCGGAATGGAAGTGGGAACACATTACTATGGATTTCGTTACGGGTCTTCCTACGGTTTCTCAAGGCATCAATGCTATTTGGGTTATTATTGATAGATTAACCAAAGTCTGCTCATTTCTTACCGATACGAGAGACTTATTCCTTGAGCGTCTTTTTCTCGTATGTACGTAAATGAGATTGTGAGATTGCATGGAATGCCGGTATCCATAGTTTTAGATCGTGACCCAAGATTCACTTCATGATTTTGGGTTAGTTTGTGCAGAAAGCTATGGAGCGCAATTTGCGATTCGGTTTGGCATACCATCCTCAAAGCGGATGGGCAATCGAGAAAGGACTACTCAAACTCTTGAAGATATATTAAAACTACGTGTCCTAGATTTCAAAGGAAGTTGGGATAAGTACTTGCCATTGGTGGAATTCTCATACAACAATAGTTATTAAACAAATATAGGCATGGTTCCATTTGAAGCATTATATGGACAAAATGTCGTTCTCGATATGTTGGGATGAGGTGGGTGAAGCAACATTGTTGGGACCCGAGTTAGTACGTATGACTAATGAAAGACAAATGATAGCGTATACAAGCGGCACAAGATCGACAAAAAGAGTTATGCGAATCTTCATCGAAAGGACGTGGAATTTAGTGTGGGGATCATGTATTGTTGCGAGTTGCTCCATGGAAGGGAGTTACTAGATTTGGGAAGAGAGGAAAGCTCAATCCACGATTTATTGGTCTATTTCAAATTCTTGAATGAGAGTAGGAAATGTAGCCTATAGACTTGCATTACCTCAGAATATGTCTCGTGTTCATAATGTGTTTCACATATCGTACTTAGTAAATATGTGAAAGACCGAACCACGTTATTGAGTTAGAACCAGGACGAGATAGTAGAAGACTTAACGTATGAGGAGGTACTGTCAAGATCTTGGATAGGAAGGAGCATGTCCCTACGCAGAAAGGTCATACCACAAGTTAAAGTTTTGTGGAGGAATCATGCTTTATAGGAAATGACACGGGAGTTGGAAAGCGGAAATGAAAGCGAGGTATCCTCACCTTTTCAAAACACAGAGTATCGCACATCAATTTCGAGGGACGAAATTTCATAAGGAGGGAGGTTGTAAGACCGAAATTTTTTAAATAAAAAGAATTTCCTTTATTTATTATTTTGAAATAGTAAGGGTTGATTTGATTAATGTGGATAGTTAAGGGTTAAATACGCAAATATTTCAAAATAAGCAAGTGGTTATAAAATATTCATTGTTGTCGGGGAATATTCGTTTGGGTCGTGGAATATTAAATCTTTGTCGGGGAATATTAAATGCGATGATAGCTTGACCATGTGTGGGCCCATGTGAGCGATTGGATGAAGAAAGCGACAAATATAAGTTGTTTTTAAATAGCAGGCGTAGTTATTTACAGATTATCTTGTTGGAATACCCGGTGGTTAAAACACACTAATCTGGCGTTGTTGAGCAAAGTAGCTCGGTATTGCACCAATTATTGATTCTTACGTAAGAAAGGCGCTACTCAATAATGGTTACGATAATTCTTATTCGATATTTTATTGAGTTAATAATTCTTTGCGTTGATATTTTATATTCTTTGTTGTTTTGATAATTGTCATTACGGTATCTTTCATTATCGAAGCAATAATTCATATTATCTGAATAATATTATTAGATAACATTATTGGCAATGTCTAGAAAGTTACATCTAAGGAGAGGTTTGGTCATCTAATTGCGGCGGTGATGAAGAAATTCTTATTGGAAAGCCCCTCTTCCAGGAACTACACGGTTGTCAATATTGTGATTACGTAATATTATTTGTGAATACTTAATTATTGATTTATATGATGAGGAAAATATTGATTTTATGTGGATATAGATGGAGAAAATTTTTAAAATGACAATTGTTGAAAATTAATATTTTATCTTTTTACGATAAAATAATTTATTTAAATATATTATTTTAATAATATATTATGGTGATATTTTACAATGAATGTGGGATATATGAGTATATGAGGAGGAAGAGTATTTTTGTGGCATTAAATGTTTAACACATGTTTTGTGTGTTGGTGGACACAATTATTAATAGAAATTTGATTATAGCTTTGTAAAATCGCTTGGTTTGTGGATTTGGTCGATTTTTGTTTGGAATTTGGAAAACTTTCTTCGCAAAGTTGTAGAGAATTGAATTTCCTATAAAAACTCGCATGAGATTGAATTTTTCGATGAAAGGGCTATTTATTATGAATTATTGAAGTTTCGAAGCTCAAAATAATTGATTTTTGGGAGTTTAAATTATTTTGTTAAGAAAAACGTTTTTTGTATTTTTTTGGACATCATTAACATGTGTGGCTGGTGTTTTGACCAAAAGGTGGGCTAAGGAAAATTTGTATAATTATATTAATATTATATTAAATTTTACGCTTTGGTGTTCTAAGCATTTTTCTATAAATAGGGTCTTAGGTTAGAATTGAAAATCACACCGTAAGCTGAAGTTTTCTCTCTATTTCTCTCTCGATATTTTGGCGTATTCTTGTGAGTATTTTGAGTATACTTTGAGTATTGTTAGGCGGTGCAAGTTCCCTTGACTATATACGGTATTCTAAATTTAGAAATCTTGATCTTTCGAGGTAAGGGATATTATTTTTTGTAATGATATTATTTCTTCAATATCATTATCTTTGAAATGTTGATCTGAAGTTTTTATCAAATTTGGAACTTTTTTCATGTCGGGGTTACTATTCATGGGTTACTATTCATGAGTTACTATTCACGAGTTACTATTCACGAGTTCTTATTCATGAGTTCTTATTCACGAGTTACTATTCACGAAAGTACTATTCATGAAGCGTGAAGATGTTTTTGTGGAATTTCTATATTTTGGTGTCGAGATTTACTATTCACGTATCGGCCTTTATTCACGTATCTGACACTATTCACGTATCTGGTCTTATTCATAGAAAAATAAAATTTCTTCTTTTCGTCCAAAACATCTATTACGGATACTAACTCGATTGTATCCATGTTTTGATCATTCTTGAATTTTACACCACTATGATTATTTTTGAGGTATTTTTGGGCGTGGATAAAACCAAGTACGAATCCTTAATCCTTAATCCTTGTCATTTTGTTTCCTTTGGATTCGTTTCTTTAAAAATATTTTTCATCATCCTCGGTCTTAAATGATGATATTATTGAATATCTTAGGCACGTAGTGCAAAGATGAATGATTTCTCGAAGAATATCTTTTGTGCTGATAGTGCAAAGATGAGCAGTGTTGAGAGATGAACATGACATGATTGATTAATATCTTTGGCACGTAGTGCAAAGATGAGCAGTGTTTAAATGAACATGACCAGTGATGAATATCTTTGGCTGTAGTGCAAAGATGAATATTTGATTCGGATGTATATTGATTGATGTTACGGGGATAAAATATTGACGATGAACTTTTAAATTCATATATAGAAGATAGTAGTTTGCATTCTCTACTTAACTCTTCTAATGAATTGTTGTTTTCATTGCGATTGTTGATTTAAAGTTTGGTTGTCTATTGTATTCTATCAGATTTTTCCTGTTGAAGACTAACGATAATTTGTTGTATATTATCTTAGTCGTAATATTCTTTTCTTGGGCTAGTTGAGCTCACCCTTTTCCTTGTTGTTCCATTTTTTTCTTCTCGGGAGGCGAGAATGTAAGCGAGTACTAGTCGGGGTATGGAATGAAGATTCTAGAGAGAGTTGTTTAGTAGTCCTCACCATTTTGTGAAATAATGAATCAATAATGTGATGAGGATTTATTTGAGTATAGATATTGTCAGAAGATAATATTTGTATTCAAACTCACAGTTTTTCATGTTGTAATAATAAAGTTGTAGTTGTTTCTGTACCATGTATTTGGCGACTCAGAATGGGTGTTGTGTATACCTATTTTGGGGGCGTCACAATAGATGCGATTTGGGTCATTGTTGATAGATTGACCAAGTCTGCTCATTTCTTACCGATACGAGAAACTTATACACTTGAACGTCTTGCTCGTATGTACATAAACGAGATTGTAAGACTGCATGGTATGCCGGTATCCATAGTTTCTGATCGAGACCCAAGATTCACTTCACGATTTTGGGTTAGTTTGCAAAAAGCTATGGGCACAGACTTACGATTTAGCTCGTCATATCATCCTCAGACGGACGGACAGTCGGAGAGGACTATTCAAACTCTTGAAGATCTATTAAGACTCCGTGTCCTTGATTTCAAGGGAAGTTGGGACAAGTTCTTACCATTGGTGGAGTTTTCCTACAACAATAGTTATCAAGCAAGTATTGGCATGGCTCCATTCGAAGCGTTGTATAGAAGAAAGTGTCGGTGACGCCCCCAAAATTAGGTATTCATCATCCATCTTGAGTCGTCAGATACATGGTACAAAATTCAAATACAACTTCATTTATACAATTGTTGAGCTGTCATATAGAATACGACCACAGTTAACTGTGAGTTTTAATACAAATGTATGTAACTCTCATGGTACCTCGATCACAACCTTACAATGGTACTTTACATAAAAGTATAGTCAAAAACTGTTTTAGAAATTAAAATCTTTGGGAAGTGCTCAAGGAAACCTTCGTACATGGGAGGCCATGCGTTTAGGTTATAATAGATATCATATGGCCACAGAATTATCCTTGGTTGACCCAATAAACCCAAAAGAAAAACGAGAAGATTACTATCATCTTTTTCCCAATGGTGAGTCTTCTCTTGACATATAAATATCTCCGTTGTCTCCAAGTGAAAATTATGTTTCAAATAAACTCCAAGATCATACAGGTAGTGCTCGTAGATATATTCTGCTAGTGGATGTGCACAACCATGTCTTATGAGAACACGAGGTTGTATGTCATTAGACATCTTGTATGATAGTGGCAAAACACCCTTCCAAAGTTGGGTTTACCTCACCCTATTTGATTCACCAAATATAACTACTAAATGTTGTATAGAATACAACACACTTTTCTATCTTGTTTAGGAGAACCTCCATGACTAGAGACCATAGATTCTATTCCCTGTTATCCCCGGCTCGACCGGCAACACTCTTACGGCAATACTCTTATTACACGAAAGGAATTGTGAAGCGAAAGGGTGAGCACAATTAGCCCAGTAAAGAATATCATGACTAAAGATAATTAAATTATCAATAGCTTTCATCGATAATAAATCGGAGATTTAGAACATATGGTAGATGATAAAACTTTTCAACCATAGTTGCGGTGAACGAAGCGATCCATTAGAAGAGTCAAATAGACCATAAGGTCTATTATCTTCTTTATGTTAAAAGTCCACCAATACTGTTTTATCTATGTAAAATAAATCAACAGTTCCTGTCCACAATTATATGAATAACTCATAATTATAATTGTGGTTCTAAATTCCTCTTCGCAACCAGGACGAAGATAATTTTCATCACCTATCTTCACCTGAAACATCAAAAATCATGGTTATACCAAATCAGAATTCCTGCTTATAATCATACTAATAAATTCTTCTTTTACTACTGACCAAAGATATTCATTAACAATTCATCTTTGCACTACATGCCAAAGAGCATCTTTGTATTTTAGAAGAGTCAAGTAGAGCATGATATCTATTATCTTCTACGAATTAAAAGTGTATAATAAATATTTTATCATTTGAGACTCAAACTTAATAAATAATCCACATCATCGAATCACCCCACACTACGGCCGAGGATATTCGTTAATATCATATCCATGAATTTGTATTTCATCATTTGAGACTCATTTCGATAATCAATCCATATCCTTTGAATTATCCGTTTTCTACGACTAAGGATATTCGTTAATATCACGACCACGAATTATCCATGCACTACGGGCTAAAGATAATCGTGTTTTCATCAACCAGTCGTGATCATGCCATAAAATAATTCACCTTTGTACCCTTGTAGAAGAGAATCCATAGCCATAATTATACCAAAAGCGTCCGTGATGCACTACGGGACGATGAGGACTTTTCCACATCATTTGTAGCATTACGGTCATGATTATCTAAGAATAATCCACGGTCATAATCATACCAAGTCCATCTATGCACTACGGCCAAAGATGACTTTCAACACAATATAAGTATGAGGATGATGACAATGATATAAGAATTAATCAAATGAGATAAAGGATAAATATTAAACATTTATAATACAATTTATTCGACGTTCAATAATAACCAAATGTTATCAATCACTTAATAATCTCATAATCTAATATCATTAATATTATAACAATATTTTAATCATTTCTTAAACTTATAAACAATTTATTTCAATTGTTTACACTTTATCAAATAATGCATTTAATCATTCAAAAATGCCATACTCATAAGGTTTCATAATCAATGATCAAATCCCTCATCAAAAATAGGCATATACCCTATATAGGATTCTCAAGCCATAAAATCCTATTTTCCAATTTTATTACTTCACATAACATATTTAATTCATTTACTCATAACTAGTTCATTTTCATGAAAAATACCAAATCAGTCCCAAAAATATTTCTTTTCTGGGATTTAGCAGAATATAGTCCCATCTTCAACATATATTTTTCTCAAAATTTTTAAAATTCATTTACTATTTTTCATATGGCTAAAACTGCCGAATATTTAGACATTTATCATAAATTGTACTTTTGTCCAAAAATTCCAAAATTTACAGGGTATACTCCTGTTATATACATGTACTCCCAATAAAAATTTCACCAATTTTGGAGTTAACCACAAGGCGTTATAAGGGTTTACTTTTAAAATAGTCTTTTCCCATAAAATCCATAACTCTTAATCTATACATCCAAAAATCGCCATTTTTGGACACAATCTAGAAAACTCATCAAATTATCATTTCAAATTTTTTCAGAATTTTTGAAAGTAAGAAAAATTATGAAACTGCCCTTGACAGAAACTCCTTTTTAATGAAAATACTATTCGTATGAATACGAAGGATCATTTACAATGCATGCGGTAATCCACATAGACAGGTTATTTCAACAGAATAATAAAGAAGGGAACTAGGTCACGCGTAAACGCACAGACAGGATATTCCAACAAAATAATAAATAATAAAATAACAGAAGAATTCACCAAGCATGCGATAGACCGCACAGATAGGTTATTCCAACAGAATAATAAATAATGGAACCAGGTCATGCGTAAAGCATAGACAGGATGTTCCAACAGAATAATAAAGAATGGAATAACAGAAAAATTTCACCATGTATCTTTGTACTTCGATAAAGCAAAGTTATTCAACATAATAATAAATAATGGAACGGTCGGCGTAGCCTTACAGACGAGGATATTTCGACGAGAATAATAAAGAATGGAATAACGAGAAAAATTTTCACAAGTATAGGGTAGCTTGGCATATCTGAGTTATTCCAACAGAATAATAAATAAGGGAATAACAAAAGTTCTCTTCATGAATACAAAAGAAATAATACCCCTTACCGTAAAAGAAACTGAATATAAGAGTAGGAAAGTAGCAGAATACTTTTCTATAGTTTCTCTATAAATTCTCTCTTGAGTTTCAGTGAATTCGTAAGAAATTATGAAGGAATGAGCTTCTATTTATAGAAAAATGGACTGCATAGTAACTAACTCGTGAACGATCCAGATTGATTTACTTTAATCTGACGGTCCATATTTAAAGCAAAATTTTTTAAATAAAATATAATATATTCTATTTATAATCTAATAAAACGAATAACTTTATAAAAGATTTTACTATGAAAACACTATGCAGACACTATGTAACACTATGCAAACACTATGCATAATAAAATATAATATATTTTAATTATTGTCTAATAAAATAGACAACTTTATAAAAGTATTACATTTTATATAAAAAGATTTTACTATTAGCCTAATATAAAGCGAATAACTTTATAAAAGTATTACATTTTATATAAAAAGCTTTTCTGTTTTATTACATTAATAATACTAATAAAACAAAACTGAGTGACTTATTACGTAAGCATCAATAATCAATACCGTGTGCTACTATACAACCATGCGTATTACTGTACTTTTAACACCGGGTGTTTCAACAGTTAATGGCAAAACTTTCGCCGTTATTTTAGTAAAAATATTTTTGTCGTTTTCTCAATCCGATAATAATTCTGTTGTGGGGTCCACCAATGATTGTACTGTCGTACGGATATTCCCCGACAAAAAGAATATTCCCCGACTAAACGAATATTCCCGAAACACAACGAATATTTTATATCAACTTGATTACTTTGAAAAAAAAATTCACATATTACCCTTAACTTTAAACTTTTATCAATTTAACTATTTACCAAAATAAAAAAATTGAATACTTTTATTTCATAAAATTCGGGGTCTCACAGTGTTGTTCTCCAGTATGCTGGGATGAGGTGGGTGAAGCAACGTTGTTGGGACCGGAGTTGGTACGTATGACTATGGAAAAGATTCAAACGATCAAACAACGTATAAAAACCTCACAAGATCGACAAAAGAGTTATGCTGATCTTCATCGAAAGGACGTGGAATTCGATATAGGAGATCATGTGTTGTTACGTGTTGCTCCATGGAAAGGAGTTACGAGATTTGGAAAGAGAGGAAAACTCAATCCTTGATTCATCGGCCCATTTTAATCATCGATCGAGTAAGGCGTGGCCTATTGATTCGCTTTTTCGCCAAGTATGTCTCTCGTGTTCATAACGTTTTCACATATCCATGTTACTTAAATATGTGAAAGACCCGAACCACATTATTGAGTTAGAACCGGACGAAATAGCGGAAGATTTGACGTATGAAGAAGTTCCTGTTCAAATCTTAGATAAGAAGGAACATATTCTACGCTCTAAGGTTATACCTCAAGTCAAAGTTTTGTGGAGAAACCATGATGTTGAGGAAATGACTTGGGAGTTAGAATTTGAAATGAAATCAAGGTATCCTTACCTCTTCGACATACCAGGTACGTACCCTAATTTCGAGGGTGAAATTTCATAAGAAGGGGAGGTTGTAAGACCCCAATTTTTTGAATAAAGATGAATTTTCTATAAATATCATTTTTGAATATTATGGAGTAAATTTGATATAATGTTATAGTTGTGGGTAATATTTATAAATTTTGCAAAATATGAAGTTGTATATAATATTCGATTGGTCTGGGAATATTCGTTTTAACAGGAATATTCATACAACTAAGACAATCATTGGTGGACCCCACAAACAAAATTATCATTTGATCGAGAAAATGACAAAAATATTTTATTGAAAATAACTACGGAAGTTTTACCATTAATCTTGTTGAACTACTTCAGTAGTAAAAGTAAAGAATACGCTGGGTCGCATAGAGAAGACTAATTTGTATTGATTATCGATGCTTATGTGATAAGTCACCGCTTTTTGTTTTATTGGTATTATTAATGTAATAAAATGTAAAAGTTTTTTTATATAAAATGTAATACTTTTATAAAGTTATTCGTTTTATTAGTCTAATAGTAAAATCTTTTTATATAAAATAGAATACTTTTATAAAGTTATCTGTTTTATTATACAATAATTAGAATATATTATATTTTATTTTGCATAGTATTTGCATAGTGCCTGCATAGTGTTTGTATAGTGCCTGCATAGTGTTTGCATAGTAAAATCTTTTATAAAGTTATTTATTTTATTAGATTATAAATAGAATATATTATATTTTATTTAAAAGATTTTGCTTTAAATATGGACCGTCAGATTAAAATAAATCAATCTGGACCGCTCATGAGTTAGTTACTATACGATCCATTTTTCTATAAATAGAAGCTCATTCCTTCATTATTTCTTTTAATTCAATTTAAACTCTAGAGAGATAAACTATAGAGAGAAAGAAGAAAATTATTCTCGCTACTTCACTACTTATATATCTAGTACTCTTCTTCTTAAGGTAGGGGTATTATTTCTTTTCAGATTCATGAAGAGAACTTCGTTATTCCATTCTTTATTATTCGTTGAATAACTTGTATATGCGACTTCCTATACTTGGTGAAATTCTCCGTTATTCTATTCTTTATTATTACATTGGAATATCATGTCTGCATGCATTTTACGCCGGACCGGTTCCGATCTTTATTATTTTGTTGGAATATCCTCGTCTGCATGCTTTTCTGCGGGATTCGGTTCCAGATTTATTATTTCGTTGGAATATCCACGTCATGCGCGCTTTTACTACGGACCGGGTTCTCGTTATTTATTATTCTCGTGGAATAACTCGCGCCTCTGTCTTGATCTATCGCATGCATGGTGATTTCTTTTGTTATTCCATTCTTTATTATACTAAGTTGATTAAAACTTTGACTTCTATACACCATGAAATTAGTGGAATATCCTTGATATTTGCGCTTCATCCAGTATCTTTTCTTGGAAATATTCTTCTGAGCATTCTTGAATTTTACTCTACAAAGCGAAGATCATGTTGACAATTTGGGACGTTATCAGTTCCTAGATAAATTAATTTTTGAACTTGTTTTATTGAATTCTTATATCATTGTCATCATCCTCATGTTTATATTTTGTTGAAAGTCATCTGTGGCCTGTAGTGCATAGATGAACTTGGTATGATTATGACCAGGGATTATTCGGTATAATCATGACCGTAATGTTACAAATGATGTGGTAAAAGTCCTCATTGGCCATAGTGCATTGATGGACAGTTGTTGGCATGATCATGACCATTAGTGAATACACAAATATTCTTGGCCCGTAGTGCATGGATAGTTGTGGTCGTGATACTAAAGAATATCCTTGGTCGTAGTGCAGGGGTGATTCGATGATGTGGATTATTTATTAAAAGTCCCAAATGATAAAAGTGATGAAAAACCTTTTAAATCAAAGAAGATAGTAGATTTTATTCTCAACTTGACTCTTTTAATGGATTTCTTGTTCCGCTGCAGTTAAACATGATGTTTGTTATATTGTAATAGTTTAACACTGTTTAAGGCTAATGATAATTTATTCTGCATTATCTTAGTCATAATATTTCTTACTGGGCTAGTTGAGCTCACCCTTTCTTTCACTGTTCTCTTTAGGAAATGAGAATATATTTGGGGACGAGTCGGGGAGCGGAGTGATGGACGGATGATAGTATTAGTAGTTCTCACTATTACTGTTAAATAGTGTGACAATAAATGTAATGAGGACCCCATTGAGTTTGTATATTGTCTAGATGACAATATTTGTATTAAAACTCACAGCATATGTTTAGTCGTATTTTACACGACTGTTGTATAATTAAGTTGTATTTGAATTTTGTACCATGCATTTGGCGACTCAAGATGGGTGATGTATACCTATTTTGGTGGCGTCACACTGTTGTTGTAGGAAAACTCCACCAATGGTAAGAACTTATCCCAACTTCCCTTGAAGTCAAGGACACAGAGTCTTAATAAATCTTCAAGAGTTTGAATAGTCCTCTCCGATTGCCCGTCCAGATTCGAGGATGATATGCCGAAGCTAAATCATAACTGCGTGCCCATAGCTTTCGCAAACTAACCCAAAATCGTGAAGTGAATCTTGGGTCTCGATCGGAAACTATGGATCTTGGCATACCATGCGATCTTACAATCTCGTTTATGTACATACTGAGCAAGGCGTCCAAGTGTATAAGTTTCTCGTGTCGAAGAAATGAAAGCGAGACTTGGTCAATCTATCAACAATGACCCAAATCGCATCTATACCTTGAGAAACCTTAGGAAGGCCCCAGAATGAAATCCATGGTAATGTGCTCCCATTTCCATTACGGAATTTCAAGTGGTTGCAATGGACCTTTTGGTACTTGATGCTCCGCTTTAACTCGTTGACAAGTTAGACACCTTGAAATAAACAGCGCTATCTCTCTCTTCATACCGCTCCACCAAAATGTATGACGAATATCACGATAAATTTTGGTACTCCCAGGATGGATTGCAAACGGTGTGTTGTGCACCTCCATCATAATTTTATACTTTAAATCATGGTCGTTATGAACACAAAGTCTGGAGTTGACTCGAAGTATTCCTTCTTCATCGATTCTTGCTTCCGGCATAGCACCTTCTTGCACTTTCTTCCTCATACGCATCAGCTCCAGGTCTGTAGCTTGAGCAGCTTTAACTTTATCAATTAAAGTCGGTTCTACTCGTATATTCGCCATCATCACATGGGTCCCTGGAGTCTTTAACTCTATCTTCATCTTTTGCAAGTCACACAAAATGGGCCTTTGTGTTGACAATATCGCACTCGTACTTGCATATGATCTTCTACTCAATGCGTCAGCTACCACGTTCGCTTTTCCAGGATGGTATTGGATGGTATTTGTAAGACCCCGAATTTTATGAAATAAAAGTATTCAATTTTTCTATTCAATAAATGGTTAAATTGATAAAAAGCAAAGTTAAGGGTGTTATATGATTTTTTTTTCAAAATAAGCAAGTGGTTATAAAATATTCATTTTTGTCGGGGAATATTCGATTGGTCGTGGAATATTCTTTCTGCCGGGTTTTGTACGACGGCGCAACCATTTGTGGGGCCCATAACGGATAACGGTCGGACGAAGAAAATGAAAAATTTGAGTTTTTATAAATAACGACGTAGTTGTTACCGTTAACACTGTTGGAATACCCGGTGGTTAAAATACGATGAATGGCGTGGTTATGACAAGAATAGCACACGATATTGCAAGATTATTGAATTATTTATCCTTACGTAAGAAGAAGCACTACTCAATAATTGTTATAGTAATTCTTTGTTCAATATTTTATTTTATTGATTCAATAATTGCTGCGTTGATATTTTATATTATTGTTGTTTCAATAATTGTCACTGCACAGTATTTTCTATTATCAGATCAATAATTCATGTTATTTGGAATAATATTATTAGATAGCATTATTGGCAATGTCTAGAAAGTTCTGTCAAGGAGAGGTTTGGTCACCTAATTGCGCGTCATTAAAGAGAAATCCTTATCGGAAAGCCCCCTCTTTCCTGGGAACGGCTTGGTTGTCATAATTGTGATTCTGTAATATTATTTGTGAATAATTAATTATTGATTTATATGATAAGGAAATATTTATTTGATGTGGATATAAATGATGGGTTTATTTATGTGGTTATAAATGAAGGAGTTAATGTTGAGGTGTTTTATCAGTATTTTGTCGGATTGGAGGTATTAAAAGATTAAATCGGTGTTATTACAACTTTATTGTGTGAGTTATAATATTTAATCCGACTGTTGGATCGTTGTAATTTTTGGATATGTTATACATATATAAGTTGAGTATATTTCCACAAATTTTGAACCGTTAAAAATGAGCGTATAATTTGTTATGAATTTTAAGAGGTGACTGATTCGAAAATTAGGTTATAAATAATTTTGGTGGAAAATTCTAGAATTGGTGGGCCCCACTTTTGGTTGGTGAGAAATGTGCTCAATTGAATTTTCAAATGTGGTGGGTGGAATAGTAGCAGGTAAAGCCATCAAGTAGTGGTCAAGTGCGCTTGGCGTCTTAACATTTTCCTATAAATAGAGGGCTAAATTAGAATTGAAAATCACACCAGAATTCATAAGTTTTCTCTCTTTTTCTCTCTAGATTATCGAGTGTATTTTGTGAGTATTTAGATACTTGGTGAGTTGCTATTCATCAGTGCAAGTTTTCTTGTTGTCATATCAGATATCTAGTCGAAGTCTTTGCTCTTTTGAGGTAAGGGATAGTAAGGGATTTTAAGGGATTGCAAGGGATATTTTTTTGTAATGATGTTATTCTTTCAATATCATTATACCGAATTATTGGTATGGATTTTATTGTGAAATTTCTATCTTTTTGTATCGGGGTTCCGATTCACGTATACGACACTATTCATGTATACGACACTATTCACGTATACGACATTATTCATGTATATGACATTTTTTACGTATATAGTACTATGTATAAATACGGAGTACTATTCACGAGTTACTATTCATGAGTTACTATTCACGAGTTACTATTCATGAGTTACTATTCATGAGTTACTAGTCACGAGTTACTATTAATGAGTTACTATTCACGAGTTACTATTCACGAAGCATAATGATTTTTCTTATAGAATTTCTATCTTTTGGTGTCGGAGTTACTATTCACGTATACGACACTATTCACAGAAAAATGAAATTTTCTTCTTTTTGTCCAAGATGTCTATTATGGTTACTATCTTTGATTGTATCCATGTTTTGATCTTTATTCTTGAATTTTACTTTGAAATTGGTTATTATGGAGTATTATTGATCTTGGATAAACTGTAATACGAATCTCTAATATTTGTTGTTTTGTTTCATTGGATTCGTTTTCTTTGAAGATATTTTTCATCATCCTCAGTCCTAAATGATGATATTACTAAATATCTTTGGCCTGTAGTGCAAAGATGAATGATTAACTGATGAATATCTTTGGCCTGTAGTGCAAAGATGAATGATTAACTGATGAATATCTTTGGCTTGTAGTGCAAAGATGAATGATTACCTAATGAATATCATTGGCCCGTAGTGCAAAGATGAGCAGTGTTGAGATGAACATGACCAATTTGGTGATCTAAAATGAATATCTTTGGCCTGTAGTGCAAAGATGAATATTTGATTCAAGATGTATATTGATTGATGTTACAGGGATAAAATATTGATGATGGACTTTTAAATCTTAGAAGATAGTAGAATTCTTTCTCTACTTGACTCTTCTAATGAATTGTTGTTTCCGCTGCAGTTGTTGATCTAAAACTTGTTGTCTACTATATTTTATCTTATTTTTCCTTGTTGAAGACTAATGATAATTTGTTGTATATCATCTTAGTCATAATATTCTTTACTGGGCTAGTTGAGCTCACCCTTTCTTTCACTGTTCTCTTCAGGAAATGAGAATATAGCTGGGACTAGTCGGGGAATGGATTGACAGTCCAGATGGTTGCATTAGTAGTCCTCACTATTCTGTGAAATAACGTATCAATAATTGTAATGAGGACCCCTTTTGAGTTTTTATACTGTCTATTAGACAATAGTTGTATTTAGACTCACAGTATATGTGTTGTCGTATTTTACACGACAATTGTATTACTGAAGTTGTATTTGTTTTTGTACCATGTATTTGGCGACTCAGAATGGGTTGGATGGAATGGACCTATTTTGGGGTTGTCACAGTTGGTATCAGAGCTATAAGGAAAGAGCCCCAAGCCTCTCGCTGGTGACTTCCTGTTGATGAGGGATGCACCGAAGCTAGACTCTCCGTAGGGGACGCCGTTCTGCGATGGCAAACTGATAGGTACCAATGTGAGGTGCTGTCCACTGATGGGACATTTGTCACATCTGGTATCAGAGCTTAGGGATATGATCTCTGGCGGAGATCGGGGAATAGAGCTAGGAGGGGAGAGATGAGTAAATCCTTCGCTAGTGTGTCCTACCTAAGCTTAATTGTTGGTCAGTCATAATATCGGGATATTATGTGATATGCTAATTTGTTCAATTAACCCTTGTTTTGAAGCTGTATTCTAGAATGATATCTGAAATACAGGAGATGAGCGATGGAGAAATCATGATGACAGGGAAGATGGAATCTGAAATGAAAGCAAGGTATTCTCAACTCTTTGCAATACTAGGTACATAAATTTCAAGGACGAAATTTCATAAGGAGGGGAGATTGTAAGACTCCGGATTTTATGAAATAAAAGTATTCAATTTTTCTATTCAATAAATGGTTAAATTGATAAAAAGCAAAGTTAAGGGTGCTATATGAATTTTTTTTTCAAAATAAGCAAGTGGTTATAAAATATTCATTTTTGTCGGGGAATATTCGTTTGGTCGTGGAATATTCTTTCTGCCGGGTTTTGCACGATGGCGCAGCCATTTGTGGGCCCCATAATGGATAATGGTCGGATGAAGAAAATGACAAATTTGAGTTTTTATAAATAACGGCGTAGTTGTTATGGTTAACACTGTTGGAATATCCAGTGGTTAAAATACGATGTCTGGCGTTGCATAAAGAAGACATGCATTGCAGTATTGCAGTATTGTTGAATTAATAATCCTTACGTAAGAAGGCACTAATCAATAATTATTACAGTAATTATTGTTCAATATTTTATTTTATTGATTCAATAATTGCTGCGTTGATATTTTATATTATTGTTATTTCAATAATTGTCACTGCACAGTATTTTCCAATATCAGATCAATAATTCATATTATTTGGAATAATATTATTAGATAGCATTATTGGCAATGTCTAGAAAGTTCTGTCAAGGAGAGGTTTGGTCACCTAATTGGGCGTCGAATTAAGAGAAATCCTTATCGGAAAGCCCCTCTTTCACAGGAGCGGCTTGGTCATTATAATTGTGATTACGTAATATTATTTGTGAATAATTAATTATTGATTTATATGATAAGAAAATATTTATTTGATGTGGATATAAATGATGGGTTTATTTATGTGGTTATAAATGAAGGAGTTAATGTTGAGGTGTTTTATCAGTATTTTGTCGGATTGGAGGTATTAAAAGATCAAATCGGTGTTATTACAACTTTATTGTGTGAGTTATAATATTTAATCCGACCGTTGGATCGTTGTAATTTTTGGATATGTTATACATATATAAGTTGAGTATATGTCCACAAATTTTGAACCGTTTAAAATGAGCGTATAATTTGTTTTGAATTTTAAGAGGTGACTGATTCGGAAATTAGCTTATAAATGATTTTGGTAGAAAATTCTAGAATTGGTGGGCCCCACTTTTGGTTGGTGAGAAATGTGCTCAATTGAATTTTCAAATGTGGTGGGTGGAATAGTAGCAGGTAAAGCCATCGTGGTAGCAGTCAAGTCTGCGCTTGACGTCTTAACATTTTCCTATAAATAGAGGCTAAATTAGAATTTAAAATCACACCGTAATTCATAAGTTTTCTCTTTTCTCTCTAGATTATCGAGTGTATTTTGTGAGTATTTAGATACTTGGTGAGTTGCTATTCATCGATCTGCAAGTTTCCTTCAAACGTCATATCCAATATCCAAATGAAGTCTTCGCTGCTTTTTGAGGTAAGGGATAGTAAGGGATTTTAAGGGATCAGAAGGGATATTTTTTCATAATGATGTTATTCTTTCAATATCATTATACCGAAATATTGGTATAGATTTTATTGTGAAATTTCTACCTTTTTTGTATCGGGGTTACTATTCATGTATATATCGACACTATATATTCACGATATTAAGACTATTCACGTGATACGACATTATTCATGTATATGACATTTTTTACGTATACGGTACTATGTATGAATACGGAGTACTATTCATGAGTTACTATTCATGAGTTACTATTCATGAGTTACTATTCACGAGTACTATTCACGAAGCATGATGATTTTTCTTGTGAAATTTCTATCTTTTGGTGTCGGAGTTACTATTCACGTATACGACACTATTCACAGAAAAATGAAATTTTCTTCTTTTTGTCCAAGATGTCTATTATGGTTACTATCTTTGATTGTATCCATGTTTTGATCTTTATTCTTGAATTTTACTTTGAAATTGGTTATTATGGAGTATTATTGATCTTGGATAAACTGTAATACGAATCTCTAATATTTGTTGTTTTGTTTCATTGGATTCGTTTTCTTTGAAGATATTTTTCATCATCCTCAGTCCTAAATGATGATATTCTTGAATATCATTGGCTCAGTAGTGCAAAGATGAATGATTAAGCGATGAATATCTTTGCTTTTAGTAGTGCAAAGATGAATGATTAATCGATGAATATCTTTGGCTGTAGAAGTAAATGATGAATGATTACCTAATGAATATCATTGGCTCGTAGTGCAAAGATGAACAGGTGTTGAGATGAACATGACCAACTGGTGATACAAATGAATATCTTTGGCCTGTAGTGCAAAGATGAATATTTGATTCAAGATGTATATTGATTGATGTTACAGGGATAAAATATTGATGATGGACTTTTAAATCTTAGAAGATAGTAGAATTCTTTCTCTACTCGACTCTCCTAATGAATTGTTGTTTCCGCTGCTGTTGTTGATCTAAAACTTGTTGTCTACTATATTTTATCTTATTTTTCCTTGTTGAAGACTAATGATAATTTGTTGTATATCATCTTAGTCATAATATTCTTTACTGGGCTAGTTGAGCTCACCCTTTCTTTCACTGTTCTCTTCAGGAAATGAGAATATAGCTGGGACTAGTCGGGGAATGGATTGACGGTCCAGATGGTTGCATTAGTAGTCCTCACTATTCTGTGAAATAGTGTATCAATAATTGTAATGAGGACCCCTTTTGAGTTTTTATACTGTCTATTAGACAATAGTTGTATTTAAACTCACATTATATGTGTTGTCGTATTTTGCACGACAATTGTATTACTGAAGTTGTATTTGTTTTTGTACCATGTATTTGGCGACTCATAATGGGTTGGATGGAATGGACCTATTTTGGGGTCGTCACAGTTGGTATCAGAGCTATAAGTAAAGAATCCTGAGCCTCTCATTTGGTGGCTTCTGTTGATGGGGATGCAAACCGCCGGACTCTCTCCGTAGGGGACGCCGTTCTGCGGTGGCAAACTGATAGGTACCAATATGAGGTGCTGTCCAATGATGAGATATATGTCACATTTGGTATCAGAGCTTAGGGATATGATCTCTGGTGGAGATCGGGGAATAGAGCTAGGAGGGGAGAGATGAGTAAATCCTTCGCTAGTGTGTCCTACCTAAGCTTAATTGTTGGTCAGTCATAATATCGGGATATTATGTGATATGTTAATTTGTTCAATTAACCCTTGTTTTGAAGCTGTATTCTAGAATGATATCTGAAATACAGGAGATGAGCAATGGAGAAATCATGATGACAGGGAAGATGGAATCTAAAATGAAAGCAAGGTATTCTCAACGAATCTCTGATAATAACCGGCTAAGCCGAGAAAGCTACGTACTTCGATCACTGATTTAGGTTGCTCCCAGCTTTGAATTGCTTCAATCTTTGTCGGGTTAACAGATATTCCATGACTTGATACTACGTGCCCAAGGAATGCTACTTCCTCAAGCCAGAACTCACATTTCTTCAACTTGGCATAAAGCTTGTATTCACGAAGCTTTTGGAGTGTCAGCCTCAAGTGTTGCTCATGATCTTCACGACTTTTGGAATAAATAAGGATGTCATCAATAAAGAAGACCACAAAGTGATCCAAATATTCCTTGAATACTCGGTTCATCATATCCATGAAGGCAGTAGGAGCATTAGTCAATCCAAAGGACATGACTAGGAATTCATAATGCCCGTACCGAGTTCTGAAAGCCGTCTTTGGAATGTCATCGGTTCTAATCTTCAATTGGTGATATCCAGAACGAAGATCAATCTTTGAAAAGAATTTGGCTCCTTGCAACTGGTTAAACAGGTCATCAATACGTGGCAATGGGTACCAATTTTTGATGGTGACATGATTCAACTCCCGATAATCAATACAAAGTCGCATACTCCCATCTTTTTTCTTCACGAATAGAACAGGAGCACCCCAAGGAGACGTACTAGGACAAATGAAACCAATGTCTAACAATTCTTGCAATTGGGTCTTTAACTCTTGAAGTCCAATAGGAGCCATTCGATATGGGGCTTTGGAAATGGTTTTTGTACCGGGTTCAAGGTCGATACAAAATTCAATTTCACGCTCTGGGGGTAGGCCAAGAAGTTCTTCAGGGAATACGTCAGGGAATTTATTGACAATAGAAATATCATTCAAAACTGACGTATTTTTGTTTAGATCCGTGACATGAGCTTAGAAAGCTTGACATCCATTTTTCAATAAATGAATAGCTTTATGGCTTGAGATGACCGTGATTGATTTTAATGGTTTGGTCGCTTGAATTCGCATAATAGGTTGATTAGGAATATGAAAGCTAACAACCTTATGAAAATAATCAATTTTAGCCTGACGAGTAGTTAACCAATCAATCCCTAGAATCACATCAAATGCAAGTATTTTCAATGAAATAAGATCGACAGGTAATATGAGGGTACCGATTTGAACCAAACAAGACTTATAAACAGTGGATGTAATTAAAGTTTCTCCCACCGGAGTTTTCACAGATAAGTCAAAGTCTAATTTCTCCGGAGTCAAATTTAATCGTTGAGCACAAGTAGGAGAAATAAAAGAATGGTTAGAACCGGTATCAAATAAAGTATAGACTTTGCTAGAGTTTATGATAAGCTTACCCGTGATGACCTCATTTGGGTTCCTTACTTTCTGGGAGGTCACAACAAACGCCTCCTCAGACTACCGGGGTTTGACTTTTTGGGACGACCTTTGGTGCCTCCATCCTAGCTGAACTTGTCATCGGTGAATGACAAAATCGGGCTAAGTGACCTTCTCTTCCACAATTATAACATGCTTTGGACGACATCGCGCAGTTTGAACTGATGTGTCCCTCCCCTCCGCATTTGAAGCATATGATAGGTGGTCATTCTCCTTCCTTAACAACGGGTACTAGTGCTGACGTCTTTCCATCATTGTTGAATCTCCTCTTCTTGAAATGTCTATTCTTATTGTTTTTGTACGATTACCACCAAGTGGTTACCACTTCCGCCTTTATTGATTCCTACATGCTTGTTATTCTTTGCTTGATGATCGATCTCACTTTGGTATTATCATTTTGCCAGCTACTCTCTTTTGGTTGCGTTGACTCGTTATCGCGCTCTACTAACTGAGCCCTATTTACAACATCTGAATACAAACACAGTTTATGAAAAATAAGATGTTGACGTATCTCTGGCTTTAAACCTCTTAAAAATATCCGCGTCATTCTCTTTTCATTATCCACTAAGTGGGACGCAAATCGAGACAACTCGGAAAACTTAGCTTCGTACTGCGAAAAACTCATATTATTCTGCTCCAACTTGATGAAATCTACCTCTTTTATGTGACGAATACTTTCGGGAAAGTACTTGTTGTTAAATAGTTCTTGGAACTTCTCCCAAGACATCTTCAGTGTGGCAGGTTGAGTACGCTTTATCGATTCCCACCAGTAATCCGCCTCTCCTCGCAACATAAAGGCGGCAAAGGGAACCTTTTGCTCCTCGAAGCATCCCAAGACATCAAATATCTTTGGTGATCTGTTTTATCCATGCTTCCGCCTTAAGTGGTTTTGGCTCTCCAATAAACTCCGGTGGTCCCAGCTCCTTGAACTGTTTAGCGGTGACCGTCCGAGAGTTTCCAGTGTTTCCACCTATATTTTGGACAGGAGCCCCTCTCGCCTGCTGTTGCATGAATTGCATAAAGCCTCTGAACATTCCATCATTCATCATTTGGTCAGTGTTGTTGTTTGCATGAGGATTGTCACCTTCCTGTTGCACATTATCCTGATTATTCATATATGGTGAATCAACGGTCGCCTGTGCTCCATTGCTATTCTCAACATTCTCGGATGTCATTTTCAGATACTGCCACAAAACAAAGGTTAATTGACATGTAACATATTATCCCTATATTCTGACCGACCAATTAAATACCAAATAAACTTTGGTAGGTCATACTAGCGAAGGAATTCCCCATCTCTCCCCTCCTAGTTCTATTCTCACATCTTAGCCAGGGATCATATCCCTAAGTTTTGATACCAACTATGACGCCCCCAAAATTGGTATACATCACCTATTCTGAGTGGCCAAATACATGGTACAAAATTCAAATACAACTTAATTATACAACAGTCGTGTAAAATACGACTAAACATATGTTATAAGTTTTAATACAAATATTGTCATCTAGACAATATACAAACTCAATGGGGTTCTCATTACATTTATTATCACACTATTTCATAGAATAGTGAGGACTACTAATGCTATTATCTGGACTATCACTTTGTTCCCCGACTAGTCTCTGCTACGTTCTAATTTCTTAAAGAGAACAATGAAAGCAAAAGGGTGAGCTCAACTAGCCTAGTAAGAAATATTATGACTAAGATAATGCAGAATAAATTATCATTAGCCTTTAACAGTGTTAAACTAATAAAATATAACAAACATTAAGTTTAACTGCAGCGGAACAAGCAATCCATTAGAAGAGTCAAGTAGAGAATAAAATCTACTATCTTCTATGATTTAAAAGGTTTTTCATGACTTTTATCACTGAGACTCAGCTTAATAAATAATCCATATCATCCCTGCACTACGGCCAAGGATATTCATTAGTATCACAACCACAAATTATCCATGCACCATAGCCAAAGATATTCGTGTATTCATCAATGGTCATGATCATGCCAACAACTGTCCATCAATGCACTACGGGTCAATGAGAACTTTTTTCACATCATTTGTAACATTATGGTCATGATTACACCGAATAATCCCTGGTCATAATCATACCAAGTCCATCTATGCACTACAGGCCACAGATGACTTTCAACATAATATAAACATAAGGATGATGACAATGATATAAGAATTCAATAAAACAAGTTCAAGAATTAATTTATCCAAGAACTAATAATGTCCAAATTGTCAACATTATACTTCTTTGTAGAGTAACACTTAAGAATGCTCAGAAGAATATTTCCATGAAAAGATACTGCATGAAGCGCAAATATCAAGGATATTCCACTAATTTCATGTAGTATAGAAGTCAAAACTTTAACTAACTGAGTATAATAAAGAATGGAATAACAAAAGAAATCACCAGGCATGTGATAGACCGCACAGACAGGTTATTCCAACGGAATAATAAATAATGGAACCAGGTCATGCGTAAACGCACCGACAGGATATTCCAACAGAATAATAAATAATGGAACCAGGTCATGCGTAAATGCACTGACATGATATTCTAACAGAATAATAAATAATGGAACCAGGTCATGCGTAAACGCAGAGACAGGATGTTCCAACTTAATAATAAATAATGGAATAACAGAAGAATTTCACCAAGTATAGGGTATCCCGCGTATACAGGTTATTCCAACAGAATAATAAAGAATGAAATTACAAAAGAATTTCACCAATAAGAAAGAAGGAATACCCCTAACGAGTACAACAAATAATATTCCTTACCGTAAAAGAAGAGTATTTTGACTGGTAGGGCGAGGATATACTCAAAGAAAACTTGCACTACGCTCAAAGCTTTCTTAAACTCTAAAGAAATACGCTCAAGATTATAGAAGAAGAACTCTCTCTAGAGTTTCAGTGAACTCGTAAGAAATAATGAAGGAATGAGCTTCTATTTATAGAAGAATAGACTGCATAGTAACTAATTCATGAATGGTCTAGATTGATTTACTTTAAACGGACGGTCCAGATTGGTTTACAATAAAATATAATATATTCTATTTATAATCTAATAAAACGAATAACTTTATAAAAGTATTACATTTTATATATAAAAGATTTTACTACGCAGCACTATACAAACACTATGTATAATAAAATATAATATATTCTAATTATTGTCTAATAAAACAGATAACTTTATAAAAGTATTCTGTTTTATATAAAAAGATTTTACTATTAGTCTAATAAAACAAATAACTTTATAAAAGTATTATGTTTTATATAAAAAGTTTTTCTGTTTTATTACATTAATAATACTAATAAAACAAAACTCATCATCATTATTATAATTCACAATATTAATCGACCAGGTCGTTCCCAAGAAAGAGGGGGTTTTCCAATAAGGATTTCTCCCCATTGGCGCACAATTATGTGACCAAACCTCTCCTTGACAGAACTTCTAGACATCGTTAATAATGCAAATAATAATATTAATAACTTTGTCATCTGAATTATTGATTATAAAATATTGACAATAATTGAATCAAATAACGTGAGATACTATGCAACAATTACTGTAACAATAATTAAACAAAACCGAGTGACTTCTCACGTAAGCATCAATAATCAATACTGGTGTAAAGCATGCAAGCAACTCACGCGTATTATACTTTTAACACCGGGTGTTTCAACAGTTAACGGTAAAACTTCCGCCGTTATTTTCATAAAGTATTTTTGTCATTTTCTCAATCCGACAATAATTTCGTTGTGGGGTCCACCAATGATTATATCGTTGTACGAATATTCCCTGTTAAAAAGAATATTTCCCGACCAATCGAATATTATATAACAACTTGCGTACTTTGAAAAATTTATAAATATTACCCACAACTATAATATTATATCAAATTCATTCCATAATATTCAAAAATGATATTTATAGAAAATTCATCTTTATTCATAAAAGTTGGGGTCTTACACCTCGTCACTTGGGTCGTCCTATTTCTTGGCAAGTACAGTCTACGAGGACTTGAAATTGGGTGCCTCGTCACTTGGGTCGTCCAATTTTTTGGCAAGTGCAGTCTACGAGGACTTTACCACCATTTAGAGTGGACCACCCTCTTGGGTGGTTTTTTTTTCTTCCGTCAATTCTTGTGCCTCCTCCCTTGGTCATCCAATTGCTTGGCAAGGGATACTTCTGAGGGCTTGAACCGCCATTTTTGGTGGACCACCATCTTGGGTGGATTTTTAATTCGTCTGTAGTTCAGAGTTTTTTCGATGGTACATAGAGCCAGTATTTGAGTTCTTGACTTCCGGGACTGCACCATGGGTGATAGTGTTGCACGTTTCTTCTCCTAGTACAATCTCTCCAGCCGCCAATTTCTTATGGTATATCCTCTGCAGACTGTAACAGTCTATAGTAGAATGCCCTGTGTATTGGTGGTATACACAGAAGTCTGGTCTTCTTTTCATTTCTTCCGTTACAACCAACCAGGGCCTTGGAGGTTTCACCACTCCGTGCTCGACCCATTGTTTGTACAGGCTGCTGAATGCATTCTCGCTGCATGTGATAGCCTCTGGAACTGGCATTCTGGTATACTTGTCCCCGTGCTTTTCTCTACTTCGTTCAAATTTCTCATTTTTCTCCCTCTTGCCCCCTTGTGATTTTGACTGAGAATCCACCAAAGCCACAGTTGCTGTCCTCTTGGTCTTCCATGTATCCATCGCATGACTGGTGGGAAATGTCATGATTCCCCCCAAGTCTTGTGCAAAAGATGAGAGGGTCACAAATGAATCACACACCTTGGTAATGAGGTGGGGCTTGAAGGCGTCTAAAGCACCATTATTGCATATGCTAACCAAGTTCTTTTCTTCAATTGGTTCTACACACTTCTGTGCTTGGGCCCTAAACCTATCCACGTAATCTGATAGCTCCTCGTTTGGCTTCTGCTTGAATCGCATGAGCTCTACGATGGTTACCTGTTTCTGCACATAGAAAAATTTCTTAAAAAATTGCAATTTTAGATCATCCCAATCATGGACTGATCCCTTCTCCAAGTTTTAGTACCAACTGAAGGTATTATCCGTCAAAGTCTTGTTGAATTCCCTCATCAACAAAATGTGATTGTTCCTTTCATCATATCCTAACCACGGAGACATTGACTCCACGAACCTGGCAATGTGTTCCCTGGCATTTCCTTTCTCCCCATTGTATTTTGGAAATTACAGGGGATGCTCGATATACCCTGCTGGGTAGGGTTGTCTCCGAATATGTGACGGGTAAGGTAGAGTAAAGTCTAACTCCGAAGGTTGGGATGTCTGCATGTGAAGTTGATTGATCACATCGATCATATCATCCTTTGTCACATATTGGCTCGCGGTATGGACTCTCTGTGGTACAAAAATTGGCTGATGTATACTCGCATCATGTAAATTCTGTATCAGTTGTGCTTGTTGGCCAGTTCGTTGAACGAGGCTTGGGATGGTTGGCATCTGCACTTGTGAAAATACAGGGATAGTGGTTGGAATGATGTTTGTCTTAGTTTGGTGACTTCGATCACCGGGTTATAGCGTCACCACTCGCTCGAGGTTCCAATTGGATGATTGGAATGGACTGATTCTCCATCAATGGAGGTGCGGTCTGATTCTCCTTATGGTTGCTATCGTTGTTGTTGACCTCCGCTCCAGCCAGTTTTCCTTGTGAATTGTTTGGGAACATGGCCTTGAAAGCGGAATCTGATCATTCTTGGCGGAAATTTCCATTTCTCTCTCTTGCTTCTCGCATCTCCAAAGATCATCGCCATCATCATCCCTTGATCTTCCCGTGTTTCCTTCAACGCCTTGAGCATCTCCAATTGCACATCATTTGCTTGTTTTCCTCTTTCTTCCTCGATTTGCCTTCCCGCGCCTTTCTGCCTGACATTCGCTGGTTGTTGCTCAGCTATGTATGGTGATGTTGAACTTCCTTCCAATGCATCTTCAAGGATGGGTTGATCGAGATTTAGATTCACACCTTGGAAAGCTTGACTTGCTTGCCTTGGAACTGGACTCGGTAAGGTAATGCTATTTTTTGGTGAAGTAGCTCTTCCTGTAGTTCTCCCACTCTGAGTTGTGGGCATACCCTTCACGAATTCTACACCTCCCCAGCAGAGTCGCCAAATAAATGTGGGAAAGGAAATTGTGCCTTGCCAATTAGGGTTTCGTGTTGGCTGAGGACGAGAGAAATCCACGAAGAGCACGGAATTGATTGATTTATTGAAGAGGGGAGAACGACAGGTGGGCGATTACTCCAATGACACATGGCAGAACCCCTATAATCTGGAAACCGTGTTATGGTTATTGGGATTCCAAGAGCCTTCTTGAGTCTTTCGAGTTGAGAGAGTGTTCCAATATTTTTAGTGCTTTTAGGTGGAATATCCAAGCCTTAAGCTACCAAAATAGTTCTTTGATCTTCCAAGAGTCCAAGTCTTGAGTCTGAAGAGAGGTCCCTTCTTTCATAGAATGGAAGGGGTATTTATAGAGCTTCCTGGAATTTAAGTAATCACATGGAAAGCATATGTCTTCAAAGAAATTCTAGAAATACCCTTTAGTCATTAGAATAATACCCATATTTCCCTGTCCTTCTAGCCACCAATCCAATCCCTCAATCAATTCCCAAAATGAGCCGCCTCCACGAGCCTTCTGCCTCGGGACACATGGAGGCTTCTCCCGTGTCTAGCCCCTTTATTTCTAACTTATCCGTCTTCATTTAATTAGGTTATGTGAACCCTAATTTGCGCATTTAATGATGTTGTGGAACCCTAATTGTGCATTTAATTTAATTAGGTCATGTGAACCCTAATTTTGCATCTGGGCCCACACCCCAAAATGAATTTACTGTCATCTTGGACCGTTTGAAAACTTGAGTCTGTGAAGCTCTCTAGTTTCAATTCAGACCCACTATAGACAAGAAATACATCCTTAGTTCTTCTTAAGTTCTTTAGGATATTTTTCACTGCCTTCCAGTGCTCTTCTCCTAGATTCGACTGATATCTACTTGTTACACTAAGTGCATGAGCGACATCCGGTCTAGTACATATCATACCGTACATGATAGATCCTATTGCTGAAGCATAAGGAATCTTACTCATACGGTCTCTATCCTCAGGTGTCTTTGGGGCCTATTTCTTGGAGAGATTTATTCCATGGCTCATCGGCATGAGACCTCTTTTGGAATCTTCCATGCTAAACCTCTTTAGCATCGAGTTAATGTACGCTCCTTGGGACAAGCCAAGCATCCTTTTAGATCTATCTCTATAGATCTTTATCCCCAAAATATAGGATGTTTCTCCCAAGTCCTTCACGGAGAAGTGTTTAAATAACCAGATTTTAATTGATTGTAGCATAGGAATATCATTCCTTATCAGTAATATATCATCAACATATAATACGATGAATGAAACAACGCTCCCACTAACCTTCTTGTACACACATGGTTCATCCTCATTTTTGATAAAATCAAACTCTTTGATTGTTTCATCAAAATAGATGTTCCACCTACGAGAAGCTTGCTTCAATCCATAAATGGATCGTTGTAGCTTACAGACTTGATTTGTTCTAACTTTTGAAACAAATCTCTCTGACTGTGTCATATACACATCCTCCTCAAGTTTCCCATTGAGGAAGGCCGTTTTCACGTCCATCTGCCAGATTTCATAGTCATGGTAAGCTGCAATATCAAGCAAAATCCGAATTGTGACGCCCCCAAAATAGGTATACAACACCCATTCTGAGTCGCCAAATACATGGTACAGAAACAACTACAACTTTATTAATACAATTGTCGTGCAAAATACGACAACACATAAACTGTGAGTTTAAATACAAATATCGTCATCTAGACAATATCCACACTCAAATAATTATTGACGCCCCCAAAATTAGGTATACATCACCCATTCTGAGTCGCCAGATACATGGTACAAAATTCAAATATAACTTCATTTATACAACTGTTGAGCTGTCGTATAGAATACGACCATAGTTAACTATGAGTTTTAATACAAATGTATGTAACTCTCATGGTACCTCGACCACAACCTTACAATGATACTTTACATAAAAGTATAGTCAACAACTATTTTAGAAATTAAAATCTTTGGGAAGTGCTCAAGGAAACCTTCGTACATGGGAGGCCATGCGTCTAGGTTATGATAGATATCATATGTCCACAGAATTATCCTTGGTTGACCCAAAAGTCCCCAAAGAAAAACAAGAAGATTACTATCATCTTCTTTCCAATGGTGAGTCTTCTCTTGACATATAACTATCTCCACTGTCTCCAAGTGAATATTATATTTTAAATAAACTCCAAGATCATATAGGTAGTGCCCGTAGATATACTCAGCAAGTGGATGCGCACAACCCTGTCTTGTGATAACACGAGGTTGTATGCCATTAGACATCTTGTATGATAGTGGCAAAACACCCTTCCAAAGTTGGGTTCACCTCACCCTATTTGATTCACCAAATATAACTACTAAATGTAGTATAGAATACAACACACTTTTTTATACTGTTTAAGGAGAACCTCCATAGCTAGAGACCACTGTTCTATTCCCCTGTTATCCCCACTCGACCTGGCAACACTCTTACAGCAACACTCTTATCACCTGAAAGGAATTGTGAAGCAGAAAGGGTGAGCACAACTAGCCCAGTAAAGAATATCATGACTAAAGATAATTAAATTATCAATAGCTTTCATCAATAATAAATCAGATATTTAGAACATATGGAAGATGATAAAACTTTTCAACCATAGTCACAGCGGAACGAACAATCCATTAGAAGAGTCAAATAGACCATAAGGTCTATTATCTTCTCTATGTTAAAAGTCCACCAATAATGTTTTATCCATGTAAAATAAATCAACAGTTCCTATCCACAATCATATGAATAACTCATAATCATAATTGTGGTTCTAAATTCCTCTTTGCAACCAGGACGAAGATAATTTTCATCACCTATCTTCACCTGAAACATCAAAAATCATGGTTATACCAAATCAAAATTCCTTCTCATAATCGTACTAATAAATTCATCTTTGCACTACGGCCAAAGATATTCATTAACAATTCATCTTTGCACTACATGCCAAAGACATACTGTGAGATTTTAGAAAGAGTCAAGTAGAGCATGATATCTACTATCTTCTACTTAATTAAAAGTGTATAATAAATATTTTATCATCGAGACTCGACAATAAATAATCCACATCATCGAATCACCCCTGCACTACGGCCAAGGATATTCGTTAATATCACATCCATGAATTTATATTTCATCGCTGAGACTCAGCTCGATAATAAATCCATATCACTGAATTATCCATGCTCTATGGCTAATGATATTCATTAATATCACGACCACGAATTATCCATGCACTACGGGCTAAAGATAATCGTGTTTTCATCAACGGTCATGATCATGCCATAAAACAATTCATCTTTGCACCCTTGGCCGAAGAGAATCCATAGTCATAATCATACCAAAAACTGTCTATCAATGCACTACGGGCCAATGAGGACTTTTTCATTAGTATCAAAACCACAAATTATCCATGCACTACGGGCCAAAGATGTGACGCCCCCAAAATTAGGTATACATCACCCATCTTGGGTCGCCAGATACATGGTACAGAATTCAAATACAACTTACTAATACAACTGTCGTGTACAATACGACAAAATATAAACTGTGAGTTTGAATACAATTATTGTCTACTAGAGATTATACAAACTCAAAAGGAGTCCTCATTACAATTATTATCACACTATTTCACAAAATAGTGAGGACTACTAATGCTATCCTCTGGACCATCACTCCGTTCTCTGACTCTTCCCAGCTATATTCTCATTTCCTGAAGAGAACAGTGAAAGAAAGGGTGAGCTCAACTAGCCCAGTAAGAAATATTATGACTAAGATAATGCAGAATAAATTATCGTTAGCTTTCAACAGTGTTAAACTGATAAAATATAATAACTATCAAGTTTAACTGCTGTGGAACAAGCAATCCATTAGAAGATTTAAGTAGGGAATAAAATCTACTATCTTCTATGATTTAAAAAGTTTTTCATCACTTTTATCGCTGAGACTCAGCTCAATAAATAATCCACATCATTAAATCATCCCTGCACTACAGGCCAAGGATATTCTTTAGTATCACGACCACGAATTATCCATGCACTACGAGCCAAAGATAATTGTGTTTACATCAACGGTCCTGATCATGCCATAAAACAATTCATCTTTGCTCCCTTGGCCGAAGAGAATCCATAGCCATAATCATACCAAAAACTGTCCATCAATGCACTACGGGCCAATGAGGACTTTTAATTTTCACATCATTTGTAACATTACGGTCATGATTATACCAAATAATCCCTGGTCATAATCATACCAAGTCCATCTATGCACTACAGGCCACATATGACTTTCAACATAACATAAACATGAGGATGATGACAATGATATAAGAATTCAATTAAACAAGTTCAAGAATTAATTTGTCCAGGAACCAATAACGTCCAAATTGTCAACATGATACTTCTTTGTAGAGTAAAATTCAAGAATGGTCAGAAGAATATTTCCACGAAAAGATACTAGATGAAGCGCAAATATCAAGGATATTCTACTAATTTCATAGAGTATAGAAGTGATAAGTGGATTTTATATACACTTATCCGGTATCTTTTACTTGAATTAGTTGCTTATATTTATGTGTCTTAGTTACTTTTCATTCATTTTGTGTTCATTTTGTAGGTTATACGTTTGGGAGCGGTGTGAGCGACTATTGGTAAGGAAAAGCAAAGAAAACGCAAAGAAAAGTTAAAATAGGACATCATTTGGGCTTTCATGTTTACTTCATGTTCTTGGTTTGGAACTTAGCTTACATTGAAGAGCATCGTCTTAGCTTTCTGGAATATTTTGAATCATTCCAATCGGAGTTCGGATGCAAGAGTTATGATCGTTGTACCAATGGACGTCGAACGTTATGGTTTTGGGTGGTCATTTGCATAGCAGTTACTTCCAGCTCAATTTCAGCCTTCATCCGCCCAGAATTTCTAAATCCTCAAAGAATTAAAGTTGTAGATCTCATCGATATCTTCGATTTGATAGGTGGAAAACCCCGTAACTCCTCCCGGATCAAAGGTTATGGCCGTTTTCCCAAAGGACATTGGAGCAGAAAATGTCAGAACTTGGGGCCAGCGCCGGGGCGCCCAAAATAGGCCTATGCCAAGGTTGGGGCGCGGGGAAGCGTGTTTGAGATCGTGCCCAGTATACTGAAGCGCCGGGAAGGGCTTGGTGATGGCTCGACGCTGCGTTTTTGGCTAATTTTGACACCTTTTTGACTCCAAATAGGATTGGGTTTGTTCCTAAGCTAAAAATTGGACTTGTAACTTATAAAAACATGATGTAAGGCATAAAATAAAGGAAGATTACATAGCTTAGCTTAGATAAAACACTCCATTAGATTAGAATATAAACCCTAATTCTTAATTAGCCATTGAAGATTGAAGCAAATTGAAGAACACTGAAGATCAAGAGCAAGAGCAAGAGGGAGCATCGATTTGTCGACAATGATTCTATTCTCTTCTCTTATCATACTTTTATCTTTTAATGTCTATTCAGTTGTGGATTCTTGGTTTCAATTCATTAATTATGAACTAACTCTTTTATTAAGATTTCAATTAAACCTTTTATGTCTATAAATTAGTTATTCGATTTATTCCAATTATTTATGTCAAAGTGAATTGTTTATCTTGTCTTGTGCTTATTGCTTAATTATTTGATCAGTAATTACCTTGTTACTCTAGAAGGAATAGAAAGAGGAATTCTAGGGTTAGAACTAGGCATGATATCATGTGACTTAGTTATTTGCAAAGTGAATAATTAGGTTTGTGAATTGAATGAAAATATTTGTTCACCGCATGTAACACATAAGGAATTGGAATTGAAGGAGTTTAATTCAATTGTTTTGCATAGGAATATAACAAGATTAATCTGGATTAAATAGAAGTCAATTGATCACTTGGAAAAGGACTTTTGGCATTTGAGAATTCCTGTTAACAATTCAGTAGGCATAATAATTGGGATAATTTGATAATTGGTTTATAGTTCATAATTGAGGATATTGTAGTCTTAACCTTTATTTATTTGAATTTATTTATAAAGTAATTTAGTTTAATTAGTTAATTTAGTTTTCTTAATTAGAAAAATCACAATTTGCAGTTGTTTAAATAAAATTGATTCGGTTAAGAGTTAGTACTTGGTAATTTTTATTAAATAATTCCTCGTGGGAACGATACTTTTCTTATCACTTTATTACTTGTTGACCGTGTATACTTGCACGTATTCATTGATTGCGAAATGGATCAATAAGTTTTTGGCGCCGTTGTCGGGGAATTAATGTAATAATTATTTACCAATATTAATTTCAATCTAATTAGTCATAATTTAAACATTTTTATTTTTATTTTTAATTCTCTTTCTATATTTCTCTCTTTTCAGGTACCATGGATGACTTTGCGTATCAATGGCCATACACGAACATGACTCAACCAAGGGGAGCGGAGATTGACAGAATCGAGAAACTTTCTGCATTGTCAACACAGATTGAGACACTTTCGAGGATGTTTGAAGCTTTTGAAGCTCAACGTTGTCAAAGTATGGCGGTTACTTGTGATTATTGTGCTAGAAATCATATGAGTCATCAATGCGCTATCAGTTTTGAGCCGGTACAGTATAGTGGTGATTACCCCAATAATTATGTCTATCCCAACAACTATCATCAGGATTGGGGGTATCACCCGGATTTTTCATGGAGTAACAATCAAGATCAATTTTATGCTCCAAGTCCAACATACCAACAAGATTTCTCATGTCCACCTCCACTACAACAGGAAGAACATTGAAATTGGGAGGAAGCCTTGGAAAAATTTATTAAAGCTTCTGAAAAAAGGAACGAGGAACAAGACAAGAAAATGAATCAAGTAGAGCTGAATTTGCAAAGCTAAGGGGCGTTGATCAAGAATCTGGAAAATCAAGTGGAACAGATAACACATGCGTTGAACAACCGTCCTCAATACACCTGGCCCTATGACATGGATTCCGAGACTGATGGAGAGCCCGAACAAAATCTACAACTAGATGAGCCACTAGATGTTGAAAGAGAGGAAACAATTGGGAACCAAGAAAAGGAGATCGGCGAAGATCTAACTTTGATTACCAACGAGGAGGAGCCGATGTTATTAGTGCCCCAAGTTCCTTCTCCGCCAAAGTTCAAGAATCCGGTTAGATTTGCAAAACCATGTCCGCTAGGTAGTCATGTCGTCGGCAATACTCCTTGTGACGTAAAAGTGAGTACAACTTCGAAGCCATGGTTCAATGAGTTGGAGAAGATAGAAGAAGAGATTGTTGTGTCTGACAAGCCTCAATGCCAGAATCTATTCGCAGACACAATGGAAAAAACACTTAGATGTTGGACGTTCTTTAATGTGATCTTATCTAAACAAAGCATGCTAAGTGACTTTAATACAATGGCTATCGTAAATGGGAACCTACCAAAAGCTATATTATTTCCGATGGATGGAGGGTTCCTCAACTTTCGAAGAGGAATTGGATAGCATTGACTAGACAAAGTTAGGCTAAAAGACTATAAATCAAGCGTTGACTGGGAGGCAACCCAGGAATTTTTATATTTATATGCTTTACTAGTTTATTTAGTAGATAGGAATTAATTTTCCTAGTAAGTTCTCTTATAATCTAATACATGTTGTCTCTCTTCATTGCAGGTATTGGAGGTTCAATGGATAGGAAAATGATCGTCGCTACCATCGCCACTCAAAGACCTCACGCTTAGCCGATTCTGTGGAAGTTCTTCTTACTTATCGCTATATTATTACAATGAGGACATTGTAATTGCTAAGTTTGGGGGAGTTTAGTTTAGTTCGTTATTGCATGTTTAGTTTCATGTTTATGTTATGTTATTTTGCATATGTTGTTAATATAGTTTAGGTTCATTATAAAAAAAATACAAAAAAAATTCAAAAATAATAGTTAGTTACTATGTTCATTTTGCATAAGTCCAGCGGTTTGTGATAGTTAAGTTTATTTTGGCCAATGATGAGATTGGAATTGGGTAGACAAGTATAATACTGACTATTAGAGCTTTGATGTGATTTCTTGTTATGAATTGAATCTTTTTCTGTTTGAAACTAGTATAATAATGATAGCACGGTAAAAACAACTTGTTGATTGATTGAGTTTAAATTGATACATAATGGGACTCTAAAGGATAATGCTAGTTTGAATGAAAGAATGACAAGAATAATTAGTGATGACTAAAGTTAGACAAGAACCTAAGTTTGGGGGAATATATGTGGGGTATATAAGCTTTAAAAAAAAGAAAAAAGAAAACATGTTGAGTCTTGTGGTGGGTTGAGGAGAAACACTCCCCATAAACACAAGCGTGAGATGGAGCGTAAAACGCACTCACCAACCATCTATCAAAAGAAAAGGGAAAAAAAAGGTATACAGGGTGACTAGTCTTATTTCGGGGCCTTTGTTACTTGAGCAAGTACGCCCGAGGGGATTGTCTTCACACCTAGCACCCTAAAGTCTTTTATGGTCTGGGAGTCGTTGGTCGAAAGCTCGCTAAGGGGTAACACTATTAGCCTAATGGGATGAGACATTGCACAGTCATTTATGTATATATAAAAAAAATGAATAAATCACGGGAAAAGAGCAAAAAGCCCCCGTGTAAACTTGAAGTCAAAACTTTAACCAACTGAGTATAATAAAGAATGGAATAACAAAAGAAATCACCATGCATGCAGATTGCAGATGTATGCATTATTCCAATGTAATACTAAATAACGGAACCAAAGTCAGCAAAATTCACACCGATAGGATGTTCCAATGAGAATAATAAATGCGAATAATAAATGATGGAACCAGTCAGGTGTATATAGATGCATGTGATATTCCGGCGAATAATAAAGATGTAATAATGTAAGAATATCACCAAGTATAGGGTATTCACAGATACAAAGTTATTCCAATGTAATAATAAAGAAATGGAATAATGTAAGTTCTCTTTGAATACAAAAGAATATTATCCTCACCGTAAAAAAGAACCTGAATATAAGAGTAGTTAAGTAGCAAAAATCTTTTCTTCTTTCTCTCTATAATTTCTCTCTCTAGAGCTCAGTGAATTCGTAAGAAAATAATGAAGAAATGAGATTCTATTTATAGGAAAATGGAATGCATAGTAACTAATCCATAAACGGTCCAGATTGATTTACTTTAATCTTACGGTCCATATTTAAAGAAAAATCTTTTAAATAAAATATAATATATTCTATTTATATAAAAAGATTTTTACTATACAAACACTATGCGGGCACTATGCAAACACTATGCATAATAAAATATAATATATTCTATTTATAGAATAACTTTAATAAAGTATTTTGTTTTATATAAAAGATTTTACTATACAAAATACTATGCATAATAGAATATAATATATTCTATTTATAGAATAACTTTAATAAAGTATTCATTTTATATATAAAAAGATGTTTCTATTTTATTACGTGAATAAAACAAAACTTCTAAATCAACAATAATTGAATCAAATAATGTGAGATACTACGCAAAGAACTATTGTAGTAATAATTGAACAAAACCGAGTGACTTCTTACATAAATATCAATAATCAATACCACGTGCTACTACGCAACAACGCCAGACATTACTATACTTTTACTACCGAAAGTAGTTCAACAAGATCAACCAGTAAAACTTCCGCCGTTATTTTCAATAAAATATTTTTGTCGTTTTCTCAATCCGACAATAATTTCGCTAGGGGTCCACTAATGATTGTGCCGTCGCATTTAATATTTCGCTTAAAACGAATATTCCCCACCAATCGAATATAATATGACAACTTGCATACTTTGCAAAATTTATAAATATTACCCACAACTATAACATTATCTCAAATTCACACCATAATATAAAAAAATTATTTCGAGAAAATTAATTTTTATTCATAAAATTTGGGGTTTCACAATCTCCCTCCTTATAGAATTTTTCCTCTAAATTTACGTGACATACCGGTATGCTTAACGGTGAGGATACCTTGACTTCATTTCGATTCTAACTCTCGAGGTATAACCTCGAGTGTTGGATACGATTCTTCTTATCCAAGATTTTAACACGAGATCTCATACGTTAAATCATCCGTTATCTCGTCCGATTCTAAATTAATAATGTGTTTCGGGTCATCCACATATTTACGTAACATTGATACGTTAAAAGCGTTATGAGCACGCCGACATACTTGGCAGTAAAACGAGTCTATAAGTTTGCGGTTCCTACTCAATCGAGGATTTCAAATGGGCCAATTAAATCGAGGGTTGAGATTTCTCTCTTCAAAGAACTCTCGCTTCTAGAATAACGCCTCTTGAACCTTCTTCTTCACATTCATCGATTTCGTATGTAGCTTGAGCGCCTTTAACTTTATCGATTAAAGTCGATTTTACTCAGATATTCGTTATCTTCACGTGGGTCCCTAGAGTCTTTAACTCTATCTTCATCATTTGCAAGTTATATGAAATGAGTCTTTGTGTTAACAACATCGCACTTGTAAACGCATACGATCTTCTACTCAACACGCCGCCTACCACATTCGCTTCTTCGACGATGATATTGAATAGTACGATCGTAATCTTTAACAGCTCGAGTCAACGTCTTTGGCACATGTTACGTTCATTTTAGTTGAAGAAATATTTTGAGGGTTTAAGAAATTGGTTTTGTATTGGGGTCAATACAAAATTTGACTTCACGCTCTAAGGGTAGGCTAAGAAGTCTTCAAGAATACGTCAAGAAATTTATTAACGATAGAATTATCATTCAAAACTGTGACCCTCATCCAAGACTTGGATAGTACGTCACATCGATACCTATCAACTTGCCATCATCATTCGCGACATCGCCTACAGAAAGTCTGGCTTCGGTGCATTCCACACAAGGAAGTCAACAACAAAAGGACCGGGGCTCTTTACTTATGGCTTGATATGACAATGATTGACTTTAGTGGTTTGGTTGCTTGAATTCGCATAACAAAGTTGGTTAGAATATGAAAACTAACAACCTTACGTAAAAGCATGATGAGTAGTTAACCAATCGATTCCTAAAATCGCATCAAAGGCAAGTATTTTCAAAGAGACAAGATCAACACGTAACGTGAAAGTGTTGATTTGAACAAGATTTATAAATAGTAGAGGTAACGAAGGTTTCTCCAAACTGAGTTTAAACAGATATATCAAAGTCTAACTTCTCCGGAGTTAACTTCAAACATTGAACACAACTAGGTGAAATAAAAGAGTGAGTATAACCCAGATTCAACACGGTCAGATAGACTTCGTAAGAGCTTATGATTAACTTACCCGTGATAATTTTATTTAGGTTCCTCATCACGAGAAAAAAAAAGCTCTCTCTTAAACTACCGGCTTTGGTTTGTTTGGGACATCCTTTGGCATCACTATCCCAGTTGGACTTGACTTCACCATACGACAAAATCGAGCTAGGTGACCTTCTTCCGCAATTAAAACACGCTTTGATTGTCACAGACATTTGGACGGATGTGTCCCTCTTGTCCAAGATTTGAAACATACGCACCGATGGGTCGTTCTTCTTCCTTTGAAATGGGGTTTGGTGCCGACGCCTTTCACGCCATTGTTGAACCTTCTCTTCTGAAATGTCCATTCTTATTATCTTGGCCATGATTACCACCCAAATGGTTACCATTCTTCGCATGATAATATCCCCACGATGGTTATCGTTGTTTGATGACCGCGCTACACCGGTGATGATTATTATCGTGTTGTTGGTCGTTGCCTTTTGGTTCAGGTTGACTCATTATCGCGCTCCAATAATCGAGCCCTATTCACAACATCCGAATATAAACAAAGTTTGTGAGAAATGAGGTATCGACGATATCAGGTTTCAAACCTCGCAAAAACATTCACGCCATTCGCTTCCTCATTATCGACCAAATGGGATGCAAACCGGATAACTCTCGCAAACTTAGCCTCGCACTACTATTACACTGGCCATATTATTTTGCTCAAACTTGATGAATTCTACCTCCTTCATGTGATTTAATACTTTCGTGAAAGTACTTGTCGTTGAATAATTCTTCGAACTTCTCCCAAGACATCTTTGAAAAGGCCAGTCGGGTACGCTTTTACGATTCCCACCAATGATCTCCTTCTTCACGCAACATAAAGGTGGCGAATGGAACTTTTGCTTCTTTCGAGCATTCCAAGACATCAAATATCTTCGTAATCTGCTTTATCCATGTCTCCGCCTTTAAGTGGTTCTCGCTTTCCAAAAACTCGGTGGTCCGGCTCCTTGAATCGCTTAGCGGTGACCAACCGTGGGTTACCATTGTTTCCACCGCATTATGGATGAGGAGCCTTCACCGTTGTTTCATGAATTGCTCCTTAAACCGCTTAATGTGGATCGTCCGAGAGTTATCGATTTCTACCGCATTTTGGATGAGAGCGCTTTCACCGTTGTTGCATGAATTGCATAAAGCCTCTCGACCATCCCATCATTCACCATTTCATCTGGTTTTATTATTTTCATGAGAGGAGTATTGTCCTCTCGTTGCATATTATCCTCGATTATTGATCTGTGGAGACTCAACGGTCTCTCGTGCTCCATTGATAATCTCAACATTCTCTGATGCCATTTTCAAACACCGCCACAAAACAAGAGTTAATTAACATATCACATATTATCCCTATACTTTGACCGACCAATTAAATACCAAATAAACTTAGGTAGGTCATACTAGCGAAGGAATTCCGATCCTCTCCCTCCTAGTTCTTATCTCATATCTTAGCCAGGATCATATCCCTAAGCTTTTGATACCAACCGTGACGCCCCAAAATTAGGTATACATCACCCATCTTGGGTCGCCAGATACATGGTATGTAATTCAAATACAACTTAATAATACAACTATCGGTACAATACGACAAAACATAAACCGTGAGTTTGAATACAATTATTGTCTACTAGAGATTATACAAACTCAAAAGGAGTCCTCATTACAATTATTATCACACTATTTCACAAAATAGTGAGGACTACTAATGCTATCCTCGGACCATCACTCCGCTCCCCGACTCGTCCAAATTATATTCTCATTTCTCAAGAACGGTGAAAGAAAGGGTGAGCTCAACTAGCCCAAAGAAGAAATATTATGACTAAGATAATGCGTAATAAATTATCATTAGCCTCCAACAATGTTAAACCGATAAAATATAATAACTATCAAGTTTAATCGCAGCAATGAACAAGCAATCCATTAAAAGAGTCAAGAGAGAATAAAATCTACTATCTTTTATGATTTAAAAAGTTTTTCATCACTTTTATCACGAGACTCATTTCAATAAATAATCCACATCATTAAATCATCCTCGCACTACGTGCCAAGGATATTCTTTAAGATCACCACCACGAATTATCCATGCACTATGGGCCAAAGATAATCGTGTTTACATCAACCATTCCCGATCATGCCATAAAACAATTCATCTTTGCTCCCTCGTCAAGAGAATCCATAGCCATAATCATACCAAAAGTGTCCATCAATGCACTACGGGCCAATGAGGACTTTTAATTTTCACATCATTTATAACAATACTGGCCATGATTATACCTAAAAATCCCTGGTCATAATCATACCAAGTCCATCTATGAACTACAGTGCCATGTGATGACTTTCAATATAACATAAACATGAGGATGATGACAATGATATAAGAATTCAATTAAACAAGTTCAAGAATTAATTTGTCCAGAACCAATAACGCCCAAATTGTCAACACGACATCGCTTTGTAGAGTAAAATTCAAGAATGCTCGTAAGAATATTTCCATGAAAAGATATTGGATGAAGCGCAAATATCAAGGATATTCCACTAATTTCATGGAGTATAGAAGTCAAAATTTTAATCAACCGAGTATAATAAAGAATGGAATAACAAAAGAAATCACCATGCACGCAGATTTGATAGACAAGTTATTCCAATGTAATAATAATAACGGAACAAAGTCAAAGTGAAATTCACACCAACAAGATGTTCCAATGTAATAATAAATGCGAAATAATAAATGATGGAACCAGTCCCACAGATAGCATGCATGTGATATTCGAGTAATAATAAAGACTTTAATAATAAAATGGAACCAAGTCCTACAGATATAAGATGCATGTGATATTTCGACGTAATAATAAAGATGTAATAATAGAAGAATGTCACCAAGTATAGGGTATTCGCATGATACAAAGTTATTCCAATGTAATAATAAAGAAATGGAATAATGTAAGTTCTCTTCTTGAATACAAAAGAATAATATCCCTTATCGTAAAATAATACTGAATATAAAGAGTAAGTAAGTAGCAGTAAAACTTTTTTCTTCTCTCTCTATAATTTTCTCTCTAGAGTTCAAATTGAATTCGTAAGAAAATAATAAAGGAATGAGCTTCTATTTATAGGAAAATGGAATGCATAAGAACTAATCCATAAACTATCCAGATTGATTTACTTTAATCTGACTATCCATATTTAAAGAAAAATCTTTTAAATAAAATATAATATATTCTATTTATATAAAAGATTTTTACTATGCAAACACTACGCGCACTATGCAAACACTATGCATAATAAAATATAATATATTCTATTTATGTAATAACTTTAATAAAGTATTTTGTTTTTATATAAAAGATTTTACTATGCAAAACACTATACATAATGTAATATAATATATTCTATTTATGTAATAACTTTAATAAAGTATTCTCGCTTTTATATAAAAGATGTTTCTATTTTATTACGTGAATAAAACAAAACTTCTAAATCAACAATAATTGAATCAAATAATGTGAGATACTACGCAAAGAACTATCAGTAGCAATAATCGAACAAAACCGAGTGACTTCTCACATAAATATCAATAATCAATACCGTGTGCTACTACGCAACAACGCCAGACATCGCATTTACTTTTACTACCTAAAGTAGTTCAACAAAGATCAACCAGTAAAACTTCCACCGTTATTTTCAATAAAATATTTTTGTCGCTTTTCTCAATCCGATAATAATAATTTCGCTGGGGTCCACTAATGATTGTGTCGTCGCATTTAATATTTCTCGCTTAAAACTAATATTCCCCACCAATCGAATATAATATGACAACTTGCATACTTTGCAAAATTTATAAAAATTACCCACAACTATAATATTATCTCAAATTCACACCATAATATAAAAAAAATTATTTCGAGAAAATTAATTCTTTATTCATAAAATCTGGGGTTTCACAAAAGATAATCGTGTTTTTTATCAACGGTCCTGATCATGCTATAAAATAATTCATCTTTGCACCCTTGTCCGAAGAGAATCCATAGCCATAATCATACCAAAAATTGTCCATCAATGCACTACGGGCCAATGAAGACTTTTTCCACATCATTTGCAGAACATTACGGCCATGATTAGACAAGAATAATCCATGGTCATAATCATACCAAGTCCATCTATGCACCATGTGCCACGAGATGACTTTTAACATAATATAAATATGAGGATGATGACAATATTATAAGCATTAATTAAACTAAATCAAGGATAAATATTAAAGACTTTAAATTTATCCGCACATTATCAACCACTTAATAAAATCATAATCTAATATCTGTTAATACTATAACAATATTTTAATCATTTCTTAAACTTATAAACAATTACATTTAATTGTTTACACTTTTCCAAATAATGCATTTAATCATTCAAAATGTCATAATCATAAGATTTCATCACCAATAATCAAATTACTCATCAAAATCAGATATACCTTATATAGGATTTCCAAGCCATAAAATCCTATTTACCAATTCTTCAACTCCACATAACATATTTAACTCATATGTTCAGTAGCTAAATTATTTTCATGAAAAATACCAAATCGGTCCCAAAATTATTCTTTTTTCGGGATTTAGCATAATATAGTCCCATATTGAACATATATTTTTCTTGACATTTTTAAAATTCATTTACTATTTTTCAAAAATTAATTTCTAATTAATTCCTTAAAAAATTAGCTACCTCACGGTTAACTCCAGAAATTCCCAAATCTTGGCAGGATCATACACATGTTAACTTGAGCTTCCAGTTTAAATTTTATGGTCATCGGAGTTATAGAACTCTGGTTATAGCATTTTTCGTCGGAAAAACTTAAATATTGAAATGGTCATAACTTGCTCATTTTAAGTCGGAATGAGCTCATTTTTGGACAGGAGGTACTTTATACCATATACTTTCACGTCCCAAAAGGCCAGAAGTTTTCTCACATATTAAGTGGTCGAAACAACCCTTTTAAAATCGTGGCAGCAGCCTTTTTCATACTTTGCTAAAATCAGTCCACACAAAAATCTACAACACCTTTTCCAGTGATTCCACTTTGATAAGTTACAAAACTCATAGACCTAACTCTAGAACTTGACCACACTCAAAAATTCGAAATATAATAGGAGGTATGGTCAATTGAATTTCATGTTCCATTTTCACCAAAATCTGATTTTTCAACCCTTTGTGATTTCTAAAAAACTTTTATGTTTTCACATAATAACCAACATAACTCATCATAATACTTACTAATACCACATATATCCATGATTTTCATTAGTCCAATGCTTTTATTATGACTTTCATCATAATCCACGTAAACAGATCATTTCCACAATTTAACAAGGAATGAAATACAAAGGATCGTTCACCATGCATGTGGTAATCCACATAGACAGGTTATTCCAATAGAAAAATAAAGAATGGAATAATGAAGGATTTACCATGCATGAGATAGAGACCGCATGCATGTGTTATTCCCAAATGGAATAATAAATACGAGCCAGTCCCGGCGTAAAATGCATGTGACATGGATATTCCAAATAGAATAGTAAAGACGGAACCAGTCCCACAGAAACGCATGTATGTGATATATTCAACAGAATAGTAAACACGGAACTGTGTCCCGGCGAAACGCATGCATACATGATGTTCAACAGAGTAATAAAAATGGAATAATGTAAGAATTTCACCAAGTATAGGGTAGCTCACAGATACATAAAAGTTATTCTAATGTAATAATAAATAATTGAATAATGTAAGTTCTCTTCATGAACACAAAAGAAATAATACCCCTTTAGTACAACAAATAATATCCCTTACCTTAGAAATAAGAATCTTTGGATATATAAGTAGTGAAGTAGCGAACAACACTTTTCTTCTTTCTCTAGTTTTTCTCTCTATAGTTTCAAAGAAGTGAATTCGTAAGAAATAATGAAGGAATGAGCTTCTATTTATATAAAAATAGATCAAGATAGTAACTAACTCATGAACTAGTCAGTGATTGATTTACTTTAATCTGACGGTCCATATTTAAAGCAAAATCTTTTAAATAAAATATAATATATTCTATTTATAATCTAATAAAAAGAATAACTTTATAAAGATTTTAGTATGCAAACACTATGCATGCACTATGCAAACACTATGCAAGCATTATACAAATACTATGCATAATGAAATATAATATATTCTAATTATTGTCTAATAAAACATATAACTTTATAAAAGTATTCGGTTTTATATAAAAAGATTTTACTATAAGCCTAATAAAACGAATAACTTTATAAAAGTATTCTGCATTTTTATATAAAAAAGCCTTCTGTTTTATTACATTAATAATACTAATAAAACAAAACTGAGTGACTTATTACGTAAGCATCAATAATCAATACCGTGTGCTACTATACAACCACGCCAGACATAAGATTTCTTTTAACACCGAGTGTTTCAACAGTTGACCAGTAAAACTTCCGCCGTTATTTTCATAAAAATATTTTTGTCGTTTTCTCAATCCTACAATAATTAGTTGCCAGGGGTCCACTAATGATTGTACTTGTCGCACGGATATTCCCCGACAAAAAGAATATTCCCCGACTAATCGAATATTCCCCGACACAACGAATATTTTATATCAATTTGCTTACTTTGCAAAAAAAAAATTCACATATTACCGTTAACTCTAAACTTTTATCAATTTAACTATTTACCAAAATAGAGAAATTGAATACTTTTATTTAATAAAATTCGGGGTCTCATATAAGTCCTCATTACAATTACTGATACACTATTTTACAAAATAGTGAGGACTACTAAAACAACTTCTAGAACCATCATTCCACACCCCGATTAGTACTCGATACATTCTCGCCTCCTGAGAAGAAAAATAGAACAAAAAGGAAAAGGGTGAGCTCAACTAGCACAGTAAAGAACATTATGATTAAGATAATATAGAACAAATTATCGTTAGTCATCAACAGGGAAAAATCTAATAGAATACAATAGACAACCAGTTTTAAATCAATATTCGCAGCGGAAATAATAATTCATTAGAAGAGTTAAGTAGAGAATAAATCTACAATCTTCTATATATGAATTTAAAAGTCCATCGTCGATATTTTATCCTTGTAACATCAATCAATATATATCTTGAATCAAATATTCATCTTTCCACCACAGGCCAAAGATATTCATCAGTTGGTCATGTTCATCTAAACACATGTTCATCTTTGCACTACGGGCCAAAGATATTCATCAGAAAATCATTCATCCTTGCATTACAGGCCAAAGATATTCAGTTATATCATCATTTAAGACTGAGGATGATGAACAATATTTTAAAGAAAACGAATCCAGTGAAGCAAAAGAACAAATATTAAGGATTCGTACTTTAAACAATCCAAGTTCAAAAATACTTCATAAATAACCATACTGGAGTAAAATTCAAGAATGATCAAAACATGAATACAATCAAAGCTAGTATCCATAATAGATATCTTGGACAAAAAATGAAAATTTAATTTTTTTATGAATAGTGTCGTATTCATGAATAGTGACGTATACATGAATAGTTCTGTATACGTAAATAGTAACCCCAACACTAAAAGACAAGAATTTCACAAGAAAAATCTTACCAATATTCTGGCATAATGATATTGAAAGAAATAATATCATTTATAAAAAAATAACATCCCTTACCTCAAAAGGATAGTACTTCTGACTAGAATACTGGATATAGTACTGAAAGAACTTGCACCATATAGCAACACTCAAAATACCAAAATACTCACAAAAATACATTCGATATTATAGAGAGAGAAAACTTTAATTTCTAGTGTGATTTTCAATTCTAACCTAAGCACCCTATTTATAGGAAAATGCTTAGAACACCAAAGCAGAAAATTTAATAAAATAATATTATTATTATTTTAAATTCCTACTCTCACTTTGAACAACTGATTTCAGCTCATTTTACATACTAGTGGGGCCCACCAACTTGTTAAAAATGTTTTTCTTTTAAAAATTATTTAAAACTTCGAAAATCAATTATTCCGGAACTTCAATAATTCATAATAAATAGCCATTTTATCAGAAAAATTCAAATCTTAAGTCCTTCCATAGGAAATTCAATTCTCTACAACTTTGCAGAAGAAATGTTTTCCAAATTCCAAATAAAATTTGACCGAAATCCACATACGGACGATTTTACAAGCTATAATCAAATTTCAATCAAAAAATGGGGTCCACAAACATGAAAAATATGTTTTAAATATTTTTAGTAAAAAAAATACTCTTCTTCCTCATTTACTCATATATCCCACATTCATTGTAAAAATATCACCATTATTATATTATTATAATATAATAATATATTTAAATGAATTATTTTATCGAGAAAAGATAAAATATCAATTTTCAACAATTGTCACATTAAAACTTTTCTCCATCTATATCCACATAAAATGAATATTTTCCTTATCATATAAATCAAAATTAATTATTCATAAATAATATTACGTAATCACAACATCGACAACAAAGCCATTCCCAGAAAGAGGGGCTTTCAATAAGACTTTTCTCTCATCTTGGTGGCGCTTAATTAGGTGACCAAACACGTCTTAGATGTAACTTTTTAGACATTGCCAATAATGCTATCTAATAATATTATTCAAATATTATGAATTATTGATCCGATAATGGAAAATATTGTGTAGTGATAATTATGAAACAACAATAATATAAAATATCAACGTAACAATTATTGAATCAATAAAATAAAATAAAATATTGAACAGTAATTACTGTAACAATTATTGAGTAGTGTCTTCTTACGTAAGAATCAATAATTGGTGCAATCTAAAGCAACAACAGCGTATTACTTTGTTTTAACCAAGGGTATTCCAACAAGATTGTTAATTGTGAACAATCGCTACCAAGTTATTTATACTTGTTGTTTTCTTCGTCCAATCGCTTTCTGTTATGGGTCCCACACAAGGCTGCGCCGTCGTACGAATATTCCACGACCAAACGAATATTCCCCGACAATAATGAATATTTTATAATCACTTGCTTATTTGAAATATTTGCGCATTTTACCTATAACTAACCACATTAATCAACTCAACCCTTACTATTTCAAAATAATAAATAGAGAAAATTCAATTTCATTTATAATAAGTTGGGGTCAACTTACAACCTCCTCTCCTTATGAAATTTCATCCTCGAAATTGACGTACGTACCTGGTGTTTCGAAAAGGTGAGGATACCCCGCTTTCATTTCCGTTTCCAACTCCCAGGTCATTTCCTCAATAGCATGGTTCCTCCACAAAACTTTGACTTGTGGTATGACCTTTGTGTGTAGGACATGCTCCTTCCTATCCAAGATCTTTACAGGTACCTCCTCGTACGTTAAATCTTCGTCTATTTCGTCTGGTTCTAACTCAATAATGTGGTTCAGGTCCTTCACATATTTATGAAGCACAGATATGTGAAAAACATTATGAACACGAGACATGCTTGGAGGTAACGCGAGTCTATAGGCCACATTTTTTACTCGGTCAAGAATCTAAAATGGACCAATAAATCGTGGATTGAGTTTTCCTCTCTTCCCAAATCTTGTAACTCCTTTCCATGGAGCAACTCTCAACAATACATGATCCCCAATACTAAATTCCACGTCCTTTCGATGAAGATCTGCATTACTCTTTTGTCTATCTTGTGCCATTTGTATACGTTGTCGAATCATTTGGATCTTTTTCGTAGTCATACATACGAACTCTGGTCCCAACAATGTTGCTTCACCCACCTCATCTTAACATATTTGAGAGCGACACTTTCGTCCATATAATGCTTCGAATGGAGCCACACCTATACTTGCCTGATAACTGTTGTTGTAGGAGAATTCCACCAATGGTAAATACTTATCCCAACTCCCTTTGAAGTCTAAGACACAGAGTCTTAATAGATCTTCAAGAGTTTGAGTAGTCCTCTCTGATTGCCCGTGCGTTTGAGGATGGTATGCCGAACTGAATCGTAAATCCGTGCCCATAGCTTTTTTCAAACTAACCCAAAATCGTGAAGTAAATCTTAGGTCACGATCCGAAACTATGGATACTGGCATGCCATGCAATCTCATAATCTCATTTACGCATATCTGAAAGCAAGACGTTCAAGGAATAAGTCTCCGTGATCGGCAAGAAATGAGCAGACTTAGTTAATCTATCAACAATAACCCAAATAGCATTTATGCCTTGAGAAACTGTAAGAAGTCCCGTAACGAAATCCATGGTAATGTGTTCCCACTTCCATTTCGGAATCTCAAGTGGTTGCAATGAACCCTTTGGCACTTGATGCTCCACCTTTACACATTGACAAGTTAAACACCTCGAGATAAACTTCGCGATCTCTCTCTTCATATTGTTCCACCAAAATGTATGTCGAAGATCACGATACATTTTAGTACTTCTAAGATGGATTGCAAATGGTGTATTGTGTGCCTCCATCATGATCTTGTATTTCAAATCAGAGTCATTAGGAACACAAAGTCTAGAGTGGTCTCGAAGTATTCCTTCTTCATCGATTCTTGCTTCCGACATAGCACATTCTTGCACTTTCTTCTTCATACGCATCAGCTCCATGTCTGTAGCTAGAGCAGCTTTAACTTTATTGATTAAAGTCAGTTCTACTCGTATGCTTAATATCATCACGTGGGTACTTGGAGCCTTTACCTCTATCTCCATCCTTTGCAAGTCATACAAAATGGGCCTTTGTGTTAATAAAATTCCACTCGTACCCGCATATGATCTTCTACTCAATGCGTCATCTACCACATTTGCTTTTCCAGGATGATATTGGATAGTATGATCGTAATCTTTCAATAGCTCGAGCCATCGTCGTTGCCGCATGTTGAGTTCCTTTTGGGTGAAGAAATATTTGAGACTTTTATGGTCTGAATATATCTCCACTTTCTCCCCATATAAATAGTGCATCCAGATCTTTAGCGCCAAAATGACTGCTACCAACTCTAGATCATTAGTAGGATAATTCCTCTCATATTCTTTAAGTTGTCGTGAGGCATAGGCTATGACCTTCCTATGTTGCATGAGAACAAATCCTAACCCTTTGCCCGAAGCATCGCTGTAGATAACAAATCCATCCGAACCAGATGGTGTTGTCAGAACAGGTGCCGAAATGAGTCTCCTCTTGAGCTCTTGGAAACTCTTCTCGCATTCCTCGCTCCATATGAATTTTATATCTTTCCAAAGTCAGGTGAGTTAACGAGTAGCGATTCGAGAAAATCCTCCATGAATCTCCGATAATAACCGGCTAAGCCCGTAAAGCTACGTGATTTTGATCACCGACTTTGGTTGCTGTTCTAACTTTGTATTGCTTCAATCTTCGCTTCGTCAACAGATACTCCATGTTTTGACACCACGTGCCCAAGGAATGCTACTTCCTCAAGACAGAACTCGCATTTCTTCAACTTGGCATATAGCTTGTTTTCACGAAGCCTTTGCAATACCAGCTTCAAATGGTGCTCATGATCTTCACGGTTTTTGGAATAGATGAGGATGTCATCGATAAAGACAACAACGAACTGATCCAAATATTCCTTGAATACTCGGTTCATCATATCCATGGAGGACGCAGGAGCATTAGTCAATCCAAAAGACATGACTAAGAATTCATAATGCCCATACCGAAGTTCAAGGCGTCTTTGGAATATCCTCGATTCTAATCTTGGTGATGATATCCGTAAGCGAAGATCGATCTTTGAAAAGAATTGTACTCCTTGCAATTTGGTCAAATAGGTCATCAATTCGAGGTAGCTAATACTTATTCTTGATGGTGACATGGTTCAATTCTCGATAGTCAATACAAAGTCGCATACTCCCCCGCTCTTCTTCTTTACAAATAAAATAGAGCACCCCAAGGAGATGTACTAGGACCGAATGAAACCGATGTCCAATAACTCCCTGTAGTTAGACCTTTAACTCCACGAAGTTCAATAGGAGCCATTCGATATGGGGTTTTAGAAATGGGCTTTTGTATCAGTTCAAGGTCAATAAAGAATTCAACTTCACGCTCGGGGTAGACCAAGGAAGTTCTTCAGAAATACGTCGGAAATTCACTAACCACGTAAATTTTATTCAAATCTGACGTGTTTTTGTTCAAGTCCATAACATGGGCTAAGAAAGCTTGACATCCGTTTTTTAATAAACGAATGGCTTTATGGCTTGATATGACAGTGATTGATTTCAGTGGTTTAGTTGCTTGAATTCGAATAACAGGTTGGTTAGGAATATAAAAACTAACAACCTTACGAAAACAATCAATTTTGGCATGATGAGTAGTTAACCAATCAATCCCTAAAATCACGTCAAATGCAAGTATCTTTAAAAAGATAAGGTCAACAGGTAATGTGATGGTGCCAACTTGGATCAAATAAGATTTATAAATAGTGGATGTAATAAAAGTTTCTCCTAATGGAGTCTCCACAGATAAGTCAAAGTCTAATTTCTCCAGAGTCAAGTTTAAACGTTGAGCACAAGCAGGAGAGATAAATGAATGGGTAGCACCGGTATTTAGTAAGGTATAAACTTCGCAATAATTTATGATTAATTTACCCGTGATCACCTCGTTTGGGTTTCTTATATTTTGACCAGTCACGAAAAACGCTCTTCCAGGAACCGTTGACTTGGACTTTTCTGGGACAGCCTTTTGAGTCACCATCCCCGCTGGACTTGATTTCGCTACAGTATAATCTCGAGCGATGCGCCCACCTTTAGTTCATTTCATTTTGTTGTAGTTGTATTTCACGTTATTTTGCATTGCATATACTTAAAACTCCTTTTGGTGAATAAGTGCAGGAATCGGCTTCATTTTGGTGGAATTCTAGGTATTGGTGAGCGGATGCATGAAGGCTAGTTGAAAGGCGAGTATGTGCATGGCATGGGGGTACAATGAGGCATGGAAATCAAGAAAGCATGAGGATTAAAGCAAGTAAAGAAAAGCAGCAAAGGTGAAACCGCACTCGTGGAATTGCAGGACACAGCCACGCTGGCTGCGGCAAGATAAAGGCGACTCGGCGCCGGCGAAAGTACATGAGAGCTTTACATGGGAACCTTCTACATGTCAAGCGCCCGCGAGGCAAGGGACGCGCGACCGCGAGAGACTCAGCTCGCACCCGCGAGGCATGAGCGCGCCACCGCGCGAGAGGACGTCTGGTTTAGTCTGAACTCATCGTGAGTCTCGCTACCGCGAGCCGTAAACACTAGGGGACGCGACGCCACAAGCACGCGATCGTCGATGTTGTAATTTGTTTTATTTTTATTTCTCAACTTAATGATGTGTAATGTGGTATAAAACGATTCTGACGTGTGTCAGAGAAAAGGACCAGACCTTTATTACGCAACTTTCATAGTAGAAACTAGGGTTTACACCTTGGGAAAGATTCCAACGTAGGAGAAAGCCATAACGTCTATTTTTCTCTACTTCTTCTTGGAGATCTCTGTCATCATGGATATTAATTATTGTTTATGGGAATTCTTTGTGGATTCAATAGTTAATCATTGGTTTCTATTCAACGATTGGGTTTGATCATTCTAACTTTCTTCCATTCGTTTGTTTATTGATCATGTTTAGTATTGATCCCATAATGGCTTTTGGTTCAGTCATGAACTAAACTCCATTATGGGATTCTAACGGATTTTAATATGTAATTTGGTTGCACATCTAAGTGTTAGATTTGTTTTGCATATCATTGGGTTATCTATCATGGTTGGTTTGTATGTATAAATGACTGATAATCTTCATGTTAGTATTTGTATGGAATTAGAAATGAACATATGAATATGGATGAAATCATGATAGCATGCGAATACGGGATCAGATATTTTGTGAAACAGATAGGAATATACCGCTTTTTTGCCGTATGAGCTAGAATAAGGGTTGTGCTTAAAATCAATAGGATTACAATTAAGATACAGAATATGGTAATTGTGATGGTATTGGTGATTACATAGATTCTAACATCCGTAGATGATATGTGAGTTGGTTATAGTGCATTGGAAAATGGTTATAACTCGCTTTTATGCCCTCGCTATTATCCCGTGATATGTGAACACTTTCGCATTTATATATATGGCGTATTGAATGAAATATTGAATGAAGTTAGGATCCCATTGTTTCCACATTATATTTAGTCCATTTATACTCTTATTTTTAGTTGGTAATCATAATTAGTTTAAATCAACAATTAAGTCCATAGTCTTAGCATATAAATATAGTGAGTTAATTAATGCATAGTAGTCTAAAGTTAACACTTTCTCTGTGGGATCGATACTTTACTTACTCAGACATTTGTGAATTCGTGTATACTTACATGAGTTAGAGCATTTTTATAAGAACTATAAAAGAGGCAACAAGTTTTTTGCGCGCTGCATTCGGGAAAGGCGTTAATTTAGATAATTATCATTAGTTTAAAGTCAGATTGTATGACTTAGACAATTTCTATTTCATTTCTCATTTCTATTTTTATTTTTTTTTTGTTTATGTGTGCTTGTAGAATTTTTTATGCACACGCCGATCCTCCAACTCGAAAGTTAACACCAAAGACAAGCTAATATAAACTAAAAGGTTGGAAAGCGAAAAGTGCGGATAAATCAGCAAGAGCGAGCTTAGAAAGCATTACATACCAATATGGCGTAAGAACAAAGGATTGATCCAAGAGAAGAGCATCGGCTCTAAGGGAATATTCCATGCCGAACATAAATGAATTATAATCTAGCATAGTCAAACCCCATGATAGCAAAGAAACACCTTCAAAAAAAAACGGCACTATTCGGGATGGTGCGTAATTCAAGATGATTTGGGGGGTGTGCTGCCATGATGATCCGAATGAGCACCTATTAAGCTTCATCGAGATTTGTGACACATTCAGATATAATGGTGTGACGGAAGATGCCATCAGACTATGATTATTCCCATTTTCATTGAGGGATAAAGCAAGGAGTTGGTTACATTCTTTGTTTGCCGGATCGATTACTACATGGGAGGATTTAGCACATAAATTTTTAGCCAAGTTTTTCCCAATGGCTAAGACTGCAAAGATGAGGACAACCATATCTCAGTTTGAGCAACAACAGGGTGAATCCTTATATGAAGCATGGGAAAGGTATAAGGAGATGCTTAGAAGTGTCCACATCATGGTTTACCGACCGGCCGGTAATTAATTCATTTTACAGTGGCTTGGGATGGCAGTCCAGATCGATTGTAGATGCAGCCGCAGGAGGGGCATTATGGGCAAAAAGCTATGATGAGGCCTATACGCTTATCGAGACGATGGCCGCGAATGACTATCAGAATCCTAAAACTCGGATGTCTCAACCCAAAGTTGCAGGTATGTTGGAGGTGGATGCGATTACAAACGCCTATCTAAGACAAATGGCGCCCATGGCTAAGAAAAAATAGAGACATTGGCAGAGAGTAAAGTGAAGACGGTTGCTTTTGTTTGTGAGATTTAAAGTGGGTCACACTCCACGCACTAATGTGCTATCACCGTAAGCGCTTCAAGATGTAAACTCCTACAGAAAGGACCAAGGCCAATTCCAGAACACATACCACCCCAACAACCGCAATCATCCAAACTTCAGCTGGTCTAACAACCAAGGACAACAACAAAAAATCGGCCCAACCGAATCAACAGCTTTCAACAACAACAAGACAAACCACAGCTTTATACCTAAAACCACCATTTCCACCGGATTTACTCAACAAAGAACAACACCACACTCCAACCAAGATCACATCCAGAGAAGAAATCAAGTGGAGGAGATGATGTTGAAATACATGGCAAACACCGAGGTCACGATCAAAAGCCAAGCAAAGGCTATCAAGAATTTAGAGACTTAAATGGGGAAAATGGCTACCATGCTTACTAATAGGCCCCAAGGTGCTTTGCCAGTAACACAGAGGCAAATCCTAGAAGAGACGGGAAGGAGCAAAGGTCAAGCAATAACATTGTGATCCGGGAAAGACTTGACAAGATCTGCAAGTCGCGCTACCCGCGCACGATGATACCACTCAAGAGGATACGCTACTACCGATGCAGAGAAAGAAACTGAGGAGGATAAAAATCTGGAAAATTATGAGGTTCAGCAAAACGAAACGAATAAAGCAGGTTCAGAAGAGAAGGTCAAGAGTCCACTACAACCACTGCACCCTCGAATACCATATCCGCAAAGGTTAGCAAAAAGTAAAGAAGATGACAAACAGTTCAGCAAGTTTTTAGAGGTCTTCAAAAAGCTGCAAATCAATATACCTTTTGTCGAAGCATTGGAACAAATGCCAAGCTACGCAAAGTTCATGAAAGGTATACTGTCAAGGAAGAGGAGATTAGATGAGTTTGAAATGGTAGCTTTGATGTAAGAATGCAAAGTGCAAAGGCTTCAACATAAGTTACCTCCAAAGTCGAAAGATCGGGTAGCTTCACAAATCGCGCACTATTGGGAAGATGGAGTTTAACAAGTGTTTATGTGATTTGGGAGCAAGTATAAATTTGATGCCACCGTCTCAGATTCAATCGGTTGGGATTATCTACCAAGACCAACGAAACATATCATTACAGCTTAATCAATTTGGCCTCATCACATATCCATGGGGAATTATTGAAAATGTATTGGTTAAAGTGGATAAGTTCATCTTTCCGACTGAATTTATCATCCTAGATTTCGAAGAAGATAAGAATATTCCGATCATACTGGGAAGACCATTTTCGCCACGGCAGTAGCTTTGATAGATGTATTAAAAAGGGAACTCACGATGCGAAGTTCGTGGATCAAGAGGTCATTTTAATGCATTCAAAGCTATGAAATTCCCAAAGGATGAGGAGGATTTTTTCTTCGTTGATTGGGTGAATCGGATTCTAGATGATGACATATGTAGTTTAAAGCAGACTATTAACCTTTCGAGGAATATCACCGATGAGAATTCGATGCAGAGGATGAAGAATTTGACGAATTTGTTCACTATCCGGATACCAACCCCAATTCAGAGATTTAGACCTTCGCAGAGCCATTGACGATAGCCGGAGATACCTCAATAAAGCTAAAACCATCTCTCGAGACACCTCCCGACTTGGAGTGAAGCCACCAATGGAACATCTCGTGTATGCATTTTTAAGTTCAGATTCCAAATTACCGTGATTATTGCTTCAGACTAACATCTTGTTGTCAGAAGAAAAACTGCTTCGAAAGTGCTTACAGAGTTCAAATCGCCTATTGGATGGACCATAGCAGATATCAAAGGAATCACCCTTCAGATTGCATGCACAAGATCCTAATGGAAGATGGTAGAAGTCGGATAGCTTGAGCAACAAAGAGGCTTAATCCAATAATGAAGGAGGTGGTCAAGAAAGAGGTACTAAAATGGCTAGATGCGTGAATAATCTATCCAATCTCGCATAACGCATGGGTGAGTCCAAGACAAAGTGTGTTCAAGAAGGGTGGTATTTAATTGCTGTGACTAATGAGAATAATGAGCTAATCCCAACACTAACAAATGACGGGTGGAGAGTTTGTGATTGATTACCGTAAGCTAAACAAGGTTACAAGGAAAGATCATTTCCGCTCCCATTTATCGATCGATGTTGGATGACTAGCAGGCATGAATACTATTGCCTCTCGGATGGTTATTCGTTACAATCAAATTATGATAGCTCCGTAAGATCAAGAAAAGACTACTTTCACATGTCCATACGGCACTTTTGCTTTCGTAAGAATGTCTTTTGGGTGTGTAATGCTCCAGCCACGCTTCAAAGATGTATGATGGCTATATTCTCCATACATGGTGGAAATGTAATGTTGAAGTATTTATGGATGACTTCTCGCCTTTGGGGATTCATTTGACTTATGTCTCGAGAATCTAGTTATGGTGTTAAAGAGATGCGTTGAAACAAATTTAGTGTTAAACGGGAAAATGCCACTTCATGGTACAAGAAGGAATCATTTTGGGACACAAAGTTTCAAAGACGGACTTGAGGTGGATAGAGCAAAACCGAGACTATCGAGCACCTACCACCACCCACATCAAGAAAAGGAGTTCGCAGCTCGGGACACGCAGGTTCTACAAGCAGTTCATTAAGGATTTCTCCAAAATCACTAAACCATTATGCAAAGCCTATTAGAGAAAGATGCAAAATTCAATTTCGATGACACTTGCAGATCCGCATTTGAACACTTAAAGAGAAAATCGATTTCAAAGACCAAGAATTATCGCATCCGATCGACTTTACCGCTTGAATTGACGTGTGACGCCAGTTGATTACGCCGTAGAATGTGGTTGGGCCAATGGAAAGAAAAGATATTTCATGTGATTTATTATGCCAAAGAAAGACCCTAACGGATGCAAGAATTGAACTATACCACCACGTAAAAAGAGTTATTGCAAAGTGGTATACGCTTTTGATAAATTTCGAGCATATCTGATTGGAACAAGAGTGATAGTGTATACAGATCACGCAGTGATTAGACATTTAATGGCCAAGAAGGACGCTAAACCGCGGCTGATTAGATGGATCTTACTATCGCAGAATTTGACTTGGAAATCAAGGATGTAAAGGAATCGAAAACCAAGTGGCGGACCACTTATCTCGACTCGAGAATCCGGAAAGAGAAGTACAAGATAACGTTATGATCAATGAGTCCTTTCCAGATGAGCAGTTGTTTGTGGTGAAAGGGGAAGTGCCATGGTTTGCAGACCTCGCCAATTATCTAGTAAGTAAGACGGTATCTCCTGACTTGGTGGGATATCAGAAAAAGAAATTACTGCATGACGTCAAATGGTATATATGGGATGAGCCTTACCTGTTCAAACAGTGTTCAGATCAAGTGATAAGAAGGTGTATTCCGTATAGCGAGACCAAAGGGATTCTGCAAAAGTGTCATTCATCAATGTATGGAGGTCACTATGTATGGGAAACGACAAAGAAACGAGAGTCCTTCAAGGTGGTTTTTATCGCCAACTATCTTCAAGGACGCTTACTGCTTTTTTGTCCAAATGATGTGACAGATGTCACGAAAGGGTAATATCTCTAAAAGAAACGAGATGCCATGAATACCATCCTAGAAGTAGAAATTTTCGATGTATGGGGCATTGATTTCATGGGACCTTTCGTTTCTTCCCGCAATCTCTATATATTGCTCGCAGTGGATTACGCTTCAAAATGGGTGGAGGTTGCGCTTTACCACCGACCAACGATGCCAAGGTAGTCCTCAAGTTTCGCAGACAAAAGCATTTTTACGAGGTTTCGAACTCCAAGGGCTATCATTAGTGACGAAGGCGTCATTTTCAATGTGCAATTCACCACCTTACTAGCTAAGTAAGACGGTGAAACATCGATCGCCACAAGATATCACCCACAAACAAATGGGCAAGTCAAGTATCAAACCGAGAAGTCAAAAGAATCCTGGAAAAAGTTGTGAATCCAACACGTAAGGATTGGTCGTTAAAATTAGATGATGTTGTATGGGCCTATCGCACCCAGATACAAAACCCCGTTGGGAATGTCACCTTTTCAAATTGTGTATGGCAAAGCCTGTCACCTCCCTATGGAGCTAGAGCATAAGGCTTATTGGGCAATACATAAGCTCAACCTTGACTTAACATCTGCAGGGGAGAAAAGGCTACTTCAAATTTAAATGAGCTAGATGAGTTTAGATTACAGTGCTTATGAGAATGCTAAATTATACAAGGAAAAAGTGAAAAGGTGGCATGATCGTAGGATAATGGATGTAACGCTCGAAAGCCGGGCAAAGGGTGTTTTCTATAATTCCGCACTTAAACTCTTCCTCGAAAATCGAAATCACGCTGGTCGGGTCCTTTCACGTTGAAAATCGTCTTTTCCGCACTGCAATTGAAATATACAACCAATTCCCAGATAAACCTTTCAAAGTAAACGGACAGCGGTTGAAGCATTACTTTGGTGACGAAGTGGAAAGACACAATGTCACTATGATTCTCTCGTCGACATGAGCCTCCGGGACAGTCAAGCTAAAGTGACTATAACTTAGCGCTGGATGGGAGGCAACCCATCAAATTTCATCTTGAAACTCTTTTCAATTCTTAAGTAAAATAGAAGTTAGAGTCATTCTATGTTGCTTGATACCTACTCTGTGTTGCACTCATCTTGTTGTAGGTGATTTGGGTCACATGCATCACAACCTCCACTTGGAAGTTCGTAACTATAGCTCGTGTAAAGCTACATTTCATGCACAAGATGCCCCCAACAGTGTTACCTCGCTACCACAAGAACTTGCGTAGATAGTTTTCACATCCTCGCGCCGCCGCGCTTAGATCAACCATACCATGTCGCTGCCGCGCCACGCCACGCCCAAAGAGATATTATTATCACAAAAAAGGGTTTATTTATTCTCTTTACGTGTTTTATTATGAGTCTACTCTCACCTAATAAAAGGCCCTTCCCTACCAATACATACGATATCACCACCATCCTCATTGAGTCAACCTAGGTTTATCTTATGGATTGGGTGTGAAGCAAGTTTGGGGATATTATCATCCGCCGCAAAACACTGATTCTCTCCATATAGCTTGGTCATGGGTCCAACAAGAAGCCGTGGTAACCTCAATTTCTTCAACCTCCTCCGATTCTCATCCAAGTGATCCCGATGATGATGTCACGAAACGAAGAAACTTCTTAAGCCTGGAGGCTCATCACATCTATTATCACCTTCTGAGTAAATTGTTTATGAAGGAACGAGGCTTTAGACCCACCAAGACAGATGGACAACTATGGAGCATGCTCTGAGAAAGGAACTGGGTTAGCCTGGCCGCAACACCTGTACCTATCCCAATGGAAGTCGTTCGGGAATTTTACGCAAACGCAAAAGAGATGGAGCAACACGGCATAACGCTTGTTTGGAAGGTGCAAGTGGATTTCCGCCTCGCCTATTAGAGCAAAGCAAAGTATGGAATAACCGATACACCACCCACTGGTCGGGCTAATCGGGTCCAAGGTGACCATTTAACGACTAACTTGGATGTATCGATTTTGAATTGTGCATCCCGCACTAAGTGGACTCGTAAGGTCGGAACAACCAAGCCTCTCTCATTTCCAACTTCCACTTTGAATCGCCACGCCCAAGCATGGCATCCGCTTATCTCGCGCTTAAACTAATTTCTCGCCCACTCACAAGCATGTCGTCACGAAAGAGCAAGCCATCATTCTATGGGGTATTATCAAGGGAAGTACATAGACGTGGGCCACCTCATTCATCAAAACATGCAAATTATTATCAAGCAGGCAACACGATCGGGAGCATTCAAGACGCAATGACAACAACATTATTACTTGTATACGCAGCAGGAGTTCCATGGACGGACAGACACGGCAAGTTTAGTCATGACATTACATCAGCCATAATAGCTAAGCTCCAGGATTGGATGGGTGGTGAACCACACCCGCGCGGACGTGGATTCATTATCCGATTCACCTCACCAGAGCCAACCAAGCAGCCCCCACAGCCCGATGCAGCAGGTCCATCCACCCGTGAGCAGCCTGTCTTTGGCGATCGACACCTCCGAAGGTTGGCGCGCAAAGTCGACGCATTATATGAGAATCTTGGGACTTTTGCTCCGGAATCTCCAGGGCTTTGGCCGAAGCATTCGCGCAGCAAGGAACCATGCTTGAATGGCCCCAGTTCGGGACCGCCATGCCATATCCACCACCAGATTCACCACCCGAGGAGGGTGGTCATGCCGATAATTAGGGAGTTTTTCTCATACCCTTTACCTTCATTCAATGAGGACATTGAACATTTTAAGTTTGGGGGTATTGGTGTACTTGCATAGTAGTTTAGTTGCATTTTATTTTAGCATGTTTAGTTTAATTTTGCATGAATATGTGTTAGTTAAATTTTAGCATAAAATTTTTTTTTTTTATTCATTGATAGTATGTTTAGTTTAATGTCTCACATAAATTTTGCGTATAAATAGAAATTTTTTTGCCTAAGCCAATGATGATAGTGAATTGTGAACGATTTCGTAATATGTTGCATAACACAACGTGGATATAATGTTTTACACAATGCGATTCATGTGGTCGTTTATATGCTTTTCGCTTTGCACAATTGTGTTCATATTCACTTGTAAGTCTAAGATGTGTATCTCAGATCGCTCAATAGAACATGTAGATTTAAAATGAGAAACATGAGGAAAGTGTTGTAGATCAGAGAGTCATTGAGGTGCAAATTTTGGGGAAACATGGGTATGTGTGTGTATATATATATATATATATATATATAATATACGCAATAACGACTAGTCTTAATTGGGGCCCCCGCTACTTGAGTAAGCACGCCGAGGGGATTGTCTCACACCTAGCGCTTCTAAGGTCTTTCATGGTCCGGGAGTCATTGGTTGAAAGCTCGCTAAAGGGTAGTAGCAGTGCCTAATGGATTGAGACATCGCACTACCATGTGAAAAAAAAAAAGAAAAGAAAGCAAATAGCAATAAACATCATGAAAGTGCGTAAATCGCCTCGTGAGTAGTAATAAAGCAATAAACCCATTGTTGAGCCTTTAGTTTGCGGTGATATGTTTAAACAATTTATGTTGTATGAATATAAATGAATCTTGATTTAGACTATAATTTTCTGTTTGGAGCAGTGTAGGATATATAATCTTTGCTTGGATCAAGTTTTTGTGAACAAACACACACAAACAGCATCTTATAAGAGTCATGAATTATCTGAGTGTATGATGTTATGTCTATGGTTTGGTTTGAAACTATGTTCGAATCTGGATAGTTCATCGAGGTAATTTTAACAAATTTTGCTATGGCTAAGATTATGTGAGACTAGGTTGCATCATAAAGTAGTTGCATAGTTTAGTAGTTACATTTTCAGTGTTCATTCATATGCATTGCTTGAGGGCAAGCAACAGTTCAAGTTTGGGGGTATTTGATAAGTGATATTTTTACTCACTTATCAGATATTAATCCATGCTAATTGTGCCCACCTCGAGTACATTTCATTTTGCTTTAGTCAGTATTTCACGTTATTTTGCATTGCATATACTTAAAACTCCTTTTAGTGAATAAGTGCGTGAATCGCTTCATTTTTGTGGAATTTGAGGTATCGGTGAGCGGATGCGTGAAGGCTAGTTGAAAGGCGAGGATGTGCATGGCATGGGGGTACAATGAGGCATGAAAATCAAGCAAGCATGAGGATTAAAGCAAGTAGCAAAGAAGCAAGAAAAGGTGAAACTAGACTCAAGAATTGCAGACACAGCACGCGCCGCCGCAAGCAAAGATCAAGAAAGCATACTGCGCTGCGCCATGAAAGTATAGAGCTTTACATGGGAACCTTCGCAAGTCAAGCGCCTCATGAGGCAAGGGACGACGACCGCTGAGAGACTCAACTCACGCCTGCAGGAGGTATGATGCGCCGACCGTGAGAGAGACGCCCTGGTTTGGTCTCGAACTCATCATGAGAGTCGCTACCGCGAGCCAAAAACACTACTGGGACGCTACGTCACGCCGTGGCGCGGATGCCGATGTCAGAATTTGTTTTATTTTTATTTCTCAACTTAATGATGTGTAATGTAGTATAAAATGATTCTGACGTGTGTCAGAGAAAAGGACTAGACCTTTATTACGCAACTTTCATAGTACAAACTAGGGTTTACACCTTGGGAGAGATTCCAACGTAGGAGAAAGCCATAACGTCTATTTTTCTCTACTTCTTCTTGGAGATCTCTGTCATCGTGGATATTAATTATTGTTTATGGGAATTCTTTGTGGATGCAATAGTTAATCATTGGTTTCTATTCAACGATTGGGTTTGATCATTCTAACTTTCTTCCATTCGTTTGTTTATTGATCATGTTTAGCATTGATCCCATAATGGCTTTTGGTTCAGCCATGAACTAAACTCCATTATGGGATTCTAACGGATTTTAATATGTAATTTGGTTGCACATCTAAGTGTTAGATTTGTTTTGCATATCATCGGGATTATCTATCATGGTTGGTTTGTATATATGAATGATCGATAATCTTCATGTTAGTATTTGTATGGAATTGGAAATGAACATATGAATACGGATGAAATCATGATAGCATGCGAATATGGGGATTCAGATATTTTGTGAAACAGATAGAATATATACTGTTTTGCCGTATGAGCTAGAATAAGGGTTGTGCTTAAAATCAATAGGATTACAATTGCACATAGGAATATGGTAATTGTGATGGTATTGGTGATTACATAGATTCTAACATCCGTAGATGATATGTGAGTTGGTTATAAGGCATTGGAAAATGGTTATAACTCGCTTTTATGCCCTTGGCTATTATCTTGTGATATGTGAACACTTCTTCGCATTTATATATGGCGATTGAATGAAATATTGAATGAAGTTAGGATCCCATTGTTTCCACATTATATTTAGTCCATTTATACTCTTATTTTTAGTTGGTAATCATAATTAGTTTAAATCAACAATTAAGTCCATAGTCTTAGCATATAAATATAGTGAGTTAATTAATGCATAGTCTAAAGTTAACAGTCTAAAGTTAACACTTGTATACTTCATGATGAGTTAGAGCTCTTTTATGGCCCGTAGTGCATTGATGGACGATTGTTGGCATGATCATGACCATTAATGAATACACAAATATTCTTGGCCCATAGTGCATGGATAATTGTGGTCGTGATACTAAAGAATATCCTTGGTCAGAAAAGTGGGGGTGATTAAATGATGTGGAATATTTATTGTCGAGTCTCGGCCGATAATGTTGATGAAAAACCTTTTTAATCATAAAAGATAGTAGATTTTATTTTCTACTCGACTCTTTTAATGGATTGCTTGTTCCGCTGCAGTTAAACTTGATGTCTATTATATTTTATCATTTTAACATTGTTGGAGACTAATGATAATTTATTCGCATTATCTTAGTCATAATATTTCTTACTGGGCTAGTTGAGCTCACCCTTTCTTTCTTCACCGTTTCTTCGTGAAATGAGAATATAGCTGGGACAAGTCGGGGAACGGAGTGATGGTCCAGAGGATAGCATTAGTAGTCCTCACTATTCTGTGAAATAGTGTGATAATAATTGTAATGAGGACTCCTTTTGAGTTTGTATAATCTCTAGTAGATAATATTTGTATTCAAACTCACAGTTTATGTTTTGTCGTATTGTACACGACAGTTGTATTAGTAAGTTGTATTTGAATTCTGTACCATATATCTGGCGACCCAAGATGGGTGATGTATACCTAATTTTGGGGGCGTCACAAATATTCTTTCTGTCGGGAAATATTCATACGATGGCGCAGCCAATTGTGGGCCCCATAACGGATAACGGTCGAATGAAGAAAACGACAAAATTGAATAACGGCGTAGTTGTTACCGTTAACACTGTTGGAATACCCGGTGGTTAAAGTAAAGTAATACGCGTTGTTGCACAGTAGCATACGGTATTGCACAGTATTGTTGAATTATTGATCCTTACGTAAGAAGGCACTACTCAATAATTGTCACAGTAGTTACTGTTCAATATTTTATTTTATTGATTCAATAATTGCTGCATTGATATTTTATATTATTGTTGTTTCAATTATCGTCACTGCACAGTATCTCCTTTATCAGATCAGTAATTCAGATTATTTGGAATAATATTATTAGATAACATTATTGGCAATGTCTAGAAAGTTTCACAAGGAGAGGTTTGGTCACCTAATAATTGCGGCCAAGAAGGAGAAATCCTTATTGGAAAGCCCCTCTCTTTCACAGGAGCAAATTTGGTTGTCATAAATGTGATTACGTAATATTACTTGTGAATAATTAATCATTGATTCATATGATAAGGAAATATTTATTTTATGTGGATATAAATGATGGATTTATTTATGTGGTTATAAATGAAGGAATTAATGTTGAGGTGTTTTATTAGTATTTTGTCGGATTGGAGGTATTAAAAATCAAACCAGTGTTTTTGAGATATATTGCGGGAGTTATAATTTTTAATCCGACCATTGGATCGTTGTAATTTTTGGATATGTTATACATATATAAGTTGAGTATATGTCCACAAATTTTGAACCGTTAAAAATGAGCGTATGATTTGTTATGAATTTTAAAAGGTGGTTGATTCGGAAATCAGGTAATAAATCATTTTGGTGGAAAATTCTAGAATTGGTGGGCCCCACTCTTGGTTGGTGAAGAAATATGCTGAGATTTTTATTCAAATGTGGTGGGTGGGAATAGTAGCAGGTAAAGCCATCAGGTAGCAGGTTAGTCTGCTATGGCATTCTAAGCATTTTCCTATAAATAGGGTGCTTACTTAGAATTGAAAATCACACCAGAAACAAGTTTTCTCTCTTTCTCTCTCTAGATTATTGAGTGTATTTTGTGAGTATTTAGATACTTTGTGAGTTTCTATTAATCAGTGTAAGTTTCCTTCAGCCTTATACCGATATTTCGATCAGAAGTACTGATATTTTGAGGTAAGGGATATTATCTTCTTCTTAAATGATATTTTCTTCAATATCATTATGCCGAAATATTGGTATGAATTTTTTATCAAATTTGGAAATTTTTGTGTCGGTGTTACTATTCACGTATCTGGCACTATTCACGATACTTATTACATTATTCACGAATACGACACTATTCAATTAGAAAAATGAAATTTTCTTCTTTTTGTCCAAGTTGTCTATTATGGTTACTATCTTTGATTGTATCCATGTTTTGATCATTATTTTTGAATTCTGCTTCAAAATTAGTTATTTCAGAATATTATTGAACTTGGATAAACTGTAATACGAATCCTTAATATTTGATCTGTTATCTCACTGGATTCGTTTTCTTTAAAATATTTTTCATCATCCTCAGTCCTAAATGATGATACAAATGAATATCTTTGGCTTGTAGTGCAAAGATGAATGATTACCTAATGAATATCTTTGGCCCGTAGTGCAAAGATGAACAGGTGTTGAGATGAACATGACCAACTGGTGATACAAATGAATATCTTTGGCATGTAGTGTAAAGATGAACATTTGAATCAAGATGTATATTGATTGATGTTACAGGGATAAAATATTGATGATGGACTTTTAAATCTTAGAAGATAGTAGAATTCTTTCTCTACTTGACACTTCTAATGGATTGTTGTTTTTCGCTGCAGTTGTTGATCTAAAACTTGTTGTCTATTATATTTTATCAGATTATTCCCTGTTGAAGACTAATGATAATTTGTTGTATATTATCTTAGTCATAATATTCTTCTCTTGGGCTAGTTGAGCTCACCATTTTGTTCCATTTTTCTTCTCGGGAGGTGAGAACATAGCAGAACTAGTCGAATGCAGTGATGGTTCTAGAAAGTTGTTTTAGCATCCTCACTATTTTTAAAATAGTGTATCAATAATTGTAATGAGGACTCCTTTTGAGTTTTTATACTCTCTATTTGTATTTAAACTCACAGTTTAATGAAGTTGTATTTGTTTCTGTATCATGTATTTGGCGACTCAGAATAGATGATGTATACCTATTTTGGGGGCGTCACATACAACACCCATTCTGAGTAGCCAAATACATGGTACAGAAACAACTATAACTTTATTAATACAATTGTCGTGCAAAATACGACAACACATAAACTGCGAGTTTAAATACAAATAGTGTCATCTAGACAATATCCACACTCAAATAAGTCCTCATTACAATTATTGATACACTATTTTACAAAATAGTGAGGACTACTAAAACAACTTCTAGAACCATCATTCCACACCCCGACTAGTACTCGCTACATTCTCGCCTCCTGAGAAGAAAAATGGAACAAAAAGGAAAAGGGTGAGCTCAACTAGCCCAGTAAAGAACATTATGACTAAGATAATATAGAACAAATTATCGTTAGTCCTCAACAGGGAAAAATCTAATAGAATACAATAGACAACCAGTTTTAAATCAATATTCACAGCGGAAATAATAATTCATTAGAAGAGTTAAGTAGAGAATAAAATCTACAATCTACAAGTCATCAATACGAGGTAGAGGATACCTATTCTTGATGGTGACATGGTTCAATTCCCGATAGTCAATACAAAGTCGCATACCCAAGTCTTTCTTCTTTACAAATAAAGCAGGAGCACACCAAGGAGATGTACTAGGACAGATGAAACCGATGTCCAACAATTCCTCGTAGTTGGACCTTTAACTCCGAAGTTCAATAGAGCCATTTTGATATGGGGTTTTAGAAATGGGCTTTGTACCAGTTCAAGATCAATAAAGAATTCAACTTCACGTTACGGGGTAGACCAAGGAAGTTCTTCGAAATACGTCGGGAAAGTCAATAACAACAGAATATTATTCAAATTTGACGTGTCTTTATTCAAATCCATAACATGGGCTAAGAAAGCTTGACATCCGTTTTTCAATAAACGAATAGCTTTATGATTAGATATAGCGTTGATTGATTTTAATGGTTTAGTTGCTTGAATTGCATACAACAGTTGGTTAGGAATATGAAAACTAACAACCTTACGAAAACAATCAATTTTGGCATGATGAGTAGTTAACCAATCAATCCCTAAAATCACATCAAAAGCAAGTATCTTTAAAGAGATAAGGTCATGGGTAAGGTAATGGTGCCAACTTGAATCAAACAAGATTTATAAGCGGTGGATGTGATGAAAGTTTCTCTAACTGGAGTTTCCACAGAGATAGTCAAAGTCTAATTTCTCCTGAGTCAAGTTTAAATGTTGAGCACAAGCGGGAGAGATAAATGAATGGGTATGCAGTATCAAGTAAGGTATAAACTTCAGAAGAATTTATAAATAGCTTACCCGTGATCACCTCGTTTGGGTTCCTCGCATTTTGACGACCACAACAAACGCTCTTCGGAATCGTTGACTTTGACTTTTACAGGGACGATCTTTTTGAGTCACCGTCCCATTGAACTAGGTTTCGCTACTGCATAATCTCGAGCGATATGTCCTTCCTTTACACAATTATAGCATACCTTGAACTGTTGTGGATGATTTTGACCGATATGTCCCTCTTTCCGCATTTATAGCATATAACCGGTGGTCGTTCTCCTCCCTTAGAACCGATTCTTGCCGCAGACCGCCGCGTCTTCATATACGGTCGTTGTTAAATCTCCTCTTTTTAAAATCTCCTCCGACTCGCTTCTTCGCATTTTCATGGCCATGATTACCACCGAGTGGTTACCATTTTTGTCCGTCTGTTTCTTTTCTCCATTTGGTTATCATTATTACATTGTTCTATCTATCTACGTACGATCCTTGTTGTGGTCCCTCGATTGGTAGTACTCGTTATCTCGCTCTAATAATTGAGCCTCATTTTACAACATCTCGAATAGAGAGAAAGTTTATGAGAAATGAGATATCGACGATGCAGGGTTTCAAACCTCTAAGAAACATCGCGTCATCGTTCCTCATTCTCCACCAAATGAGGTGCAAACACTCGATAACTCGCAAACTTTGCCTCGCATCTTGAGACACCGCCATGTTGTTTTGCTCTAATCGATGAACTCCACTTCCTTCATATTGAACACTTTCGTGAAAGTATTTGTCATTAAATAGTTCTGAACGCGTTTCCCAAGACATCTTTGAAAAGTGCAATTTGGATGGTACGCTTCACGCACTCCCACCAAGAGGTCGCCTCGCCACGGAACATAAAGGTGGCGAATGGAACCTTCTGTTCTCCGTGCATCCCAAGACATCGAATATCTTGGTAATTTGTTTGACCCATGTTTTCACGCCATGATCGGATCTCGCTTTCCTTAAATTCGGTGGTCCCAACTCTTTGAATCGCTTGGCTAAGACAACCCGTGAATTGCTATCATTTCCTCTCGTATTTTGAACACGAAGTCTCCTAAATGCGATTTTGCATGAACGCAAAAAAACTTCTAAACATCCCTCGTTCATCATCTGCTCAGTGGTGTTGTTCACGGGAGGAACATTGCCGACTGTTGCACGTTCTCCTCGTTGGTGAGTACAAAGCGTCTACACGGTCTCATTTCCATTGTTAATATTCTCACGACATTCTCAAATCATGTCATAAAACAAGGGTTAATTAAGGAAATCAATATATCACATAATATCCCTATATCTTGACCAACTAAAAAAAAATAAGCTTAGGTAGGACACACTAGCGAAGGATTTACTCGTCTCTCCCTCCTAGTTCTATTCCCGATCTCCGCCAGAGATCATATCCCTAAGCTCGATACCAATTGTGGCGCCCCCAAAATAGGTATACATCACCTATTCGAGGTTGTCAATACATGGTATGTAAAACAACTACAACTTTATTATTACAACAAGAAAAGCTGTGAGTTTGAATACAAATATTATCTTCTAAACAATATCTATACTCAAATAAATCCTCATCACATTTATTGATACATTATTTTACAAAATGGTGAGGACTACTAAACAATCCTTTCTAAAACCTTCATTCCATACCCGACTGCATACTCGCATTATATTCTCGCATCCACGAGAAGAAAAATGGAACAAAAGGAAAAGGGTGAGCTCAACTAGCTCAAGAAAGAATATTATGACTAAGATAATATACAACAAATTACCGTTAATCTTCAACAGGAAAAATCTAATAGAATACAATAGACAACAAATTTTAAATCAATATTCATAGATTGGAAATAATAATTCATTAGAAGAGTTAAGTAGAGAATGCAAACTACTATCTTCTATATATGAATTTAAAAGTTCATCGTCTCATCTTTTATCCTCGTAACATCAATCAATATACATACGGAATCAAATATTCATCTTGCACTACGTGCCAAAGATATTCATCGATTGGTCATGTTCATCTAAACACTGTTCATCTTTGCACTACGACCCAAAGATATTCTTGAAAATCATTCATCTTTGCACTACTGGGCCAAAGATATTCAATAATATCATCATTTAAGACTGAGGATGATGAAAAATATTTTTTTAAATAAACAAATCTAGTAAAACAAAATGACAAGGATTAAGGATTAAGGATTCGTACTTTGTTTTATCCATGTTCAAAAATACCTCAAAAATAATCATAGTGGTGTAAAATTCAAGAATGATCAAAACATGGATACAATCAAAGCTAGTATCCAGAATAGATATTTTGGACAAAAAGAAGAAATTTTATTTTTCTATTGAATAGTGTCATTATCGTGAATAGTGCCGATACGTGAATAATAACTCGACACCAAAAGATAGAAATTCCACAAAACATCTTCATAACTTCATGAATAATACTCGTGAATAGTAAATCGTGAATAGTAACTCATGAATAGTAACTCGTGAATAGTAACTCATGAATAGTAGCCCGACATGAAAAAGTTCCAAATTTGATAAAAAGTTCCAACCAATATTTCAAAGATAATGATATTGAAGAAATAATATCATTTGAGAAGAAAATAACATCCCTTACCTCGAAAGATTAGTACTTCTATTGAATATCTGTATATAGTCTTTGAAGGAACTTGCACCGTCTAACAATACTCAAAGTATACTCAAAATACTCACAAGAATAAACCGATAATATAGAGAGAAAACTTGGTTTAAGTGCGATTTTCAATTCTAACCTAAGCACCTATTTATAGGAAAATGCTTTAGAACACCAAAAGCGAGAAAATTTAATAAAATATTAATATATATTATAAATTTCATTAGCCCATCTTTGAAGATCTGATTTCAGCAATTAATATCACATGTTAGCCCACTTAAATGCAAAAAAACGTTTTTCTTTAAAATAATAATTAAAACTTCCAAAAATCAATTATTTCGGAGCTTAGGAACTTCAATAATTCACAATAAATAGCCCTTTTATCAGAAAATTCGAATCTCGCGAGTTTTTATAGAAAATTCAATTCTCTACAACTTTGCAGAAGAAAGTTTTTCCGAATTCCAAACAGAAATTGACCGAAATCCACAAACGGGCAATTTTACAGGCTATAATCAAATTTCAGTCAATAAATAGGGTCCACCGACATGTTTAACATGTTTTAAACATTTATTGCAACAAAAATATTCTTCCTCCTCGTATACTCATATATCCCACATTCATTGTAAAAATATCATCATTATTATATTATTAAAATATAATAATATATTTAAATGAATTATTTTATCAGAAAAAGATAAAATTTTAATTTTCAACAATTGTCACATTAAAAATTTTCTCCATCTATATCCACATAAAATTAATATTTTCCTCATCATATGAATCAATAATTAATTATTCATAAATAATATTCTGACTCACAATATTGACAACTGAGGCAGGTTCAGGAAAGAGGGGCTTTCAATAAGAATTTCTCCTTTTTGGCGCATGATTAGGTGACCAAACCTCTCCTTGTATGTAATTTTCTAGACATTGCCAATAATGTTATCTAATAATATTATTCAGATAATATGAATTATTGCTTCGATAATGAAAAATATTGTGTAATCACTGAATATTCCACGACCAAACGAATATTCCCCGACAACAATGAATATTTTATAACCACTTGCTTATTTTGAAATATTTGCGTATTTTACCCCTAACTATCCACATTAATCACAACAACCCTTACTATTTCAAAATAATAAATAGAGAAAATTAAATTTCATTAATAATAAGTTGGGGTCTTACACTAGTGGGGCCCACCAACTTGTTAAAAACGTTTTTCTTTGAAAAATTATTTAAAACTTCGAAAATCAATTATTCCGGAACTTCAATAATTCATAATAAATAGCTTTTTTATCAGAAAAATTCAAATCTTCTGTCCTGCCATAGGAAATTCAATTCTCTACAACTTTGTAGAAGAAAGTTTTTCCAAATTCCAAACAAAATTTTATCGAAATCCACATACCGACGATTTTACAGGCTATAATAATATTTCAATCAAGAAATGGTGTCCACAAACATGAAAAACATGTTTTAAATATTTTTTGTAAGACCCCAAATTATAAATAAATGAAATTTAATTTCCTCTATTTATCATTTTGAAATAGTAAGGGTTGATTTGATTAATGTGGTTAGTTATGGGTAAAATGCGCAAATATTTTAAATAATTAAGTGGTTATAAAATACTCATTGTTGTCGAAGAATATTCGTTTGGTCATGGAATATTCTTGCTGTCGGGGAATATTCGTACGATGGCGCAGCCTTGTGTGGGCCCCATAACAGAAAGCGATTGGATGAAGAAAACGACAAGTATAAGTTGTTTATAAATAACTACAGCGTAGTTATTACAGATTGCTAACTTCGTTGGAATACTCGGTGGTTAAAAACACGATGTCTGGCGTTGTTGCACAAGAAGCTATTACGCAGTATTGCACCAATTATTGATTCTTACGTAAGAAGGCACTACTCAATAATTGTTACGGTGAGTTCTCGCTCAAAGTATTTTATTTTATTGATTTAATAATTCTTTGCGTTGATATTTTATATTATCGTTGTTTCAATAATTGTCACTACGGTTTTGTCATTATCGAAGCAATAATTCATATTATCGAATAATATTATTAGAAAACATTATTGGTAATGTCTAGAAAGTTACATCTAAGGAGAGGTTTGGTCACATAATTATGGCAAGAAGGAGAAATTCTTATTGAAAAGCCCTCTCTCTCGAAGCAGCGGCGATCTTGTGATTCTATAATATTATTTGTGAATAATTAATTATTGATTTATATGATGAGGAAAATATTGATTTTATGTAGATATAGATGGAGAAAATTTTTAAAGTGACAATTGTTAAAAATTGGTATTTTATCTTTTCTGATAAAATAATATTATATTATATAATAATTGTGATATTTTTACAATGAATGTGGGATATATGAGTATATGAGGAGGAAGAGTATTTTTGTTGCATTAAATGATTAACACATATTTTGTGTATCTGTGGACCCCATTTCTTGACTGAAATTTGATTATAGCATGTAAAATCGTCCGTTTGTGGATTTCGGTCAATTTTTGTTTGGAATTTGGAAAAACTTAAACTTACAAAGTTGTAGAGAATTAAATTTCCTATGGGAAAGATATGTGGTTCGAATTTTTCTGATAAAAGGGCTATTTATTATGAATTATTGAAGTTCTGAAGTTCCAGAATAATTGATTTTTGGAAGTTTTATTTATGTTTTAAAAGAAAAACGTTTTTGAAATGTTTATGGGCATCTTTAACATGTGCTAGGTGGCTGAAATCAGATTTCAAAGTGGGCGTAGGAATTTGTTTTATATATAATATTATTATATTCAATTTTCTGCTTTGGTGTTCTAAGCAATTTCCTATAAATAGGGTGCTTAGGTTAGAATTGAAAATCACACCAGAAACTGAAGTTTTTGCTCTCTTTCTCTCTCGATATATTGAGCGTATTTTTGTGAGTATTTTAGTACTTTGAGTATTGTTATACAAAGGCAAGTTCTTTCAAAGACTATATCCAAATGTAAGTACTTATCCTTTTGAGGTAAGGGATGTTATTTTCTTCGTAAGTGATATTATTTCTTCAATATCATTATGCCGAAATATTGGTTGGATTTTTTTATCAAATTTGGAACTTTTTCATGTCGGAGTTACTATTCATAAGTTTCTATTCCCGAGTTACTATTCACGCAGTACTATTCACTTAAGCATGATGATTTTTTTATGAAATTTCTATCTTTTAGTGTTTGAGTTACTATTCACGTATACTGACCTTTATTCATCGAATACGATTATTCACGGAAAAATTAAATTTTGTTTTTCGTCAAAATATCTATTATGGATACTAGCTTTGATTGTATCCATGTTTTGATCATTCTTGAATTTTACTCCACACGATTATTTATAAAGTATTTTTGAACTTGGATTGTTTAAAGTATTTAATCCTTAATATTTATTCTTTTGTTTCAATCTGGATTTGTTTTCTTTAAAATATTTTCATCGATCCTAAATGATGATATTATTGAATATCTTTGGCATGTATCGCAAAGATGAATGATTTTCGATGAATATCTTTCGCCCACAAAGGCAAAAGATGAACAGTGTTTAGATGAACATGATTAATCGATGAATATCTTTGGCTTTGAGTAAAAGATGAATATTTGATTTCGCTTATATATTGATTGATGTTACAGGGATAAAAGATAGATGATGAACTTTTAAATTCATATATAGAAGATAGTAGATTGCATTCTCTACTTCACTCTTCTAATGAATTATTATTTTCGCTGCGAAGATTGATTTAAAACTGGTTGTCTATTGTATTCTATTAGATTTTTCCCTGTTGAAGACTAATGATAATTTGTTCTATGTTATCTTAGTCATAATGTTCTTTATTGGGCTAGTTGAGCTCACCCTTTTCCTTGTTGTTCAATTTTTCTTCTCAGGAGGCGAGAATGTAGTGAGTACTAGTCGGGGTATGGAATGATAGTTCTAGAAGTGGTTCTAGTAGTCCTCACTATTCTGTAAAAATAGTGTATTAATAATTGTAATGAGGACTTATTTGAGTGTAGATATTGTCTAGATGCCAATATTTGTATTTAAACTCACAGTTTTTATGTTGTATTAATAAAGTTGTAGTTGTATCTGTACCATGTATTTTGACGACTCAGAATGGGTGTTGTATACCTATTTTGGGGGAGTCACAGTTGGTATCAGAGCTTAGAGATATGATCTCTGGCGGAGATCGGGGAATAGAACTAGGAGGGGAGAGACGAGTAAATCCTTCGCTAGTGTGTCCTACCTAAGCTTATTTGTTGGTCGGTCATAATATAGGGGTATTATGTGATTTGTTAAATTGTTTAATTAACCCTTATTTTATGGCAGTATTTAAGAATGGCAGCTGAGAATATTAATGGTGGAGTTAATGAGACCGTGGAGACACCTGTACTCACCAACGAAGAGAACGTGCAACAGGCTGGCAATGTTCCTCCTGTAAACAACACCACTGATCAGACAATGAATGACAGGATGTTTAGGAGCTTTTTGCAGTTCATGCAAAACCAGACGAGGGAGACTCGTGTACAGAATACGGGTGGAAATGATAGCAACGCGCGGCTTGTCACAGCCAAGCAGTTCAAAGAGTTGGGACCACCAGAATTTATTGAAAAGCCGAATCCGATCAAGGCAGAGACGTGGGTTAAACAAATTACCAAGATATTCGGTGTTTTGGGATGCACGGAGGAATAGAAGGTTCCATTCGCTACCTTTATGTTCCATGGCGAGGCAAACTAGTGGTGGGAGTCTGTGAAACGTACCCAGCCTGCTGTACTCAGAGTGTCTTGGGAAACGTTTCAGAAACTTTTCAACGAAAAATACTTTCCTGAAAGTATTCGCCATATGAAGGAGGTAGAGTTTATTAGACTAGAACAAAATAATATGATGGTGTCCCAATACGAGGGAAGTTCGCAGAGTTATTCAGGTTTGCACCTCATTTGGTAGAGAATGAGGAATGAATGACGAGGATGTTTCTGAGAGGTTTAAAACCCGAGATTCGGCAATATCTTATCTCTCATAAATTTTCTTTATATTCAGATGTTTTCAACAGGGCTCAATTATTAGAGCGAGATAACGAGTACGGTCAACCGAGGGACCACAACCAGGATCATACGGTGATGCGAGCGATCGTAACAACGATAACCAGCGGAGAAAGAAAAATACGGACAAGAGCGGCAACCACTCTGGTGGTAATCGTGGCCATGAAAATAGAAGAAGCGAGTTGGGGGGAGATTTTAAAAAGAGGAGATTCAACAATGACTTCTGTGAAGACGTCGGCATCAAAGAAGAATCGATTTTAGGGAGAGAGAGCGACCACCCGGTCGTATGCTATAAATGTGGAAAAAAAAGGGACATATGAGCCCAAACCTGCTCACAACAGTTCAAAGTATGCTATAATTGTGGAAAGGAAGGACATATCGCCGAGATTGATCAGAAATGAAAACCAAGTCCGATGGGGATGGTGACTCAAAAGGTCATCCTAGAAAAGTCAAAGTCAATCGGTTCGGAAAAGCGTTTGTCGTGACTGGTCAACATGCGAGGAACCCAAACGAGGTGATCACGGGTAAGCTAATCATAAATTCATGCGAAGTTTATACCTTACTAGATACCGGTGCTACCCATTCATTTATCTCTCCTGCTTGTGCTCAACGTTTAAACTTGACTCCGGAGAAATTAGACTTTGACCTATCTGTGAAAACTCCGTTAGGAGAAACTTTCATCACATCCACTGTTTATAAATCTTGTTTGATCCAAGTTGGCACCATCACATTACCTGTTGACCTTATCTCTTTAAAGATACTTACTTTTGATATGATTTTAGGGATTAATTAGTTAACTACTCATCATGCCAAATTGATTGCTTTTGTAAGGTTGTTAGTTTTCATATTCCTAAGCAACCTGCTATTCGAATTTAAGCAATCAAACTATTGAAGTCAAACTCTTTTGTGACACCCCCAAATCCGGGTACTTCAATTCCACGGGATTTGGTGTTCACTGTACAAATATCATCTATATATCTACCTATAATAAATGCAAGCCATGCAATAGATAGAATAAAAATCTTCCCCTTAAGGGTTACAACATCTGAATAATAATAATACAATCCCAGGTTAAACTAACCTTAAACATCTGTACGGAATCATACACAAATAAGTCTTAACAACATCATTAACTCAAGTCTTAAACATAAATACATCATCTAATAAAATAACAAGTCTTCATCACTTGCTAACGTTGCCCTTGCCCTTACTAGTGGAAGGTTCATCAGTTCTTTCATTCTTAACTGCAATGTTATTATTAAGCAAGAGTGAGCACTATTTCCCACAAGTATAATAATGAAATAACAGTATAATAACATGCAAATAAATCAAAGACATCTGAATGAAAGCTCAACTTTTGAATCAAGAATGAATAACAAGAATCAAAAGAATTCTAAGGGTCATAAGACCTTGAACTATGTCCTAGGTTATCAAGGGTTATACTTGAAACCTTTAACAGTCATAAGACTATGGACCTTTCTACTGCATTTGGGGGGGGATCCCTTAGTACCATCACGTGCACAATATCTTAACGCTAACGCATAAATAAATCCCTTTGCAGGGTTGTTCATCTCAGTTTGACATTCGAGTCCGCACCAAAGGAAGTTTGGTTTGGATAATTCATCAAGAGTTCTAAAATTTAGAACGCTCATCAACTATGGACTAGTCGAATCAATAAGGGTTCGCTAGTCTAATAAGGTTCAATAATAATGATATTCAAATTGAATAATAATCTCAGGAAGTATATAATAGGACAATTATTGTATAACTAAATCATGCTTTGAAAAGATAATCAATCTTTAATATAACATTTGAACATGAATAATAGTAATGATAATTTACTCGAGGTAAATAATAAACTTGAACAATAATGACAAGTAGGGTTAGGAAACTTTCCTCGTGCGTAGATTACACTTTAACTATGCACGTTCTTTGAATTTAATCCTACATACCATTCACATTCACAATACCATTTAATTATAACTTAACTAATCATCAATGATTATTCTTTTTGTTTAAACTTTGGTTATTAACTATACTTAGTTAATTATCACATTGTCACATAATTTGTACTTCGTGAATATCAAACTAATTATGTATTCAATAACTCAATCCACATGTAATTATGTTATTTACATGTTAAACATCTAATTTACATCTCATTATACTTCTAACATGTTTACATGTTCATTACATTAATTTACTAACACATTGCTAGACTAACTCAATTTAAAAATCTCATTTCTAAACTATTCTGCAGAGTGGCGCTGCGGCGCCATGTTTATACTAGGTCTTGGAACTACGGTGTCGTGGCACTTGGTAGGACACTTGGTATCATGCATGGTGGTGGTAATGCATAAGTGCGGGACTTAAAAGCGCTGGATCAAGCATGGCAGCATGGCGAGTAAACTGTTTCTGTAATTCATGAAAATTGTAGAACACAAACCCAAAATTTCCAATTAAATTACTACTACACACTAAATTAATCATATACACATGTTATAATTCATGCATAAACATAACCCAACATTTATATAACGACTTTAACCATTTAAAACACATAATCACAGAATTAAATTATGCAAATTGTACTGTTCTTGATGTTCTTGAAGATTTTGAACAAAAATATAAAATTTAACACTACAGATTCGTTATAACACCGAATCCGTTCGTTTAAGGCTTGGTCTCTTCCTATTAACATGCATAATCAAATAAGAGTGTAAATTTTACAAAAATATTTATGTTTGACACCTTAAAGTTACGTATAAGGCCATATGTCCAAAACCCAAACTCTGTATATTTTGAAATAACAAGTCATCATAATACGACATGTTTTCATGAATTTGATGATATGGTTTACATAATATATATAATTAAATACGATGTGATATGTCATAACACATACACAACCCATAATCATTACTCCTATCCCAATTACAGAGGTTTAAGCCAAAAACTTTAAAAGCCATATTTATGAAACTTAATTGACGTAAAATAGAAATTGGGAAGGAGGAGATTACCCTGTAGAGTATAAAGAAGATGATCAATGATAATCCTTTCACAAGTATTTGATTGATTACACACTCACAATCTTTTATCAATCTCACAAATTCTCTCTGTGAACTCTAAATTATGCTCTGCTTATTCTCTAGACATAGGAATAATAATGAAAGAAAGCAGACGTCGTAATCAAATAAGCGATGCGCGTTGTGGTTGCATTACCCATCATGGGTTAACTGTCCTCAACTCCCCTCTAAGGCCATGTTTGGCTAGCAAGAATAGATTACAAAACTATTTAATTTAATAAAGCTTTATCATATAGTTTAATAAATGTCACACTCCTTTATAAAATAAAATCAATATCTTATTTAATTTATTTTAAATAAAATATAATAATTTCTCATTAATTCACATAGTCACATAATTAATTTTTCTCATAAATTAATTATATTACATTATTAAATCTCTAATTAATAATTAAATTAATTAAAATAACATAATGCTTAATTAAATATTTCATTTAATTCAATAAGCTCACATAATTACATACTTCAATAATAAAATTCTCCACATAAATTTAATAAATGCAACACATTTAATTAAATTAATCTATCACAATTGCATCAAATAATTATTTAATCTAATAATTAAATCATCGGAAAATATTTATTTAATTCAATAAATATTAAAAATTAATTTACAAAATCTCGTTCGTCACATCTTTCATATCAAGCCGTAAAGTCATTCGTTTATTGAAAAACGGATGTCAAGCTTTCTTAGCCCATGTTATGGATTTGAATAAAGACACGTCAGATTTGAATGATATTTCTGTTGTTAGTAAATTTTCTGACGTATTTCCTGAAAAATTTCCTGGCCTACTCCCAGAGCGTGATATTGAATTTTGTATCGACTTTGAACCCGGTACAAAACCCATTTCTAAAATCTCATATCGAATGGCTCTTATTGAACTTCAGGAGTTAAAAACCCAACAATAGAAGTTAATAACCGAGCCTCTATCTGGTGACTTCTTTTGTGGAATGCACCGAAGCCAGACTCTCTGTAGGGGACGCCATATTCGTGCGATAGTAAACTGATAGGTGTCATTGTGACGTGCTATCCAAGGTTGGGATATGAGTCACAGTTGAGAGCAACCTAAGTCGGTAATCGAAATACGTAGCTTTCTAGGCTTAGTTGGTTATTATCGGAGATTCGTTGAAGGATATTCTCGAATCGCTATTCCATTAACACAGCTGACTCGTACAGATACAAAATTCGAATGGAGCAAGGAATGTGGGAAGAGTTTCCAAGATATCTAGAGGAGACTCATTTCGGCACCTGTTTTGACAATATCATCTGGTTCGGATGGATTTGTTATCTATAGCGATGATTCAGGCAAAGGATTAGGATGTGTTCTCATGCAACGTGGGAAAGTCATAGCCTATGCCTCGCGACAACTTAAAGAATATGAGAGGAATTATCTTACTCATGATCTAGAGTTGGCAGCAGTCGTTTTTACGCTAAAGATCTGGAGGCACTATCTATATGGGGAGAAAGTGGAGATATATTCAGACCACAAAAGCCTCAAATATTTCTTCACCCAAAAAGAACTCAATATGCGGCAACGACGTTAGCTTGAGTTGTTGAAAGATTACAACCATACAATTCAATACCATCCTGGAAAAGTAAACGTGGTAGCTGACGCGTTAAATAGAAGATCATATACAGAAACGAGTACGATGATGTCAAGTATACACATAGAACCAACTTTAATCGATAAAGTTAAAGTTGCTCAAGCCACAGACCCGGAGCTGATAATTATGAAGAAGAAAGTACAAGAAGGTGTTATTCCGGAAGAAAGAATCGATGAAGAAGGAATACTTGAGTCCACCTGCACTTTGTGTTCTAACGATTACGATTTGAAGTACAAGATCATGATGGAGGCACACAATACACCATTTGCAATCCATCCTGGAAGTACCAAAATGTATCGTGATCTTCGACATACATTTTGGTGGAACAATATGAAGAGAGAGATTGCAAAGTTTATCTTGATGTGTTTAACTTGTTAACGTGTAAAGGCGGAGCATCAAGTGCCAAAGGGTCCATTGCAACCACTTGAGATTCCGAAATGGAAGTGGGAACACATTACCATGGATTTCGTTACGGGACTTCTTACAGTTTCTCAAGGCATAAATGCTATTTGGGTTATTGTTGATAGATTAACTAAGTCTGCTCATTTCTTGCCGATACGGGAGAATTATTCCCTTGAACGTCTTGCTAGTATTTACGTGAATGAGATTGTGAGGTTGCATGGCATGCCAGTATCCATAGTTTTGGATTGTGACCCAAGATTCACTTCAAGATTTTGGGTTAGCTTACAAAAAGCTATGGGCACGGATTTACGATTCAGTTCAGCATACCATCCTCAAACGGACGGGCAATCAGAGAGGACTATTCAAACTCTTGAAGATCTAGTAAGACTTTGTGTCCTCAATTTCATAGGGAGTTGGGATAAGTACCTACCATTGGTGGAATTCTCCTACAACAACAGTTATCAGGAAAGTATAGGCGTGGCTCCATTTGAAGAATTGTATGGACGAAAGTGTCGCTCTCCATTATGTTGGGATGAGGTGGGAGAAGCAACGTTGTTGGGACCAGAGTTGGTATGAATGAATACAGAGAAGATCCAAACGATTCGACAACGTATATAAACGGCACAGGATCGACAAAAGAGTTATGCGGATCTTCATCGAAAGGACGTGGAATTTGACATTGGGGATCATGTATTGTTACGTGTGGCTCCATGGAAAGGAGTTACAAGATTTGGGAAGAGAGGAAAGCTCAATCCACGATTTATTGGTCCATTTCAGATTCTTGACCGAGTAGAAAATGTGGCCTATAGACTCGCGTTACCTCCAAGTATGTCTCGTGTTCATAATTTTTTTCATATATCTGTGCTACGTAAATATGTGAAAGATCCAAACCACGTTATTGAGTTAAAACCGGACGAGATAGCCGAAGACTTAACGTACGAAGAGGTACCTGTCAAGATCTTGGATAGGAAAGAGCATGTCCTACGCACAAAGGTCATACCACAAGTTAAAGTTTTGTGGAGAAACCATGCTATTGAGGAAATGACTTAGGAGTTGGAAACAAAAATAAAAGCGAGGTATCCTCATCTTTTCGAAACACCAGGTACGTACGTCAATTTCGAGGACGAAATTTCATAAGGAGGGGAGGTTGTAAGACCCCAAATTATTAATAAATGAAATTTAATTTCCTCTATTTATCATTTTGAAATAGTAAGGGTTGATTTGATTAATGTGGTTAGTTATGGGTAAAATGCGCAAATATTTTAAATAAGCAAGTGGTTATAAAATACTCATTGTTGTCGAAGAATATTCGTTTGGTCGTGGAATATTCTCTTTGTCGGAGAATATTAAATACGACGGTAGCGACCTTTGTGTGGGCCCCATAACGAAAAGCGATTGGATGAAGAAAACGACAAGTATAAGTTGTTTATAAATAACTACAGGCGTAGTTATTCTAATTAATTTGTTGGAATACCCGGTGGTTAAAACATAGTAAAAGCGCGTTGTTGCACAAAGAAGACATGCAGTATTGCACCAATTATTGATTCTTACGTAAGAAGGCACTACTCAATAATTGTTATAGTAGTTCTTTATTCAAAGATTTTATTTTATTGATTCAATAATTCTTTGCATTGATATTTTATATTCTTTGTTGTTTCAATAATTGTCACTACACATATTTTCCATTATCAAAGCAATAATTCATATTATCTCGAATAATATTATTAGAAAACATTATTGGCAATGTCTAGAGAGTTTACATACAAGGAGAGGTTTAGTCACCTAATTCTTGGCGCCAAGAAGAGGAGAAATTCTTATCGAAAGCCCCTCTTTCCTGAGGAACTACGGTTGTCGATCTCGCGATTCTATAATATTATTTATGAATAATTAATTATTGATTTATATGATGAGGAAAATATTGATTTTATGTGGATATAGATGGAGAAAATTTTTAAAGTGACAATTGTTAAAAATTGATATTTTATCTTTTCTGATAAAATAATATTATATTATATAATAATGGTGATATTTTTATAATGAATGTGGGATATATGAGTATATGAGGAGGAAGAGTATTTTTGTTGCATTAAATGATTAACACATGTTTTGTGTGTCGGTGGACCCCATTTCTTGACTGAAATTTGATTATAGCCTGTAAAATCGCCCGTTTGTGGATTTCAGTCAATTTTTGTTTGGAATTTGGAAAAACTTAAACTTACAAAGTTGTAGAGAATGAAATTCCCTATGGCAAAGACATATGGTTTGAATTTTTTTGATAAAAGGGCTATTTATTATGAATTATTGAAGTTCCGAAGTTCCAAAATAATTAATTTTTGGAAGTTTTATTTATGTTTTAAAAGAAAAACATTTTTGAAATGTTTGTGGGCATCTTTAACATGTGCTAGGTGGCTGAAATCAGATTTCAAAGTGGGCGTAGGAATTTGTTTTATATATAATATTATTATATTCAATTTTCTGCTTTGGTGTTCTAAGCAATTTTCTATAAATAGGGTGGTTAGGTTAGAATTGAAAATCACACCGAAACCCAAGTTTTTTCTCTTTCTCTCGATATATTGAGCGTATTTTTGTGAGTATTTTAGTACTTTGAGTATTGCTATCTAAAGACAAGTTCTTTCAAAGACTATATCCAAATGTAAGTCTTATCCTTTTGAGGTAAGGGATGTTATTTTCTTCTTAAGTGATATTATTTCTTCAATATCATTATGCTGAAACATTGGTTGGAACTTTTTATCAAATTTGGAACTTTTTCATGTCGGAGTTACTATTCACGAGTTACTATTCATGAGTTACTATTCACGAGTACTATTCACGAAGCATGATGATTTTTTTTGTGAAATTTCTATCTTTTAGTGTCGGAGTTACTATTCACGTATACTGTAAGACCCCAACTTTTATAAATAAAGATGAATTTTCTATAAATATTATTTTTGAATATTATGGAGCAAATTTGATATAATTTTATAGTTGTGGATAATATTTATAAATTTTGCAAAAGTAAGCAAGTTGTTATAAAATATTCGTTTGGTCGGGGAATATTCTTTTTGTCGGGGAATATTCATACGACGGCACAATCATTGGTGGACCCCACAACGTAATTATTGTCGGATTGAGAAAACGACAAAAATACTTCATGAAAATAACGGCGGAGGTGTTACCGTTAAAACTGTTTAACTATCCGGTAGTAAAAGTACAGTAATACGCGTGGTTGCATAGTAGCACACGGTATTGATTATTGATGCTTACGTGAAAAGTCACTCAGCTATACTCAATTATTGCTACAGTAATTGTTGCATCATATCTCTTATATTATTGATTCAATTATTGTCACAGTGTCATCTGTATAATATGTTATATTATTAAATCAATAATTGAGACGACAAGTTATAAAGGATTAATAATTGTTGAAAGATTAAATATGTGTTGATTAAAAATAAAATAATTTATGGTAATATTTATTCAATCCTTGATGTATATAAAGAGTCTATTATGAGACGTTTGTGGTAAGTTTGGTTATTTTATGGGGGGGGCCCATATGTCATCATCTAAGAGTCTCTTCGTTAATACTAATTACCTTCGTCAATAGTAATTACCTTTACCAGACGTCAAACCACTTGTCGTTTCAAATTACTGGCATCGAACCAATTGTCGTTTCACATTACAGGCGTCAAACCACTTTTCTTTTCACATCACCAGTCGTCAAGCCACTTGCCTTTCACATTTCAAGTGCTAAGCTAGAAATCTTCTATAAATAGAGGCCTAGTGCTTCATTATTTTCACTTAATTCATTCAAGCTTATAGAGAGAAAGTATAGAGAGAATAAGAGAGAAAGAAGAAGAGTATTCTCACATTACACTACCGCAAAGATTCAATCTACTACTAATGTAAGGGGTGTTATTCTTTCTTATTCATGAAGAGAACTGTTGTTATTCCATTGCTTATTATTCTCTTTGGAATAACTCAGATACGCCATTTATTCTATACTTGGTGACATTCTTCTTATTCGAAAATGAGAACATAGCGAGGACTAGTCGGAAAAAGGTGATTACGGTCAGGAGGATAGCATTAGTAGTCCTCACTATTCTGTGAAATAGTGTGTTAATAATTGTAATGAGGACTCCTTTTGAGTTTGTATAATCTCTAGTAGACAATAATTATATTCAAACTCATAGTTATGTTTTGTCGTATTGTACACGACAGTTGTATTAGTAAGTTGTATTTGAATTTTGTACCATGTATCTAAGGATCAAAGATGGGTGATGTATACCTAATTTTGGGGGCGTCACAGATAGCGTTGTTTATCTCAAGGTGTCTAACTTGTCAATGAGTTAAAGCAGAGCATCAAGTACCAAAAGGTCCATTACAACCACTTGAAATTTTAGAATGGAAGTGGGAGCACATTACAATGGATTTCGTTACCGGTCTTCCTAAGGTTTCTCAAGGCATAGATGTGATTTGGGTCATTGTTGATAGATTAACCAAGTCTGCTCATTTCTTACCAATACGAGAAACTTATACACTTGAAATTCTTGCTCGTATGTACATAAACGAGATTGTAAGACTGCATGGTATGCCGGTATCCATAGTTTCTGATCGAGACCCAAGATTCACTTCACGATTTTGGGTTAGTTTGCGAAAAGCTATGGGCACAGACTTACGATTTAGCTCGGCATATCATCCTCAGATGGACGGACAATTGGAGAGGATTATTCAAACTCTTGAAGATCTATTAAGACTATGTGTCCTTGATTTCAAGGGAAGTTGGGACAAGTTCTTACCATTGGTGGAGTTTTCCTATAACAACAATTATCAAGCAAGTATTGGCATGGCTCCATTCAAAGCGTTGTATGGAAGAAAGTGTCGTTCTCCAGTATGCTGGAATGAGGTGGGTGAAGCAACGTTGTTGGGACCGGAGTTGGTACGTATGACTACGGAAAAGATTCAAACGATCCGACAACCTATAAAAACCTCACAAGATCGACGAAAGAGTTATGCTGATCTTCATCGAATGGACGTGGAATTGGATATAGGAGATCATGTGTTGTTGCGTGTTGCTCCATGGAAAGGAGTTATGAGATTTGGAAAGAGAGGAAAACTCAATCCTCGATTCATCGGCCCATTTTTAATCCTCGATCGAGTAGGAACTGTGGCCTATAGACTCGTTTTACCGCCAAGTATGTCTCGTGTTCATAACGTTTTTCACATATCCATGTTACGTAAATATGTGAAAGACCCGAACCACATTATTGAGTTAGAACCGGAAGAAATAGCGGAAGATTAGACATATGAAGAGGTTCATGTTCAAATCTTGGATAAGAAGGAACATATTCTACGCTCCAAGGTTATACCTCAAGTCAAAGTTTTGTGGAGAAACCATGATGTTGAGGAAATGACTTGGGAGTTAGAATCTGAAATGAAATCAAGGTATCCTTACCTCTTCGACATATACCGCACGTACCCTAATTTCGAGGGCTTAAATTTCATAAGAAGGGAGGTTGTAAGACCCCAACTTTTATAAATAAAGATGAATTTTCTATAAATATTATTTTTGAATACTATGGAGTAAATTTGATATAATGTTATAGTTGTGGGTAATATTTATAAATTTTGCAAAGTAAGCAAGTTGTTATAAAATATTCGTTTGGTCGGGGAATATTCTTTTTGTCGGGGAATATTCGTACGACGGAACAATCATTAGTGGACCCCACAACGGAATTATTGTCGGATTGAGAAAACGACAAAAATACTTTTTTATGAAAATAACTATGAGGTGTTACTGATTCAAACTGTTGAACTACCCGGTAGTAAAAGTACAGTAATACGTGTGGTTGCATAGTAGTACACGGTAATGATTATTGATGCTTACGTGAGAAGTCACTCAGCTATACTTAATTATTTCTACAGTAATTGTTGCATCATATTTCTTATATTATTGATTCAATTATTGTCACAAGATTATCATCAGTATAATATGTTATATTATTAAATCAATAATTGAGACGACAAGTTATAAATGATTAATAATTGTTGAAAGATTAAATATGTGTTGATTAAAAATAAAATGATTTGTGGTAATATTTATTCAATCCTTGATGTATATAAAGAGTCTATTATGAGACGTTTGTGGTAAGTTTGGTTATTTTATGGGGGTGCCCATATGTCATCATCTAAGAGTCTCTTCGTCAATAGTAATTACCTTCATCAATAGTAATTACCTTCGTCAATAGTAATTACCTTCGTCAATAGTAATTACCTTTGTCAATAGTAATTACCTTCGTCAATAGTAATTACCTTTACCAGACGTCAAACCACTTGTCGTTTCATATAAAAGGCCGAACCAATTGTCGTTTCACATTACAAAGCGCCAAACCACTTTTCTTTTCACATCACCACCGCAAGCCACTTGCCTTTTCACATTTCAAGTGCTAAGCTAGAAATCTTCTATAAATAGAGGCCTAGTGCTTCATTTTTTTCACTTAATTCATTCAAGCTATAGAGAGAAAGTATAGAGAGAATAAGAGAGAAAGAAGAAGAGTATTTCGTTACTACACTACCGCAAAGATTCAACTGCTAATGTAAGGTGTTATTCTTTCTTATTCATGAAGAGAACTGTTGTTATTCCATTGCTTATTATTTTGTTGGAATAACCTGTATACGTGGTTTACCCTATACTTGGTGACATTCTTCTATTATTCCATTGGAACATCATGTATCGTGTGTTTTACACCCTGAGGGACTGGTTCCGCTTTTTATTATTATTCATTGGACTGGTTCCGTCTTTATTATTATTCTCGTTGGAACATCCATGCTCAGATATTCATTTGGAACATCATGTCGATGCAAATTTACCGACTCGGTTCCGTTACTTATTATTCTCATTGGAATAACACATCATGTGAAGTACCGCATGCATGGTGATTTCTTTTGTTATTCCATTCGTTATTATACTCAGTTGGTTAAAGTTTTGACTTCTATACTCCATGAAATTAGTGGAATATCCTTGATATCTGCGTTTCATCCAGTATCTTTTTGTGGAAATATTCTTCTGAGCGTTCTTGAATTTTACTCTACAAAGCAGTACCCTGTTGACAATTTGGACGTTATTAGTTCCTAGATAAATTAATTCTTGAACTTGTTTTATTGAATTCTTATATCATTGTCATCATCCTCATGTTTATATTATGTTGAAAGTCATTTGTGTATTCAGAAAGTGCATAGATGGGCTTGGTATGATTATGACCAGGGATTATTCGGTGTAATCATGACCGTAATGTTACAAATGATGTGGAAAAAGTTCTCATTGGCCCGTAGTGCATTGATGGACAGTTGTTGGCATAATCATGACCATTAATGAATACACGAATGTCCTTGGCTGTAGTGCATGGATAATTTGTGGTTGTGATACTAAAGAATATCCTTGGTCGTAGTGCATGGGTGATTCAATGATGTGGATTATTTATTAAACTGAGTCCCAGCGATAAAAGTCATGAAAAACCTTTTAAATCATAAAAGATAGTAGATTTTATTCTCTACTTGACTCTTTTAATGGATTGCTTGTTCCGCTGCAGTTAAACTTTATGTTGTTATATTTTATCAGTTTAACACTGTTGAAGGCTAACGATAATTTATTCTGCATTATCTTAGTCATAATATTTCTTACTGGGCTAGTTAAGCTCACCCTTTCTTTCACTATTCTCTTGTGAAATGAGAACATAGCGAGGACTAGTGGGAAGCGGAGTGGCGGTCCCGAGGATAACATTAGTAGTCCTCACTATTCGTGAAATAGTGTGTTAATAATTGTAATGAGGACTCTTTTTGAGTTTGTATAATCTCTAGTAGACAATAATTGTATTCAAACTCACAGTTATATTTTGTCGTATTGTACACGACAGTTGTATTAGTAAGTTGTATTTGAATTTTGTACCATGTATCTGACGACCCAAGATGGGTGATGTATACCTAATTTTGGGGGCGTCACATATACGGAACTATTCACGTATACGGCACTATTCACGAATACGACACTATTCACAGAAAAATTAAATTTTCGTTTTTCGTCCAAAATATCTATTATGGATACTTGCTTTGATTGTATCTATGTTTTGATCTTTCTTGAATTTTACCCCACTCTGATTATTTATGAAGTATTTTTGAACTTGGATTGTTTAAAGTACGAATCCTTAATATTTATTCTTTTGTTTCACTGGATTTGTTTTCTTTAAATTATTTTTCATCATCCTCAGTCCTAAATGATGATATTACTGAATATCTTTGGCATGTACTGCACAGATGAATGATTTTCTGATGAATATCTTTGGCCCGTAGTGCAAAGATGAGCAGGTGTTTAGATGAACATGACCAACTGATGAATATCTTTGGCCTGTAGTGCAAAGATGAATATTTGATTTCAGTTATATATTGATTGATGTTACAGGGATAAAAGATAGACGATGAACTTTTAAATTCATATATAAAAGATAGTAGATTGTATTCTCTACTTCACTCTTCTAATGAATTATTATTTCCGCTGCGAAGATTGATTTAAAACTGGTTGTCTATTGTATTCTATTAGATTTTTCCCTGTTGAAGACTAAGGATAATTTGTTCTATGTTATCTTAGTCATAATGCTCTTTACTGGGCTAGTTGAGCTCACCATTTTCCTTGTTGTTCCATTTTTTTTCTCAGGAGGCGAGAATGTAGCGAGTACTAGTCGGGGTGTGGAATGATGGTTCTAGAAGTGGTTCTAGTAGTCCTCACTATTCTGTAAAAATAGTGTATTAATAATTGTAATGAGGACTGTGACGCCCCCAAAATAGGTCCATTCCATCTAACCCATTCTGAGTCACCAAATACATGGTACAAAAACAAATACAACTTCAGTAATACAATTGTCGTGCAAAATACGACAACACATATACTGTGAGTTTAAATACAACTATTGTCTAATAGACAGTATAAAAACTCAAAAGTGGTCCTCATTACAATTATTGATACGTTATTTCACAGAATAGTGAGGACTACTAATACAACCATCTGGACCGTCCATCCATTCCCCGACTAGTCCCAGCTATATTCTCATTTCCTGAAAAGAACAGTGAAAGAAGGGTGAGCTCAACTAGCCCAGTAAGAAAATATTATGACTAAGATAATATACAACAAATTATCGTTAGTCTTCAACAGGGAATAATCTGATAAAATATAATAGACAACAAGTTTTAGATCAACAACTGCAGCGGAATAAGCAATCCATTAGAAGAGTCAAGTAGAGAAAGAATTCTACTATCTTCTATGAATTTAAAAGTCCATCATCAATATTTTATCCCTGTAACATCAATCAATACACATCTTTAATCAAATATTCATCTTTGCACTGCGGGCCAAAGATATTCATTTGTATCACCAGTTGGTCATGTTCATCTCAACACCTGTTCATCTTTGCACTACGGGCCAAAGATATTCATTAGGTAATCATTCATCTTTGCACTACAAAATTGATGAAATTTTTATTGGGAGTACATCTATATAATATCATTGTACTCTGTGAATTTCGGAATTTTTAGATAAAAGTACAATTTGTGATAAATGTCTAAATATTCGACGGTTTTGGCCATATGAAAAATAGTAAATGAATTTTAAAAATTCTGAGAAAACTATATGTTCAATATGGGACTATATTCTGTTAAATCTCAGAAAAGAAATATTTTTGAGACTGATTTGGTATTTTTCATGAAAATGGACTAGTTATGAATAAATGAATTAAATATGTTATGTGAAGGAAGAAAATTTGAAAATAGGATTTTATGGCTTGAGAATCCTATATGAGGTATATGCAGATTTTTGATGAGGGTTTTGATTATTGGTGATGAAATCTTATGAGTTTGGCATTTTAGAATGATTAAATGCATTATTTAGTAAAGTGTAAACAATTAAAATAAATTGTTCATAAGTTTAAGAAATGTTATTTCAATATCATTATACAGAAATATTGGTATGGATTTTATTGTGGAATTTCTACCTTTTTGTGTTGGGGTTTACTATTCATGAGTTACTATTCACGAGTTACTATTTATGAGTTACTATTCACGAAGTTACTATTTATGAGTTACTATTCATGACAAAATTGGTTTCTTTTTCTAACCAAATTATAGTTGATTTATCAATATTACTCTTGAGATTAAAACTATATGTTGATCATATTATTTTTATTTTCATATATAATATTTTTATAACCTTAATGATGATATTTCTCTTTGACTTGAGTGTAAAGATGGGTAGATTTTTGGTATGATCATGACTATGGGTTCTCTTTGGCCAAGAGTGCAAAGTTGAATTATTAGTGGTATGATCGTGACCGTTGAATTTATAATTGAATATCTTTAGTTTAAGTGCAAAGGTGAAATGATCAACATGGCTATAATTGTTTATATAAATTCGAAATGATTATATATTTCTTTGAGATATTAATATATTTGGCCCAGAGTGAAAATATAAATCGTTGATGAATATATTTATTCAGTAGTGCAAATATGATCTGTTGAGAAATATCTTTCGCTCAGTAGTAAAAAGATGAATTGTTGATGAATATCTTTGGCCCGTAGTGCAAAGATGACATGTTGTTGAATATCTTTGGTCAAGTGCAAAGATGAGCGGTGTGTTGAGATGAACATGACTTAACCTGGTGATCTAAAATGAATATCTTTGGCCAGTAGTGCAAAGATGAAGTTATTAGTATGATTATGAGTGAAATGTGATTTGGTGTAACCATGATCTTTGATGTTTGAGGTAATGATAGGTGATGAAAATTATCTTCGTCTTTGGATGAGAAGAGGAATTTAGAACTACAATTATGATTATGAAGTTATTCATATGATTGTGGACCGTAATTGTTGATTGATGTTACGAGGATAAAATATTGTTGGTGGATTTTTAACACGGAGAAGATAATAAACTTTATAGTCTATTTGACTCTTCTATGGATTGCTTCGTTCACATTTGCAACTATGGTTGAAATTTTTATTATCTACCATATGTTCTAAATCTCTAATTTATTATTGATGATGGCTATTGATAATTTAATTATCTTTAGTCATGATATTCTTTATTGAAGTTAGTTGTGCTCACCCTTTTGCTTCACAATTACTTTGTGTAATAAGAGTGTAGTTTGGGTCGATTGGGAATAGTGAGGGAATAGAGCGGTGGTCATCATTTAGTAGTTATATTTGGTGAATCAACTAGGGTGTGCGTAACCCAACGTTGGAAGGTGTGTTTTGCCACTATCATACAAGATGTCTAATGACATACAACCTCGTGTCATCATAAAGACGTGGTTGTGCACATCCACTTTCTTGAGTATATCTCTGAAAGCACTACCTATATGATCTTGGAGTTTATTTGAAGTATAATTCTCAATTAGAGACAGTAGAGATATTTATATGTCAAGAGAAGACTCACCATTGGGAAGAATATGATAGTAATCTTCTCGTTTTTCTTTGGGGTCTATTGGGTCAACCAAGGATAATTCTGTGGCCATATGATATATATCATAACCTAGACGCATGGCCTCCCATGTACGAAGGTTTCCTTGAGCACTTCCCAAAAATTCTAATTTCTAAAACAGTTTTTGACTATACCTTTATGTAAGGTGTCATTGTGATGTGCTATCCAAGGTTGGGATGAGAGTCACAGTTGGTATATATTTGTATCCAAACTCACAGCATATGTGTTGTTGTATTTTGCACGACAATTGTTGTAATAAAGTTGTAGTTGTTTTCTGTACCATGTATTTGGCGACTCAGAATGGGTTGGATGGAATGGACCTATTTTGGGGTTGTCACAAAATTTTTTCAGCAGTGAGAACAATTCTCAGATTCCTTAACCAGTCCGTGTAATTCAGTCCAGTCAGTTTGTTAGCATCAAGTATGCTACGCAGTGAAATTAGTGAATGTGACATTTTCAAAATTCTGCATGTAAAAAAATAATATTTTAGCAAACATTCATTTAATTAATTATCAAAATAAATTAGGTCTTATTTTAAATTGGTATCTCCCACTATTTTCTTCAAACTATATTACCCTTATGAATATAGTTCGGCAATATCTAATTAAAGATTTGCTAGTGAGAATAAGGATCTAATTTCAAATGTATATAGCCTTGTGTGTACACAACAAACTATATATAAATAAATAGGTAGACAACTCTTGTCAATTACATCATCATGTAACTCCTTATATTTTGCCACTTAAATCATAATGGTCAAGTGTGTGCACATCCGAACTAAAATGATTTAAGTTAAGTCATACCCAACATTTTCATACAAGTGAAGAGAAAACTACAGCCCTTGTGTGTACACAACAAAGCGGTAATGTTCAATTCCTTATAAACAACAAATGTAATAAAAATAACATCTCAAATATTTAATATTTGTCTTGTGTGTGCACAATAAACTCATATTAAATATTTAATACTCTATTGTTTTTATCATGCTAGAAGACGACGTTCGATATTCCAAATATCTTTGAACGTTACAACTTAATATAATTTCATTGAGGAGTTTGTTATTATTAGTCTCATCTTGTTTAACGCACATGCAAATATATATATAAAATACATGTTATATTATTAAACATGCGAAGCATATTTGCATAATATATAATATATATAATACTAGAATGCACATATAGAATATTATACTGTACCTGGATTGATTATGGATTTTTATTCTAGTTTGATTCACTAGAGCCACCAAGTGAACCAAAAGGTCAAATCCTATGGTACAAGAATAAACATTTAAATATAAGTATTACATTTAAACCCGGGCTCCATTACAAACGGGTCTTCAAGCGCTCATTGCTCCTTGATCTCCGGTTCTTCAAAAAAAAATATAATTAATCCTATTACATTAAACTATTTAATTTAAATAAACCTCGATCGTGATTAAGGGAAAGACATAGGAGAGAGATAGAATTTACATCAAGAAGAAAATCGAAAAAAAGATTTATGATGCAAACCCCATTTAATAAAACTCATTCATTCAAACATCCAACCAAAATAAATCCAATCACATTGGTCAATAGTTCATAATCAATCACATTTATTATCATACATATCATCATATGTATCAATAAATAAAACATTCATCTTATGAATTAAAATTATTCTATATATATATGAGTATGATTTAATGGGCAATTTTATGTTGCATGAAATCCAATTTCAAGATTAAAATAAACTCTTTATTTTAATTATAAAATTATTAAGATTATAATATATATATATATATATATATATATATATATATATATATATATAAGTAATCATTATGCTGATACACGTGACATACATGTTATATATACATCCTTGTTAAGTTAACAGGATGTCAGGATATATGATAACCATATACAAGCATGTGATATATATAAATATCACATGATACCACGCGAATCACTGAAGCACGCCACGCGAATCACGGAATAATTAGATTATATATATGTACACGAATAAAGGAGCAGTAATATAAGTTATTATATATAAGTGGAAGCAAAAGTTTCGCGAAATCTATAACTTAAGTTACATATATAATCTAACTATTAACCGAAACATTCACATGAACGTGAAGGATAACGCTTTTAAAAAAAATAAATCAATCAAAACACGGAATATCACACGTTTGCGAATTGATTTTTTTCTTAATAAAATAATAATTTTATACAATAAATTATGCCCAATAAATTATTCTAAATACATACCGATATATATATATGAAATCAAAATAATTAATAATTAGCGATAAAGTTTCGATTTTGATACTAATCATTAAGTTTTTGTGAAAATCAAAGAAGAATCAAATTGCAAAAATAATGAAGCAAAGTAAAATCAGATTTTTAAATTTTTTCACAAACCAATTCCCTGGATCATCCTTTTACGATATTATTAATTAAAACGAAGAACAAAGTTATGGAATAATCATACCCCAGTGAATCACGAAGCTTCCACATATATGAGTTCACCTCCTACTTTCTCCGATCTCCTTGAATCTAGGGTAGATTCCTTCCTTTCGATCAACGTTAGCCACCCAAGTGTATATAGCCTCAGAGGTGATCCACCAAGGAAGAACAATTTTCAAGAAGAAGGCCAGACGCTCAAACCTAGCTTTTTTCCTATCTCTATGTAAAAAAGGCGTCTTCAACCATTATTGGAATTACCTATATCTCATATCCGATATAAAGCTCTCTTATAAACATATCGTGTAACCCTATTTAATTAAAATAAGGTATTATTTATTTAATTAAACTCTTTTAATTAAATGGTCACCCTAATTTTATTAGGGATAATTAATTAAATTCATTTAACTAATTTTTCCTTCTAATCCTATTAGGAATAAATGAGAGTATTAATATTAAATTAATTCCTAAACTCTTTTAGAAATTAAAATAATAATAATTCTAATAATATTAATAAGACTCCTCTTATTAATTTATATTTAATATTTTAAAAATATTAAATAATAAATATTAAGCTATTTAATTTATTCTATCACCATAGATTAAATTAAATATACTTAATATATTATTACGATTATGTCATTAACTTCTTAAAAAATTATTCTTCCTTTTATGGTGTGACCCTTTAGGTTCTCCATATTAAACCGATTTTGAATAAATCAATAAGAACAATTCTAATCTTAGTTAAATAAATAAATTAAATGATTAATTTATTTAAATATATAATATTTATTCTACAATAGGGATAAGCCTCCCTAGTGATCAACGACTTTTCAGATAATATGAATTTCAATATTAATCATAAAAGAACCTTTGAGTTAATAGTTACCGTACAATTCAATCCTTCCACCATACAATATCCTAATTAAATATAAGACATGGAATTACTGTTAAGTCCTATTTTATTTAATTATATATATTTCGATTCCCAAATGCACAACTCCTAATGAATGCAAATTAGAAACTAATTTCTAATTTCATCCCACCTTGGCCAATGATTCCTGGGTTGTCATTTATCGAATCACATAGGATATTTCTCTTCTTTTACTAGAAGTGGTATATTTTTTATTGATCATTCATTATCTTCATATATAACTTATTACACCCAAGCATACCCTTTGATATACCCTAAAGGTCTTAAGGAATAAATTAAAGTGTAATTCATTATATATAAGATAATATGATGATCTCAAGTCTGAGATCATTTCAGACTTACTATCACTACAGAATTCCTATCGATGAGTAAAGTAAAACTCCATTATGTATTCCTAGCGAGTCACGCCAAATTGAACTTATTCTCCAATAAGCACCTACATATTTGCTTTAGTGTCTCCACACAAATGATCATGAGATCAATCATTCTCATCCAATGAGCAAATAATGTATGTATCAATCTATCCAAATTCACTAATCCCCTTTTTAGTAATACATCGATTAATAACATTTTAGTTTTAAGCTATCTAAGAATTTAGATCTCATTAGCATTAGCATGATCTCGTCATGATTCTAAAAGCATTGCTTAAAACTATGGGTTTATCACATATTATTAAAACAACACCATATTGATAACAAATGCCTTTAATAAATAATTCTTTTATTAACAAATAAATAAGATTGATTACAAAGTATATGCTTTATCATCATACATGATTGGCTTGTATGCATACTACTTTTAATAGGTAGTGTCTCCAGATTTTCAACGTGAAAACGACTGCTGCCAACTCTAGATCATGAGTAAGATAATTTCTCTCATATTCTATGAGTTATCGCGAGTCATAGGTTATGACTTTCCCATGTTGCATGAGAACACATCCTAACCCTTTGCCTGAAGCATCGCTGTAGATAACAAATCCATCCGAACTAGATGGTATTGTCAAAACAGGTGCCGAAATGAGTCTCCTCTTGAGCTCTTAGAACCCCTTCTCACATTCCTAGCTCCATTCGAATTTTGTATCTTTTCGAGTCAGCTGAGTTAATGGAGTAGCGATTCGAGAAAATCCTTCCACAAATCTCTGATAATAGTCAGCTAAGCCTAGAAAGCTACGTATTTTTATTACTGACTTAGGTTGCTCTCAACTATGACTTATATCCCAATCTTGGATAGCACGTCACAATGGCACCTATCAATTTATCACCGCACGAATATGGCTTCCCCTACGGAGAGTCTGGCTTCGGTGCATTCCACAAAGGAAGTCACCAGCGAGAGTCTTGGGTACCAACAACTGTCATTGGGTTTTCAACTCCTGAAGTTCAATAGGAGCCATTCGATATAGGATTTTAGAAATGGATTTTGTACTAGGTTCAAGGTTAATAAAGAATTCAACTTCACGTTCTAGGAGTAGACGGGGAAGTTCTTCAGGAAATACGTCAGGAAAATCACTAACAACAGAAAATATTATTCAAATCTGACGTATTTTTGTTCAAGTCCATGACATGGGCTAAGAAAGCTTGACATTTGTTTTTCAATAAACGAATGACTTTATGGCTTGATATGACAATGATTGACTGGTTGTTTGAATTCACATAACAAGTTGGTTAGGAATATGAAAACTAACAACCTTACGAAAAATAATTAATTTTTTCATAATGAGTGGTTAACCAATCAATCCCTAAAATCACATCAAATGCAAGTATTTTCAAAGAAATAAGATTGACAGGTAATGTGATGGTCTCAACTTGAATCAAGCAAGATTTATAAACAATGAATGTAATGAAAATTTCTTCTAACGGAGTCTCAACAGATAAGTCAAAGTTTAATTTCTCATGGGTCAAGTTCAAACGTTGAGCACACGTAGGAGAAATAAAATAATGGGTAGAACCGGTATCTAGTAAGGTATAAACTTCTCAAGAGTTTATGATTAGCTTACCCGTGTTCACCTCGTTCAGGTTCCTCGTATTTTGGACAGTCACGACAAACGCTTGATGAGTGAGTTTTATACCCATAAATTGAGTACATTTGAGCTTAATCTTTTGGATGTTTTTAAGTGTTTGTGTCTATTCATGCATGTTTTATGTTGTTTTTTAGGAATTGGGACAAAAGTTACTTGGATCGACGTTTGGGGTTGCTAGATTCGCATTTTTGGCTTGCCATTTACATAACACCCACTTCAGGGCCAAATTCAACATTTCTCTGGACCTTTTTTCGAAATACTTAAAGAATGAAAGTTGTAGATCTACGTCTCCTCTTTCCAGACCATCTTGAATCATCAAAATTGAAGTTTGGACGAAGATGTTATGGCCATTTTTCCAAAAGACGTCAAAATAGAAAATTTACAGAAAAGAGGCCAACGCGGGGGTGCCCATTCCTTACCTATTTCGGTGGCAGGGGAGCTAGGGGGCGTGCTCAATAACGTGAGAAGAAGTCTTTGGGGAACCTTTGGGCTTGGGCACAAGTTAAGTTCTCACGTGTTTTGGTGTGACGCCCCTAAAATAGGTATACATCACCCATTCTGAGTCGCCAAATACATAGTACAGAAACAAATACAACTTCAGTAATACAATTGTCGTGCAAAATACGACAACACATATACTGTGAGTTTGAATACAAATATTGTCTAATAGACAGTATACAAACTCAAAAGGAGTCCTCATTACAATTATTGATACACTATTTTACAAAATAGTGATGACTACTAAAACAACTATCTTAAATCATCACTCCATACCCCGGCTAGTTCCTGCTAAATTCTCTCCTCCTGAGAAGAACAATGGAACAAAAAGGAAAAGAGTGAGCTCAACTAGCCCATAAAGAATATTATGACTAAGATAATATACAACAAATTATCATTAGTCTTCAACAGGAAAAAAATCTGATAAAATATAATAGACAACAAGTTTTAGATCAACAAATGCGCAATGTAAAGCTTAAACAATCCATTAGAAGAGTCAAGTAGAGAAAGAATTCTACTATCTTCTAAGATTTAAAAGTCCATCATCAATAGTTTATCCATGTAACATCAATCAATATACATCTTGAATCAAATATTCATCTTTTTACTACAGGCCAAAGATATTCATTTGTATCACCAGTTGGTCATGTTCATCTCAACACCTGTTCATTTTTGCACTACGGGCCAAAGATATTCATTAGGTAATCATTCATCTTTGCACTTTAGGCCAAAGATATTCATTAGGAAATCATTCATCTTTGCACTACAGGCCAAAGATATTCAGTAATATCATTATTTAGGACTGAGGATGATGAAAAATATCTTAAAGAAAACGAATCCAGTGAGATAAAAGATCAAAGATCAGGGATTCGTACTTTAGTTTATCCAAGTTCAAAAATACTCCATAATAACCAATTGTGAAGTAGAATTCAAAAATAAAGATCAAAACATGGATACAATCAAAGATAGTAACCATAATAGACATCTTGGACAAAAAGGAGAAAATTTCATTTTTCGGTGAATAGTGTCGTATACGTGAATAGTAACCATAATAGATATTTTGGACAAAAAGGAGAAAACTTGTTTCTGATGTGATTTTCAATTCTAACTAAGCACCCTATTTATAGGAAAATGCATAGAACGCCATAGCAAACTAACCTGCCACCTGATGGCTTTACCTGCTAATATTCAAGCCCACCACTTTTGAAAATAAATTCCAGCACATTTTATTTCTCACCAACCAAAAGTGGGGCCCACCATATTTTTAATAAAAATATTTTATTTTCTGAAAATTCAACAATTCATAATAAATAGCCCTTTTATCAAAAAAATTGAATCTCATGTGCTTTCCATAGGAAATTTAATTCTCTACAACTTTGTAAGTTTAAGTTTTTTCAAATTCCAAACGAAAAATGACCGAAATCTACATACGGACGATTTTCAAAACCTCCATTCCGACAAAATACTGATAAAACACCTCAACATTAATTTCTTCATTTATAACCACATAAAATAAATATATCCATCATTTATATCCACATAAAATAAATATTTCCTTATCATATAAATCAATAACTAATTATTCACAAATAATATTACAGAATCACAATTATGACAACCAGGTCGTTCCCTGAAAAGAGGGGGCTTTCCGATAAGAATTTTTCCTTATTGGCGTACAAGTAGGTGACCAAACCCCTTTCCTAGACAGAACTTCTGTAGACATTGCCAATAATGTTATCTAATAATATTATTCAAATAATATGAATTATTGATCTGATAATGGAGATCTTTGTCGCGATGACAATTATTGAAACAACAATAATATAAAATATGAACGCAGCAATTATTGAACCAATAAAATAAAATATTGAACAGTAATTACTGTAACAATTATTGAGTAGTGACTTCTTACGTAAGAATCAATAATTTCAAAAATACTGTGCAATACCGTGTGCTACTGCGCAACCATGCGTATTACTATATTTTAACCACCAGATATTCCAACAGTGTTAACGGTAACCATTATGCCGTTATTTATAAAAACTCATACTTGTTGTTTTCTTCATCCGACAGTTATCCGTTATGGGGCCCACAAATGGGTCTGCTGCCAGTAAATACGAATATTCGACGAGAAAGAATATTCCACGAACAAATGAATATTCCCAGACAAAATGAATACTTTATAACCACTTGCTTATTTTGCAAAATTTTCACATTTCACCCATAACTAATGTATTATATCAAATTAACACTTTATTATTCAAAATAATAAATAGAGGAAATTTGATTTTATTCATTAAAAAGTTGGGGTCTTACAACCTTCCCTTCTTATGAAATTTTGTCCTTGAAATTGACGTACGTACCTGGTGTTTCGAAAATGTGAGGATACCTCACTTTCATTTCTGATTCTAACTCCCAGGTCATTTCTTCAATAGCATGGTTTCTCCACAAAACCTTAACTTGTGGTATAACCTTGGTGCGTAGGACATGCTCTTTCCTATCCAAGATCTTAACAGGTACTTCTTCGTACGTTAAATATTCGGCTATCTCGTCCGGTTCTAACTCAATAATGTGGTTCGGGTCTTTCACATTTTTACAAAGCATAGATATATGAAAAACATTATGAACACGAGACATGCCTGGAGGTAATGCGATTCTATAGGCCACATTTTCTATTCGGTCAAGAATCTCAAATGGACCAACAAATCTTGGATTGAGTTTTCCTCTCTTCCAAAATCTTGTAACTCCCTTCCATGTAGCAATACGTAACAATTCATGATCCCCAATATTATATTCTACGTCATTTCGATGAAGATTCGCATAACTCTTTTGTCGATCATGTGCCGTTTGTATACATTGTCGAATTGTTTGGATCTTTTCTGTAGTTATGCGTACCAATTCTGGTCCCAGTAATGTTGCTTCTCCCACCTTATCCCAACATACTGGAGAGCGACACTTTCGTCCATACAATGCTTCAAATGGAGCCATGCCTATACTTGCCTGATAATTTTTGTTGTAGGAGAATTCCACCAATGGTAGGTACTTATCCCAACTCCCTTTGAAATCTAGGACATAGAGTCTTAATAGATCTTCAAGAGTTTGAATAGTCCTCTCAGATTGCCCGTCGGTTTGAGGATGGTATGCCGAACTGAATCGTAAATCTGTGCCCATTGCTTTCTGCAAACTAGCCCAAAATCGTGAAGTGAATCTTAGGTCACGATCTAAAACTATGGATGCTGGCATGCCATGCAATCTCACAATCTCATTTACGTACATACTAGCAAGACGTTCAAGGGAACAAGTCTCCCGTATAGGCAAGAAATGGGCAGACTTGGTTAATCTATCAACAATAACCCAAATCGCATCTATGCCTTGAGAAACCTTGGGAAGACCCATAACGAAATCCATAGTAATGTGTTTCCACTTCCATTTCAGAATCTCAAGTGATTGCAATGGACCCTTTGGCACATGATACTCTGCCTTTACACGTTGACAAGTTAAACACCTCGAGGTAAACTCCGTGATCTCTCTCTTCATATTGTTCCACCAAAATGTATGTTGAAGATCATGATACATTTTGGTTCTCCCAGGATGGATTGCAAACGGTGTGTTGAGTGCCTCCATCATGATTCTATGCTTTAAGTCAGAATCGTTAGGAACACAAAGTCTGGAGTTGACTCGAAGTATTCCTTCTTCATCAATTCTTGCTTCTGGAATAGCACCTTCTTGCACTTTCTTCTTTATACGCATTAACTCCATATCCGTAGCTTAAGCAGCTTTAACTTTATCTATTAAAGTCGGTTCTACTCGTATATTTGATATCATCACGTGGGTACTTGGAGCCTTTACCTCTATCTCCATCCTTTGCAAGTCATATAAAATGGACCTCTGTGTTAACAACATTGCACTCGTACCTGCATATGATCTTCTACTCAATGCGTCAGCTACCACGTTTGTTTTTCCAGGATGATATTGGATGGTGTGATCGTAATCCTTCAACAGCTCGAGCCAACATCGTTGCCGCATGTTGAGTTTCTTTTGGGTGAAGAAATATTTGAGGCTTTTATGATCTGTATAGATCTCCACTTTCTCCCCATACAGGTAGTGTCTCCAGATCTTTAATGCGAAAACGACTGCTACCAACTCCAAATCATGAGTATGATAATTCCTCTCATATTTTTTGAGTTGTTGCGAGGCATATGCTATAACCTTCCCATGTTGCATGAGAACACATCTTAACCCTTTTCCTGAAGCATCACTGTAGATAACAAATCCATCCAAACCAGATGGTATTGTCAGAACAAGTGCCGAAATGAGTCTTTTCTTGAGCTCTTGAAAACTCTTCTCACAATCCTCGCTCCAATTGAATTTTGTATCTTTAAGAGTCAGCTGAGTTAACGGAGTAGCAATTCGAGAAAATCATTCCACGAATCTCCGATAATAACCAGTTAAGCCCAGAAAGCTACGTACTTCAGTTGCTCCCAACTTTGTATTGCTTCAATTTTCGTCGGGTCGACAGATACTCCATGTTTTGACACCACGTGCCCAAGGAATGCTACTTCCTCAAGCCAGAACTCTCATTTCTTTAGCTTGGCATATAGCTTGTTATCACGAAGCCTTTGTAGTACCATCTTCAAATGGTGCTCATGATCTTCACGGCTTTTGGAATAGATGAGGATGTCATCAATAAAGACAATAACGAATTGATCCAAATATTCTTTGAACACACAGTTCATCATATCCATGAAAGCACCAGGAGCATTAGTCAATCCAAAAGACATGACTAAGAATTCATAATGCCCATACCGAGTTCTGAAGGCAGTCTTTGGAATATCCTCAGTTTTAATCTTTGGTGATGATATCCGAGCGAAAGATCGATCTTTGAAAAGAATTGTGCTCCTTGCAACTGGTCGAACAAGTCATCTATGCGAGGTAGCGGATACCTATTTTTGATGGTGACATGGTTCAACTCTCGGTAGTCAATACAAAGTCGCATACTCCCGTCTTTCTTCTTTACGAATAACACAGGAGCACCCCAAGGAGATGTACTAGGACGAATGAAACCGATGTCCAACAACTCCTGTAGTAGGACCTTTAACTCCTGAAGTTCAATAGGAGCCATTCGATATAGGATTTTAGAAATGGGCTTTGTACCAGGTTCAAGATCAATAAAGAATTCAACTTCACGTTCTGGGGGTAGACCGGGAAGTTCTTCAGGAAATACGTCAGGCAATTCACTTACAACAGAAATATTATTCAAATCTGACGTGTTTTTGTTCAAGTCCGTGACATGGGCTAAGAAAGCTTGACATCTATTTTTTAATAAACGAATAGCTTTATGGCTTGATATAACAGTGATTGACTTTAATGGTTTGGTTGTTTAAATTCGCATAATAGGTTGGTTAGGAATATGAAAACTAACAACCTTACGAAAATAATCAATTTTAGCATGATGCGTGGTTAACCAATCAATCCCTAAAATCACATCAAATGCAAGAATTTTCAACGAAATAAGATCGGCAGGTAATGTTATGGTTCCAACTTGAATCAAGCAAGATTTATAAACAGTAGATGTAATGAAAGTTTCTCTAGCTGAGTCTCAGCAGATAAGTCAAGGTCTAATTTCTCTGGAGTCAAGTTTAAACATTGAGCACAAGCAGAAGAGATAAAAGAATGGGTAGAACCGGTATCTAATAAGGTATAAACTTCGCAAGAGTTTATGATTAGCTTACCCGTGATCACCTTGTTCGGGTTTCTCAGGTTTTGGCCAGTCACGACAAACACCCTCCCTTGAACCACCGACTTTGTTTTGTCTATAGTCGCCTTCGATGTCGTCATCCCAGTTGGACTTGGCTTCGACATTGCCCTGGGCATCCCGGGCAGCCGCAGGTAGACCTGTGGCACCCCCTATATATAGGGCTTGGCGTGGCCTTATTTGCAAGAAAAATAGCGAGGAAACTCTGTGACGCCCCCAAAATAGGTATACATCACCCATTACGAGTTGTCAATACATGAGTGCGAAACAACTACAACTTTATTATTACAATGAAGAAAGCTGTGAGTTTAAATACAAATATTATCTTCTAGACAATATCTATACTTAAAGAAATCCTCATCACATTTATTGATACATTATTTTACAAAATGGTGAGGACTACTAAACAACTCTCTCTAGAACCTTCATTCCATACCCCAGGCTACGTACTATTTATATTCTCGCCTCCACGAGAAAAATGGAACAAAAAGGAAAAGGGTGAGCTCAACTAGCTCGATAAAGAATATTATGACTAAGATAATATACAACAAATTACCGTTAGTCTTCTTGAGGGAAAAATTTAATAGAATCTGATAGACAACAAATTTTAAATCAATATTCGCATTGAAATAATAATTCATTAGAAGAGTTAAGTAGAGAATGCAAACTACTATCTTTACATGTATGAATTTAAAAGTTCACCGTCTCATCTTTTATCCTGTAACATCAATCAATATATATACGGAATCACATATTCATCTTTGCACTACTACTGCCAAAGATATTCATCGATTGGTCATGTTCATCTAAACACACATTCATCTTTGCACTACTGAGCCAAAGATATTCTTGAAATCATTCATCTTTTGACTACTGAGGCCAAAGATATTCAATAATATCATCATTTTAAGACCGAGGATTATGAAAAATATTTTAAAGAAGCGAATCCGATTGAAACAAAATGACAAGGATTAAGGATTAAGGATTAGTACTTTGTTTTTTATCCACGTCCAAAAATACCTCAAAAATAATCATAGGGGTGTAAAATTCAAGAATGATCAAAATATGGATACAATCAAAGCTAGTATCCCGAATAGATATTTTGGACAAAAGAAGAAATTTTATTTTTAATTGAATAGTCTTGGTATCGTGAATAGTCTTAGTATCGTGAATAGTAACTCAGACACCAAAAGATAGAAATTCCACAAAAAACATCTTCACGCTTCATGAATAGTACTCGTGAATAGTAACTCGTGAATAGTAACTCATGAATAGTAACTTCGTGAATAGTAACTCATGAATAGTAACTCATGAATAGTAACCCAGAGCATGAAAAAGTTCCAAATTTGATAAAAAGTTTCAACCAATATTTCAAAGATAATGATATTGAAGAAATAATATCATTTGAGAAGAAAATAACATCCCTTACCTCGAAAGATCAAGATCTTCTAAATTTGAAAACAGGATATAGGCTATGACTTGGACTTTGACAGTATAACAATACTCAAAGTATACTCAAAATACTCACAAGAATACATTTCGATAATATAGAGAGAAAACTTGATTTTTACGGTGTGATTTTCAATTCTAACCTAAGCACCTATTTATAGGAAATGCTTAGAACCAAAAGTTAGAAAATTTAATAAATTAATAATATAATTATATAAATTTTCTACACATGCCTAGAATCTGATTTCAACCATCAAACACAAGCCACATTCTAGAAAAAGTAAGAAAAACGTTTTTCTAATTTTAAATATTTTAAACTTCCAAAAATCAATTATTTGAACTTGAACTTCAATAATTCATAATAAATAGCCCTTTCATCAGAAAATTCGAATCTCGCGAGGTTTTATAGGAAATTCAATTCTCTACAACTTTACTGGAAGAAAGTTTTCCAAATTCCAAATAGAAATTGGAAAGAAATCCACAAAGCAGGCGATTTTTCTGAGTTATAATCAAATTTCGGTCAATAAATGGGGTCCATTGACATGTTTAACATGTTTTAAACATTTATTGCAACAAAAATACTCTTCCTCCTCAGTATACTCATATATCCCACATTCGTTGTAAAAATATCACCATTATTATATTATTAACATATAATAATATATTTAAATGAATTATTTTATCGAGAAAAAGATAAAATTTCAATTTTCAACAATTGTCATAATAAAATTTTCTCCATCTATATCCACATAAAATCAATATTTTCTCATCATATGAATCAATAATTAATTATTCACAAATAATATTAGAATCACAATATTGACAACGAGGCGGTTCAGGAAGAGGGGCTTTCAATAAGAATTTCTTCTTCTTGGCGCAATTAGGTGAAACACCTGTAACAACCCCAAAATAGGTCCATTCCATCCAACCCATTCGAGTCGTTAAATACGTGATGCGAAATAACTACAACTTTATTACAACAATTGTCGTGCAAAATACAACAACACATATCTTTGTGAGTTTGGATACCAATATATACCAAATGTAACTCTGGACACCAACTTGGATAACACGTCACCATGACACCTTACATAAAGGTACGAGTCAAAAAGCTATTTTAGAAATTAGAAACTTTGGGAAGTGCTCAAGAGAAACCTTCGTACATGGGAGGCCGTGCTTTTTAGGTTATGGTAGATATCGTATGGCCGCGAAATTATCCTTGGTTAACCTGATAAACCCCAAAGAAAAGCGAGAAGATTACTATCATATTCTTCCCAATGGTGAGTCTTCTCTTGACATATCATTATCTCCACTTGTCTCTAATTGGGTATTATACTCCAAACAAACACCAAGATTATATAGGTAGTGCTTGTAAATATACTCAAAGCAAGTGGATGAGCACAACCATGTCTTATGATAACACGAGGTTGTATGTCATTAGACATCTTGTATGATAGTGACAAAACACCATTCCAAGTTAAATTCACCTCACCCTCAACATCTATAGACCACCACTCTATTCCTCGTTATCCCCAGCTCGACCCGGCTACACTTTTATTACACGAAAGGAATTGTGAAACAAAAGGGTGAAACCTGACTAGCTCGATAAAGAATATTATGACTAAAGATAAATAAATTATCAATAGTCTTCATCGATGTAATAAATCGGAGATTTAGAACATATGGTAGATGATAAAACTTTTCAACCATAGTTGCGGTGGAATGAAGCGATCCATTAGAAGAGTCGAATAGACTATAAAAGTCTATTGTCTTCTCCGTGTTAAAAATCCACCAACAATGTTTTATCCACCGTAACATCAATCAACAATTCACATCCACAATCACGTGTATACTTTCATAATCGTAATTGTAGTTCTAAATTCCTTTCCTCATCGAAGACAAAGATAATTTTCATCACTTGTCTTTACGAAACATCAAAGATCATGGTTATACCAAATCACGGTTCACATTCATAATCATACTAATAAATCCATCTTTGCACCACGGGCCAAAGATATTCATCAACGATTCATCTTTACACTCGGGCTAAAGATATTCAACAACGGGTCATCTTTGCATTACAAGCCAAAGATATTCATCAATAATTCATCTTTGCACTACAGGCTAAAGATATTCAACAACAGGTCATCTTTGCATTACGAGCAAAAGATATTCATCAATAATTCATCTTTGCACTACAGGCTAAGATATTCATCAACAAGTCATCTTTGCACTACGAGCAAAAGATATTCATCAATAATTCATCTTTGCACTACTGGCTAAAGATATTCAACAACAGGTCATCTTTGCATTACGAGCAAAAGATATTCATCAATAATTCATCTTTGCACTTTACAAATTTAAGATATTCATCAACAAGTCATCTTTGCATTCTGAGCAAAAGATATTCATCGATAATTCATCTTTGCACTCTTGGCTAAAAAGATATTCATCGAGTTAGTCATGTATTCATTTAAAAACACTGTTCATCTTTGCACTCTGGGCCAAAGATATTCTTGAAATCATTCATCTTTGCATTGGTTTTATCCCGTCCAAAAATACCTCAAAAATAATCATAGTGGTGTAAAATTCAAGAATGATCAAAACATGGATACAATCAAAGCTAGTATCGAATAGATATTTTTAGGCGAAAAGAAAAATTTTCATTTTTAAATTGAATAATCTTACCGTATTAAGTGAATAGTGCAGTATCGTGAATAGTCTTAGTATCGTGAATAGTAACTCAAACACCGAAAGATAGAAATTCCACAAAAAAACATTTTCACGCTTCATGAATAGTACTCGTGAATAGTAACTCGTGAATAGTAACTCATGAATAGTAACTCGTGAATAGTAACTGAATGAATCATGAATAGTAACCCCAGAGCATGAAAAAGTTCCAAATTTGATAAAACTTGAGATCGACATTTGACGTAATGATATTGAAGAAATAATATCATTACTGAAAAAAATAATATCCCTTACTATCCTTACCTCAAAAAGCGGTGACCCGACGGGATATCGGATATAATCTTTGAAGGAAACTTGCAGCGATGAATATCAACTCACCAAGTATCTAAATACTCACAAATTACACTCGATAATCTAGAGAGAAGAGAAAACTTTGTTTACGGTGTGATTTTCAATTCTAACTTAGCCCTCTATTTATAGGAAAATGTTTAGCTTGGCAAAGCAGACTTAACACTGCAACTTTGATGGCTTTACACTGCTATTCCCACCCACCACATTTGAAATAAAATTCAGCACATTTCTTCACCAACCACAAGTGGGGCCCACTCAATTCTAGAATTTTCCACCAAAATCAATTATAAACCTAATTTCCGAATCAGTCACCTCTTAAAATTCATAACAAATCATTCGTTCATTTTTAACGGTTCAAAATTTGTGGACATATACTCAACTTATGTATGTATAACATATCCAAAAATTACAACGATCAGCGGTCGGATCAAAATTTATAACTCACATAATATAGTGAAGAACAACGATTTTTGGACTATTAGTCCTTGGGACGATTTCATTCAAAATTTCACCACGAAATATCTACAAAAAGAATTTTGGGTGATTCAAATTTCTACAGATTAGCTTACTTCTAGGGCTTTCTTTTGATATATGGCTCATCTCTTAACTCATTATACACAAGAGTTATGGATTTTACAAAATCAAGTAATAAACTAATTTTTACGAAAATCCCATATTTTGTTCTCCATTTCGACAAATCTTGATAAAACACCTCATCATTAATTCCTTCACTTATAACCACATAAATAAATCCATCATTTATATCCACATCAAATAAATATTTTCTTATCATATGAATCAATAACTAATTATTCACAAATAATATTACGAGAATCACAATAATAATGACAGGCGGTTCGGGAAGAGGGGGCTTTCGATAAGAATTTCTCCTTCTTGGTAGCAATTAGGTGACCAAACCTCTCCTTGTGAGAACTTTCTAGACATTGCCAATAATGCTATCTAATAATATTATTCAAATAATATGAATTATTGATCGATAATGAGAAATATTGTGCGGTGATAATTATTGAAACAATGATAATATAAAATATCAACGCGACAATTATTGAATCAATAAAATAAAATATTGAACAATAATTCTTTGTAACAATTATTGAGTAGTACCTTCTTACGTAAGAATCAATAATTCAAAAATATTGTGCAATCTGGTGTCTTCTTGTTCAACAACGCGTATTACTTTACTTTACCCAACCGGGTATTCCAAGCGATGTTAACTTGATAACAATTCTGTAGTTATTTATAAAAACTCAAATTTGTCATTTTTTTCATCATCAAGCGGTTATTACATTATGGGGCCCACAAATGTTGCTTGTGCGTAAATACGAATATTCCAGAAGCGGAAAGAATATTCCACGACCAAACGAATATTCCCAAACAATGATAAGTATTTTATAGCCACTTGCTTATTTTGAAAAAATTCATATATCACCCTTAACTTTAACCTTTTATCAATTTAACCATTTACTAAATAGGAAAATTGAATACTTTTATTTCATAAAATTAGGGGTCTTCTGATCTCCCTCCTTATGAAATTTCGTCCCCAAGAAATTTACGTGCACAGTATTTCAAAGAGTTGAGAATACCTTGTTTTCATTTGATTCTATCTCCCCTGTCATCATGATTTCTCCATTGCTCATCTCTCACGTATTTAGGATATCATTCTAGAATCTGACTTCAAAACAAAGGTTAATTTAACAAATTAACATATCACATAATATCCGATATTATGGTGACCAACAAATAAGCTTAGGTAGGACACACTTAGCGAAGGATTTACTCATCTCTCCCCCTCTAGTTCTAATCCAGATCTCACTTGGAGATCATATCCTAGCTCGATACCAAATGTAACAACCCCAAAATAGGTCCATTCCATCGACCCATTACGAAGTCGTTAAATACATGATGCGAAATAACTACAACTTTATTACAACAATTGTCGTGCAAAATACAACAACACGTATCTTTGTGAGTTTGGATACCAATATATACCAAATGTAACTCTGGACACCAACTTGGATAACACGTCACCATGACACCTTACATAAAAGTGCGAGTCAAAAGCTGTTTTAGAAATTAGAAACTTTGGGAAGTGCTCGAGAAACGCCCGTACATGGGAGGCCGTGCTTTTAGGTTATGGTAGATATCATATGGCCGCGAAATTATCCTTGGTTAATTGATAAACCCCAAAGAAAAGCGAGAAGATTACTATCATATTCTTCCCGATGGTGAGTCTTCTCTTGACATATCATTATCTCCTTTGTCTCTAATTGGGTATTATACTCCAAACAAACACCAAGATTATATAGGTAGTGCTTGTAAATATACTCGGCAGTGGTGGATGAGCACAACCATGTCTTATGATAACACGAGGTTGTATGTCATTAGACATCTTGTATGATAGTGACAAAACACCATTCAAGTTAAATTCACCTCACCCTCAACATCTATAGACCACCACTCTATTCCTCGTTATCCCCGCTCGACCCGGCTACACTTTTATTACACAGAAAGGAATTGTGAAACAAAGGGTGAAAGCCTGACTAGCTCGATAAAGAATATTATGACTAAAGATAAATAAATTATCAATAGTCTTCATCGATGTAATAAATCGGAGATTTAGAACATATGGTAGATGATAAAACTTTTCAACCATAGTTGCGGTGGAATGAAGCGATCCATTAGAAGAGTCGAATAGACTATAAAAGTCTATTGTCTTCTCCATGTTAAAATCCACCAACAATGTTTTATCACTGTAACATCAATCAACAATTCACATCCACAATCACGTGTATAACTTCATAATCGTAATTGTAGTTCTAAATTCCTTTCCTCATCAAGACAAAGATAATTTTCATCACTTGTCTTTACGAAACATCAAAGATCATGGTTATACCAAATCACAGTTTCATTCATAATCATACTAATAAATTCCATCTTTGCACCACGGGCAAAGATATTCATCAATGATTCATCTTTTACTACTACGGGCTAAAGATATTCAACAACGGGTCATCTTTGCATTCTGAGCAAAGATATTCATCAATAATTCATCTTTTTACTCTACAATTTAAAGATATTCAACAACAATTAGTCATCTTTGCATTCTGAGCAAAAGATATTCATCGATAATTCATCTTTGCACTACGGGCTAAGATATTCATCAACAAGTCGTCTTTGCATTACTGAGCAAAAGATATTCATCAATAATTCATCTTTGCACTCTTCTACGCTAAAGATATTCAACAACGAAGTCATCTTTGCATTACGAGCAAAAGATATTCATCAATAATTCATCTTTGCACTCTCTGAAATTTAAGATATTCATCAACAAGTCATCTTTGCTTTCTGAGCAAAAGATATTCATCGATAATTCATCTTTGCCTTCTTGGCTAAAGATATTCATCGAGTTAGCCATGTTCATTCATTTAAACTGTTGTTCATCTTTGCACTCTCTGGCCAAAGATATTCTTGAAATCATTCATCTTTGCATTGGTTTTATCCGTCCAAAAATACCTCAAAATAATCATAGTGGTGTAAAATTCAAGAATGATCAAAACATGGATACAATCAAAGCTAGTATCCGAATAGATATTTTAGAGCGAAAAGAAAAATTTTCATTTTTAATTGAATAGTCTTGTATGATAAGTGAATAGTCTTAGTATCGTGAATAGTCTTAGTATCGTGAATAGTAACTCAACACCAAAAGATAGAAATTCCACAAAAAACATTTTCGCGCTTCATGAATAGTACTCGTGAATAGTAACTTCGTGAATAATAACTCATGAATAGTAACTTCGTGAATAGTAACTCATGAATAGTAACCCCAGAGCATGAAAAAGTTCCAAATTTGATAAAAACTTCGGATCGACATTTCGGCATAATGATATTGAAGAAATAATATCATTACGAAAAAAAAATAATATCCCTTACTATCCCTTACCTCAAAAAAAGCGGCAGACTTACGGACGGGATATCGGGATAATGTCTTTGAAGGAAACTTGCAGCGATGAATATCAACTCACCAAGTATCTAAATACTCACAAATTACACTCGATAATCTAGAGAGAGAGAAAACTTTGTTTACGGTGTGATTTTCAATTCTAACAGCCCTCTATTTATAGGAAAATGTTAGCGGCATAGAAGCAGACTTAACACTGCAACTTTGATGGCTTTTTTTACTGCTACTATTCCCACCCACCACATTTGAAATAAAATTCAGCACATTTCTTCACCAACCACAAGTGGGGCCCACTCAATTCTAGAATTTTCCACCAAAATCAATTATAAACCTAATTTCCGAATCAGTCACCTCTTAAAATTCATAACAAATCATTCGTTCATTTTAACGGTTCAAAATTTGTGGACATATACTCAACTTATGTATGTATAAAATATCCAAAAATTACAACGATCAGCGGTCGGATCAAAATTTATAACTCACATAATATAATTTGAAGAACAACGATTTTTTGGACTATTAGTCCTTGGACGATTTCATTCAAAATTTCACCACGAAATATCTACAAAGAAATTTTGGGTGATTCAAATTTCTCTGATTAGCTTACTTCTAGGGCTTTCTTTTGATATATGGCTCATCTCTTAACTCATATATACAAAGAGTTATGGATTTTACAAAATCAAGTAATAAACTAATTTTTACGAAAATCCCATATTTTGTTCTCCATTTAAACAAATCTTGATAAAACACCTCATCATTAATTCCTTCACTTATAACCACATAAATAAATCCATCATTTATATCCACATCAAATAAATATTTTCTTATCATATGAATCAATAACTAATTATTCACAAATAATATTACTGAGAATCACGATAATAATGATGAGGTAGTTTCAGGAAGAGGGGCTTTCAATAAGAATTTCTCCTTCTTGGCGGCTTGATTAGGTGACCAAACCTCTCCTTGTGAGAACTTTCTAGACATTGCCAATAATGCTATCTAATAATATTATTCAAATAATATGAATTATTGATCGATAATGAGAAATATTGTGCGGTGATAATTATTGAAACAATGATAATATAAAATATCAACGCAATGACAATTATTGAATCGATAAAATAAAATATTGAACAATAATTCTTTGTAACAATTATTGAGTAGTGCCTTCTTACGTAAGAATCAATAATTCAAAATATTCATGCAATATCTGGTGTCTACTCTTGTGCAACAACAACGCGTATTACTTTACTTTTACCCACGGGTATTCAGCGATGTTAACGATAACAATTCTGTAGTTATTTATAAAAACTCAAACTTGTCATTTTCTTCATCAAGCGGTTATTACATTATGGGGCCCACAAATGGTTTAACGGCAAGTAAATGCGAATATTCCCAAGCGGAAAAATATTCCACGACCAAACGAATATTCCCAAACAATGATAAGTATTTTATAGCCACTTGCTTATTTTGAAAAAAATTCATATATCACCCTTAACTTTAACCTTTTATCAATTTAACCATTTACTAAATAGGAAAATTGAATACTTTTATTTCATAAAATTAGGGGTCTTACAAAACCTCTCCTTAGAGCGAGAACTTTCTAGACATTGCCAATAATGTTATCTAATAATATTATTAGGATAATATGAATTATAGCCGATAATGAAAAATCTTGTGTAATGACAATTATTGAAACAACAAACAATATAAAATATCAACGCGACAATTATTAACTCGATAAAATCTTTGAAAAGTAATTACTGTAACCATTATTGAGTAGTGCCTTCTTACATAAGAATCAATAATTGGTGCAATACTGGTGTCTTCTTGTGTTTTAACCACCGGTATTTTAACAAGATTAACTTGGTAACAACTACTGTAGTTATTTTTAAACAACTTATATTTATCGTTTTCTTCATCCAATCGCTTTCCGTTATGGGGCCCACACATACATGGCTCTTGCGAGTAAATGCGAATATTCCCAGATAGTATGAATATTCCACGACCAAACGAATATTCTCCAAACAACAATGAATATTTTATAACCACTTGCTTATTTTGAAATATTTGCGTATTTTACCCCTAACTATCCACATTAATCAAATCAACCCTTACTATTTCAAAATAATAAATAGAAAATTAAATTTCATTAATAATAAGTTGGGGTCTTACAACCTCCCTCCTTATGAAATTTCGTCCTCGAAATTGGCGTGCGACGTACAGTGTTTGAAAAGGTGAGGATACCTCGCTTTCATTTCCGTTTCAATTCCCGGGTCATTTCCTCTATAGCATGATTCCTCCACAAAACTTTAACTTGTGGTATGACCTTTCTTGGCGTAGGACATACTCCTTCATATCTAAGATCTTGTGGTACCTCCTCATACGTTAAGTCTTGGCTATTTCGTCAGGTTCTAACTCTATAGCGTGGTTGGGTCTTTCACATATTTCTGAAATACAGATATGTGAATAACATTATGAACACGAGACATACTCGGAGAGGTAGCGCGAGTCTATAGGCTACATTTCCTACTCGGTCAAGAATTTGAAATGGACCGATAAATCGTGGATTGAGCTTTCCTCTCTTCCCAAATCTTGTAACTCCCTTCCATGGAGCAACTCGCAACAATACATGATCCCCTACACTAAATTCCACGTCCTTTCGATGAAGATCCGCATAACTCTTTTGTCGATCTTGTCTGGTTTGTATCGTTGTCGAATCATTTGAATCTTTTCGGTAGTCATCACGTCTTAAATCGGGTCCCAACAATGTTGTTTCACCCACCTCATCCCAACATATTGAGAAGCGACATTTTCGTCCATATAATGCTTGAATGGAGCCACACCTATACTTGCACGATAAGCTTTGTTGTTGTAGGAGAATTCCACCGATGGTAAATACTTATCCAAGCGCCCTTGAAGTCTAGGGACACGAGTCTTAATAGATCATCAAGAGTTTGAATAGTCCTCTCTCGATTGTTAAAATGGTTTGGGGATGGTATGCGAACTAAATCGTAAATCCGTGCCCATAGCTTTTTGCAAGCTAACCCAAAATCTTGAAGTGAATCTTGGGTCACGATCCAAAACTATGGATCTGGGTATGCCATGCTGACCTCACAATCTCATTCACGTCACATACTACTAGCAAGATGTTCGAGGAATAAGTCTCCGTGTCGGCAAGAAATGAAGCGGACTTGGTTAATCTATCAACAATAACCCAAATAGCATTGATGCCTTGAGAAGCAAGTAGGAAGACAAAATGAATTGAAATCCATGGTAATGTGTTCCCACTTCCATTTGAATCTCAAGTGGTTTGCAACGGACCCTTAGGTACCGGATGCTCGCCTTTTTACGTTGACAAGTTAAACACATTGAGATAAACTTTGCAATCTCTCTCTTCATATTGTTCCACCAAAATGTATGTCGAAGATCACGATACATTTAGTACTTCGAGGATAGATTGCAAATGGTGTATTGTGTGCCTCCATCATAATCTTGTACTTCAAATCAGTCGTTAGGACACAAAGTCTAGAGTGGACTCAAGTATTCCTTCTTCATCAATTCTCGCTTAGGAATAGCTCCTTCTTGTACTTTCTTCTTCATACGCATCGGCTCTCGGTCGGTGGCTTGAGCAACCTTAACTTTTCTATTAAAGTTGGCTCTGTCGTATACTTGACATCATCGCTTTTCGTTCCGCATATGATCTTCTACTCGATGCGTCGGCTACCACGTTCGCTTTACCGGGATGGTATTGAATAGTGTGGTCGTAGTCTTTCAATAGCTCGAGCCAGCGTCATTTGCCGCGTGTTGAGTTCTTTTGAGTGAAGAAATATTTAAGGCTTTTATGGTGCGAATATATCTCCACTTTCTCCCCATATAGATAGTGCCTCCATATCTTTAGTGCGAAAGCATTGCTTAACTGACTCTAGATCATGAGTAGGATAATTCCTCTCATACTCTTTAAGTTGTCATGAGGCATAGGCTATGACTTTCCCACGTTGCATGAGAACACATCCTAACCCTTTGCACGAAGCATCGGTTTGTAGATAACAAATCCATCAAGAACGGATGGTATTGTTAGAAGCAGTCTTAGAAATAAGTCTCCTCTTAAGCTCTTGGAAACTCTTCTCGCATTCTTCGCTCCAAGCGAATTTTGTATCCTTAGAGTTATTTGGGTTAATGGAGTAGCGATTCGAGAAAACCCTTCCACGAATCTCGATAATAACCGGCTAAGCCCAAAAAACTACGTGCTTGATCCGCGACCGGTTGCTCCCAACTTTGTATTGCTTCAATCTTGGCGGATCAGCGGATACTCCATGTTTCGACACCACGTGCCCAAGGAATGCTACTTCCTCAAGCGAACTCGTATTTCTTCAATTTGGCATATAGTTTGTTTTCACGAAGCCTTTGGAGTACCGACTTCAAATGGTGCTCATGATCTTCACGACTTTTGGAATATATGAGGATGTCATTAATAAAAACAACAACGAACCGATCCAAATATTCCTTGAATACTCGGTTCATCATATCCATGAAAGCCGCGAGGAGCATTAGTCATCAGAAAGACATGACTAAGAATTCATAATGCCCGTCACCGAGTTCTAAAAGCGGTCTTTGGAATATCCTCGATTCTAATCTTGGTGATGATATCGAGCGAAGATCGATTTTGAAAAGAATTGTGCCCCTTGCAAATGGTTAAACAAGTCATCAATACGAGGTAGAGGATACCTATTCTTGATGGTGACATGGTTCGATTCAGATAGTCAATACTGAAAGTCGCATACTCCGTCTTTCTTTTTTACAAATAAAGCAGGAGCACCCCGAGGAGATGTACTAGGGCCGAATGAAAGCCGATGTCCAACAATTCACGTAGTTGGACCTTTAACTCTGAAGTTCAATAGGAGCCATTCGATATGGGGTTTTAGAAATGGGCTTTGTATGGGTTCAAGATCAATAAAGAATTCAACTTCACGTTACGGGGTAGGCAGGAAGTTCTTTGAAATCGTCAGGAAAGTCGATAACAACAGGAATATTATTCAAATTTGGCGTGTCTTTATTCAAATCCATAACATGGGCTAAGAAAGCTTGACATCCGTTTTTCAATAAACGAATAGCTTTATGATTAGATATAGCGGTGATTGATTTTAATGGTTTAGTTGCTTGAATTAAATGCAACAGGTTGGTTAGGAATATGAAAACTAACAACCTTACGAAAACAATCAATTTTGGCATGATGAGTAGTTAACCAATCAATCCCTAAAATCACATCAAAAGCAAGTATCTTTAAAGAGATAAGGTCAACGGTAAGGTAATGGTGCCAACTTGAATCAAACAAGATTTATAAGCGATTGGATGTGATGAAAGTTTCTCTAGCGGAGTTTCCACGAGATAGGTCAAAGTCTAATTTCTCTGACGAGTCAAGTTTAAGCGTTGAGCACAAGCGGGAGAGATAAATGAATGGGTAGCACCGGTATCAAGTAAGGTATAAACTTCGCAAGAATTTATAAATAGCTTACCGTGATCACCTCGTTTGGGTTCCTCGCATTTTGACCGATCCACAACAAACGCTCTTCCGGAATCGTTGACTTTGACTTTTACGGGACGATCTTTTGAGTCATAATCCCCATTGAACTAGGTTTCGCTACCAGTATAATCTCGGCGATATGTCCTTCCTTTCCACAATTATAGCATACCTTGAGCTTTGTGTGTAGGCGGTTTGGTGATATGTCCCTCTTTCCGCATTTATAGCATATAATGGGTGGTCGTTCTCCTCCCTTAGAACCGATTCTTCTTAAACAGCTTTGTCGTCTTCATATGGTCGTTGTTAAATCTCCTCTTTTTAAAATCTCCTCGACTCGCTTCTTACATTTTCATGGCCATGATTACCACGGAGTGGTTACCATTTTGTCCGTCTGTTTCTTTCTCCATTTGGTTATCATTATTACATTGACTGCTATCTACAGTACGATCCTAGTTGTGGTCCCCTTGGTTGGTAGTACTCGTTATCTCGCTCTAATAATTGAGCCACATTAACAACTTGTCGAATAGAGAAAATTTATGAGAAATGAGATCTTGGCGTATCTGGGTTTCAAACCTCTAAGAAACATCCAGCGTCATCGTTCCTCATTCTCCACCAAATGAGGTGCAAACACGGATAACTCTGCAAACTTTGCCTCGTCTTTGAGACACCGTCATATTGTTTTGCTCAATCTAATAAACTCCACTTCCTTCATATAGCCGAACACTTTCGAGGAAAGTATTTGTCATTAAATAGTTCTGAAAACGTCTCCCAAGACATCTTTGAGTCGGTTTGGATGGAGTGCGCTTCCTGAGACTCCCACCGATGAGTGCGCCTCGCCACGGAACATAAAGGTGGCGAATGGAACCTTCTGTTCCTCCGTGCATCCCAAGACATCGAATATCTTGGTAATTTGTTTGACCCATGTTTCCGCCCGTGATCGGATCGGCTTTCCCTTAAATTCTGGTGGTCCCGACTCTTTGAAGCGCTTTTGTGACAACCCAGTGAATTGCTATCATTTCCTCCTGTATTTTGAACACGAGTCTCCTCAAATGCGATTTTGCATGAAGCTGCAAAAAGCTTCTAAACATCCCTCGTTCATCATCACGCTCGTCGGTGGTGTTGTTCGCGGGAGGAACATTGCCCGACTGTTGCACGTTCTCCTCGTTGGTGAGTCTGAGCGTCTCCACGGTCTCATTTCCATTGTTAATATTCTCGATTCGACATTCTCAAATCTTGTCATAAAACAAGGGTTAATTAAAGAAATCAATATATCACATAATATCCCTATATCTTGACCAACTAAAAAATAAGCTTAGGTAGGACACCTTAGCGAAGGATTTACTCGTCTCTCCCCTCTAGTTTCTATTCCCGATCTCTTGGGAGATCATATCCTAAGCTCGATACCAACTATGGCGCCCCCAAAATAGGTATACATCACCCATTACGAGTTGTCAATACATGAGTGCGAAACAACTACAACTTTATTATTACAACAAGAAAAGCGTGAGTTTAAATACAAATATTATCTTATACAACAATATCTATACTTCAAAGAAATCCTCATCACATTTATTGATACATTATTTTACAAAATGGTGAGGACTACTAAACAACTCTCTCTAGAACCTTCATTCCATACCCAGGCTCGTACTTCATTATATTCTCGCCTCCACGAGAAAAATGGAACAAAAAGGAAAAGGGTGAGCTCAACTAGCTCGGTAAAGAATATTATGACTAAGATAATATACAACAAATTACCGTTAGTCTTCAACGAGGAAAAATTTAATAGAATCTGATAGACAACAAATTTTAAATCAATATTCATAGTGAAATAATAATTCATTAGAAGAGTTAAGTAGAGAATGCAAACTACTATCTTCTATGTATGAATTTAAAAGTTCATCGTCTATCTTTTATCCTGTAACATCAATCGATATATATACGGAATCAAATATTCATCTTTGCACTCTGAGGCCAAAGATATTCATCGATTAAGTAAGTATTCATCTAAACACTGTTCATCTTTTTACTACGGGCCAAAGATATTCTTGAAAATCATTCATCTTTACTACTGGGCCGAAGATATTCAATAATATCATCATTTAAGGCGAGGATGATGAAAAATATTTTTAAAAAGCGAATCCGGTGAAACAAAATGTGAGGATTAAGGATTAAGGATTAGTACTTTGTTTTATCCACGTCAAAAATACCTCAAAAATAATCATAGTGGTGTAAAATTCAAGAATGATCAAAACATGGATACAATCAAAGCTAGTATCCGAATAGATATTTTGGACAAAAGAAGAAATTTTATTTTATTGAATAGTGCAGATATCGTGAATAGTCTCAGATATCGTGAATATCTTATATATCGTGAATAGTAACTCGACACCAAAAGATAGAAATTCCACAAAAAAACATCTTCACGCTTCATGAATAGTACTCGTGAATAGTAACTTCGTGAATAGTAACTCATGAATAGTAACTCGTGAATAGTAACTTCGTGAATAGTAACTCATGAATAGTAACTCATGAATAGTAACCCGACATGAAAAAGTTCCAAATTTGATAAAAAGTTTCAACCAATATTTGACATAATGATATTGAAGAAATAATATCATTTGAGAAGAAAATAACATCCTTACCTCGAAAGATCGAGTACTTCAAATTTGGAAACAGGATATAGGCTATGACTTGGACTTACCATAGTATAGCAATACTCAAAGTATATTCAAAATACTCACAAGAATATATCGATAATATAGAGAGAGAAAACTTGATTTACGGTGTGATTTTCAATTCTAACCTAAGCACCTATTTATAGGAAAATCTTTAGAACAGAAAAGCGAGAAAATTTAATAAATTAATAATATAATTATATAAATTTTCTACACACACCCTAGAATCTGATTTCAGCCATCAAACACATGTCACATTCTAGAAAAAGTAAGAAAAACGTTTTTCTAATTTTAAATATTTTAAACTTCCAAAAATCAATTATTTGAACTTGAACTTCAATAATTCATAATAAATAGCCCTTTCATCAGAAAATTTGAATCTACTTGAGTTTTTATAGGAAATTCAATTCTCTACAACTTTACAGAAGAAAGTTTTCCAAATTCCAAATAGAAATTGGCCGAAATCCACAAGCAGGCGATTTTACTGAGTTATAATCAAATTTCGGTCGATAAATGGGGTCCACCAGAGCATGTTTAACATGTTTTAAACATTTATTGCAACAAAATACTCTTCCTCCTCGTATACTCATATATCCCACATTCGTTGTAAAAATATCACCATTATTATATTATTAAATATAATAATATATTTAAATGAATTATTTTATCGAGAAAAAGATAAAATTTTAATTTTCAACAATTGTCACATTAAAATTTTCTCCATCTATATCCACATAAAATCAATATTTTTTCTTATCATATGAATCAATAATTAATTATTCACAAATAATATTCTGAGAATCCTGATATTGTGATTGAGGCGGTTCCAGGAAGAGGGGCTTTCGATAAGAATTTCTTCTTCTTGGCGTATGATTAGGTGACCAAACCTCTCCTTAGAGCGAGAACTTTCTAGACATTGCCAATAATGTTATCTAATAATATTATTAGAGATAATATGAATTATTGCCGATAATGAAAAATCTTATGTAATGACAATTATTGAAACAACAACAATATAAAATATCAATGACAATTATTAACTCGATAAAATCTTTGAAAGTAATTCTGTAACTATTATTGAGTAGTGCCTTCTTACGTAAGAATCAATAATTGGTGCAATACTGGTAATCTTCTTGTGTTTTAACCATAGGGTATTTTAACGATATTACTTGGTAATAACTACGTAGTTATTTTTAAACAACTTATATTTGTCGTTTTCTTCATCCAATCGCTTTTTAGTTATGGGGCCCACACATGGCATTGTAGCCATAAATACGAATATTCCCGATAGCGATCGAATATTCCACGACCAAACGAATATTCTCCAAACAACAATGAATTTTTATAACCACTTGCTTATTTTGAAATATTTGCGTATTTTACCCCTAACTATCCACATTAATCAAATCAACCCTTACTATTTCAAAATAATAAATAGAGAAAATTAAATTTCATTAATAATAAGTTGGGGTCTTACAAACTCTGTCCAATTGGCTTTGTGCACACTATAAACTGAGTGCTTTCTCATTTTAAACACTTCTGAGCTTATATTCTGTCATATTTTTATCGGCGGGAGCCAAGTGTTCATCCACTTAAAGTTATAGAAGTCTTCTTTAGTAATCCACTGTAAGCCTTCTTACACACTTTAAAGTCTTTCTCTTCATCTTTGCACACACCATTCTTCACGTTGAGAGTCGTGTTGCGTGTGTATTCCCGGACATCGGTCCGTGGTTTCATTTCAATTTGTATATATTGTTAGTTCCTAGTAGGCACAATAGTTATCTAGAAGGGGGGGTTGAATAGATATTTAAAAATCTTTTCGTTTTAAGCTTGTTAGTTAATGATGATTAAAACTTAGCGGAATTTATGTTTGTTTTAATCTCTTTTGCAAAGTAGTGGAGTTATGAGAATGATGCTTTGGATGTTATGTTGTTACTGTTGATATAGATATAGCGATTCTACGATATGAGCAAAAAAACATCGTTTTAAGTGGTTGAAGGAGCACTTAAAGCTCTAGTCCACTCTTCTACTCAGCAGTAGGAAATCCACCTAAGGATGTCTTTTACAACCACGAATCAAATTGATTCCTTCTAGACTTATATCTGACATCAGGTGTGAGCCCCCAAAATTAGGTATCGTCACCCATCTTGGGTCGCCACTTACATGGTACATAAATTCAAATACAAACTTACTAATATAAGCATGTAGGTATGCAATCGACATAAGCGTGAGTTTGAATATAAATATTGTCTACTAGATATTATACAAACTCAAAAGGAGTCCTCATTACAACTATTATCACACTTATTTCACGAGAATAGTGAGGACTACTAATGCTATCCTCGGACCATTACTCAGTTCCAGGCTCGTCCCGGCTATATTCTCATTTCACGAAGAAACGGTGAAAGAAAGGGTGAGCTCAACTAGCCCGATAAGAAATATTATGACTAAGATAATGCGAGAATAAATTATCATTAGCCTTCAACAATGTTAAAGCGATAAAATACAATAGACAACGGTTTAAGCTGCGGTGAATATCTGATCCATTAAAAAAAGTCAAGTAGAAAATAAAGTCTACTATCTTTTATGATTTAAAAGGTTTTCATCAATTTTATCACTAAGACTCGGTTTAATGAATAAACCACAATATCTAATCATCCACTGTACCACGGTCGAGGATTTTCATCAAATTATCAATGGTCATGACTATCTTAGAATCACCCACGGTCATAATCATACCAAAACTATCCATCAATGCATTACGAGCCACTACAGAGGACTTTTGTCACATCATTTATATCAGCCGTGATTATTATAGAATGATCCACGGTCATAATCATACTAAGTTCATCTATGCACGTAAGCCAAAGATAACATAATATAACATGAGGATGATGACAATGACAAAATAATTCAATAAAACAAGTTCAAGAATTATTTAATCCGAGGAATTATTAACGTCCAAATTGTCGACATGATCTTTGTTTTGTATAGTAAAATTCAAGAATACTCGGAAGAATATTTCCATGAAAAAATCTTTGGATGAAAGCGCAAATATCAAAGATATTCTACTAATTTCATGGAGTATAGAAGTCAAAGTTTTAACTTATTTGGGTATAATAAAGAATGGAATAACAAAAGAAATCACCGTGCATGCGGTACTTGCATGAGGCGAGTTATTCAATAGAATAATAATAACGGAACGGTCGGTGAAATTCACGCAAGCGAGGATGATCAACGAGAATAATAAATCTTTGAATAATAAACAATGGAACCGGTCAGGTGTAAAATATACTGACAGGATATTCAATAGAATAATAAATGCGGAATAATAAGCAATGGAACCGGTCCGATGTAAAAACACCTTGAGACGAGGATATTCAGCGAATAATAAAGAATGGAATAAATGAAGAAGATCACCAAGTATAGGGGATTCACCTGAAACATGATATTCTGAATAAGTTATTCAATAACGAATAAATAAGAATGGAATAATATAAAGATTTCACCAAGTATAGGGTAGAATGGAATAATACGAGGTTATGTATAGGGTATGCCATACGAGGTTTTATACGGAGTTATTCAACGAATAATAATGAATGGAATAATGAAGTTCTCTTCATGAATAAGAAAGAATAACACCCCTTACAGGTGCAACAAATAATACCCCTTACTAGTAAAAAGACCTTTGGATATCAAAGTAGTGAAGTACAGAATACTCTTCTTCTTTCTCTCTATAGATTTTTTCTCTCTATAGCTTCTCTCTATAATTTCTCTCTACAGAGTTTGATGAATTAAGTAAGAAAATAATGAAGGAATGAGCTTTATTTATAGAAAATAGAATGCATAGTAATTAATCCATGAGCGGTCAGATTGATTTACTTTAATCTAACGGTCCATATTTAAAGCAAAATCTTTTAAATAAAATATCATATATTCTATTTATATAAAAACATTTTTACTATACAAACACTATGCAACACTTATGCAAAACACTATGCAACACTATGGATAATAAAATATAATATATTTTATTTATAGAATAACTTTAATAAAGTATTACATTTTTTATATAAAAGATGTTTACATTTTATTACGTTAATAATCTGAATAAAACAAAAGCGTCATTATCGCTATAATAATTCATATTATTAATAAATGATAATGGAATCAAATGGTGACTTCTCACATAAGCATCGATAATCAATACCAGGTGTCTTCTTATGCGACCACACGTATTCTTTGTACTTTTACTACTAGAGTAGTTCAGCGATATCAGCGGTAAAACTTCCGCCGTTATTTTAATAAAATATTTTTGTCGTTTTCTCGATCCGACAATAATTACATTGTGAGGTCCACTGATGATTGAGTAGTTATACGAATATTCCTTGCTAAACCGAATATTCCTCGACCGATCGAATATAATATAACCACTTGCATACTTTGCAAAATTTATAAATACTACCCACAACTATAATATTATCTCAAATTCACACCATAATATTAAAAATTATTTCGACAAAATTTAAATCTTTATTGATAAAATCTGGGGTCTCACTGATCTCCCTCCTTATGAAATTTCGCCCTCGAAATTAGAGTGCGATACGATATGATAAAGAGATGAGGATACCTTGAATACCTTTATCGTTGAAAACATTAAATTCATTTTTGCAATCCGGCCAAAGATATTCATTAACAATTCATCTTTGCACTACTGGGCCAAAGATATACTGTTGTAAAACCAATAATCTTTGAGACTCGACAATAGTATCACGACCACGAATTATCCATGCACCCTTTGGCGAGGATATTCGTGTTTTCAATCTGATCGTGATTATCTAGAATAATCCTTGGTCATAATCATACCAAGTCTATCAATACACTACTGACGAAGATGACTTTTACCACATCCATGAATTAATATTTCATTCTTTGAGACTCATTTCGATAATTAATCCATATCATCGAATCATCCCCCGCATTCTGAGGCCGAGGATATTCATTAGTATCACGACCACGAATTATCCATGCACTACGACCAAAGATAATCGTGTATTCATTAGTATCACGACCACAAATTATCCATACTACTACGAAGATAATCGTGTATTCATTAGTATCACGACCACAAATTATCCATGCACTACGACCAAAGATAATCGTGTATTCATTAGTATCACGACCACAAATTATCCATGCACTACTACCAAAAGATAATCGTGTATTCATTAGTATCCGACCACAAATTATCCATGCACTACTACCAAAGATAATCGTGTATTCATTAGTATCACGACCACGAATTATCCATGCACTACGACCAAAGATAATCGTGTATTCATTAGTATCACGACCACAAATTATCCATGCACTACGACAAAGATAATCGTGTATTCATTAGTATCACGACCACAAATTATCCATGCACTACTGACCAAAGATAATCGTGTATTCATTAGTATCACGACCACACAAATTATCCATGCACTACGACCAAAGATAATCGTGTTTTCAATTACGGTTATGATTATCTTAGAACAATCACTGGTTATAATCATACCAAGTCCATCTATATACTTCTGAAGCCACGGATGACTTTCAACATAATATAAACATGAGGATAATGATATAAAGAATCAATCAAATGAGATAAAGGATAAATATTAAACATTTATAATATAATTTATCCGAGATTCAAGAATATCCCCATGTTATCAATCACTTAATAATCTCATAATCTAATATCATTAATATTATAACAATATTTTAATCACTTCTTAAATTTATAAACAATTTATCTCAATTGTTTACGCTTTACCATATAATGCATTTAATCATTCAAAATGCCATACTCATAAGATATCATCACCAATTATCAAATCCCTCAAAAAATATGCATATATACTCTATATAGGATTCTCTAGCCATAAAATCCTATTTTCAACTTTGTTACTTCACATAACATATTTAACTCATATGTTAGTAACTAAACTATTTTCATGAAAAATACCAAATTAGTAACAAAAATATTTCTTTTCTGGGATTTAGCATAATATAGTCCCATAATGAAAATATATTTTTCTCGGAATTTTTAAAATTCATTTACTATTTTTTAAAAATCAATTTCTAATTAATTCCTTAAGAAATTAGCTACCTCAAGTTTAACTCCAAAAATTCCCAAATCTTGGCAGGACCTTACACATGTTAACGTGAGCTTCTAGTTTAAATTTCATGGTCGCCGGAGTTATAGAACTCCGGTTATAGCGTTTTAATTGAAAAAACCTAAATATTAAAATAGTCATAACTTGCTCATTTTAAGTCAGAATGAACTCATTTTTGGATAGGAGGTACTTTATACCATATACTTTCATGTCCCAAAAGGCCAGAATTTTTCTCATAATTTAAGTAGCCGAAACAACCCCTCTAAAATCATGGCAGCAGTTTTTTTGGTTTTTGCAGCTTTGCGCTCCTTTGCTAAAATCAGCCCACACAAAAATCTACAACACCTTTTCCAGTAATTCCACTTGGATTAGTTAGGTAACTCATAGATCTAACTCTAGGACTTGACCACACTCAAAAATTCAAAATATAATAAGAGATATGGTCAATTGAATTTCATATTACGTTTTTCACCAAAATCGATTTTCAACTCTTTGTGATTTCTAAGAAACTTTCATGTTTTTACATACTAACCAACATAACTCATCATAAAACTTACTAATACCACGAATACCCATGATTTTCATTAGTCAATGCTTTTATTATGACTTTCATCATAAACCACGTAAGCTTATTCATTTTAGTTGAAGAAATATTTGAGGGTTTAAGAAATGGGTTTTATCTTTGGGGTCGATACAAAATTTGATTTCACGCTCTAAGTAGGCTAAGAAGTCTTCAAGAATACATGAAATTTATTAAGAATAGAAATATCATTCAAATTGTGACTCTCATCCAAGACTTGGATAGTACGTCACATTGATACCAACTTGTGACTTCTATCCCTTAACCTAGATAGCACCTCACAATGATACCTATAACCTTGCCATCTTCATTCACGATGTTGCCCCTCTGAAAGTAAAGCGGTGCATTCCACACAAGGAAGTCAACAACGAAAGGTTCGGGGCTCTTTACTTATGGCTTGATATGATGATAATTGACTTTAGTAGTTTGGTTACTTGAATTCGCGCACAACAAGTTGGTTATGAATATAAAGCTAACAACCTTACGAAAAGAATAATGAGTAGTTAATCAATCGTTTTCAAAAATTACCTCAAAGGCAAGTATTTTCAAAGAGATAATATCGACAGTAGCGTGAAAGTGTTTATTTGAATCAAACAAGATTTAAAAAAGCGAGTGGAGGTAACGAAGGCTCCTACTAACGAGGTTTCAACCAACAAGTCAAAGTCTAACTTCTCTCGAGTCAAATTTAAGCGTTGAACACAACTAGGTGAAATAAAAGAGTGGGTAGAACCGGTATCTAACACGGTATAGACTATGCAAGAGCTTACGATTAACTTACCGTGATAATTTTATTCGGGTTCCTCGTCACGAGAAAAAAATGCTCTTTCTTAAACTACGGCTTTGGTTTTATGCGGGGACGACCTTTGGTGCCTCCATCCTAGTTGAATTTGTCTTGATGGCGATAAAATCGAGCTAAGTGACCTTCTCTTCCACAATTATAACATGCTTTGAATGGCATGGGCGCGATTCGGATGATGTGTCCCTCTCCTCGCATTTGAAGCATATGATAGGTGTTCTTTCTCCTTCCTTAACAAATGGTCTTTGGTCTTTGACATCTTTCCATCATTGTTGAATCTCCTTTTCTTGAAATGTCCATTCTTATTGTTTTGGTACGATTACCACCCAAAGTGGTTACCATATCGCGGCCCATTGATTCCCTCCACGCTTGTTGTCACAACGCCGATGACTACTCTCCATTTGGTATTATAATTTTTTTGCGGCTACTCTCTCTTTTAGTTCGTTGATTTCGTTATCGCGCTCCACTAAGCGAGCCCTATTTACAACATCTGAATAAAAATACGGTTTATGAGAAATAAGATGTTGGCGTATCTCGGCTTCAAACCTCTTAAAAATATTCGCGCCATTCTCTCTTCATTATCCACCAAGTGGGGACGAATGGCCGTGATAACTCGCAAATTTTGCCTCGTATTGCGACATTTGTCATATTGTTTTGTTCCAACTTGATAAACTCCACCTCCTTCATGTGGCGAATACTTTCGAGGAAAGTATTTGTCGTTGAGCGACTCTGGAACTTCTCCCAAGATATCTTGATGCTGGCGGGTTGAGTCGTTTTACCAATTCCCACCGATGTCTGCCTCTCGCGCATGACATAAAAGCGGCAAAAGGAACCTTTTGCTCCTCGGAGCATCCCAAGACATCAAATATCTTGGTAATCTGCTTTATCCATGCTTCACTTGAAGTGGTTTGGCTCTCCCTTAAACTCGGTGGTCGGCTCCTTGAATTGTTTAGCGGTGACCTGGCCGAGAGTTTTTCGTGTTTCCACCTATGTTTTGGGCGAGAGAGTCGTTTACCGATGATGTTGCATGAATTCTAAAAACCACTTAAGCGTCTGAAATGTCGTTAAATCGATTGATCGGTGTTGTTGTTTACTGGGAGGATTATTGCCATCTGTTGCACATTGTCACGATTATTGATCGTGGAGAATCAGCAGTCTCTGTGCTCCATTCTTTATTCTCAACATTCTCGGATGCCATTTTCAAACAACGCCACAAAATAAGGGTTAATTGACATGCAACATATTATCCCTATACTACTACGTGACCAATTAAATACCAAATAAATTTAGGTAGGTCATACTAGCGAAAGAATTCCCGTCTCTCCCTCCTAGTTCTTATCTCACATCTTAGCGAGGATCATATCCTAAGCTACGATATCTGTTGTGGCGCCCCAAAATTAGGTATCGTCACCCATCTTGGGTCGCCACTTACATGGTACATAAATTCAAATACAAACTTACTAATATAAGCGCCGGTATGCAATACGACATAAAGCGTGAGTTTGAATACAAATATTGTCTACTAGATATTATACAAACTCAAAAGGAGTCCTCATTACAACTATTATCACACTATTTCACATAATAGTGAGGACTACTAATGCTATCCTCGGACCATTACTCCATTTCCAGACTCATCCCGGCTATATTCTTATTTCACGAAGAAAACGGTGAAAGAAAGGGTGAGCTCAACTAGCCCGATAAGAAATATTATGACTAAGATAATGCGAATAAATTATCATTAGCCTTCAACAATGTTAAAGCGATAAAATACAATAGCAACCGGTTTAAGCTGCGGTGAATATCAATCCATTAAAAAGTCAAGTAGAAAATAAAAGTCTACTATCTTTTATGATTTAAAAGGTTTTCATCAATTTTTATCACTAAGACTCGGTTTAATGAATAAACCACAATATCTAATCATCCACGTACCACGGTCGAGGATTTTCATCAAATTATCAATGGTCATGACTATCTACCGAATCACCCCAGTGGTCATAATCATACAAAAACTATCCATCAACGTATATACACGGGCCACCGAGGACTTTTGTCACATCATTTATATCAAGCCATGATTATCTTAGAATGATCCACGGTCATAATCATACTAAGTTCATCTATGCATGCGTAAGCCAAAGATAACATAATATAACATGAGGATGATGATAATGACATAATAATTCAATAAAACAAGTTCAAGAATTATTTAATCCGAGGAATTATTAACGTCAAATTGTCAACATGATCTTTGTTTTGTATAGTAAAATTCAAGAATACTCGGAAGAATATTTCCATGAAAGATCTTTGGATGAAACGCATGAATATCAAAGATATTCTACTAATTTCATGGAGTATAGAAGTCAAAGTTTTAACCAATTTGGGTATAATAAAGAATGGAATAACAAAAGAAATCACCGTGCATGCGGTACTTACATCACATTATTCGATAGAAGTTATTCGGAATAGAATAATAATAAACGAGGATGATCAACAGAATAATAAATCTTTGAAAATGGACATCGGTGTAAAACAACAGACGAGATGATCCAGCGAGAATAATAAATGTTGAATAATTAACAATGGAACCAGTCGGTGTAAAAACATAACGACAATGGAGGATATTCCAATGTAATAATAAAGAATGGAATAACGAGAAGAAGATCACCAAGTATAGGGGATTAGCGTATCTGAGTTATTCAATGAGAATATATAAGAATGGAATAATATAAGGATTTCACCAAGTATAGGGTATCTGGCGTATCTGAGGTTATGTATAGGGTATGCCACTTTTACGAGTTATTCACAGAATAATAATGAATGGAATAATGAAGTTCTCTTCATGAATAAGAAAGAATAACACCCTTGCATTATGACAACAAATAATACCCCTTACTAGTAAAAAAGACTTTGGATATCAAAGTAGTGAAGTACAGAATCTCTCTTCTTCTTTCTCTCTATAGATTTTCTCTATAGCTTCTCTCTATAATTTCTCTCTCTAGAGTTTGATTGAATTAAGTAAGAAAATAATGAAGGAATGAGCTTCATTTATAGAAAAATAGAATGCATAGTAATTAATCCATGAGCGGTCCAGATTGATTTACTTTAATCAAGCGGTCCATATTTAAAAGCAAAATCTTTTAAATAAAATATCATATATTCTATTTATATAAAAATATTTTACTATGCAAAAACTATGCAACACTATGCATAATAAAATATAATATATTCTATTTATAGAATAACTTTAATAAATACATTTATAGAATAACTTTAATAAAGTAATACATTTTATATAAAAAGATGTTTACGTTTTATTACGTTAATAATACAAATAAAACAAAAGCGTCATTATCATTATAATAATTCATATTATTAATAAATGATAATGGAATCAAACAGAGTGACTTCTCACATAAGCATCGATAATCAATACCGTGTCTTCTTATGCGACCACACGTATTCTTTTGTACTTTTACTACTAGAAGTAGTTCAGCGATATCAGCGGTAAAACTTAGTCGTTATTTGATAAAATATTTTTGTCGTTTTCTCAATCCGACAATAATTACATTTGTGAGGTCCACCAATGATTGAGTAGTTATGCGAATATTCCTTGCTAAACCGAATATTCCCAGAGCCAATCGAATATAATATAACCACTTGCATACTTTGCAAAATTTATAAATACTACCCACAACTATAATATTATCTCAAATTCACACCATAATATTAAAAAATTATTTCGACAAAATTTAAATCTTTATTGATAAAATCTGGGGTCTCACACTAGGAACTTCTTAGTTCACTCTTGAACTCTTCAAGTCAAGCAGACTTGGTTCTCTTACAGTTCACTTAGAACTCTTCAAGTCCAGCAGACTTGGTACTCTTCTTCAGTTGATTGATAGATGTTGAGTTCTTGATGGTTGCTACTCAGTTGCTGTTTAAGCACTTGTTCGAAAGAACTGAGTAGCTGAGCAAGCTTTGCTAATTCTCAGATCGTAGAGTTGAGCTTGAGAGTTGTTCACGTTGTTTGTTCAATGCTTGCTTTTCTCTCTCTCATCTGCTTGATTTGCATATATGTGATCTTGAAAACTATCCGTTGGATCCATCCGTTGAGGCATTAAATGCGTTTGACTTTTCTGATCTTTGATGGAGACATTTCTGCACATCTTCTGAACTGCATTCTGGCCCACTGACACTGCAGACTGCTTTCTCACTTAACACTTGAAAAGGTGTTTTCCCCCTTACCAATGGGACTTTCCTTAGCTTCTTCAATACGCTTCTTTGTTGCATACTAAGGATATTTCTTATGTCTTTGGGACTGGTGAGTACTGCATCGTTTAGAATCCATTCCTCTTATGTTGGAGCCTATCTCCACACAAATCATGAGGCTCGACGTTTTCTGACAAAAGACAGATGATACTCTACGATTCAGATCGTGGAACTCTACGATTCAGATCTTGGTGACTTGTCGCCTTGGTGCCTAGTCTGATGCTGTCAGCCGAGAGCACTACGATTTATCATAAGTCTTTGCACACTACGATCTTTTCTTGCTTGATTCGTGAACTCTACGTTTTCGAGAGCACTCTACAATCGTTGACTTGTAAACTCCACGTTTCCTTCATCAAACTACGATCGTTGAGTTGGCTCGGTAAATGTTGGGACCACAATACGATTTTCGAAGAGGCCCTTCAAGGCAGACACACTACGATCTTTGAAGCTTTATGTTTCTGCCTTGACTTCTGCAATGTTGATCAGATTTATACACTCCGATTTCTTCGAAGCCTATCTATTACATCTCAAGATCAACCTAACAGCTTTGATCTTTCTATCTATACATTCCATTACAGAATGATACACGTTTAGAGCTTAGACCAACCTAACAAATTTGATCTATCACTAAGTCCTTGTACATATATTACTTGAAGGACTTTATAAATAATCATGAGCATATACATTAAAACATCAAATCATAATATGCATTCTCCCAACAATCTCCCCCTATTTGATGCTGACATAACCAATGAGATTTGTTGTTATGATTATTAGTGTCTAGATGCATTTGCAGGAAATTTAAACATGACTTAGTATTTCAATGAGCAACTGAAATTTCTAGAGAATAAGCATGAATTTATTGATGTTCAATAAATATTGCAGTTTAGCTTTACATCAATAAGAATTTAAAGTTTCAACTTATCTCTATTTCTTTGACCTTTTCCTTGGAGGATTGACATACCTCACCCTTCTTCTTTTCTGCTAGCTTCATCCTTACCGCTAACTCTTCCAGCTCACTTGGACTTACTATCGGGTTGTGATCATGCCTATTAATGAATGTTGGATCTCCAATTGGCATTATTAGGCCTATGGTGGTCACATTTGGTGAGCTGGTAGTTGGCCCTTGATTTCTTAAAGGCTGAGCCATCAAGACTTCTTGCTGATCAGATCGTTGAGTCTGATTGCTTGATCATGGAGTCTGTTGGTGGAATTGTCTTGCAGGAGGGCTTCATGAAAATTGTCATCTTCCCCTTACTTGGTTTCCTTGACCTCCTCTGCCTCTGCCCTGATCTCCCTGTGCTCCTTGAACTCCTTTCCCTTTATTCTTCCCCTTTATGTCAGCATCAAGGGTTCGAATGTCTGCAGAAAGTCGATTTACTCCTAGGACAAGCTCGTTTAGTTGGCTTTGTGTTTGAGCAATGTACTCTCGACTTTCCTTGATCTGGATTTCAGATCTAGCTTCTTTATTTCAGAGGGCAGTGAGAACAATGTCAGTCTGTTGTTCCTGATTCACATAAGCTTTCTGGAATTGTTTGACTGAAGCTTTCAAGTTTATGATGTTCTTCAGCATGAGTTTATTTTGGACTTCTTGATTTCTCTACATTTCAAGAACAGCCTCTCTTTGCTTGGTGGCTATCTGGAAGTGAATCTCATCTTTGTCCTTCATGCTTTGAAGAATTTCTTGGATAATTTCCCTCAGCTTCTTTGTAAGCTCAGCATTTAGAGTGCCAGAGATATTATTTGCAGCAATGAACATTTGATTCAGCCGGAGATGAATGAGGTCTGAGTGAGTGTCCAGGCTTTCTTCAATGTTCTTGAACATGTTCTTGGACACTTCATTCAAGTCATCTTTTGTGGGAAAATTTGGAAGAGTATCATTGGTTTGAGGATTGTTGAATGGAGGGGATCTTTTCTGGGATTGATCTTGCAGGGAGTAGAGAGCAGAATCAAGACTAAAATAGTCATTGGAGGAGGAGGATGGTATGACTGATGGAGGGGCCAGAGTTTCTATGTTTGGAATATGTGGCTCTACGATTTCTATGTGGGACTCTACGATGGGGCTAGAGTCAGGAATCGTAGAGACGGTGATTTGTGGGAGCAATATGAAGTTGACTGCATTTGGTTCCTCAATTACAGAATTTTGGGATTCTGCAACTGGAAATTGGTTTAGTGGATGAAGTATCACTTCCAACTAGCATGGAAATTCATAAAAATAGCTAAATGCGGATGATGGCAAGTGATTAACTCTGAAAAGGGTTGGGATAGACAGTACCTCAAGTTTATCCTTTGAGGAAGAGTTGTTGGTATGCAGCTTTTTGGCAAAGTTGAGTCTTCCTGGGAATCCATTGGCTAGTACTGAGATGGTTGTATACTCTTTGAAGCTCCAGAACATGTGATCCCAAGAGTTAAGGATTTGAGCTTGATGGTATGGCATCATGAGTAGGTAAGAGAACATCTGATTGTAGACTTATGGTTAGCACAATCTAGAGCATATATTTTATAGTTGTAGATTTAGCATGCCTAGCTAACTTATTAACTTATTAAATCTGGATTCATCTAGAGGTTTTGTAAAAACATCAGCAAGTTGATTTTCAGTAGGGATATATTGTAAAGATATAGTTCTATTTTGCACATGATCCCTAATGAAGTGATACATTATCTCTATATGTTTAGTTCTAGAATGCATAACAGGATTATGAGTTATTGCTATGGCACTTGTGTTATCACAGTGAATGGGAATAGATTTGAAATAAAACCCATAGTCAGCTAGCTGATTTTTCATCCATAGGATCTCGAAAGTTGCTTGTTTGCGGTGACAATGTCTTGACTTCTGCAGTTGAAGTAGACACTGAGTTTTGCTTTTTGCTAAACCAGGACACAAGTCTGTTTTCTAGCAATTGACAGGTGACACTGGTACTCTTTCTATCTATTTTGCATCCTGCAAAATCAGCATCTGTGTATCCTGTTAGTTCAAATGAGGATTCCTTAGGGTACCACAGCCCCAAGTAAGGTGTACCTTTGAGATACCTGAAGATCCTCTTTACATTAGATAAATGTGACTCTTTAGGGTTAGCCTGAAATATAGAACATATGCATGTTGCAAACATTATGTCTGGTCTACTGGCAGTTAGATATAAAAGAGAACCTATCATACCTCTGTATTGAGTTATATCAATACTTTTACCTTTTTCATCTTTGTCAAGCTTGGTTGCAGAAGCAATTGGTGTTTTCATGGGAGAGGCTGATTCCATGCCATACTTCTTGAGTAAGTCTTTGATGTACTTGGCTTGGTTTATGAAAATTCCTTCATCGATCGCTTTACTTGCGATTCGAGGAAGAAATTTAGCTCACCCATCATGCTCATTTCAAACTTGCTCTGCATCAGCTTAGAGAATCTTTTGCATAACTTTTCGTCAGTAGAACCAAAAATAATATCATCAACATATATTTGAACTAATAAGACATTGTCTTTATGCTTTTTAAGAAATAGTGTGGTATCTACTCTACCTCTAGTGAACCCATTTTCAATTAAGAAGTTAGTTAGTGTTTCATACCATGCTCTAGGTGCTTATTTAAGACCATATATAAGGCTTTGTCTAATCTATAAACATAATTGGAAAGAGATGGATTGATGAAACCTAGAGTTTGCTCTACATAGACTTCTTCTTGGAGTTCTCCATTTAGGAATGCACTTTTGACATCCATATGAAAGACTTTGAACTTCATGTGAGCAGCAAAGGCAAGAAAGATTCTGATGGCTTCTAGTCTGGCAACAGGTGCAAATGTCTCATCGTAGTTAATGCCTTCTTCTTGAGAGTAGCCCTTTGCCACTAATCTTGCCTTGTTCCTGGTTATAACTCCATCTTCATCCATTTTGTTTCTGAAGACCCACTTGGTTGAAGACCCACTTGGTTCCAATGACAGGATGACTCTTTGGTCTTGCTACCAATCTCCATACTTTGCTTCGTTCAAATTGGTTGAGTTCTTCCTACATGGCTTCTATCCAACTAGAGTCTTCCATAGCATCCTCTATCTTCTTTGGTTCTATTTGAGATAGAAACCTTAGATAAAAGCATTCATTTTGAGTGGCAGCTCTTGTTTTGACTCTAGTACTCGGATCTCCAATGATTAGATCCTGAGTGTGATCTCTGGCCCATTTGTTACCGGTTGGGACATATGTCTTGATGCCTTCTTGTCTTAAGTCTTCAAGATCTATTTCTTCTTCTTGGTGTGGAGGTTCATTTTCTTGCATAGACCTCTCTACGATCTAATTTTGTTGCTCAACGATTTCACTATCTGGCACTACGATCGTAGTGTTGGGCTCGACGATTTCATTCGTAGTGTCTGCACTATCGGTCGTAATGTCTTGAAGCACTGTGTTGTCTAAGTCTGTTTCATCGAAGATGATATGAATTAAGACCTCAACACTCAGTGTCTTCTTGTTGAACACTCTGTAGGCCTTACTGTCAGTGGCATATCCAAGAAAGATTCCTTCGTCTGACTTGGGCTAAAATTTTGTCAGGTACTGCTTTCCATTGTTGAGAATGCAAAGCATGTACATGTATAGAAAACATAAAAGTAGCTGACACTTGGCTTTCTTCCTTTCCACAGTTCGTAGGGCGTCTTCTTGATCGTAGAGTGTATTAGTGATCTGTTCTGAGTGTAGCATGCAGTGTTGACAGCTTCTGCCCATAAGTATTCAGGCAGATGAGCTACTGCTAGTAGAGTTCTTCCAGCCTCTATCAAGGTTTTGTTCTTTCTTTCAGCTACTCCATTTTGTTGAGGAGTTCGTGGAGCTGAAAAGTTATGACTGATGCAATTGTCTGTGCAGAAGTGGTCCATTTCTGAGAAGTCGAATTCTCTGCCATGATCACTCCTTATGGCCTTGATTTTCTCTCCTTTCTCGTTCATCACCAATCTGAACATCTTGATTAATTGGGAGCTCGTTTCATCCTTTGAAGTTAGGAAGAATACCCATGTGAATCTGGTGCAGTCGTCGACTATAACTAGAGAGTATCTTTTTCCTCCAAGACTAGTTATTGGGATTAGCCCAAATAGATCCATGTGAAGCAACTGCAGGGGCTTGTCGATAGAGTTTGCATTTTTGCTCTTGAATGAGCTTCTGGTTTGCTTTCCAAGCTGACAGGCATTGCATGGCCTTTCTTTTACGAAGTTGAACTTAGGTAGGCCATCAACGAGATCTTTTGATGCCAGTTTGGACATGCTTTTGAAGTTTAAGTGAGACAACCCGTGCATGCCATAGCCTTGACTCATTTCTTCAGATGCTTTTGCCAGAAAACATATTGTCTCGTCTGAGCTTAGTTGACCAAGATTCACTGTGTAGACATTTACTTCTCTTGTCCCAGTTAGCTTTACAGCAGATGTCTTCAAATCTCTGGCTTGACATTAGTTGTTGAGGAATGTTACTTGATGACCTTTGTCGCAGAGTTGACTGATGCTTAGAAGGTTGTGTTGGAGACCTTCCACATATGCTACTTTGCTGAACGATATTGCACCATTGCCAACAGAGCCATATCCTCTTGTCTTGCCCGAGCCGTTGTCTCCAAAGATGACTGAGGGACCCTACTTCTCTATGTAGTTAGATAGAAGGGCTTTGTTCCCGGTCATGTGCCTTGAGCATCCACTGTCCAGATACCACGTAGTGATCGTGGAGCTCTTTTCCTGTCAAAACATTGAACCTTCATTTTGGTACCCATATTTGCATGGGTCCTTCTTTGTTAGTGCTTTTGGGGACCCAAATCTGTTTAATCTTGGGTCTTACATGCATGGAATTATAATAACACTTGGCAGCCTTGTGACCATATTTATTGCATATAAAACATCTAGTATGATGCATGCATGTGTGTGTATGATGACTCATCCTCCATTTGGACTTGTGTGGTTCTTTAGTTATCCTTCTGTTAAACTGATTCTCATTCTTCCACGTGTCCTTGGATTTCATAAATAGTGATGAGTGTGCGTTACCTCTACTGTACCTTCCCAGTTGATTCGTAGAGTTGGTCTTGCTTGACTCTACGATTCTTCGAGGTTAGTGAGTAGAGGTTAGGTTACTCTTCTCTTTTATGAATCTCAGGCCAGCATGAGATCCTTTACTCCTTTGAGTGTGAATGGAGACAGTAGAACAAGGATGAACTTGTTCTTCTTTCTGTGAGGATTTCACAAAGGTAATTCTTCTACTAAAACTTGAGGCATTACTAGTGCTAGTTTCCTTTGTCTTTTCCACACATGGCTCTGAGATGGATTCCCCAAAGCCTAAGCCTATTCTATCGAATGTACTTCTCTGACTAGAGAGCAGGGAGTCCATGGATGATGAGGATTTGTCCCATGCAGAGATAGTCTTTTCTAGTTCCTCAATTTTAGAGGTTAGATTAGACTCTCTTTGTGCATTGAGTTTACTTGTCTGTTTTAGGATCTCATTCTCAGCCTCAAGCTTGGAGAGAAGGTTAGTACTTAGAAGGGTTGTTTCAAGCTCTTCTTAAACTTTCTCCTTCTCCTCTTGAAGAAGTGAATGATCCTTAGACAAAACTCTGAACCACTTCATGTATTGATGTAGATCAGTGGTAATGCCATGCAGTGCAGTTCTTAAATCATTTATGTCCACATCAGGTGAGTTGAAGTCAAATACCTCATCGATACTTACATCATGAATGTTGAGGTTTTGTTTGTCCTTTGCATGTTTGGCCATTAAGCACAGATTAGCCATTTGTGGTTCTTCATCATCTCCGGAGTCAGGATTGGAGTCATTGTCTGAATCGCTCCATGATCCTCCAGCTACCAGGCATTTATCTCTCTTCTGAGGCCTTTTGTTTCCTTTGTATTCCTTCTTTGCATGTTGTTTCTTCTTTAGTTCTTCTCTTAGAGGTTTGTTGTAGTTGGCAATGAAGTGGCCAGGCTTCTTGCAGTTGTAGCATAGATCATTTATTTGCTCCTGGCTGCTGTAGTTGCTGACCTTCTTTGGCTTGCTAGTTTTGCCTTGACGCATGAACTTTCTTAGTCTTTTTACCAGCATAGCAAGATCTTCATCATCGTCCTCGTCATAATCAGAGTCAATCTCAGTGTTGACCTTTGATGCACCTTCAGTTGCCTTGAGAGCAACACCCTTATCCTTCCTTCTTCCTTCTGATAAGGTTTCAGCTCGTTGAGTCAGCTCCAGTTCGTATGTCCAGAGATTGCCATATAGTTGTTGAACTGTCATCTCCTAAAGATTCTGTGACTCTCTTATAGCAGTGGTTTTGGCATCCCACCTGCTCGGTAGAGCTCTCATGAACTTTATGATCAGATCTTTGTTAGGATAGATCTTTCCATATGCTCGTAGAGAGTTGAGCAGAACGTTGAATCTCTCATAGGTGGCAGTTACGTTTTCTACTTGAACATGAGCAAACATCTCATACTGCTGTGTCAGGAGTGATTGTTTGTTCTCTCTAACTTCTTCAGTTCCTTCGTGCATGATCAGTAGTACTTCCCAAACCTCCTTAGCTGTTTTACTGTTGACAACGTTTTCGAACAGATCGTCTTCTAAGGATTGGAACAGGATGTTCTTGGCCTTTTTGTCAGTTCGATGACTTTCTTCTCGCGTTTTGATTCACTCTTCTTTAACTTTGATTTGTATTCTGTTTGGATCGTCAGTGGTTGGTGCAAGCTTTGTTGGAATATAGGGCCCATTCTGAATGGTCTCAAATAGATCTTCATCTATTGAGTCCATGTATGCTTGCATCCTGACTTTCCAGTTTGCAAATTTATCCTTGTTGTACATTGGTGGCTTGCTGCCTCCTCCAGTCCTAGATTCGCTTGGTACGTGTGCCATTGGATCTACTAAAGCTTGTAAGCTGTATATAATAGAACCTGCTCTGATACCAATTATTAGTTCCTAGTAGGCATAATAGTTATCTAGAAGGGGGGGTTGAATAGATATTTAAAAAAAATTCATTTTAAGCTTGTTAGTTAATGATGATTGAAACTTAGCGGAATTTATGTTTGTTTTAATATCTTTTGCAAAGTAGTGGAGTTATGAGAGTGAGACAGTTATAGCAGTTATGGCAGATATAGCAGTTACAGTATGAACGTAAAAGACACAGTCGTTTTAAGTGGTTCAGAGCACTTAAAGCTCCTAGTCCACTCTTCTACTCAACGAGTAGGAAATCCACTAAGGATGTCTTTTACAACTTCACGAATCATTGTGATTCCTTCTAGACCGGCCAGATCAGGAACTTCTTAGTTCACTCTTGAACTCTTCAAGTCTAGCAGACTCGGTTCTCTTACAATTAACTTAGAACTCTTCAAGTCCAGCAGACTTGGTACTCTTCTTCAGTTGATTGATAGATGTTGAGTTCTTGATGGTTGCTACTCAGTTGTTGTTTAAGCACTTGTTCGAAAGAACTGAGTAGCTGAAACAAGCTTTGCTAATTCTCAGATCGTAGAGTTGAGCTTGAGAGTTGTTCACGTTGTTTGTTCAATGCTTGCTTGCCGCTATCTCATCTGCTTGATTTGCATATATGTAATCTTGCAAAAAATCCTTTGGATCCATCCGTTGAGGCATTAAATGCGTTTGACTTTTCTGATCTTTGATGGAGACATTTCTGCACATCTTCTGAACTGCATTCTGGCCCAATGACACTGCAGACTGCTTTCTCACCTAACACCTAAAAAGGTGTTTTCCCCTTACCAATGGTACTTTCCTTAGCTTCTTCAATACGCTTCTGTGACGCCCCCAAAATTAGGTATACATCACCCATCTTGGGTCGTCAGATACATGGTACAAAATTCAAAAACAACTTACTAATACAACTGCCGTGTACAATATGACAAAACATAACTGTGAGTTTGAATACAATTATTGTCTACTAGAGATTATACAAACTCAAAAGGAGTCCTCATTACAATTATTAACACACTATTTCACAGAATAGTGAGGACTACTAATGCTATCCTCTGGACCGTCACTCCATTCCCCGACTAGTCCCTGCTATGTTCTCATTTCTTGAAGAGAACAGTGAAAGAAAGGGTGAGCTCAACTAGCCAAGTAAGAAATATTATGACTAAGATAATGCAGAATAAATTATCGTTAGCCTTCAACAGTGTTAAACTGATAAAATATAACAACATCAAGTTTAATCTGCGGTGAACAAGCAATCCATTAAAAGAGTCAAGTAGAGAATAAAATCTACTATCTTTTATGATTTAAAAGGTTTTTCATGACTTTTATCACTGGGACTCAGCTTAATAAATAATCCACATCATCGAATCACCCATGCACTACGGCCAAGGATATTCTTTAGTATCACTACCACAAATTATCCATGCACTACTGACCCGAGGACATTCGTGTATTCATTAATGGTCATGATCATGCCAACAACTGTCCATCAATGCACTACGGGCCAATGATAACTTTTACCACATCATTTGTAACATTACGGTCATGATTACATCGAATAATCCCTGGTCATAATCATACCAAGTCCATCTATGCACTACATGCCACATATGACTTTCAACATAATATAAACATGAGGATGATGACAATGATATAAGAATTCAATAAAACAAGCTCAAGAATTAATTTATCCAGGAACTAATAATGTCCAAATTGTCAACATGATACTGCTTTGTAGAGTAAAATTCAAGAATGATCAGAAGAATATTTCCATGAAAAGATACTGGATGAAGCGCAAATATCAAGCATATTCTACTAATTTCATGGAGTATAGAAGTCAAAACTTTAACCAACTGAGTATAATAAAGAATGGAATAACAAAAGAAATCACCATGCATGCGGTACTTCGCATAGACAGGTTATTCCAACAGAATAATAATAACGGAACCAGGTCAGGCAAAATTTGCAAGATGCAGGATGTTCCAAGCGAGAATAATAAAGAGCGGAACCGGTCCGGTGTAAAAACATGCAGGATGTTCCAGCAGAATAATAATAAAGAGCGGAACCAGTGGGTTGTAAAACACACATCTGAGGATGTTCCAATAGAATAATAATAAAGATTTTAACCAGTCAGGTGTAAAACTGTGAGCGAGGATGTTCCAGAATAATAATAATAAAAGCGGAACCAAGTGGGTGTAAAACACAAAGACAGGATGTTCCAGCGAGAATAATAGAAGAATGTCACCAAGTATAGGGTAAACCGCGTATACAGGTTATTCCAACAGAATAATAAGCAATGGAATAACAATAGTTCTCTTCATGAATAAGAAAGAATAACACCCCTTACATTAGTAGTAGATTGAATACTGCAGTAGTGTAGTAACATAATACTCTTCTTCTTTCTCTCTTATTCTCTCTATACTTTTCTCTCTATAGCTTGAATGAATTTAGTGAAAAATAATGAAGCACTAGGCCTCTATTTATAGAAGATTTCTAGCTTAGCACTTGAAATGTGAAAAGGCAAGTGGCTTGACGACTGGTGATGTGAAAAGAAAAGTGGTTTGACGCCTGTAATGTGAAACGACAATTGGTTCGGACGCTTTTGTAATATGAAAAACGACAAGTGGTTTGACGTCTCAGTATAGGTAATTACTATTGACGAAGGTAATTACTATTGATTGAAGAGACTCTTAGATGATGACATATGCCCCCCCCCCCCCCCATAAAATAACCAAACTTACCACAAACGTCTCATAATAGACTTTTTATATACATCAAGGATTGAGTAAATATTACCACAAATCATTTTATTTTTAATCAACACATATTTAATCTTTCAACAATTATTAATCATTTATAACTTGTCGTCTCAATTATTGATTTAATAATATAACATATTATCTGAGATGATCTTGTGACAATAATTGAATCAATAATATAAGAGATATGATGCGCAATTATTGTAGTAATAATTGAGTATAAATGAGTGACTTCTCACGTAAGCATCAATAATCAATCTTGTGTGTGCTACTTATGCAACCCGCGTAGACATTACTTTTACTTTTACTAGGATAGTTCAGCAGTTTTAACGGTAACACCTTGTAGTTATTTTCATAAAGTATTTTTGTCGTTTTCTCAATCCGACAATAATTCCATTGTGGGGTCCACCAATAATTGTGTCGTCGTACGAATATTCCCCGACCAAACGAATATTTTATAACAACTTGCTTACTTTGCAAAATTTATAAATATTACCCACAACTATAACTTTATATCAAATTTACTCCATAATATTCAAAAATAATATTTATAGAAAATTCATCTTTATTTATAAAAGTTGGGGTCTTACAACCTCCCCTTCTTATGAAATTTCGCCCTCGAAATTAGGGTACGTACCTGGTATGTTGAAGAGGTAAGGATACCTTGATTTCATTTCAGATTCTAACTCCCAAGTCATTTCCTCTATATCGTGGTTTCTCCACAAAACTTTGACTTGAGGTATAACCTTGGAGCGTAGAATATGTTCCTTCTTATCCAAGATTTGAACAGGGAACCTCTACATACGTCAAATTTTCCGCTATTTAAATAGGTTCTAACTCAATAATGTGGTTCGGGTCTTTCACATATTTAAGTAACATGGATATGTGAAAATGTTATGAACACGAGACATACTTGGCGGTTAAAAGCGAGTCTATAGGCCACAATTCCTACTCGATCGAGGATTAAAAATGGGCGGATGAATCGAGGATTGAGTTTCCTCTCTTTCCAAATCTCGTAACTCCTTTCCATGGAGTAACACGCAACAACACATGATCTCCTATATCGAATTCCACGTCCTTTCGATGAAGATCAAAGATAACTCTTTTGTTGATCTTGTGAGGTTTTTATACGTTGTCGGATCGTTTGAATCTTTTTAGTAGTCATACGTACCAACTCTCGGTCCCAACAACGTTGCTTCACCCACCTCATCCCAAAGATTATCTTTGGAGAACGACACTTTCTTCCATACAACGCTTGAATGGAGCCATGCCAATACTTGTTTGATAAGCTGTTGTTGTAGGAAAACTCCACCAATGGTAAGAACTTGTCCCAACTTCCCTTGAAATCAAGGACACGAGTCTTAATAGATCTTCAAGAGTTTGAATAGTCCTCTCCGATCGTCCAAGTCGTCTCGAGGATGATATCGCCGAGCTAAATCGTGAAGTCTGTGCCCATAGCTTTTTGCAAAATAACCCAAAATCGTGAAGTGAATCTTGGGTCTCGATCGGAAACTATGGATACCAAAGATACCATGCGATCTTACAATCTCGTTTATATACATACGAGCAAGACGTTCAAGTGTATAAGTTTCTCGATCGGTAAGAAATGAGCAGACTTGGTCAATCTATCAACAATGACCCAAATCGCATCTATACCTTGAGAAACCTTAGGAAGGCCGAATAACGAAATCCATGGTAATGTGCTCCCACTTCCATTACGGAATTTCAAGTGGTTCTGATGGACCTTTTGGTACTTGATGCTCCGCTTTAACTCATTGACAAGTTAGACACCTTGAGATAAACAACGCTATCTCTCTCTTCATATTGCTCTACCAAAATGTATGACGAATATCATGATACATTTTGGTACTCCCAGGATGGATTGCAAACGGTGTGTTGTGCGCCTCCATCATGATTTTATATTTTAAATCAGGGTCGTTAGGAACACAAAGTCTGAAGTTGACTCGAAGTATTCCTTCTTCATCGATTCTTTCTTCCGGCATAGCACCTTCTTGCACTTTCTTCCTCATACATATCATCTCCAGGTTTGTAACTTGAGCAGCTTTAACTTTATCGATTAAAGTCAATTCTACTCGTATATTTACCATCATCACATGGGTCCCTGGAGTCTTTAACTCTATCTCCATCCTTTGCAAGTCACACAAAATGGGCCTTTGCGTTGACAATATCGCACTCGTACTTGCATATGATCTTCTACTCAATGCGTCAGCTACCACGTTCGCTTTTCCAGGATGGTATTGGATGGTATGATCATAATCTTTGAACAGTTCAAGCCAACGTCGTTGTCGCATGTTGAGTTTTTTTTAGTAAAGAAATATTTGAGGCTTTTATGATCCGTAAAGATCTCCACCTTCTCCTCATACAAGTAATGCCTCCAAATCTTTAGTCAAGAAGAGAACATGGTACGCTAACTCTAGATCATGAGTAGGATAATTCCTCTCATATTCTTTGAGTTGTCTTGAGGCATAGGCTATGACTTTTCCATGTTGCATGAGAACACATCCCAACCCTTTGCCCGAAGCATCACTGTAGATGACAAATCCCTCCGAGCCAGATGGTATTGTCGTAGCAGTGCGAAAATGAGTCTCCTAGTGAGTTCTTGAAAACTCTTCTCACATTCTTCGCTCCAATAGAACTTTGTATCTTTTCGAAAGTCATTTGAGTCAATGGAGTAGCGATTCGAGAAAATCCTTCCACGAATCTCCGATAATAACTCGCTAAATTGAGAAAGCTACGATTTTGATCATCGATTTAAGTTGGTCCCGACTTTGAATTGCTTCAATCTTTCTTTGGGTCAACAGATATTCCATGACTTGATACTACGTGCCCAAGGAATGCTACTTCCTCAAGCCAGAATTCGCATTTCTTCAACTTGGCATAAAGCTTGTATTCACGAAGCTTTTGGAATGTCAGCCTCAAGTGTTGCTCATGATCTTCACGGCTTTTGGAATAAATAAGGATGTCATCAATAAAGACGACCACAAAGTGATCCAAATATTCCTTGAATACTCGGTTCATCATATCCATGAAGGCAGCAAAAGCATTAGTCAATCCAAAGGACATGACTAGGAATTCATAATGCCCATACCGAGTTCTGAAAGCCGTCTTTGGAATGTCATCGGTTCTAATATTTAATTGGTGATATCCGGAATGAAGATCAATCTTTGAAAAGAATTTGGCTCCTTGCAACTGGTCAAACAGGTCATCAATACGTGGCAATGGATACCTATTTTTGATGGTGACATGATTCAACTCCCGATAATCAATACAAAGTCGCATACTCCCATCTTTCTTCTTCATGAATAGAATAGGAGCACCCCAAGGAGAAGTACTAAGACGAATAAAAACAATGTCTAACAATTCCTACAGTTGGGTCTTTAACTCTTGAAGTTCAATAGGAGCCATTCGATATGGGGCTTTAGAAATGGGTTTTGTACCAGGTTCAAGGTCGATACAAAATTCAATTTCACGCTCAGGGGGTAGGCCAGGAAGTTCTTCGGGGAATACATCAGGAAATTTATTAACAATAGAAATATCGTTCAAAACTGACGTATTTTTGTTTAAATCTATGACATGAGCTAAGAAAGCTTGACATCTATTTTTCAATAAACGAATAGCTTTATGGCTTGAGATGACCGTGATTGATTTTAATGGTTTGGTCGCTTGAATTCGCATAATAGGTTGATTAGGAATATGAAAGCTAACAACCTTACGGAAACAATCAATTTTTCCATAATGAGTAGTTAACCAATCAATCCCTAGAATCACATCAAATGCAAGTATTTTCAATGAAATAAGATCTACAGGTAATGTTAGGGTACCGATTTGAACCAAACAAGACTTATAAACAGTGCATGTAATGAAGGTTTCTCCCAACGGAGTTTCCACAGATAAGTCAAAGTCTAATTTCTCCGGAGTCAAATTTAATCGATGAGCGCAAGTAGGAGAAATAAAAGAATGGGTAGAACCGATATCAAATAAAGTATAGATTTCGTTAGAGTTTATGATAAGCTTACCCGTGATGACCTCATTCGGGTTCCTTGCTTTCTGGGAGGTCACAACAAATGCTCTCCTTTGCACTACCAGTTTTGAATTTTCTGGGACGGCCTTTGGTGCCTCCATCCTAGCTGAATTTGTCTTCGGTGAACGACAAAATTGGGCTAAGTGACCTTCTCTTCCATAATTATAACATGCTTTGGATAGCATCGCGCAGTTTGGACTGATGTGCCCCTCCCCTCCGCATTTGAAACATATGATAGGTGGTTGTTCTCCTTCCTTAACGACATGTGCTAGTGCTGAAGTCTTTCCATCATTGTTGAATCTCCTCTTCTTGAAATGTCCATTCTTATTGTTTTGTACGATTACCACCAAGTGGTTACCATTTCGCCTGTTGATTCCTCCACGCTTGTTGTTGTCACCGCTGGTTGATCGCTCTCATTTGGTATTATCATTTTTTTGAATTTTGCTCTCTTTTAGTTGCGTTGACTCGTTATCGCGCTCCACTAACTGAGCCCTATTTACAACATCTGAATATAAACACAGTTTATGAGAAATAAGATGTTGACGTATCTCCGGCTTCAAACCTCTTAAAAACATCTGTGTCATTCTCTCTTCATTATCCACCAAGTGGGACGCAAACCGGGATAACTCCGCAAATTTAGCCTCGTATTGCGACACGGTCATATTGTTTTGTTCCAACTTGATAAACTCCACCTCCTTCATGTGACGAATACTTTTGGGAAAGTATTTGTCGTTGAACCGCTCTTGGAACTTCTCCCAAGACATCTTCAGTACGGTAGGTTGAGTATAATTTACCGATTCCCACCAGTAATCTGCCTCTCCGCGCAACATAAAGGCGGCAAAGGGAACCTTTTGCTCCTCAGAGCATCCGAAGACATCAAATATCTTGGTGATCTGCTTTATCCATGCTTCCGCCATAAGTGGTTTTGGCTCTCCCTTAAACTCCGGTGGTCCCAGCTCCTTGAACTGTTTAGCGGTGACTGCCCGAGAGTTTCCAGTGTTTCCACCTGCATTTTGGACAGGAGCCGCACTCGCCTGTTGTTGCAGGAATTGCATAAAGCCCCTGAACATTTGATCATTCATCATTTGGTCAGTGTTGTTGTTTGCATGAGGATTGTCGCCTTCTTGATGCACATTATCCTGATTATTGATATGTGGTGAATCAGCGGTGCTTTGTGCTCCATTGCTATTCTCAACATTCTCGGATGTCATTTTTGAATCGCCACAAAAAAGGTTAATTGACATGTAACATATTATCCCTAAATTCTGACTGACCAATTAAATACCACATAAACTTAGGTAGGTCATACTAGCGAAAGAATTTTCCGTCTCTCCCCTACTAGTACTATTCTCACATCTTAGCCAGGGATCATATCCCTACGCTTTGATACCAACTGTGACGCCCCCAAAATTAGGTATACATCACCCATCTTGGGTCGTCAGATACATGGTACAAAATTCAAATACAACTTACTAATACAACTGTCGTGTACAATACGACAAAACATAACTGTGAGTTTGAATATAATTATTGTCTACTAGAGATTATACAAACTCAAAAGGAGTCCTCATTACAATTATTAACACACTATTTCATAGAATAGTGAGGACTACTAATGCTATCCTCTTGTAGTCACTCCGGTTCCCCGACTAGTCCCGCTATGTTCTCATTTCTCAAGAGAGAACAGTGAAAGAAAAGGTGAGCTCAACTAGCCAAGTAAGAAATATTATGACTAAGATAATGCGAGAATAAATTATCGGTAGCCTTAAATGATGTTAAAGCGATAAAATATAACAACATCAAGTTTAAGCTGCTTGTTGGAACAAGCAATCCATTAAAAGAGTCGAATAGAGAATAAAATCTACTATCTTTTATGATTTAAAAGGTTTTTCATGACTTTTATCATTTGGGACTCGATTTTAATAAATAATCCACATCATCGAATCACCCATGCACTACGGCCAAGGATATTCTTTAGTATCACGACCATAAATTATCCATGCACTACAGCTAAGGACATCCGTGTATTCATTAATGGTCATGATCATGCCAACAACTGTCCATCAATGAACTACGGGCCAATGATAACTTTTACCACATCATTTGTAATATTACCGTCATGATTACACCGAATAATCCCTGGTCATAATCATACCAAGTCTATCTATGCACTACAGGCCACAGATGACTTTCAACATAATATAAACATGAGGATGATGACAATAATATAAAAATTCAATAAAACAAGTTCAAGAATTAATTTATCTAGGAACTAATAATGTCCAAATTGTCAACATGATACTGCTTTGTAGAGTAAAATTCAAGAATGATCAGAAGAATATTTCCATGAAAAGATACTGGATGAAGCGCAAATATCAAGGATATTCTACTAATTTCATGGAGTATAGAAGTCAAAACTTTAACCAACTAGGTATAATAAAGAATGGAATAACAAAAGAAATCACCATGCATACGGTACTTCACATAGACAGGTTATTCCAACAGAATAATAATAACGGAACCAGGTCAGGCAAAATTTGCACCGACAGGATGTTCCAACAAAATAATAAAAAGCAGAACCGAGTTGATTGTAAAACACATGCGATGAGGATGTTCCGGCGAGAATAATAATAAAGAGCGGAACCAGTCCGGTGTAAAACACATGAACATGATGTTCCAGCAGAATAATAATAAAAAGGCGGAACCGGTCCGGGTGTAAAACACATGAGATAGGATGTTCCAATGAATAATAGAAGAATGTCACCAAGTATAGGTAAACCGCGTATACTGAGTTATTCCACAGAATAATAAGCAATGGAATAACAACAGTTCTCTTCATGAATAAGAAAGAATAACACCCCTTACATTAGTAATAGATTGAATACTGCAGTAGTGTAGTAACAGAATACTCTTCTTCTTTCTCTCTTATTCTCTCTATACCTTCTCTCTCTATAGCTTGAATGAATTCGTGAAAAATAATGAAGCACTAGGCCTCTATTTATAGAAGATTTCTAGCTTAGCACTTGAAATGTGAAAAGGCAAGTGGTTTGACGTCTGTAATGTGAAACGACAATTGGTTCGACGCCTGTAATATGAAACGGCAAGTGGTTTGACGTCTGGTAAAGGTAGTTACTATTGACGAAGGTAATTACTATTGATGAAGGTAATTACTATTGACGGAGGTAATTACTATTGACGAAGAGACTTTTAGATGATGACATATGGGCCCCCATAAAATAACCAAACTTACCACAAACGCGTCTCATAATAGACTCTTTATATACATCAAGGATTGAATAAATATTACCACAAATCATTTTATTTTTAATCAACACATATTTAATCTTTCAACAATTATTAATCATTTATAACTTGTCGTCTCAATTATTGATTTAATAATATAACATATTATACAGATGATATTGTGACAATAATTGAATCAATAATATAAGAGATATGATGCAGAAATTACTATAGCAATAATTGAGTATAGCTGAGTGACTTCTCACGTAAGCATCAATAATCAATACTAGTGTGCTTCTTATGTAACCACGCAGCGTATTCATCGTACTTTTACTACTAGGGTAGTTCAACAATTTTAACGGTAACACCTCCGTCGTTATTTTCATAAAGTATTTTTGTCGTTTTCTCAATCCAAACAATAATTCCGTTAATAGGGGTCTACCAATGATTGTCTTGCCGTAAATGCGAATATTCTCGACAAAAAGAATATTCCCCGACCAAACGAATATTTTATAACAACTTGCTTACTTTGCAAAATTTATAAATATTACCCACAACTATAACATTATATCAAATTTACTCCATAATATTCAAAAATAATATTTATAGAAAATTAATCTTTATTTATAAAAGTTGGGGTCTTACAGCTTCTTTGTTGCATACTAAGGATATTTCTTATGTCTTTGGGACTGGTGAGTACTACAACGTTTAGAATCCATTCCTCTTATGTTGGAGCCTATCTCCACACAAATCTTGAGGCTCGACGTTTTCTGACACAAGACAGATGATACTCTACGATTCAGATCTTGGTGACTTGTTGCCTTGGTGCCTGGTCTGATGCTGTCAGCCGAGAGCACTACGATTTATCTTAAGTCTTTCCACACTACGATCTTTTCTTGCTTGATTCGTAAACTCTACATTTCCGAGAGCACTCTACGATTGTTGACTTGTAAACTCCACGTTTCCTTCAGCACACTACGATCGTTGAGTTGGCTTGGCAAACGTTGGGACCACAATACGATTTCCGAAGAGGCCCTTCAAGGCAGGCACACTACGATCTTTGAAACTCTATGTTTCTGCCTTGACTTCTGCGATGTTGATCAAATTTATACACTCCGATTTCTTCGAAGCATATCTATTACATCTCAAGATCAACCTAACAGTTTTGATCTTTCTATCTATACATTCTATTACAGAATGATACACGTTTAGAGCTTAGATCAACCTAAAAAATTTGATCTATCACTAAGTCCTTGTATATATATTACTTGAAGGACTTTACAAATAATCATGAGCATATACATTAAAACATCAAATCATAATATGCATTCTCCCAACATATATATATATATATGGACTAACATTATCGAGTTATGCCTCGATTAAGCCTAAACTTATGCCTGGAACGTTTATTGCTTTAATATATATATATATATACTTATATATATCGACTGTTGTCGGACTTTGTTCGATGAGCACGAATTTTACATCAAATTATGCTTACAGCTTTTTATATATATATATATATATATATATATATATATATATATATATATATATATATATATTTACATTTAATCTACTTTGGAGTTTACTTACGTGGTGGTTGATCGTCTTTCTGACTTTCTTTACTTTTTCGTCCACTTTGGAGTCAACTCCGTGGCGGTTGATTGCTTTTACAGCTTTATTTATATTTCAGATCCCCCATGGAGGTGCTTCGTGGTGGCTGATCATGTCTGTATATATATATTTACAGCTTTTATATATATACCTGCTTACTTCTTTTTAATCAATTACGGCATCATGTGAGCCTAGGAATCATGTGATCACTTATTCAGTCTACTGGATCTAGATTCGGTTCCCGTGATGGACATTTTCAAATTATAAGCGACTTTGTAAATTTATTCACGGTGTTTGGATTTCCTCATATGGTTTTCATGCTTACGAGGAGGAGTTCTAAGATCGATTTGTATATTATTTTCTCGAAGATGATCTGCATCTCGAAAATTAAAAGCAATCTAGCCGAACACTTAATAAAAATGGGAGTGTAAAAGGTCTCAATTACTATTGAGCACAAGGGTTTGAAAAACTTCTTTTATAAAACATCACTGCCATATCTTGTTTAAAACTGAATTTTTACACAAATTCAAATCCTGTGTATATAGGTGCGAACGAGGCCTCGCACTACTTCCAAATAAACAACACACATTGACCCCCACACACACACATTCATATAACAGTTTCTTGAAAAGTGGCGATCACCGTGGTAACACGGATGTCGGAGGGTACCTAACACCTTCCCTCCGCATAATCAAGTCCCCGGACTCTAAATGAATCTCGGTTTCACCGACCCGTTTAGCAGTGTCACATCACTAGGTCAATGTGCAAACCTTTTCTCGATTGTGTTGGTACAACCATATAAAAAACTAACTGGCGACTCTTAACAGTCCATTATCGACATGATACATGTCGGACCAAACTGCTCCCTGACGACATGAATGTCTCAGAGCTCCTCCTCTATAGGTATTCGGGGTTCCTCCTCCCCAGCTCGATTAGCTCCTCCAACATCCGACATCCTGACAACACAGTTTTAAGTTTTAGTTACTAAGCTGTACTAGCGAACACATAATTAACACATAGGCACATAAAGTCTATTATTATCTTTAAAGAATTAAGAAATTCATTTCTTAGAACTCGATAAGAGTTTACCACCATTATGTTCTTGATCTTCTATAAGGCTACTACCTAAGGTTGTTCCCCCACCTAAGGTTTATAACCTACGGCTTTGATACCAACCTGTGACACCCCCAAATCCGGGTACTTCAATTCCCACATAATTTGGTGTTCACTATACAAACATCATATGTCTATCTACCCGTAATAAATGAAAACATAAATAGATAGAAATAAATCCTCTCCTTAAGGAGTTACATCATCTAAATTAAATACATAAATCTCAGGTCATACTAACCTTAAATCTCAAATGCAGAAATATAAACAAATAATAGTCTTACACAACATAACATAAGTCTGAAACATAAATACATAATCACATAAACAACAAGTCTTTATCACTTGTTAATCTTGCCCTTGCCTTTGCTAGTAGAAGGCTCGTCGGACCTTTCGTTCTTAACTGCAATGTTATTATTACGTAAAAGTGAGCACGATTGCCCACAAGTATAATAATGAAACAACAATATAATAACATGCGAGTGAATCAAAGACTTCTGGAATAAACTCAACTTTTGAATCAAGAATGAATAAAAAGAATCAAAAGAACTTCTGAGGGTCATAAGACCTTGAACTATGTCCTAGGTTATCAAGGGTTATACTTGAAACCTTTAACAGTCATAAGACTATGAACTCTTCTACTCGTACTTAGGGGGATCAGCCCTTAGTACCATACTGTGCAGAATATCTTAACGTTAATGCATAAGTAATCCCCTATACAGGGTTGTTCATCTCAGTTTGACATTAGAGTCCGCACCAAGGGAATGTTGGTTTGGATAATTCAACAAGGGTTCTGAAATTTAGAACGTTCATCAACTATGTACTAGTCGAATCAATAAGGGTTCGCTAGTCTTATAAGGTTCAACAATAACTGATATTCAAATTGAATAATAAATCAAGAGATATACAATGGGATAAAAATTGTATAACAGAACTCATACTTTGAAAAGATTAATAATCTTTAATATCTTTAATATTGAACTTGATCAACAAATAACAAGACTTGATCAATATAGAATATAAGTCTAGAATTTGCTCAGTGTAAATATGTGAGGATTATAAACTGGAATAACGATAACAAGTAGGGTTAGGAAACTTGCCTCGTGCATAGGTTACACGTTAATTATACACGTTCCTCGATTTAATCCTACATACCATTCATATTCACAATACCAGTCAATTATAATGTAACTAGTCATCACAAGTTCATTCTTTTTCTCTAACTCGGATTATGACTATACTTAGTCAAATTACCACACTTGTTTTCACATAATATTACATTACATGAACAACAAGTTAACTACGCGTTCAACAATTTAATTAAACATGTAATTACCTTATTGACATGTTAAGGATCTATTTAATCACCACATTATATGACTAACATATTTTTATGTTCATTAGATTAGGTTACTATTACAGTCCCTAAAATAAAACCACTAAAATGCTCATTCTTGGACAAACTGCATAGTGGCGTTGCGGCGCCACCATCAAGCTTATAGTTGGCGTTACGGTAGCATGCCCATCTTTGCGGTCGGGACAATGGCGTTGTAAGCGTGGTAGCTAAGCTATGGCCTAGTGTTATACTGCGGTTAGCGTATAGTCGTAATGCATGACAACGAACCGATTCAGAAAGTGCGATTCATGAAAAATGTAGAACATGTCAATTTCTACCAATTTCTTATTTCATACATGAAATTAGATATACCTAGACATTATTTTATATACATACTCATTACTCAACCTTTCTAGCATGATTTTAACAAGTTAAAACATATAATTTCCATAATCAAAACATGTAATTCATGTTCTTGGTGATTTTGAAAGTTTTTAAAGATAAAACATAAAATTGACACTACGGGTTCGTTATAACACCGAATTTGTCCATTTGAATTTTGTTTTCTTCGTTTTAATATACATAATTATATACAAGTGTAAAATTTATGATACAACATATGATTAACGTATTAAATTTGTGCGTAAGGGCCATATGGCCATATTTCTATGCTTTGTAATTTTGAAGAAACAATATATGACATATTTTTATGAAACTGATGTTATGGAAACATACAATATACAGTAAAAACATGTTATGATAACATATCATCACATACATCACATAATCGCTACCCTTTCCAACTACAGAAACTTTAACAGAAACTTGAAAGCCATTTTTTTATAAAAACTTAAACCACATAAATTTGAAGTTTGGGGAAGAAGAGATTACCCTATTACAGATGAATAAGAGTGAAGTCCTTTTTCAAATTTTTCTTCAATATCACAATTTCTCCCAACAAATCTCTGAACTCTCTGAACTCTCCAGTTTCTTTATTTTAAAACATACGTAATAAAATATAGGACTAATGCGATTAGGGGTAACTGCAGCGTGGTGGTCAGTTAACTCAATCATGGGTTAACTGCTATCAACCTCCACTAAGGCCTTGTTTGGTTAACTTATTAGAAGGTTTCCACAATTAATTTAATTAACCTCTTATAATATAGTTTAATCATGTCATACCCAATTACATAAAACTCAATTATCTTATTTAATTTAATTTAAATAAAATATAATAATTTCTCATTAACTCACATAATTACATAATTAATTTTCTCATTTATTAATTATGTCAAATTATTAGACCTTTAATTAATTATTAAATTATTTAAAATAACATTTATACTTATTAAATAATCCATCTAATAAGCTCACTTAAAAACATACTTTGAATAATAAAATTCTCCACATTAATTTAATAAATATAACACATATAATTAAATTAATCTACCACAATTTTATCAATTAATTATTTAATCTAATAATTAAATCATCAAAAAATATTTATTTAATTCAATAAATATTAAAATTAAATTACAAAATCTCGTTTGTCACAAGGCTTGTCTAGTTAGGAGGTTGTAGCTCCATTCTTTCAGAGGTAGCATCTCGACCAGCTTGGTCAGTTCCCGTACGCGTTCGGCAGGCGTATCACCGAAGGAGACGTTCTATCGCTTATAGGAGGACCATTCGGGTAATTTATGAGTTTCTGATCCTTTAACATAGAACTAGTCTTTGTTCCATCCTTTATTCCTCGAAGGTGCATCCATTAGTGGGCATTTCTCAATCTTGGAGTGTAGCTTGGGGGGCTATTTGCTTAGGGCTTTGAACCCACGTTCGTGTGAATTTCCCAGTTGGTACAAGGAGAAGAAGAAGTCCATGGAAGGAGGAATGCATGCCTTGTGGCAGAAGGCGATGAAGGCTATATTGTTGATGTAGGAGTTCAACACTAATTGGGCGAAGACGATGCTGATAAACCCTAAGAGGGTGAGGATGAATGGGTGTAGTGGGAGGCGGACACCTTTCTCTAGCAAGTAAAGGGCATGGATGTCCACCCGTTCGGTCGACAGTACATTCGGTCAATAGCGGATGGGGCTTTGAGTTAGTGGGTTTCAGGGATTTGATAGTGTTTTCGAATCGTGACGAGGTTTGCGTCGGTGATGTCAAAAGTGGTGTTGGCATGGGAAATTACTATTTATTTGAGTTGAAACAACCCGGGTCAAATCTCGAGTTCGGAACAAATCTCGGGTCAAATCTCAAGTCCGAATCGAATCAAAACCATCAAAATAAGGCCTCAAACTACTGGCCCAATAGTATTTTCTTGGGTCATCTTAGCCCACCACAGGCTCCCAAAAGGTCATGACTTGAAGGTATTATTGGTAGTAACTTATTTCCTTATATGTAGACAAATTTGTCCCCTATCTTTCGATGTGGGACTGGGGTGTTACAAACTCCCCCACTTAAATTTCTAACATCCCCGTCAGAATCCAATCACACACACGGCCCAAAGATCTTTGCCTCTCTAGCCATTGTGGGATAATACCGGCTGGCTTCGTGTCCCCACCTCCGGACCTCCATCTCTCCATTGTGGGATAATACCACCAGCCTTCGTGTCCCCACCTCCGGCAACCCGATCGGATGACCCGACCCGATCCGAACTTTCGAGAGTCGTCTCTGATACCATATCAAATCCCGACCTCTGATACCACCTTTGTAACACCCCGAACCCGATATAGGCCCAAAGTGCTACACGCCGCAAGCCCATAGGCCCGCAAGGCAACAATATCAATAACACGCAGCCCAAACTAAACAACTTAACAATAATCTCAACTTAAAATCCAACAATAAATATATTTTAAATCAATCCAAATGAAATACTAATAAATACCACATTCATATAATGGAGACGCAACTCCTCGAAACTAAGAGTTTTATCAAAATCCATCAACAAAAGAAAAACATCTAAAACTAAACTCCAGTTATTCTAAGCGTTTTAAATAAAGGCTCAGCTTTCAACGATGGGACCTATAAAAATTTGTAAGGGGGTGAGCGATGAAGCCCAGCAAGTAGCAATCCTCTCTATCTAGCCGAATTAAGTACAATTTACAAAATACTTTTTTGAAATAACTTTTTATTCAATAACAATAGTACAAAAACTTTCAAAACTAAAACAATTCAAAAAATGATTTCAATGTATATCATATATCTTTTAATCCACAGCCTTAGCGACTAAGGTTACAATAGCCCTGTAACACGGCCCAAAAGTTCGATAACGTTATGATACGCACCCTACTAAGGTATCTATAAAAATACGCGCTCCCGAAGGGCATCTAAAAGGTGTGCGCCTTAGTATGTCCTATATTAGCTCCAGAACTAAATGTAATCAATAACGGGTTCTATACCTAGTCAGACTGAGGATTTCAAAATCTTTTCTCAATATTATCGATAATATAAACGATACTTTTTCACAGTTCAAAATCATATAATCTCATTCACAGTTTGAAAATAATTACTTGATTCGAATTTTGAAATAAAAGAACATAACAATTTAATTTAAATGGAAGCCTTAAATAAAACATAAAGAATTTTGAAACTGTACATTAAGGCATCCAAATAATTAATAAGACATACTTAAAAGTAACGATAATCTTAAAAACACTAAATAGTTCAGAAAACCACTTACCTCAATATTACGAATACGAAAATATTAGCTGAACAAATCCTAAATATAAATTTAGAACAAAAATAAATCAAATCCATATGATACCATATGAAACAACCCGGGTCAAATCCCGAGTCCAGAATAATTCTCGGGTCAAATCCCAAGTCCGAATCGAATTAAATCCATCAAAATAAGGCCTCAAACTACTAGCCCAATAGTATCTTCTTGGGTCATCTTAGCCCACCATAGGCTCCCAAAAGGTCATGACTTAAAGGTACTATTGGTAATAACTTATTTTCTTATATGCAGACAAATTTTTCCCCTATCTTTCGATGTGGGACTGGGGTGTTACAAACTCCCTCACTTAAATTTCTGACGTCCCCGTCAGAACCGATTACACACACGGCCCAAAGATCCGATCACACACACGGCCCAAAGATCTTTGCCTCTCTAGCCATTGTGGGATAAGACCGACTGGCTTCGTGTCCCCACCTCCGGACCTCCATCTCTCTATTGTGGGATAATACCACCAGCCTTCGTGTCCCCACCCCCGGTAACCCGATTGGATGACCCAACCCGAGCTTTTGAGAGTCGGCTTTGATACCATATGAAACAACCCGGGTCAAATCCCGAGTCCAGAACAAATCTCGGGTCAAATCCCAAGTTTGAATCGAATCAAATCCATCAAAATAAGACCTCAAACTACTGGCCTAATAGTATCTTCTTGGGTCATCTTAGCCCACCACAGGCTTCCAAAAGGCCATGACTTGAAGGTACTATTGGTAGTAACTTATTTCCTTATATGCAGACAAATTTTTCCTCTATCTTTCGATGTGGGATTGGGGTGTTACATGAGTATTCACACATAATTTTCTGGAAATCGGTTTCGGTGAGGTTAGGGTTTTGTGAAGGAGTTTTTGTGGTGGTGGTAATTGTGGAATCGATGGCTATGGCGTTGACTGTAGGTGTAAGACCCCAACTTTCATAAATAAAGATTAATTTTTCACAAATTATATTTTTGAATATTAAGGTGTGGATTTGTTATAATGTTATAGTTGTGGGTAATATTTATAAATTTTGCAAAGTAAGCAAGTTGTTATAAAATATTCGTTTGGTCGGGGAATATTCTTTTTTTTCTAGGAATATTCATACGACGACACAATCATTGGTGGACCCCACAACAGAATTATTATCGGAGTTATAAAACGACAGAATTATCTTTTAATAAAAATAACGGCGAAATTTTTACCGTTAAGTGTTGAAATACCCGGTGGTAAAAGTACAATAATACGCGTGATTGCATAGTAGCACACGGTATTGTACAGTATCTTGGATTATTGATGCTTACGTAAGAAGTCACTACTCAATAATTGTTACAATAATTATTGTTCAATATTTTATTTTATAGATTCAATAATTGTTACGTTGATATTTTATATTATTGATTCAATAATTGTCATTGCACAGTATTTCAAATTATCAAATCAATAATTCATATTATTTGAATAATATTATTGTTTACATTATTGACAATGTCTAGAAAGTTCTGTCGAGGAAAGGGGTTTGGTCACCTAATTGCGCGCCAATAGGGAGAAATCCTTATCGGAAAGCCCCTTCTTTCCTGGGAACAACCTGGTTGTCGATATTGTAATTTTGTAATATTATTTGTGAATAATTAATTATTGATATATATGATAAGAAAATATTTATTCAATGTGGATTTCAACTGAGGAATTTTAGCATGTGACATTTGTTGAAAGTTGGTATTTTATCTTTTCCGATAAAATAATTCATTCAAATATATTATTATAATATTAGATTATAGTAGTATGATATGATTATATAATAATACGTTTTTTATAATTTGAATGGTAATATTATTATAGTAAATTCATGGTCTAAAAGTAAAAGGAGGTAGAAGAGAACAAATTGAATTTGAATTCCTATGATGTAAGCGATGATGTCATCGGACGATGAGGTAAGCAATGATGTAATATGATCGATGATGTCAGCGATGATGTCATAAATTATGGTGAAAAGACTATTTTACCCTTACTCTGCCAAGCCTATAAATAGAAGCTCATTTCTTTATTATTTTTCACCAATTCATTCAAGCTATAAAGAGAGAAAGTATAGAGAGAATAAGAGAGAAAGAAGAAGAGTATTACATTACTACACTATTGTAGTATCCAATCTCCTACTAAGGTAAGGGTATTATTTCTTTCAGATTAAGTAAATGATATTATTCTTGTTCAATATTCGTAAGAAATAATATTTTCTTCCATACTCTGTAGTATATAAGTAATATTATTTCATTTTATATTTCTAATTCTACACTTATGTTGATAAGTATTGCTTCTATACTCTATGAAATTAGTAAAATATCCTTGATATTTGCGCTTCATCCAGTATCTTTTCATGAAAATATTATTATGAACATTCTTGATAATTTTTAATCTTTTCATGTTGGGGTACTATTCACGGGTTACTATTCCTGAAGTACTATTCACGGGATACTATTCACTCGGTTACTATTCACGGAGTACTATTCACGACAAAAATTAATTTCTTTTCTGTCCAAATTATTTTTGATACAACATTATTCTTGAATTTTACTCCACAAAGCAGTATCTCGTTGACAATTTGGACATTATTGAATTCAAGATAAATTAAATTATAAATCTTTAAAATTTATCCTTTCTCTCATTTAAATTGAATTCTTATATCATTGTCATCATCCTCATGCTTTTATTGTGATGAAAGTCATCTTTGGCCGTAGTGCATAGATGGACTGTTGATTGGTATGATTATGACCAGGGATCATTCGGTATAATCACGACCTGAAATGTTACAAATGATGTGGTAAAAATCCTCATTGGTCCGTAGTGCATTGATGGACAGTTGTTGGTATGATCATGACCATTGGTGATACTAATGAATATCCTTGCCCCGTAGTGCAGGGATGATTCGATGATGTGGATTTTTTAAATCATAGAAGATTGTAGATATTATGCTTTACTTGACTCTTCTAATGGATTGTTTGTTCCGCTGCAGTTAAACTTGATGTTTATTATATTTTATTAGTTTAACACTGTTGAAGGCTAACAATAATTTATTTTGCATTATCTTAGTCATAATATTTCTTACTGGGCTAGTTGAGTTCACCCTTTGCTTTCATTGTTCTCTTCAGGAAATGAGAATATAGCTGGGACTAGTCGGGGAACGGAGTGACGGTCCAGATAGGTGGCTATAGTAGTCCTCACTATTATGTGAAATGGTGTGATAATAATTGTAATGATGACTTTATTTGAGTTTGTATACTCTCTACGAGACATTATCTGTGTTGAAACTCTCAGCTACGTTTTGTCGTACTGTATCAAAGAAGTTTGTATTTAAATTCTGTACCGTGTATTTGACGACTCAAGATGGATGATGTATACCTATTTTGGGGGTGTCACAGTAGGGGTTGGGGTGTAATAGAGGTTGGTGGAGCAGGGATGGTCGAAAGAGGAGAAGCCATGATGGGGGTCTCGTTGCTGGAGATAGTGTTAGTTGGAGTTTGAGAAGAAGCCATTGATGAAGCTTGAGGTGATGTCTGCAGTGGAGAGAGTATTGCTAAAGGGAGCGAGATAGTTTTGAGAGGTGGAAATTTGTTTGTTTTGGAAATGGGGAGTGTTTTTTTTGGGGATTAGAATTCGAAGAAACGTGTCTTTTCAGTTATGCTCGGATACCGAGGAAATGATGGAGGACGTGGGTAGAATTGAAGAGTTGGTTTGTTGCAGGTCATGCGGTCTTCAGTTGTAGTTGGGCTTGATTCAATTTATTTTTTAGTTGTTGGGTCATGGTTGGATTACTTTCCATTAAATATTTTATTTGAATGAAAGACTGGGGGCAATGTTGGGCCATGATATATTGGGTCTGGTTTGTATGATGGGCTGTCGTCCATATGCAGTTTGAATCCATGTGGGATTCGATTTTGGTTGTTGGAGTAATTTAATAAATCAAATATTCCTAATTATATTCGGTTTCTAAATGCAGGAAGAGGGGTTGGGATTAGAACCAACTTCCTTATTTTTAGGAGATCTTATACAATCCCATTATTAAGGATTTATATCTAATGATGAATCCTAATTAATCCGATACGGGGAAGGATTCAGAGAAGGTGGTGAGATAATTATAAATATAAAGTTTTATACTAATTCTAAGGTACACACAATTTATTATTATTTGTCAGCACTAGAACATTAAGCCTCCATTGGTAACCTTATTTAGCTTGTACTTATTCTCACACCATAACTATCCCCCGACGATACAAGTTGTCAAGCTTTCAGTGATTACCCGTTTTTGTGCAGGATTGGACGCGCTTTGGTAATTGGAGCGCGTTGACGGGTCTTGACGTTAATATTACTAGTAGTATGTCTGCACTTTTCCCATCTAAGGACTGGTAATACTTAGTTAATTAATAATGCAAGATGTATAGTGGTGATGAATCATCTAGAATCTTGTACTAGTATTACTATAAAACATCTAATCTTAGGATGAAGAAAGTATGAATGAAGTAATATATCTTTTTTACTCTAAATTCTTTCCCTTCTTCTCTCTGCTACTCTATAGTCCAGCGGAAGATTATAACTTCAGCATCAGTGTGTAATATGAATTTCAGTTTTTTTGTAATAATTTTTTATTTTTAATATTTAAAATTAGTAAAAAAAACATGTCAAAATGTCCCGTACAAATTTTAATATTTTATTTAATTTTTTAATTTTTTTAGGGAACACAATGGTACGTTGATTCTAGTGGACAACTTAAAAAAGGCAGTGTAGCTTACACATAACTAGGGGTGTTCAAAACAATCGGTTTTTTCAATTTTTGGTTTTACGGACTGTCCGAAACCAAATTTGGTTTGGGATAAAAAAAGAACCGGTCCGGTTAAATTACAAAAAAACTGGTATATCTCTGGTTTTTTTCGGTACCGATTCGGTCAACGTTTTCATGGTTCGATTTCTCAAGACGCATTCTAGGTATATCTGGGTTTTCTAATTTTTTATTATTAATAATAATTTATTAATAATAATAATAAAATAATGATTATAATAATAAAAATAATATTAATAAAAATAATAATACTATTAATAAAAGTAATAATAATAATAATAAAAATAAAAATTATATTAATTTTTGGTGGCAAGCATCCGAATCCCAGAATCACGGGATTAGATATACCGGTTCAACCGATACCGGTATCGGTTCATGAAATTGGCTACTATCGATATTTGGTTCAGTTCGGTTCGGTTCGATTCGGACCGATTCGGTTCCGTTTTTTACCCATGAACACCCTTACGACGTAACTCGGGTACTTCGTTATGCACATTTACAAGACCTCAACCAAACGCGGCCCTATAGTCATTCTTTATTTATGTATTTATATTCGGTAATCAGCATGTATTAGTCGTTCTTGACGACTGGATTAGGTTGACTTGTTATTTTGGTTGGAAGAAAATCTAATAAATTTGTATTGATTGTATACAACTATCGTTACTTTAAGTTCATAATCCTCATACATACATTTACCGATTTTATTGTTGAGAAGTAGTGTATAGCTAAATACTGAAATGGGCGAACATGAGCAGAAGGTGAAAGAAGAAGAACACTTTGATGTTCTTACTAAATCGGGTCAGAAAACTGGATTCACCAAACCCAGGTGAGTAATTCTTTTTCTTCGTGTAATTACTGAGTAAAAAGCCGGAATATTTATAATTCCCATGTTTTTTTCTGTTGGTTTGCCAAAATAATGGCTGGGATAGTACTATTTGTAGTAGTTTATTTTCATGGACCATGTTTTATCATTTTGAATACCATTCGATGAGGGATTATAATCTCAACTGGAAAGGTGGTATTATATAATTATATACTTCCATTTTGAGGTATTAAGGGGGGTGTATTCAATTAGGATTTTTAAAGACTTTTTTTAAGTGACATACTTTTGTAGAATTTGTGGGATTTTAATGACTTTCAAAGATTTCAAAGACTCTTTTAAAATGACTTTTACAGATTTCTATGAAATAAAAATGTGACTTTTATAAACTTTTTATCAAGACTGTGATAGACTTTGTATACTTTAATATATCTTGCAGAACTTATATTAATTGTTAATTAGCCCGTGTAGCACAACATCTCTCTCTTTTTCATGAACTAGAGTTGTGGCATGAGATTTTATATATGTTGAAAGCGTTCATATTATTCTACTCATTTCATAATACGTTTGGATCTTTCGGATACCAATAAAACTTTTAAACTACTGACCTTGATACAAAAATTAAGCTCAATTTTCATTGAGCTGTATATACTTTATGCATATGCGTACGCTTTTTAGTAGGAATACCAAACTCTATTTTTCACAAAATAATATGACAATGAAAATCTATATGATCAAAAGTTGCAAAACTTCATACATGTGAGTAAACCACTAACAAGTAACATTAGCATACTAGTCCTCCATTCATTAGCATTCTCTCGTTACCGGCCATTGTTATTATTATGATCGACGTTTCTCCACATGTCAGAAGCTATACTAGTCCTCCATTCATTAGCATTCTCTCGTTGTTGCTCTTGAGTTTCAAAAACTTGTTCCAAATTATCTCCTTGATTGAGTGGTAATGATGAAGATAGTGAAGACTCGTTATCTAGTTCAATAGGAAATTCATCTGAACAACACTCCTTACGAAGAAAATTGTGGAGTCCTACACAAGCTAGTACAACCTCTGCTTGAGTTTTATAAGGAAATGGAGGTGCAGACTTGAAAATTGTGAATCTCGATTTAAATATACCAAATATTCTCTCAATTGCGTTCCTTAAGGAAGCATGACGAAGATTGAACAACTCGATTGCATTTTCGGGGTCACGACCCTGGCCAGCAAAATCTTGAGTTTTATAAGGAAATGGAGGTGCAGACTTGAAAATTGTGAATCTTGATTTAAATATACCAAATATTCTCTCAATTGCGTTCCTTAAGGAAGCATGACGAAGATTGAACAACTCGATTGCATTTTCGGGGTCACGACCCTGGCCAGCAAAATCTTGAAGATGATATCGAACACCACGAAAAGGAGCTAAAAATTGGCGCCGACATTGTTGTGTGAGTGGAGGGCCTTGTATGTGTGTGTTTGTGTGTGAAAGAATGTGTGTGGGGAGGGGGGGGATGGATGTGTTGAGGGAGAGGCTTGTGTTTGTACGTGTGCACATAAGAATAGATTTTCATTGGACTGGAGGAATGAGGTCTCCTCCTTTCTGTGCTGGCATATTACATATAAACTGATGTTTGGACTGTTAGAAATGATTGTCGAGTTTATGATCGGGAGATATTAACTTTTTAGAATATATATATTCCATGTGGCACAAATGAAAAGTCCCACCAAGGGAAATTGGGGTGATCCTACAATGGAGGAACAAGTCCTGTAAACTAAAGTTTTAGGGTTGAAGGATGTCGGTTCTGTTTCCAGTGAAATACTTCTTTAATAGATTATATTTTATACTCATTTGGAAAAGACAAGAAACAAACCTCTTCTCCCTTGAGTTTAACTTGATGTTGTTTATCACTAACCCTAGTGTAATTAAATGTTACCTCTTTGTTGTGGTGGCCAGGATTTGCTTCCGGATAGTCTGATCAAGTCTATGTATGTTTCTTTCCTTGCGGGATGCTTCAGATCTGTACGTTTTGGGTTGGAGGAAGCTCATGGGTAACCCATCTGATCATCCTTTTCTTATTTTATATATGGTGTTTATCTATCTAAGGCTGGGTTTTCCTAAATATCTTCAGTAAAGGACAAGCATTGCAGTTTAACTGGTTATTTGAAAAAGGTGCCTTTGTTTTAAATCCCGACGAAACATTCTCTGTTGACTTTGATGAGGTATTCATTTGCCAAATTTCCTGTCCTTCAGATTATCTTATTTAGATCAAAATAATAAGCATGTAACTTTATTCTTATTGGCAGGTTGAGGGTGCAATTGAGAGCTTGAGTAGGACAATACTTGCAATACAGGCTAGGGGTGACAAAGATGCTGCAAATGAGCTTCTCCAGAAATATTGTGAAATGACAAAACCGTTGAAAGTTGCTCTTGAAAAACTGGAAATGGTTCAGGTTTGAACTTTGAACTGCAACATTAACTAGTTGCAATAGCATAATTTTACATATAATTTGTAATTTGGAAGTAGTGCTGTAAACTGAGTGTGTGGATGGGTTGCCGGAGTTGTATCATGGTGTCAGTCGGTAGATTCAGAAAGAGAGATCTCCAAAGGTAGTTGGAGATGCGGTAGAGAGCCAATGGAACCTATGGACAGAGAGATTGGAGAAGATGAGGCAGACCTTATTGTGACCTCTAATGGTGGATGCACAGGTTTATAGGGTTTTGCAAAAAAGAGACGGGTTGTTCTGAAAGAACTAGGATAGAAGAGATCTGATGAAATGTATTGTCATATATATGATGTGAGAGAATAATAGACAGCTATATGATAGCTTGGGCATGTGACTGGGCATGAAAAGAATCCCCTAGAAACCATGTTGTGTCCCATTATCCTTGGATGATAACAACTACCTCTTTGTTATGTAAGAACTAAGAAGGTATACAGTTACTTGACTCGTCTCTGAGATCATTTGAACATCTCTATCTGATATAGGAGGGGTCTTGATATAATTCATAGAAGTTATATCCAAGTGTGGTCCCTCAACTCTAGCCACTATGCCAAATCCGAGAAGGTTCCAAAGCGGGGCACTTCGTGGAACTTTTTTGGTGTCTACCTTTGGACAAAGTTTACTGCATAAGCAAAAGCGTCAGGCTACTCTAGCCTGAGTCTGCTATTGGGGCAAAGGTTTAGCATTGGGCCACTTTGCTACTAGGGTAAAGGTTTATGCTTTGAGCCTGTTTGCAATTGGGTTAAGGGTTTATGCTTTGAAGTAAGCTTCTTTACTATGGAATAAGGTTTATGCTTATGGAGTTTGCTCCTTGTTGGGGCGATAACTCAAACCCTTGGGTTCTATTTTGCACAAGAGTATGATCCTTGTGGCACACTGATGTGCCCATTGCGACTGAGCAAGATAGCGTAGCCCAATATATGTAAGGACAATTTTTTATGTTTACTAAATGTCTTCATTCTTGTACTTTGAATTGTGCTTCTACAAAGAACTCATATGACATAGGCATATGATTAATTTTCAATGTGGTGTGTTATGTGTCTCTCGAAGTGTAATTCGGGATTCCATATTTGACCCGACCCGAATTATTTTGTGCAACTACCCAAAAGAAAAGAAGTGGTTTACTGTATGATTAATTATGTTATTTGGGCTCATTTTGTTTTTAGCCCAACTATATAATATATTAAATATATGCACATGCTATTGTAGCTAGGGTTTCAATATTCTCTTCTTTCCTAGTTTTTAGCCGCTTTTAGAGAGAAACAATTCGGGTTTTGGGGTGTGATAGTTCTCTTCAGCGATTGTGTTCTTCACGTTTTGATATAGATATATCTTCTGCTTTGCACCCATAATTTTACTGATTTGGTTTTCCTCGTAAATCTTGTCTTCAATTTATTTCGTTGATTTCTGTGTTTGTCATACTTTGTTGTAACATGGTGATTAGTGATCCTTTTAAATTTCAGGTCTATTATTAGTCAAAATTTATTGTTAAATGGCGATGTATAACTACTTTCCGTTTTTTTTTATTTTGGTGTATCTAATGTTTAGTTCAAGTACTCTAAATTAGGAACTAAAGTGCACTGATAAGCTTTCACGTTTATACCTCCATAAAACATCCACTTTATGATGTACATGATCATGATCCCTCAAGATAAATATCAAGATACCTTTTTTTCATGGAAATGGAAGAGTGTGAAACTACAGCTTCATCTGAAACATTACGTACCTCTGAAGGTAAAAATTTAACTAAAGTCTGTCTAAATGAAAATTAGTGCACTTCCATCCCCAGCCTTGCCTGACGGTCTGTCTTTGTTCTTATAAACTTAGCTTATTGCTTTGCTTCATAATTTTCCCTTAACAAATTTTGAAACATGGGATTAAGTTTTTTTTCTTTTTTCTTCCAGTCTAATATTTCATTTTCTCAGTGTGATTAGGCTTGCTAAATTACCTCCCCATGTTTTCAAATTTTAAGTTGATGGATTTCAGCTAGGGGGTGTCTTTCTGCAAATACCTGATATATATTTAGTAGCATCTTCTTGTTAAATAACATAGCAGTGACCCATTTTGATTGGAATAGTTGAGCTAAACTAAGGAGATATTTCAAAATTATACTGGATTGATTGTGTACTTCATATGTCAGAACTGGTGGATTTTTTTTTAAGAAAGAGGGACTGGTTTCTTTTGTTACTCATTGAGGCTTCTGATTTTCCATTCAATGTCTACATTATGAGAAGGAGAGGAAATTGGGAAATAATTGTTCTTTTCCTGGGTTTCTGGGTAAAAGAATAAAGAAAAAAAGAAGAGAGAAATAAGAATGGGTTTAGTATTTCCGTGTTGCATTTATGTGATGTTGCTGTCGGTGACAATATATGATGCTTTTTCATACATACTCTCTTTCCGCTCCTTTTCTGGACGTTAACTTTGTTCATATAATTCTCTTTCCGCTCCTTTTCTGGTCAACTTTGTTCATATAATTAATAAGTTTATTCTCTTTGGCTGTCTTTTATTTGGTTCTCTATTCTGTTTGACCATCTCTAATTGGATTTGTTTTCTTTATTTATATCTTTTTTTCTTTGGTTGAGTTGATAACTTTATTCAGTAGTTTAAGATTTTCTAGTATTGATTGTTTTAGCTAATTCATCAAAATTTATGTACCTGACATGCTCTTGATCTTTTACAGATGGTAATTCTGTTGTTTTCTGTATTATTGGATTACTTTGTAGTCAGAACATGAGATTAGTTGATAAGAACTTGAGTTTCAAACATGAATTCTTCTCTTAATCTTCCAAAAACGCTTTACGGCACTGGATGGGTAAACTTAAAAAACTTAATGGCATTCTTCTGTATTACCTGTTGAAATTTTACTTTTGTTACTTTTTATTTGTCCTTTTAGAGTGAAATTTGTTCATTTTGTAGAGATTTTAAGGAAGTATTAAAAACTTTTCTTTCATATTATCCACATTAAATACTTGTATTTTTTCATCCTTACAAATTTTAGAAGAGTAATATTGAGGTTTTATATTCTGTTTGATCAATCCGACAAAACATTAATTACATTTCTTAATCTCTGTGTTTTATCTGAGAATGTCAATTAAAAAGGAACAACTTTAATAATTACTAGTCGTCGTTTTATATCTATTTCGATAATATTTCTTCATGGTGTCTTTCAGGTTCCTGTGGATATAGCTCCTGAATTCCCAACTGCTGACCAAATATTGCACAGAAGTCCTAGAAAATAGAATTGCCATGCCCAAGGACGGAGCGACCAGCCCGGCAAGTCATTGTTTTTAGAAATAATGACTTAAAACTTGAATTTGTTCGTAATTTCTCATTACAGAAAAAAAGTTTTAACAACATAATGTCAAGCCTTATTTGAATTGTGTATAATTTCTCAGTAAAATATTAGACTGAAAAGTTTGCTTTCCTGAAATCTGTGCAAAGAATTGAATATATATACACACGCATAACATATTCAAACGAACACACAATAAATAGGGGATAATATGGCTGATGGGTGTGCATTGGTAAAAAATCGAACCAGTCCGTGTCGTACTAACCGGTTTCGATTTTACTGAAAAATAGATACCGGTATATACCTGTTGTATACGGATTTATTTATTTATTTATTTATTCAAGTTTTCAAGTTTTTCATTTATTTAAACTAGGTCCACTAATCCGGTAAAGCCCAACCACAAAGGCACCTAGCAGAGCAAACAAGTACACTAAGCTTATGTTATAGATGGTATTATAAAAAGAACTATTCTTTTTCTGTTTAAGAAAAAGGTGTCCTTTAATTATTCTCTCCTTATCATACTAATAAGTAAAAAACTTTGTTATACCGAAAATAAAATTAAATCCCAATTATAGAGAAAATTTATCTCTATACTAGAGATGATTTCTCAACATATGGGTAGATTTGTCGATGGAGTCTTAAGCCGATTGTTAACACAGATTTGTCTGTTCGTCCAATCACCAAACAAAAAGTTAAATCTTACCCATGCAAACACACTGAGGAGCTTGACGGTCGTGGTCGTTAAGGGATAACTCTGATGTGAGAATAAGTACATGTTGGAGAATAAGTTAACAATGGAGACACGTTAATGCTTTAGTGCTAAGTAAAGTATCATTACCTGTTTATTAGGATATAGTCGTGTATTTATAGCCTCCTACGCCGGCCCCCAAGTAGGAATAGGACTCATTACACTAGTTACCATATGTGGATAGAAGTCAATTTCCATAAGAATGAGAAATCGAAATCAATCCGGATTGTTCTCATAAAAGTAGGAAATCAATTAAAATCAAAACTATAGATTCCTTAAAGATCAGGTCTCCTAACCAGTGTGTAATGCCACGTGGGAAAGTGCCGCCATGTCGGATGAGTCCCACCAAATCCACTAGACTCACAAAATCAAGCCCCAACATTGCCTCCCATTTTTTTTTTGTTATAATGGGCCATATAACAAGAGAGTACAAAATTCTATAATCAATGGGGTACGGACATTAAAATCGAACAGACACCCCCTTGCTCCACACGCCAAATCGAAGCCCACCATAATAATTATGCAGTCGTAATTTGAGGAACGTGCAGAGCCAACCAGTCATTTCAAAAGTCCCATCCCAAAAATTAATCGCCACACCTCCATTTTCAGATTTCAAAAGTTCTCTCAAAGCTAAATCATCCTATGTGAATCCTCCTTGTAACGATTTCTTCTCCGATCACATCACTCCAGACCTAAATACTTATCGACCAACCATGTCAGGAGACAAAACTGCTTAAGCCACCACCTCTTTGCCCAACCCTCTGTTGAAACCACCACCACTACTTATCAACTCGCAACCGCAACCATCTCCCCCGCCCCCGTGGTCACACAACTTTCAAGCGAAATCACTCCTAATACCACCACCATCCAAAACATAGAGCCCCAACAACCATCCTCCATTGTTACCACTACAACTACTTCTCTCTCATAAGCATCCACACCCCCATCATAAAACACCCCCTTCTTCGGTGTTTGCCCATACTGAGATAAACGAAATGAGAATCTGAAATTACTACTCATCGGAAAAGGCCTATACACACATCAATACCCGATCAGCTGTACAAGCCCACCAACTGCCTAACATCCGTAAATAATATCAAATTTCGAACACTTATGACATTCAGGCCTAGAAACTATCAGAGAAGATGTACTGGCGCCCACAGGGAGAATGGATAGCCGTCCCAATCTGGGCCTTGAAGTACGTGGTCTGATTCACCTTACATGAATTTATCTCTTCCTTCCTTAGCTTTGTGGGTATCAGGTTTGCACAACTAGTGTCGAACTCATATATCAATCTCATCTGCTTCATAGGCTTCAGCAATGAATGTGGAGTCAAACTAGGGTTGGATTTCTTTTTTGCCCTGTTCAGTGTTGGCCAATCCAAAGAACCAGGCATCCGACAACTAAACAAACAACCTGGTACACTCATTTGGATAAAGACCCCTTCAAGCAACAAAGGGTGACATTCACAATGGATGTTCATCAAAGGTGCCGACCTCAACCTTCTCCCGAATTGGGCCGACCTTGAAACGCCTATCGTTAAAGTTGATAGCTTCCCAAAGGATCAAGTGGAAGATTTCAGGGAATTCTACCACAAGATATCAAAGTCCGACTGACTAATTGAATTGTTGTCCGACCCATTTTGGCTCTGCAAGCATAAGTGTAAGTTTCAAAATGTTAATTTGTATCCATATGTACTCTTTTAATGAGTGTATGCCCATTACTTATTCCCCCCCCCCCCCCTTTTTTGTAGTAACAATCCTCAAATCGAAACCAATCACAAAACCCGGCTCCCAACTTTATTCGTAATCTCGACACCACTATAACCTCATTACCAAACCTATAACCAACGCCATTTCCGAACCAGACACCAACTCTATTCGTAATCTCGACATCACTATAACCCCCCCCCGACCGACATCACCACCCAAACCATCCCGAACCACCTATCGCTAAAAACCTATAATTGCCATCCCGATGTCTTCACCAATAAAAAAGAACATCCTAACAATGACCACCAGAGATAAGATGTCGTTAATGAGAGTAAAGAAATTCCGGTTAGTGAGGACATCAACTAAAATTCCTCACCCACCTCCAACTCTCTCTGTTGCATTACCTCAAACCATCGCACCTGAAAATATCCCCACAACCACAGAACCCCCACTGAAAAAAGCATGAATCAAACGGAGTTCAACACCTCCTTTACCCATCACCAATAAAGTCCCCTCCACCTTAACACCACCTCAATAAAAGTTATCATCCTCTGTATGGCCCAAAGATTTACTCAAAGGCTTTCCGTAACAGAGCTTTGGCGCCTTCGTCTTTAACAATGACGACAAAGTATACAAAGACATCAACCTAAAGGATCCTAGTCACCCCCGTCTACCAAGGTCGGGTAAGTAACCCTCATATCCGTTTCCAAATTCTCTTCGTCTCCGAAGCTTAAATGGAATATCTAACCCATTCTTTACGTTTATATGATTCAATCCATGGCAGCCTTGGGCTGGTTGCTAAGAAGAATAAATGAAGGGCCGAACAGGAGAAAGGAGCTCGAGGCTAGCATCGACCTCCTCCAGAGTGAGGTGGAAGCCTTGAAGTCCTCCCTGACAGAGGAACGGAGTCAACATGCATTTCGATGCCGATTCGAAGAGCTCATGCTTGAGGTAAAGGCGCTAAAGTGGAAATGCTCCGAGCAGAAGAAAAAACTTTTGGATGATCGGGACGAATTGAGGGGTGGACAATACAGAACTAAAGAATGTTGTTAGTTCCCAGTATGCACAATAGATCTAGAAGGGGGGGTTGAATAGATCCTTTTTAATTTCAATACTTTTTTGGTTTATTGTGTATTTCTCATACATTAGCATATGACAAACATAAGAATCTTTTCAAGTACAACGGAATAAATAAAAGATCCCCTTCATTGATATATTCATAATCATACATACATTGTTCGTAGAGTAAGTTTAGTTGTAAGCAGTTAAAACATACATAGCAGTTATAGTACATAATGTAAATGACATAATGTAAAAGACACAAGGGTTTTAAGTGGTTCGAGAGACTCAAGCTCCTAATCCACTCTTCCGCTTTCAACTAGCAGATTTCCACCAAGGAAGGGCAAGACTCGAATCACTAAGATTCCTTGAGGCCGCTGACCTTGGGACTTTAGTTCATTAAGAACTCTTCAAGGCCAGCAGCCTTGGGACTCCTCTAGTTCCCTAGGAACTCTTCAAGCCCAGCAGGCTTGGAACTTCGTTTAGTCCCTCCGGACAAGGACCCTTCTGGCCCTGGCTTCATTTAGTCCCTTCGGACAAGGATCCCTCAGGCCCTGGCTTTTGTTGAGTTGTTTGTTTATTTGTTGGAGTTGGTGCTGAGCTGCTAAGATGTCTTCATGCTCTGAACATCTTCTATACGTAGCAGCTTGGTGTGATCATCCTTGAAGTACAGTTGAGTGTTGCATGATGTTCAGCTTCTTCAGTTACTCAATCACTTCGGATGATCCCTTGATGACTGCCTTGAAGATCTTTCCTCTTGATACATGATGGTTGCACATGATAGGTTTCCAAGATGATTGTAAGTTCATCTTCTTGGTACTTAGAAACTTTCTCATGTTTGCCACCATGATGACGTTTGCGATCTTCCTTCTTGATACTTGATGTCTTCTCATGATGGACTTGCTAAGATGACTGTGAGCTCTTCTTTATTGTACTTAGAGTCTTCCCATGGTGGACACCAAGATGACATAATGCTCTTCTTTCTCTTGGCAGTTCAGAACACTCTTCTTGTAGTAGAACTCTCACTTCTGCATAGTAGAACTCTCACTTCTACTTCTTCCTTTCCATGAATCTGAGTGTTCTTGGTGGATCGTAGAGTGAGCCTTCGGACTCACTATCTTACGTGGTTTAGAACAGTCCACCTTCTCTCCAAACTCTAAGAACTCCAAAGAACCCTAGATCTTTGAAGCTCTTCCTGATTTATACTCCTTCCCAATCCTTTCGTTGGAAAGTAGCCGTTGAAGGCTATTCAAATATCTTCACAGATCTCGAGTTGACAGAGGTAGACTGCTGATGTGACAAGTCATACTTTATCTGACATTGAAGTCTACTGTTTCACCTACCCATCAGAGATGTCACTTTAGTGTCTTGGGCATGTTGAAGACTTTATTATCTCCTTCTGATTTCTCGATCAGAGGTTGTCCTTTTGCATCGATGCTCTCAATGAGCTTTTGTCCGAATACCATCCTTCAGATTGAACCGTTGCCAATGCTTCAATCTTCAATTGTTCGAACTCTACGATTCTGATGCATGTCTTCGAGGACCTAATCGTAGTGTCTTGTTGAGTGTTGCTCATTGACTGGTAGAGTTAACACTACGATCTTGAAGAATGTTGATTGGATCTCCAATGTAGTACACCTCTTCCTTCTATTGTGCAGTGCTTCAACACTTCTATTTGCTTCCACTGTTCTCAGAGACTGAAGGCCTAACTCCTTGCTCTGATCCCCTCTGAATAGCAAGACACTTCAGATTTGTGACTCGTCCAGCTCGCTTTCTCCTTGTGATCTCCCGTTCACTTATTATCAATGGACTAACCCTACGCTTAATCACTTTAGCCTTGTTCTTCAGAGATTAACCAGTATATCGGTTCACTTTCCATCAGTTCTTTCTTTGTTTGGCAAACACTACGATCTCGGTTGCTTCTAAGATCGTTGTCTTCTGTTCACTTGACAGCTACTGCACTTGCTGACTTTCCTTAGTCAGTTACTGAAGTCTTCTTGTGATCATCTTGTGAAAGACTTCCTCTCGAATGGCTTCACAACTCAATCTTGATATTGATTGGGTTGGTGCTTAGATCTGTTGTTAGCTTGCATGCCATTCGTTGAGTGCTCTCTGGTTTCCTTGGATGTTACATTGCAGTGCCAACCAGAGGCTTCATTCCTTTGAATATTCTGGGAGTGCTCATTAGTTGAGAATCGTACTTGCTCTACGATTCTGCCTTGGAATTGTGAGCACATTTTGTTGAGGTCGTAGTTTACGACTTCACGATTGACCCGGGTGTGGCAGACACTACGATCCCAAGATCGAGATCTTGACACTCTACGATTTACGCCTTTGCCTTGTTGTCTTCATCCGATCTTGCTCGACACGATCTCTCGTATGTAATCAATAGACTCTACGAACTCGAGTGTGATCTACGATCCTCGACTTGACTTGAGATCGATGAGACTCTCACGACCGAGTATAGTCTACGTTTCGTCTTGGCTTGGCAGATGATCTATCGGCTCAGAAAGTGAGCGCCTCTACGATTCTGAACATGATTTCCTCAGCACACTACAATCCCGAGGAAGCTCTTCTCGATATACCACGATCCTTCATCGTTTCTCCTGGCAGTCTACGAACTCCGAGATCTAATATCTTGCAGACAACGATTCTGCCTCGATAGCTCTCGAGTTATCCTTGACTCTCCTGGCAGACTATGATTTTTGGTGTAGTGCTCGACGATCAGACAAGCCTATCTATTACATCATAAGATCAACCTAACATGCTTGATCTTTCTATATTTATAGTCCTTGTACATCATTTCTTTATAAGGACTTTACAAAGTTGTTCTGCTTATGTAGGATCAACCTAACATACTTGATCAATTCATTCTAAGTCCTTGTACACATGTTTCTATTATCTATCAAAGGACTTTACAGCTTTTCTTCATTCAAGCATACTTGCATATTCATTCATATATATATCATAATCAAATTATATGTAAATAGGAATATCATTCATATGTTTATTCCTGACAAATGCCTTGATAAATCTTGAGAACCAATTCGAATAACTACACGAGAAAATGGCCAACCTGCTGAAGGCGACCTCGGAGTTAGAAAAAGATTACATAAAGCTTAAGAACGAGAAATCTAGTATCTCTGATGCCGACAAACAGAGAATTATCGATCAATATAAAGATTCCTTGGATCGGACCGATATCAATATCAAGCAATTCTCTGAGGGTTCCAAGGCCATAAGGACAAAATAAGAACAAAGATTCAAGCGACTGGTCTGGATACAAAGATTCTTGACTCGTTGGATAAAGAGGGAGAAGCCGAAGGTCCTTCCCTTTAATATTTGAATTTTTTTCCCTCTTTTGCTGAACTTGTAAAGAATGTTTTTCTATAAACTTTTGAATGAAATGAAAAACTTTTGCAAGTACGAATTATTCCAATAAAAGTAATCTCATTTATACATAATAAAATTACATAACTTTAAGGATGATACAAAGTTACATAACTTATTGATAATATTTTTGAAGTCGGCCTGCATGCCAAGTATTCTTAACTTATGTCCCATCCATTGCCCAAAGCCGATAGGTACCGGGCTTTGGCACTTCAATAATTTTATAGGAACCCTCCCAATTAGGCATTAACTTTCCTGTGTTCTGAGGAGTAGAAGCTTCAACTTCCCGAAGTACCAAATCTCAAATCCTGAACCTTCTATGCCTAAGACCTCGATTGTAATGTCGGGTTTTCCGGTGTTGGTAGATTGCTAACCATACCAATGTTGAATCCCAAACCTTCTCTAGTAGATTAAGGTTGATCCGAAGCCCCTCTTTATTGTACAACTCTTTCTACTGACTGACCCGAAGAGATGGGGATCCAATCTCCATAGGTATAAGGGCATCGGTTCCATAAGCCAACAAGAACGGCGAATCCCCCGTTTTAGTCCGATGAGTATTTCGATAAGCCCACAGTACACTAAGCAACTCTTCCGGCCAGCTTCCTTAACCTTATTTAATCTCCTCTTAATTTCGTTCAACATGGTCTGATTAGTTACTTTTACCTGACAGTTAGGCTGAGGATTGACCACTGACATAGTCCGATGTTGAATGTTCAAATCCGCCAAGAATTGTTCAGACTTTTCTCTAACAAATTGCCGTCCATTATCCGACACCAGAACCCTGGGGATACTGAATCAGAACACCACTGACTCTTTAAAAAACTTTAAATACTCATGTTCAGTGATTGACCGAAGGGGTTTAATCTCCATTCACTTGGTCATAATCTATTGCAACCACTATAAAGCTCACTTGACCCTTAGCCTTCGGCAATGAACCCAATATGTCGACCCCCCCAAATTGCAAATGGGATCAGGGACAGAACCGATGACAGCTCTTCGGGTGGTTGATGCGGAATAGAACTATTTAGTTAACATTTGGGACACTTTCTTACATAATCCTTAGCCTCTTGAAACTTAGTCAGCCAGTAATATCTATGCCTTAACACCTTATGTTGTTTCTCGGAGGCACAATAGAGATCTAGAAGGGGGTTGAATAGATCTAAAAAAAAACTTTTGTTTGTTTAAAGATTTCTTACCAGATAATTAATTTGTTTAATTAAGCTTAGCACAACATAATTTTAATTTGAAAACTCCCCTAAAGATGTAATAAAATCAAAATTCTAAATTTAGTTCTATGGATGTCAGTTACTTCACAAATATAATAGATATAAAACTGAAAGTAAATAACACAAAATCTTTTAAGTGGTTCAGAGTATAAACAACTCCTAGTCCACTCTCCTGTTTCAACACGTAGGAAATCCACTAAGGATAGGGTCACAAAGACCAGATCACTAAAATCTATTACAACTGAATCACTTAGATTCCTTTAAGTCACTTAGTATCGACAATGGTCACCTAGGCATCTAAATCACTTAGATTCCTTCGAGTCACTTAGTCTCGGTATAATGGTCACTAAGACCAAGTTGAATCACAAATGAATGTTGATTGGTTGAGGTGCTGCTAAGCTTTGCAATGATGCTTGACTCCTTCGTGTACTTAGCAACTTGAATGTGATATTCAGAATCGTAGAGTAGAAATTTAATATGATCTGGCAGAGTTTCAGCTTTATTCTTTATATCTTCGTTTATTTAGATTTGAATCCTCGTACTCTTTTATAAACTTTTAAAAATCAGTCTGTTGGAGAGTTCCCGTTGGTGCATTTAACGCTTTGCTTCAGGATGTTCTCTGCTGTTGACTTATATGGTAGGTACTAGAGTTTCTTTCAGCACTGAAGAGCCAAATTAGACTGCAGTCTCACCTTCCACATGTTAGTGGTGTCACATCTTCAATCTAGCGGTTTAGACAAACCATTCTTTAATCTTCTTATTTGAATTTGAAGATGGTGAGTAACATCTTGTAATCTCCACTTTGATGCTCTCTGCAATTGTCACTTAGATGACAGTTCTGACATGTTCTACATTCTTGATAGATAGTAGTGTGGTGAGGAACGTAGAGTTTGAGCTCTACATTCTTCTCTACGATCTTGAACTCTACAAACTGCTCTGTTATCTGCTCTGCGAATAAACAATATACGATGCTTGAGCAGATTCTGCGAACTTCTCTTCAAATAGTGAATACTTCGTCGCTTTACGAATAACTAGATTACTCTGTTAAAAGACTTAACACTCCGAACAAATAAAGTAACTATGTGATCGTTTAAGAAGACTATATGATCGATTTGATCCTATTACTATTACATCGAATAAGCTCAAAGGATCAACTTACAAGTTTTATTGTTCTATTTCTAAGTCCTTGTACAAATATATCTCAGATAAGAATTTTACAAAAACTACTGAAGAATTATACTTTATTATAAGCACATCATCAAATTCAAATATGCATAACTTAACAATTCCTTAAAATCTCCCCCTATTTGATGCAAAGAACATAAATAGTAAATATGCCTTATCATATAGTGAGAAACTGTATTTTCTATATCGAAAGAATGAGTTTTATTAAAGAATACGAATTTTGTACATATTGAAAACTTAACAATAGGTACAAAGATATATATCAGAGAAAAAAAATATACCTATAAATTTCTATCTCCTCCCTCTATTTTCTTTAACAAGTTGATACTTCTCCGAAGCAATCCTTTGCTCAGTTTTGGCTCTATCTTCTACTTGCTTTCTTCAAATTTCTTCTACCGAGTCTCTTGGACCAAGATCAAGAAAATTAGCTCTTTCTTCTCCCATGATGCAAGTCCCCTGAAGATTTCTATTAACATACATGAGATCGCCTGAGATATATGATTCTAGTGTCAGTGGGTGTCACTGCATTCAGATCATATCGTGAAGAGGAAGACTATCCATAATGATCAGTAGGCATAGTTTCTTAAAGAGTGTTGAAGGCTGGAGGATAGATTGATGTTTGTGATTGCCTTTGACGAGTTCTCATATCCCCCTGAGATAAAGACCTCTTCTCCCCCTTTTTGTCAACATGCAAAACAGAGACATCTGCGGATAGTTCTTTGACTCTGAGCACCATCTCTTAAGTATGATTACGAGATAAAGCAATATCTTCGTGAATTTCTTGCAACCGTTTATCTGATTGTTCACTTTGTTGGTGGACAAGTGTTAAGGTAGAGTTTATTCGTGCAAGAGCATTATCATTCTACTTCATCTGAGTCATTACCATGCTCTTGAATTCATTTAGGGAGTTACTGATGTGACGCCCCCAAATTCAGGTACTTGAAACCCGAACTCGGTGCTTCACGATACCATTTCTATGTGCGGAATAATACTAATAATAATAACAATAATATAAATATCAAACTTAATTTACATATATCAAAGTCTAATCCCATGTACGCGACCTTTAATCATTCATTACATGATAATTAATAGATATCATTGTCTTACTAATTAAAGTCAAACTATTACATAAGATAACATAAGATTATTCTGTTTGCTTTCCTTTTCCCTTGTTCTGGCCTGAACATTCCGGTTGATCACGCTTAGCTGAAAACATTTAAATTTTAAAGCAAGGATGATCATTTGATTTCCCAGCAAGTAATAGCAACAATAAATAAAAGCTGAAAGGATTAAATGTTTTCTTTGAACGACACTTCTACAACGCATCAATAGTTGTGAAGTAAGCTGAACCAATAATAACAACATATCAAATCTATTTCAAATTTTTGAAACTACGTACTGACTATAAATGGAGAGCAGTCGACAGACTATGAACTTTGTTTTCAATTTTCGCTAAGGTTTAGCAGAACTTCGTCCGCAAACCGTCATAACTTACGGGCGCGAGGGTGATCATCCCAATGTGCCCTGTATTGATCAATACTACATGAAAGAACGATACTATCGTTCATCTTATCCACCTTAGGTGCACAAATGTTTTCCCATGTTCGGGATGTTCATACTTAGTCGGGAATCCGAACCAAAACAATCTGGTTGGATATAATAAAGTTCTATCTTGTTCAACAATATCTTTAAGTTTATGTCTAGCTGAATTAAATAGCTTAGAAGGCTTTTTAAGTCAACGTATACATACTGGAAAGCAATAAGTATGTATCAACATGTGATTAAATACAATGATTATCCAAGTGAGGACACTTGTCTAACCCTATTTAGGAATTAATGAACATAATAAATATCTAAATTATACAGTAATATTGTGTTGATAAACAATGATTGGATAATTTAATAACTTGTATGAATACGAAGATTGGATACATAATCGATAAAAATAGAGTTAATAATCTAGCATAATGATAATAAAATTCTGAAACTTTCTTACTCATGTCCATTTCATAAAGTAAATGCAAAGTTAGGATTAGGATACTTGCCTGGTCTACTGCTTACAGTTACGCAACTTAGTTTTATCTTTTATATCGAGACTTATCATTAATAAGATCATTCTATCGATTAGAAATACATATCATAACACATAGTACTGCTAAATGCAGTCAGCACATAACCTAATCACATTGTCACATATGTTTAACAGTCATTGGATCACAAACAAACACGTATCTTGTCTAATTATCTAAGTCCGGATCAATTTCTAAAACATTTTGATTATCTGAAACTGACTTTATCGGGTAATTATCTAGTCTAAGACTCTATCGTGGTTCAAAATTGTTTAGTAATATTTTAAATATCAATGTATTATTTTTCATGCATTTTATAATAATTTTTAAATACTTATTATAATTTATTATGATTTTCAAACACTAGAATTATTATTAAATGATTTAAACACTAAATAATTCTATTATCATTAATATTTAATTAATATTAAATTATTAATGAAACCATTGTCAAAATATTAAAGTTATTTATAATAACTCAAAATATTTTTAAAACATTTTTATTACCTTAAATGATTTTTAAAATATTTAAAATCATTTTTAAATAATTACTATAATTATTTAAATATTAATGTATTATTCACCAAAATATTAAAAGTCATTTATTATTACTTAAAATAGTTTAAATTCATTTATTTCCTTTTTAAATGATTTTTAAATTAATAAAACCATTTTTAAACTATTTATTTAATATTTATTAAATAAATCAAATATCATTTAATATTAAATTATTAATGAAATTTACCTTTAAATATTGAAAGTTATATTTTATATCTTAAAGTATTTTTAAACTCTTTATTTTCATTTAAAATGATTTTTCTAATATTAAAATTATTTTTAATTAATTTATTTAATATAATTATTAAATATATCTAATATCATTAATATTAAATAATTAATTAAATTTGTCTCAAAATATTAAAAGTTATATTTTATAACTTAAAATGTTATTAAATACTTTTTATCATTTAAAATGATTTTTAATATAATAAATTAATTTTAATTTATTTATTTATTGCATTTATTAAATAATTTAAATATCAATAATATTCAAATAAATATTAATATTTATGAAAAATATGTTAAATTATTAAAAGTTAATTTTTCTAACTTAAAATAATTTGTAAAACTATTTTTGTAATTTTCATAATTATATTTCTATTTTTAATTGATTTTAGGAAATTTAATTAATTAAAATTAAATAAATTGTCGCTATATCTTTTAGCGACAGAGAGTGTTACAATAGGTGTTCTTGATCACTAAGAACACTCAAACTCAGTTATCGAGTCGCTATGTTTGACTATGATTAATTCATTGTGTATTGTGTTTCTGGGCAAACTTATGATCAGATCTGGTAGTGTTAATGTAACACTACAAGTAACAACAACTAACAAGGTCATACCACATCACAATTGAAAGTTATAAATCTTTGAAATCACTGTCAGGCGTGTTCTTCATGTTCTGGGCTGCCCAGAATTCTATGGTCATGGTCGGTCAACGTTCTTGGTGGCCTTATTCCAGTCAATCGGTTTATGTTATAGGTGATCTAGACATCGGGCTTTGTAGACAAACTAACAAGGTATAAGGTTTGAACACTTAGCATGTTTAATCATCATCAAAAAGATCTAAGGCTTTGAACAAGTTGTCAGAGCTATTCTTCATTTTCTGGGTTACCTAGAAATGAAGAACAGTTCGACTGCCCTACTTTAAGCTTCTACAATTTGTGATCTGTGCAATGTTTTAGTGATCTTATGGGTCCAGTGTATAGCCAACATGCAAGGGAACAGATCTATTGCAAAACATCAATAACACTACAACACATAAAGAAGATAGGATCCGGTCAAACCTTGTCAGAGAGCTAGTTCATACAGTTTCTGGGTTTTCTAGAAACGCAAATCGTGATCGGATGGTCTAGTTTGACCATCCACTACACCGATCCTGTTGATGCTTTAAAGTATCTAAAACCATGGATCTATAGTACATAATACATGCTACAATATAGATATAACAACATCATAAAAAAAACATAACACTTGACAGATCTTGGGCTAACAAAATCCTGTCAGGCACTGAAAACGAGTTTCTGGGTTGCCCAGAAACTCCTGGTCATGTTCGGTCAATGGGTTTTGACCAAGAATAACATGAAACCTAGACATGTGATGGCTGTTATTACACTTCCAGATCACAGACCACATATCAAACTACATATCTAAAATATAAAACAACAAAAATCATGATCAGGCAAGAATCTAGAGCCACTGACATTCGTTGTCAGACCACAGTTTTAAACTTTTTCCAGATTTTATAAATCATCAAATTCGAGCCTATAGATGTTATGGATCTAACATCTTTCAACCCAGATCATCAATATACACAATAAATAACATGTTTTAACATAAAAAATATCAAATCCAACATGGCATACAAGATCAAATATTCTTAGACTATTTTAAGAAAGGTAAACACCTTTCTTAAACTATTTTGAATCTGGCTTTCTGATTTGATATAAGTGATAGTGGGGCTTGTTTTGTGACTGATCTAGCAAGGAAATTTCGTGGGTTTTAGAGAGAGAATGTCTTGGATGAGTATAAGTGAACAAATGAGCTAACTAAGGAAATTTCTCTCTCTTTAATATTATATTTGACTTGTATGCAATGAACTTGGATGGGTAATGGTTGAGAGCTGGAGTTTATTAGCTCCTAGCTAAACTAGGTTGGTGACTTGCCAAGATTTGGTAAGATTTTACTAGCAATAATTCAAGAATGGGACAAAAAGGGTATAGTGGTCAATTGTCTTGTAATTTTAAATAGCAAATATGTAAACTTGGCAAACCCTTAGGGTTTAACCCTAAGGTTTTTTCAAAAATGGGTTTCTAGGATTTGATTTAGGGTTTTTTAAAAAATAAAAATAAAAATTTAGTTTCTTAAAAATATAATTTAGAGTTGACTAAGTATAATTAGTTTTCTAATTACATTACTAGAACATTTAGGGTGTAAGATCCCATAATTAGCATTATGGCTCACAATTAGCAATTAGGGTTACTAATTTAGAAATTAGGATTTCTAACAATTAGGGTTTTCAAATATTAATTAGGATTTTCTCTAATTAACATTAAATCTAATAATACACATTATAAATCATATAACACCATAACTACATAGTCTTGAACTCATAATTGAGTTTAACAAATTGGGTGTAACAAATTAATATTAAGGTTTTGACATTATACACCATAATTGACCAACTATTATCAATACACACATACAGTATATGTGACGCCCCCAAAATAGGTATACATCACCCATCTTGAGTCGCCAAATACATGGTACGGAATTCAAATACAAACTTAATTATACAACAGTCGTGTAAAATATGACTAAACATATGCTGTGTGTTTTAATACAAATATTGTCATCTAGATAATATACAAACTCAATGGGGTCCTCATTACATTTATTATCACACTATTTCACAGAATAGTGAGGACTACTAATGCACCATCTAGGACCATCACTCGTCCCCGCCTAGTCCCCGCCACGTTCTCATTTCTCAAGAGAATAATGAAAGTAAAAGGTGAGCTCAACTAGCTTGAAGAAGAAATATTATGACTAAGATAATGCGTAATAAATTATCATTAGCCTTCAACGTTGTTAAACCGATAAAATATAACAAACATCAAGTTTAAGCTGCAATGAACAAGCAATCCATTAGAAGAGTCAAGTAGAGAATAAAATCTACTATCTTCTATGATTTAAAAGGTTTTTCATGACTTTTATCACGAGACTCGACAATAAATAATCCCCATCATCCCCCGCACTACTGGCCAAGGATATTCATTAGTATCACGATCACAAATTATCCATGCACTACAGGCCAAGGATATTCATGTATTCATCAATGGTCATGATCATGCCAACAACTGTCCATCAATGCACTACGGGCCAATGAGGATTTTTTTCACATCATTTGTAATATTACGGTCATGATTACATCGAATAATCCCTGGTCATAATCATACCAAGTCTATCTATGCACTACAGGCCACAGATGACTTTCAACATAATATAAACATGAGGATGATGACAATGATATAAGAATTCAATAAAACAAGTTCAAGAATTAATTTATCCAGGAACTAATCATGTCCAAATTATCAACATGATACTTCTTTGTAGAGTAACACTCAAGAATGCTCAGAAGAATATTTCCATGAAAAGATACTGGATGAAACGCAAATATCAAGGATATTCCGCTAATTTTATGGAGTACAGAAGTCAAAACTTTAACCAACTAAGTATAATAAAGAATGGAATAACAAAAGAAATCACCAGGCATGCGATAGATCGCATGCATACGAGTTATTCCAACAGAATAATAAATAACGGAACCGAAGTCGTGCGTAAACGCTTGCATGGATGTTCCAATGAATAATAAATAATGGAACCAAGTCATGCGATAAGATGCATGTGATGTTCTAATGTAATAATAAATAATAGAACCAGGTCATGCGTATAGGGGTGCTCAAAAAATTTGATTTTTCGGTTTTTTAACCGAACCGGTTGAAACCGGTACCGGAGGTACAGGTTTTTTTCGATTTTGGTTTTTTCGGTTTCGATTTTTCGGTACCGATAGCGGTAATGAGAATTTTTAATTCGGTAAAACCGAAATTACTAGTTAATACTTTAAGTACTTTATTTACTCAATTACTTTATAGAGAGCTACTTTACTTTACTCTTCACTGTGTTCAACATTAGATCTAATAAATAGTATAAATAGTAGGACTCATGTTAAACATATTAATAAAAATGTATCAAAATTCAAATAGTGTGTGTCAGTTTTATATAATTTGTGTATATAAAATTATTAGTATGGGTCTATCACATTTGTGCACAACTTTGTATTATAATTTATGCACGTAAAATTACTCTTTATATATTTATATTTTTAATTAAATTTTTTATTATATTAATAAATTATGTATGAAAAATAAAATAAAGGTTACCTTATTTACTCATACATTAGCTTGAGTCTGTAATCGATAACCCATACATTACCTTATTATATTAAGTTATGTACTCATACATTGCCCAAAGTCTGCAAGCTTCAGCTGCCTTCAATTGATATATAATTGTAGATGATTTCTTAGTTTTAAATTTTTTTTGTTAATATATTAAAAAATTATTTAATTATTATTATTTATTAATAATTATAAATATTACCATGCATGCGGTATAATAGAAAATCGAGGCAAAAAAATCGCTATCACTTTTTTTATTTAGGCAGAATGCATCAAATCGATAATTTAGTATCGGTTTTGGTTCTCGTTTTTGTTATTTCGGATCGATACTCGGGTTCGATTTTTTTTGCAGATCTAGGTTCAGCTTTTTTTTACCGATGAGCACCCTACATGCGATAAAGATGATAAGATGTTCCAAATGAATGATAAATAATGGAATAATAGAAGAATTTCACCATGTATGCGGACTTGCCATGTATTAAAAGTTATTCCAACATAATAATAAAGAATGGAATAATAGAAGTTCTCTTCATGAAGACGAAAGAAAGAAATAATACCCCTTACGAGTACAACAAATAATATCCCTTACCGTAAAAAAACTGGATATAAAAGTAGGGAAGTAGCATAATACTTTCTTCTTTCTCTCTATAATTTTCTCTCTAGAGTTTCAGTGAATTTGTAAGAAATAATGAAGGAATGAGCTTCTATTTATAGGAGGATGGAAGGATACTATTTAAGAAAAATATCACGGGTGAACAGTTTTTTTTCAAACGAAATAATTTGCAGAGTCACAGCTTCACTGATCCAACGCATCAGTAATCTTTTTCAAAGAGCTGTCCAATGAAAAAATGAACACATGCCAATTTAAAAACCTTGACCAATTAAAAAGCTCCCTTAATAACAAGCTAACAATAATACTGCATGATTGAGAAGTTTTGGCCAATAATGACCAAGCTTGGAAAATCATTCCAAAACCTGCCAAAATATCCACCAGGACCACCACCACCCACATGTTACATTATATATATATATATATATATATATATATATATATATATATATATATATATATATATAACCACAAGTTGGTTGAAAAATAAACCACCGACAAACATCATTTCCCCACCATTTTCAATTCATATCATATATATAATACTAATACTCATCCCACCATTTCCACTTTTCTACCAAAATTCTATTTTTCCACCATTTTCCACTCACACACACACATAATATATATATATATATATATATATATATATATATATATATATATATATATATATATATTCCACCCACCACACACATTACAAACTTATATATATAAATTCCCTCAATATTTTTTAACAACATTTATCATCATTATTATATTTCATAATATTAATCGACCAGGTCATTTCCAAGAAAGAGGGGGCTTTCTAATAAGGATTTCTCCCCATTGGCGCGCAATTAGGTGACCAAACCTCTCATTGACAGAACTTCTAGACATCGTTAATATTGCAAAGTAATAACTTTGTCGTCTCAATTATTGATTTAATAATATATAAAATATTGACAATAATTGAATCAAATAACGTGAGATATTATGCAGCAATTACTGTAGCAATAATTGAACAAAACTGAGTGACTTCTCACGTAAACATCAATAATTAATATCGTGTGCTCTTTGTGCAACTACGGCAGATTCGTAGATTTTTTAACACCAGGTGTTTTCAACAGTTAACAGTAAAACTTCCGCCGTTATTTTCATAAAGTATTGTTATGCGTTTTCTCAATCCGACAATAATTTTGTTGTGGGTCCACCAATGATTGTGTAGTTATATTTAATATTCCTCGTTAAAGCGAATATTCCCCACCAATCGAATATTATATAACAACTTACGTACTTTTGCAAAATTTATAAATATTACCCACAACTATAACATTATATCAAATTCATTCCATAATATTCAAAAATGATATTTATAGAAAATTCATCTTTATTTATAAAAGTTGGGGTCTTACAACCTCCCCTTCTTATGAAATTTCGCTCTCGAAATTAGGGTACGTACCTGGTATGTCGAAGAGGTATGGATACCTTGATTTCATTTCAGATTCTAACTCCCAGGTCATTTCCTCAACATCGTGGTTTCTCCCCAAAACTTTGACTTGAGGTATAACCTTGGAGCGTAGAATATGTTCCTTCTTATCCAAGATTTGAACAGAAACCTCTTCATACGTTAAACTTCCGCTATTTCGTCCGGTTCTAACTCAATAATGTGGTGCGGGTCTTTCACATATTTACGTAACATAGATATGTAAAAAACGTTATGAACACGAGACATACTTGGCGGTAAAGCGAGTCTATAGGCCACAGTTCCTACTCGATCGAGGATTAAAAATGGGCCGATGAATCGAGGATTGAGCTTTCCTCTCTTTCCAAATCTCGTAACTCCTTTCCATGGAGCAACACGTAACAACACATGATCTCCAATATAGAATTCCAAGTCCTTTCGATGAAGATCAGCATAACTCTTTTGTCGATCTTGTGAGGTTTTTATACGTTGCCGGATCGTTTGAATCTTTTTCGTAGTCATACGTACCAACTCTGGTCCCAACAAAAATTTTCTTCACCCACCTCATCCCAGCATACTGGAGAACGACACTTTCTTCCATATAACGCCTCGAATGGAGCCATGCCAATACTTGCTTGATAACTGTTGTTGTAGGAAAACTCTACCAATGGTAAGAACTTGTCCCAACTTCCCTTGAAGTCAAGGACACAGAGTCTTAATAGATCTTCAAGAGTTTGAATCGTCCTCTCCGACTGCCCGTCCGTCTGAGGATTATTTGCCGAGCTAAATCGTAAATCCGTGCCCATAGCTTTTTGTAAACTAACCCAAAATCTTGAAGTGAATCTTGGGTCTCGATCAGAAACTATGGATACTGGCATACCATGCAATCTTACAATCTCGTTTATGTACATACGAATAAGACGTTCAAGTGTATAAGTTTCTTGTATCGGTAAGAAATGAGCAGACTTGGTCAATCTATCAACAATGACCCAAATCGCATATATGCCTTGAGAAACCTTGGGAAGATCGGTAACGAAGTCCATGGTAATGTGCTCCTATTTCCATTCTGGAATTTCAAGTGGTTGCAATGGACCTTTTGGTACTTGATGCTCCGCCTTGACTCGTTGACAAGTTAGACACCTTGAGATAAGCAAATATTTATCTCTCTCTTCATATTGCTCCACCAAAATGTATGATTTAAGATCACGATACATTTTGGTACTCCCAAGATGGATTGCAAAGCTGTGTGTTGTGCGCCTCCATCATGATTTTATACTTTAAATCGTGGTCGTTAGGAACACAAAGTCCGGAGTTGACTCAAGTATTCTTTCTTCATCGATTCTTGCTTCCTTAGGATAGCACCTTCTTGCACTTTCTTCCTCTCTATACGCATCGGCTCCGTGTCCGTAGCTTCGAGCATCTTTAACTTTATCAATTAAAGTCGGTTCTACTCGTATATTCGCCATCATCACATGGGTCTCTGGAGTCTTTAACTCTATCTCCATCCTTTGCAAGTCACACAAAATGGGCCTTTGCGTTGACAATATCGCACTCGTACCCGCATATGATCTTCTACTCAATGTGTCAGCTACTACCTTCGCTTTTCCATGATGGTATTGGATGGTATGATCATAATCTTTCAACAGTTCAAGCCAACGTCGTTGTCGCATGTTGAGTTCCTTTTGAGTGAAGAAATATTTGAGGCTTTTATGATCCGTAAAGATCTCCACTTTCTCCCCATACAAGTAATGCCTCCAAATTTTAAGTGCAAAAACAACAGCTGCCAACTCTAGATCATGAGTAGGATAATTCCTCTCATATTCTTTGAGTTATCGAGAAGCATAGGCTATAACTTTCCCATGTTGCATGAGAACACATCCTAACCCTTTGCCCGAAGCATCATTGTAGATGACAAATCCCTCCGAGCCAGATGGTATTGTCAGAACAGGTGCTGAAATGAGTCTCCTCTTGAGTTCTTGAAAACTCTTCTCACATTCTTCGCTCTAACCAAATTTTTTATCTTTCCGAGTCAGCTGAGTTAATGGAGTAGCGATTCGAGAAAATCCATCCACGAATCTCCGATAATAACCAGCTAAGCCGAGAAAGCTACGTACTTCGGTCACTGATTTGGGTTGCTTCCAGCTTTGAATAGCTTCAATCTTTGTCGGGTCAACAGATATTCCATGACTTGATACTACGTGCCCAATGAATGCTACTTCCTCAAGCCAGAACTCGCATTTCTTCAACTTGGCATAAAGCTTATATTCATGAAGCTTTTGAAGTATCAGCCTCAAGTGTTGCTCATGATCTTCACGGCTTTTGGAATAAATAAGGATGTCATCAATAAAGACGACCACAAAGTTATCCAAATATTCCTTGAATACTCGGTTCATCATATCCATGAAGGCAGCAGGAGCATTAGTCAATCCAAAGGACATGACTAGGAATTCATAATACCCGTACCGAGTTCTGAAAGCCGTCTTTGGAATGTCATCGGTTCTAATCTTCAATTAGTGATATCCGGAACGAAGATCAATCTTTGAAAAGAATTTGGCTCCTTCTAATTTGGTCGAATAGGTCATCAATACGTGGCAATGGGTACCTATTTTTATGGTGACATGATTCAACTCGATAATCAATACAAAGTCGCATACTCCCATCTTTCTTCTTCACGAATAGAACAGAGCACCCCAAGGAGAATTACTAGGGACGAATAAAGCCAATGTCTAACAATTCTCTGCAGTTGGGTCTTTAACTCGAAGTTCAATAGAGCTATTCGATATGGGGCTTTGGAAATGGGTTTTGACTAGGGTTCAAGGTCGATACAAAATTCAATTTCACGCTCTGGGGGTAGGCTAGGAAGTTCTTCAAGGAATACGTCAGGAAATTTATTAACAATAGAAATATCATTCAAAATTGACGTATTTTTGTTTAGATCCGTGACATGAGCTAAGAAAGCTTGACATCCGTTTTTCAATAAACGAATAGCTTTATGGCTTGAGATGACTGTGATTGATTTTAATGGTTTGGTTTCTTGAATTCTGATAATAGGTTGGTTAGAAATATGAAAGCTAACAACCTTACGAAAATAATCAATTTTTGCATGATGAGTAGTTAACCAATCAATCCCTAGAATCACATCAAATGCAAGTATTTTTAATGAAATAAGTGTTGGTTGATTTTGCAATCAATAGATTTGTGCAAGTGTACACAGTTAACAAGTAATAAAGTGATAAGATAGAGTGTCGATCCGACAGAGAATTCTAATTAATAAATTCCAACTACTAGCACTATATCAATTCAATTTTATTTAAACAACCATAAATTGTGATTTTCCAAATTAATAAACTAAATTAAACAATTAAAAAGAGATTATTCTAAATTAAATCAAATAAACCAAACTACGATTTGAATGTATTCAGATAAATAAAGATTAAGACTTCAATATCCCCAATTATGAACTATAAATCAATTATCCAATTATCCCAATTATTATGCCTGCTGAATTGTTAACAGGAATTCTTAAATGCCAACATCCCTTTTCCAAGTGATCAATTGACTTCTATTTAATTCAAATTAATCTTGCTATATTCCTATGCAAAACAAGTGAATTAAACTCCTTCAATCCCAATTCCTTATGCGTTACATGCAGTGAACATATATTTCCCTTCAATTCACAAACCTAATTATTCACTGTGCAAATAATTAAGTCACATGTTATATTGCCCAGTTCTAACCCTAGAATTTCTCTTCCAATTCCTTCTAGAAAAACAAGGTAATTATTGGCCAAATAATTAATCAATAAGCACAAGACAAGATAAACAATTCACTTTGACATAAATAATTGGAATAAATCGAATAACTAATTTATAGCCATAAAAAGGTTCAATTGAAATCTTAATTAAAGAATTAGTTCATAACAGAAAGAAAAACCAACAATCTTTCAAAAATCATCCTTAAAGAATTACACAAATTGAAAATAAGGAGAAGGAGAAAAACTCTTGAGCCAATCCTTAATCTTCAAGTAATCCTTTGCTTAGCTTCCAAATATGAATGATGGATTCTAATTCAGCCTCCTAAACTTTATATACTCTCATCTTGTGCCCTACTCCTTTTCCCACTCAACTTGTCACATAACTTTTCCATTAGCAAGTCTGTCGTCCAGTCATCGCGCGAATCTTGGTCAACTTAATTTCGCTTGGTAGCCGTTTGGCCACCGATTATATCGATGTAAGCGCCCTATGGGCCTTCAGAAAAATTACCGTTATGCCATTTTCAACTCAAATTCCCCAACTCGTCCCTACAGCTCCCGAATCTGCAAAACAACACCTAAACACAGTAAAAATACTTATAAATGACTCGAGAATACAACAATTTAAACCCAAGTATATCTGATTTATGGGTATATTACCCAATCATCAAATATCCCCAAACTTAAATCGTTGCATGTCCTCAAGCAACAAAACACAAAACACAATGAAAAACTACCCACCATGCAAATGCACACTATCTCTACGTTCTTAATTCCAGTAATCCAATAGCACCATTTATTCATAAGCCTCAGAAAAATCACACAAACATGCTAATACATCATGTTAAAGCAGATCAATAATATCCTCAACAATCAATGAATCTAAATCTGTTATTACTGATATCGTGTGTGTGTGTGATCCACAACCATGCTAACCAATAACAGGCAAAAATATGAAAGATAATAAATTTCTTCATAGGCATCATACAGTGTAAACTTGAGAACTCATCAAATAAACTTGCTTTGGCTGAAATCAAATACTTACCAAAGTTCAAAGGTCAAAATGAAATACTTATGCTTCTTTTCTTTTCTTTTTTTTTATAACGGGGGCTTTTTGCACTTTTCCCGCTTTATTATTATAATTTTTTATTATTATTTTACTCTCATGACTAGGCATTGTCTTATTCCCTTAGGCTTTTCAGTGCTACCTTAACGAGCTTTCGACCAACGACTCCCAAGCCATTAAGGCCTTAGGGCGCTAGGTGTAGAGACAATCCCCTCGGGCTTACTTACTCAAGTAACAAAGGCCACAAAACTAGACAAGCATGACACGGTTTTTTTTAAGCTTATATATTCCAGATATTTTCCCCCCAAACTTGAGTTTGTGTCTCAATTCAGTCTTCACTAGCTATTCAAATTGTTCCTATATTTCACTAGCATTCATCTTGTAGAACTCTATTATCTATCCATTTAAACTATTATAGCCAACATGGTCATTTTTCAAAACGTGCTACCCTTATAATAACAGTGTCAAACAAATAAAGATTTAATTCATGTCAAGAAAATCATATCACTAGCTCAACAATCCTTACTAGACTTGTTCATGCAATTTTAATTTCATCATTGGCCCCAAACATACGTGCTATAAAACGCTGGAATTATCATGCAATCCTAAATGGAATATTTAACTAACAATAACAATCCAAATCCAGAAACTATTAACAATAACAATCTACTAAGGCAAATAGAAATTAACTACCCCCAAACTTATCTAGAGCAATGTCCTCATGCGAAAAATAAGGCAAAATAAAACAGAGGACTTCCCTGACAAGCTTATTCCTCGGGTGGAGCATCATCGTCCTCACTCATCTCTAGATCAGAAGGGGAAACTTTGGCGAACAGAGCGATGAGGGAGGCGGCTAAGGTTAACGCCCTAATGCAACATGTTCATGGCATTCTGAAACATAAACTGGTCAACCAAATATTTGTATATTACATCTTGTCGTTCTGAAAGGCGGACATTCTGGGATTCTAGATTGTAAAACCATCCGTCTATTTCACGCTGGACTGCTTCAGGAACCACACCACGATAAGCTGTGGAGGACGGACCACAAGTAGGTGGAGCTTGAGGTGGTTGGGCTTGTGTAGCTTCAACTTGGGGAATTATGAAACCCAATACCCTAGGGTGGTTTTCCCCACCTGTCCACACTTTATACCTGCTGATCAACTTGTGGTCCAAAACTGGCATCGACGTTTGAATCATCTCATCTGATTTCCATTTCATCCCAAACTTAGCACACAAAACGCAGATGAGAGATGGATGGGGTAATCCTCATGTGGTTCCTCCTCTTGTAGCCTGCAAAATTGATTGCTGAATAACATGTCCGACATCTATCTTCAATCCTTGAATAATGGAATACATTAGCACAACCCTCTCCTTGGTGACATGGCTCACATGAGTGCATGGCATGAGTTTGGCACATATAAAAGCATACCACGCTTTCCCATATAAACTGAAATTAGAAAGTGGGAAGGTCATGCTGCCACGTTCATGCAATGTCTATGTTTTACCCGGTTGACACAGCTCGCGAATTATCTTTTCATAGTCTGGCCCGTCACTTACAAGACTAGCATTCTCATCGTTTAGTCCCTCTAATGGCAGTTGATAGCATCCGTTTATGTCCTCTTCGCCAATTTCAACAGTTTTGCCCCGCACAAACACCCCATAGTGGTAGTGTTCAGGTACGTTGGCGTAGAATTCTTTGACAACTGCAATCACGGCTGGATCGGGTTGTTCGGTGAGTGTAAACCAATTCCTCTCAGCTATCATAATTGCCAAGTCCCCATCCTTTGATTGATCGGGTCTCAAACCGCGTTCTGGGACTAGTGAGCGGGTAGCCATGCGGTTATAGCGTTCCTGTGCCTCGGCGGAGACAAATCGTCGGCTATCAAATTTCGGAGGGGCCGAGGCGGAATCGAAACCTTCGTCGCGTTGACGCTTTGAGGCCATGTCGAAAAATCTGCAATTAAGAGCATACATGTAACGATCGAGAAATTTGTAATTTAAATTAAATATTTATGGAATTAAATAAATATTTAAAATAATTTATTTATTAAGAAAAATAAATATTTGATGAATTGTCATGAATTAATTTAGTAGCTAAATTAATTAATGTTAATTGAATCGAGTAATGATAATTTTATTTGTTGGATTTAATTTAAGGAAAATAATTAAATTAAATAAATTGCTTAATATTTAAGAAATTAGTTAAATTAAATGAATTGTTTAATTTAAAGGAAATAAATAAATTAAATATAGTGAGATGTCTAATTTATTAATTAAATTAGATATATAATTATTTATTAATTATAAGGTATATGATAATAAGAATTTTATTATTATTACGAGTTATTTAAATTAGCTAAACTAAGTTATTTAAATTAATCTACTAAAAGTGTGACATAAAACTATATAATATAAATGTTATTAAAATAATTTGGTTTGGGAACTATGTGGATAGCCAAACATGGCCTTGTGGCCTTTGGGTTTTTAACTGACGCTATCTGTTGGTTTTTTACCTGACGTTAGTGGGAGTTAGTATAATTTTGTACGCGTCTTATTTCTTTCCTTGGCTAAGTCTGAGAGTTGAGAGAAAACTGAGTAGAGCTTAACAGAGAACTTGAGAGATTGAGAGGATATCTAAGCAATTTCAGTGTGTAACCAAGTGGATTACCAAGCTAAGTGAAGGTATTTTCTAAACCTTAGTATTATATATATATATATACATATATGAGTTACGACATAATTTTCTATTCTCTGTGAAGTCGATTTTGTTAAATTATTGCTAGACAATTGAATTGTGATGATTATATGTGTTGGTTGTGTTTGAGTTTATATGTAAACAAGAATTCGTATGCTAATTACAGTTTTAAAAGGAAGAAAAATATGACAGTGTATATTTTCTATATGGCTTGTGAGTAGTACCAATTTTAGTGGTCAATTGGTGTATAAAACTGTAAATTGACGCTTGCATATGGTAGTTTATTGAGATACGAACATAACGTAATTTGAATTAAGTGTTTTGGCCAAGTTTTGAGATGTCAGTGATGATTTCTGTGAAAGAAGTTCAAAAATGGAGTTTTATATGAAAATATGGAATTTTGAGAAATTAAAATTGTTCTACTTGTTGTTAAATCGTACTAAGTGGTTGAATATGTTCGCAATCATGTTTAGGATAGTTGTATATTTATTTTACATGTTGTTATCACCATTTGATGGGTGAAATTTGTGTTTGTTGGGCTAAAAGCAGCCATCATCCCACCGCCGAGGTTTATGTTCATACGTACACAAAGTAGTGATTCTTGCGTTACAGAAAGCAAAAAGCAGCCTTGCCTGCTTGAGTTCCAAGTCTATGTTGTTAGGTTTGTAATATTTAAGAAACCTTAATCAAATTGCATAAAAAGTGCTAAAGCGTGTAAAATCAGAGTTTAAAAAATTTACAAACCATATACCCGGATCACCCTTTATGCACAATTATTAATTAAACGAAAAGATAAAGAATAAAATTATACCCTTGAAGATCGAGCTTCCTCAGGTACAAGTTCACCTCCAAATCTTTTCGCGTTCAACTTGAATCCACCGGGTTTGGTTCCTTCCTTTGATCAACGTTAGCCACCCATATGTTTGGCCTCTAGAGGTGATCCACCAAGGAAAAATTAAGATTCAAGAAGATGGGTGGTTGGCTAAACCCTAGTTTTTCTATCTCTATAGAAAAGAGCGTACTCTCCCAACTATTGGAATTACGTATGTTGTAAAAAGTCGACAACCAACCCACACCCATAATAAGACTCCTCTTTTTTTATAGATGTGGGCAACCCACCTTAACAATTAAGGAATGGGGATTTATTTAATTAATTAAATTCTTTTAATTAATTAAACTCCCTAATCTTATTAGGGATAATTAATTAAACTCCTTTAACTAATTTTCCTTCCTAATCCAATTAGGAATAAATGAGAGTACTTATATTAAATTAATTCCTAATCTCTTTTAGAAATTAAAATAATAATAATTGTAATAATATTAATAAGACTCCTCTTATTAATTTATATTTAATATTTCTAAAAGATTAAATAATAAATATTAAGCTATTTAATTTATTCTATCACCATAGATTAAATTAAATATACATAACATATTATTACGATTATGCCATTAACTTCTTAAATAATTATTCTTCCTTTTATGGTGTGACCCTTTAGGTTCTCCATATTAAACCGGTTGTGAATAAATCAATTAGAACAATTCTAATCTTATTTAAATAAATAAATTAAACAATTAATTTATTTAAATAAATAATATTTATTCTACAATAGTGATAAGCCTCCTAGCGATCAGCGACTTTCGAGGATAATATAGATTTCAACATTAATCATAAAAGAACCTTTGAGTAAATAGTTAATGCATAATTCAATCCTTCCACCATACAATGTCCTAATTAAATATAAGACATGGAATTCTTTGTCAAGTCTTATTTTATTTAATTATATGTATTTCGATCCTTAAATGCACAACTCAAATAATGCAAATTAGAAACTCCTTTCTAATTTCATTACGCCTTCGCCAAGGACTCTTTGGGTTGTCATTTATCGAATCACATAGGACATTTCTCTTCTTTATTAGAAGTGGTAGATTCTTTATTGATCATACATTATCTCCATGTACAACTTATTATACCCAAGCATACCCTTTGATATACCCTAAGGGTCTTAAGGAATAAGTCAAAGTATAACTCATCATACACAAGATACTATGATGATCTCAAGTCCAAGGATCACTTGTACTACTATCACTACTGTGAATTCCTATTGATGTGCAAGTAAAACTCCATTAGGTATTCCTTAGCGAGCCACGTTCAGTGAACTTATTCTCTAATAAGCACCTACATACTTGTTTTAGTGTCTCCACACAAATGATCAAGAGATCAATCATCCTCATCCAATGAGCAAGCAACGTATGTACCAATCTATTCGGATTCACTAATCCCCAATTTAGTAATCCAATGATTGGGAACTATTTTAGTTCTAAGCTTTCTAAGAATTTAGATCTCATTAGAATGATCATCATCATTATTCTAAAAGCATTGCTTAAAACTATGGGTTTATCACATATTATAAAACAGCATCATGTAGATAATTAAAAGCCTTTAATAAATTAATACTTTTTATTAATAAATGAATAAGATTGTTACAAAGTATATGCTTTATCATCAAACATGATTGGCTTGTGTGCATACTACTTTCAATCTCCCACGTGCACTAAAGCCAATCGCCATCAGTATCTTATACTCTTCTTCTCTAAGTGACGATTATCCTATTTTGTTGGATAAGCTTTAGTTAATGGATATGTAATGTTGTTCTTGAGAGTCCACCATCTCTATAGTGATTTCCCATCTTTCAATGATTCTTATAATCAAATGAAAGTGCCACAACACATGTTTAGATCCAAGATGAGACTTAGGAACTATTCCTAGTTACGTAATGAACTTTTAATCCAAACAATCAACTTGCGACTTCATTTATAGCTATATACTTTGTCTTTATCACTAAACCAAAGAACTCTTTCTTTGTTTGGAACCTTTCAATTCAACATCGCACCAGATTCAAGGTAACACTTTACCTTAAAGTGGATTTTTTCATCATCTTGAGTGCGTCTCGAAAACTTGAGTGCATTAAGCCCTCTAGTTTTAATTCGGACCCACCATGTATGATCACATCCTTAGTCTTTGGTTAAGAACTTTAAGATGTTTTCACCGACTCACGTTGAACTTCTCGAATATAACCGATCAACATCAGGTCTCGTATATTTCATTGCATACATGATAGTCACTCATGCGATCTCTCTTTTCAGAAGTCTGTGGGGACTATAAAGAGAGATACACTCCATAGCTCATCAACATGAGACATCTCTTGGAGTTTTCCATGCTAAACGACTTTAGCATCAAATGAATATACGTTCCTTGGGTTAAGTTGAGCATCCTTTTGAATCTATCTATATAGATTTTATCCCCAATTAAAATACTCTTCCCAAATCATTCGTGGAGGAATGTTTAGACAACTTTATCTTTACTGATTGTAGCATTGGTATGTTATTCCTCATCCGTAGTATATCAACATATAATACTAGAAATTTCACGACGCTCCCACTGACCCTTTTGTACACACTAGAAGTCTTACCTCATCGAATGTAACTCTGGATCATCATCTTCTATGATGTGTACCTCATCATCATCATCCATGATGAATCCATACCTCCCGGTATCTTTGGTACTATTCGATTTACAATTTGGTTTGTGGTACAATAGGTCTATCTACTGAGTTCCTTTTTGACTTATAGTGTTTTGTGGTTCTTGAACTCTTCAAGATCTATTATCCTCCCACTAGCCCCTTTTAATGATAAACACCTTTATCTTAGAAGCGCAAAACGTGTTTCGTAACAAACACCTTTTGCTAAGTAGGATTATAGAACATATACCCTAAACTTACTTTAGGATGTCCCACAAATCTGTATTTGTCAAATTTTGTCCCAAGCTTATCCTTTGAAACCTTTTCACATAAGTTGGACAACCCCTTATCTTAACATACTTAAGATTAGGAATCCTCCCTGTCCATAACTTTTATGGAGTCTTGGGCCGGATTTTGAGGTTACCTTTTCGTAGATATGCAGCCATTTCTAGGACATGACCCTAGAGGGATACTGAAATGTCGGTAAAATCATTATGGACCGCACCATGTCCAACAAGGTACGATTTTTCCATTCAAATACATCAATCAATTATTGCGTATATCGAGGCGCCCATTATGAGAAAACCATTTAAGATGATCTAGAAGCTTATTTCACAAGTATTTATTCCTTGATCTAATCAAAGAATCTTAATACATTGTCAATTTATTTCACTTCTGAATTCTTTGAACCTTTCAAATAATTCACACTTGTATTTTAGCAAATACACACATTCAACTCTTTGAATGATCATCTCCTTTTCTTATACTAATTTGTTCAATATGCAAAATTATTTTCATGTAAGTCAAGTATACAAAATTTATTAAGTAATATTCAGGTTCTATACAAAATATTATTATTATAAATAGAACAACAATTGTTCTTAATTATAATACCAAAGATTTCATTGTCCAACAATAAAATGGAAATAATATTTTAACAAGAACTGGAATACAATAATAACTTATTGACTTAATAGATTTTCCCGTAAGCGATGCTGCTAAACTATAAGTTTCTATAGCTAATGCAAGCAACCTTTGCTTCATTTTCCACACATAGGATTACTTATCTTTGTTTAACTTTCTACTTCGCTTGGTCCCTTCATAAATCTATATTTATGATAACCAAAGTTCAGATCCAATACCCAAGTAAAACCTTGACTTAAAGAAAAATTTATTTTAAATCATGAACAAATTTGTATATTTGTCTTAAAACTTCACTAAGCTTCTTTGGTTAGCCTCTGCAAGATGCTTCTTGCGTTTCTTTCCGATGTCTGGGCTTATTGTAGTGGAAGCAAGCTCATTTTGCTATCCGTATCGGTTTTGTTCTTATTATCCTTTGTTTATGCCTTTCTATATACCTTCTTTGAATCGTTCTTCTTTTCAGAAGATCCTTTGGCCCCTACCAAAGTAAGACATGGTCTTTCTTGGTTGGAAAGTGACTCCCATCATTTTTCAACATGTTAAGCAAATCAACGAAGTTGATATCTAGCTTGTTTATATGAAAATTCACAACAATTGTGAAAGGAGTCCGGTTAGTGAGTGCAAGATCAAATCTTGGCTCAACTCTCCATCCATGACAAAACCCGTTGTCTAATTGATCAATCAAATTGATTATCATTAGGACATGTGTCCTATCAGTAGTGTCATTTGGCCATTCTAGATCGGAAGAGCTCCTTAGATATCGATATCTATCGATCCTACTTTCCTCACCATCAACTACTGATGTGCGGGAATATAGTAGAAGCATCCATAGTTTCATCTCGACAAGCTCAAGTTACTCATAGATGCGACGAGCATGATGCATTGAGCCAATGTGTATCATCTTGCCACTTTCTAAAAGTAGCAATGTCTTCCTCAGAGGCATTATTCGCAACCATTCTTGAGGATAAAGGCGATAAGGACATAAGATAGCTTTTCAATATGAGAACTATTCTCAAATTCCTTAACCAATCCATTTAATTTGGTCTAAGTTAAATAGCATCTAATATGCTTTGCAATGATAGTAATTTAGACATTGTAAAATTACTCAAATGAATTTGTAATTAACAACATTTTAACATACATTCTTTTATTAATTACCAAAATAAATTAGGTCTTGTTTTAAATTGGTATCTCCCATTATTTTCTTCAAACTATATTACCCTCACTTATATAGTTTAAGCAAAATCTAATTAAAGATTTGCTTTGAGAATAAGGATCCCATTTCAAATGTATATAGCCTTGTGGTGACACAACAAACTATATATAAATAAATAGGTAGACAACTTTTGTCAATTACATCAACTATGCAACTCCTTTTCTTTTGCCTCTTAGATTATTTTGATCAGTGGTGGCACATCCAGAATCAAAATTATCCAAGTTAAGTCCGACCTAGCACTTCATATATTCAAAAAAGAAAAATATCATCCTTGTGGTGACACAACAAAATAATATTGTTCAATTTTCTTTATAAGCATCAAATGTGATAAATTAACATCTTAAATACTTAATACTTGCCTTGTGGGGACACAACAAACTCATATTAAATATTTAATACTCTATTAATTTTATCATGTTAGAAGGCGACGTTCGATATTCCAAATATCTTTGAACGCTTAGGACTTAATATAAAAATTGAGGGGTTTGTTATTAATTTGTCTCATCTTGTTTAGCGCGCATGCACATATATATATAAAATACGCGTCATATTAATGAACATGCGAAGCATGTTTGCATAATATATAATATATATAAAGTATAAACATACACATATAGAATACTATATTCTACCCGGATTGATTATGGACTTTTATTCTAGTTTGGTTCACTAGAGCCACCAAGTGAACCAAAAGGTCAAACCCTAGGGGTGCAAGAATTAATATTTAAATATAACTATTACATTTAAACTCGGGCTCCATTACAAACGGGTCTTCAAGCGGCTCCTTGCTCCTTGATCTCTAATTCTTCAAAATTAATTCTAACTATTCCTATTACATAACTATTTTAAAATAAATAGAAATCTTGATCGTGATCGAGGGAAGTACATAGGGAGGAGATAGAATTTACATTAAGAAAAATTAGAGAAGACGCAGTCTGTGAGACCCCATTTAATAAAAACCCATACATTCATGCATCCAACTAAAATAAAATCCAATCATATTGGTCAATAGTCCATAATCAATCCCATTTATTATCATACACATCATCATATGTATCAATAAATAACATTCATCTTATGAATAATAAACATTTAATATATATATTGATATCATTTAATGGGAAAATTTAGTTAGTATAAAATCTATTTTGAATCAAAATAAACTTCTTTATTTTAATCCAAATTTAAATCAAAATAAAACTATTTTATTTTAATTTGTCTAATTTTGAATAAAATAAACTATTTTATTTTAATCAAAATCTTTAATCAAAATAAACTCCTTTATTTTAATTAATTATGGAATCCAATTCCATATATATAAAAAAAAATTATTAAAGGAAATACGGATTTCTTTCCTATTCACAAATAAACTCCTTTATTTTGAATAATATGAAATCTTATTTCATATCTAAATAAACTCTTTTATTTAAGAAAATACGGATTCTCTTTCCTATTCATAAATAAACTCCTTTATTTTGAATAATATGAAATCTTATTTCATATCTAAATAAACTCCTTTATTTAAGGAAATTAGGATTCTCTTTCCTATTCACAAATAAACTCTTTTATTTTTAATAATATGAAATCTAATTTCATATCTAAATAAACTCATTTATTTAAAGAAAATAGAATCCAATTTCAACTCCAATTAGTTAACATGGAATCTAATTCCAATTCTAATTAGTTAGCATGAAATATAATTTAAAATTAAATTAAACTTTTTATTTTAAAATTAAAATAAACCTTTTATTTTAAGATTAAAATAAATATTTTATTTTAATTATAAAATTATTATATATATATATAAATATATATTACGTTAATATATATTATATATATAATCACTTCCAAAAAATCCGTGCACTTCCACAAATGAACTACCACCCGGATTGAAAAAAAAAAATGTTGCTAGGTCATGTATCCTTGATTTCCATGAAGCTAATGTAAAATGTTTCCAGCTGCTATTCCTTGAATCATAATAAAGCCTTAAATCAACATGAAGTAGTATAATGCCTTAAATCACGTGATTCCCTTAAAAAAAATTGCGTTTTTTTATTATAATAAATTTTATACAATAAAACTATGCCCAATTAAATTGTTTTAAACACATATCAAATTAAAACAATTAATAATTCGCATAAAGGTTTGGCTCTGATGCCACTGTTAGGTTTGTAATATTCAAGAACGCAATCAAATTGCATAAAAAGTGCTAAGCGTGTAAAATCGAGTTTAAAAATTTTACAAACCATATACGGATCACCCTTTATGCACAATTATTAATTAAACGAAAAGATAAAGAATAAAATCATACCCTTGAAGATCAAGCTTCCTCAGGTACAAGTTCACCTCCAAATCCTTTCGCGTTCAACTTGAATCCACCGGGTTTGGTTCCTTCCTTTGATCAACGTTAGCCACCCATATGTTTGGCCTCTAGAGGTAATCCACCAAGGAAAAATTAAGATTCAAGAAGATGGGTGGTTGGCTAAACCCTAGTTTTTCTATCTCTATAGAAAAGAACGTACTCTCCCAACTATTGGAATTACGTATGTTGTAAAAGTCAACAACTAACCCACACCCATAATAAGACTCCTCTTTTTTATAGATGTGGGCAACCCACCTTAACAATTAAGGAATTGGGATTTATTTAATTAATTAAATTCTTTTAATTAATTAAACTCCCTAATCTTATTAGGGATAATTAATTAAACTCCTTTAACTAATTTTCCTTCCTAATCCAATTAGGAATAAATGAGAGTACTTATATTAAATTAATTCCTAATCTCTTTTAGAAATTAAAATAATAATAATTGTAATAATATTAATAAGACTCCTCTTATTAATTTATATTTAATATTTCTAAAATATTAAATAATAAATATTAAGCTATTTAATTTATTCTATCACCATAGATTAAATTAAATATACATAACTATATATTATTACGATTATGTCATTAACTTCTTAAATAATTATTCTTCCTTTTTATGGTGTGACCCTTTAGGTTCTCCATATTAAACCTAGGTTGTGAATAAATCAATTAGAACAATTCTAATCTTATTTAAATAAATAAATTAAACAATTAATTTATTTAAATAAATAATATTTATTCTACAATAGGGATAAGACTCTAGCGATCAACGACTTTCCAGATAATATAGATTTCAACATTAATCATAAAAGAACCTTTGAGTAAATAGTTACCGCAAATGACAATTCAATCCTTCCACCATACAATGTCCCAATTAAATATAAGACATGGAATTTATCGTCAAGTCTTATTTTATTTAATTATATGTATTTCGATCCTTAAATGCACAACTCCAAATAATGCAAATTAGAAACTCCTTTCTAATTTCATTCGCCTTCGCCAAGGATTCTTTGGGTTGTCATTTATCGAATCACATAGGACATTTCTCTTCTTTTATTAGAAGTGGTAGATTCTTTATTGATCATACATTATCTCCATGTACAACTTATTATACCCAAGCATACCCTTTGATATACCCTAAGGGTCTTAAGGAATAAGTCAAAGTATAACTCATCATACACAAGATACTATGATGATCTCAAGTCCAAGGATCACTTGACTACTATCACTACAGAATTCCTATTGACAGCAAGTAAAACTCCATTAGGTATTCCTTAGCGAGCCCACGTTCAAATGAACTTATTCTCTAATAAGCACCTACATACTTGCTTTAGTGTCTCCACACAAATGATCTTGAGATCAATCATCCTCATCCAATGAGCAAGCAACGTATGTACCAATCTATTCGGATTCACTAATCCCCAATTTAGTAATCCAATTATTGGAAACTATTTTAGTTCTAAGCTTTCTAAGAATTTAGATCTCATTAGAATGATCATCATCATTATTCTAAAAGCATTGCTTAAAACTATGGGTTTATCACATATTATAAAACAGCATCATGTAGATAATTAAAAGCCTTTAATAAATTAATACTTTTTATTAATAAATGAATAAGATTGTTACAAAGTATATGCTTTATCATCAAACATGATTGGCTTGTGTGCATACTACTTTCATATGTGTGGTATGCAATTGCGCCACACACCTAATCGAGACAAATGAGGAAGTGCTTGTTTTGCAAGTCGAGCTTATCGGACTTTGTGTTAGTTTAGTGAGTATGTTAATGATGTTAAAACATGTTATAAACTATAATAACAGATGTTAATGTGTTAAAATGCAAAGTACAAAGATTTGAAATAATTATTTAAATAAGTTATAAAATGAAACCAAATGAGATATTTTCGAAAGATAGAGTTGAACGACTAAGTTATGTTGATCAATGTGTAATTTCAGAAGCGTTAAGTATGTTAACCTAAATGGTTAGGTGCTTAGGATTATGACCTAAATGATGGTTTAAACCCTAAAGCTAATATTCATACAATTAATTGTTGTTGCGATTTCAATAATATGTGTAGGGTAATTGGAGATTATTTCATTTGTGTAGCTTACAAACAAGGCAAGTCTTCTAACTCCATACTTTCATTGAGTTAGTTTGTTATGGTTATGCAAGTTCTCTAACTCTACTTTCATAAATGTGCAAGTTTCTAAATCTTATATTTGTCATTGAGCAAGACCATTGATTCTATTCTGATAAATGATTTAATAAGCTCATGTAACCTAATTCGTTACATCGAATGAGTTTCACATTCTCATTCCTTGTTATTAGTATTCAAAACATATATTGTTCTAACACATTGATTCAAAGGAGATTGTTTTAATTCCTTGAATATAATACTTTGCATATATATCATGCTTATTCAGTTATATATTGTCGATATTCGATCTTTGACTTTGATAGCCTTGTTCAGTTATACATTCTTGTATTAAATCTTTATTTATGGAAATTGAATAAGTGTTCTAAAATTCTAGAAACACTGATAAGCTAGTTCCAAACTAAACTTTCTTTAGTGCAGAAATTCTAAATTCAAACTGAGATGAACAACCCTAACATAGGGGATTTTGTACGTGTAACGTTTAGATGTTTGTGCACAATACATGGTACAAAAGGCTGATCCCTCTGAGTACGTTAAGAAGAGTCTGTACAGTCTAACGACTGTTGAGGTTATGGTAATAATACCTAAACACCGTGGACATAGTTCGTGGTCTTAAGACCCTCAGATAATTAAAGTTCGAACTTGTTTTCTATTTTGATTCGTAGAACATGTTCTTTATCATTCAGTATTCATTGTTCACTCTCATGTTGTTATTATACTCTCATTATGTCAATGAGCAATTGGTTGTTCACTCTTGCAATTAAACAATGCAGCTAAAGTTGAAAGAGGTGATGATCCATCTTCTAACAAGGGAAAGGGCAAGATGTCTAAGTGATGAAGAATTGTTTAAAGTTTATTTAAATAATTGATGTCTTAAGTCTTGTTTTATTTTATAATGTATTCCGCAAACTGATGTAATAATTTTAAGGTTAGATTACCTGGGATTTGTTTTGAGATTATGATGTAACCCTTTAATGGGAGAGATTATTGTTTAAGTTATTTAAATTATGTCTTTATCATTTGATTATGGGTAGTTAGATATAATAGATTTGATAAGTGAGCACCAAATTCGGTGGAAATGAAGTACCCGGATTTGGGGGTGTCACAGGTTGGTATCAAAGCTTTAGGTTATGAACCTTAGGTGGGAAAAACCTTAGGAAGTAGCCTTTAAGAAGTCAAAAAACATAGAGGTGATTAACTCTTATCGGGTTTTAAGGAATGGATTAAGGCATCCATTAGAACTAAACAATAAAAGACATTATATGTTAATAACTTATGTGCTTGCGAGTATCGATAATGTTAAGTAAAACTTAAAATATTTTGTTAACAGGATGTCTAACGAAGGAGGGTCCAGTCCAGCTAGAGAGGCGATACCTCAGGTACCTAGAGATGATGAACCCCGGGATATTCACGTAGTGCGGGAACAGTTGATCCAAGAGGATGAGCCTGTGACCGATCCCGAGGAGGATAGTCTTCAGGAGGATGATGATGAGGAGGATCCTGAGGAGTTTCCACCAAACTCTGTATCGGCTGACACTACACCAAAATAGGGATGTAGCGAAGGAAATTTTGTGAAGGAATTGTTTCATTCTTAAATAAGTCTTTTTTTGTGAGGGATTAGTGAAGGAAAAAGATTGTGTCACAAAAAACAATTAGCGAAAGAAATTTCTTTCATAAATTAATTTTTTTCTTTCGCAAATTTAAGATAGTAAAATAATAGTTGGCACCTATTTTTTGTTGAAAAATTGTGAAGGAAATTTTATTCACAATATGTAATTAGCGACAATTATTTTGTGAGAGAAAAATTCTTCATTACTTTACTTGAAATAAATCTCAGATAATCAACAGCCAACTATATTTCCTTCACAAATCCAAAAAAAAATCATTAGTTAATTTCTTTTTCCCTCTCAGATTTCCTCCCCCATTTCTTTTTTTCCTCTCAAATTTCTTTCCTCTCACATTTCTTTGATGCGACATCTTCATCTCCCCCATTTCTTTTATTTGCGACATCTAGACACCTATAGTTTCCTCCTCCCGTTTCCCCCACCCCATTTTGATTTTACCCATTTTGGCAAATGAACAACACGGCGTGTGTGGTGGTGGCACACGCACGCCCAAGGCGACAAACATTGTGGAATGAGCTTTGGGAGCAGAGATGAGGGTCGATTTTGCAATGACGAGCGATGACGGTTTTTCTTTGTCAACGGACAAATCCCTCTTCTTCTTTATATATACTTATCTTCTTCCTCTCTCCTCCCTCTCTGACTTCAATCTCTCATCCATCCTCCTTTCTTTCTGATTTCCTCAAATTGTAAGGTTAGGGTTTGATTTTTACCCCCAAATTTTATTTTTTCAGTTTTATAATTTTTTGTAAAACTTATTTTTGTTTATAATGTGGCTGCCCTGATCTCTAGCTTCTTGCATGGCTGCCTTGATTTTCCCAAATTGCAGCTCTTGTGTGGTTAGCCTCTTCATTGTGCGGGAATGTTTTCCCAAATCTACTTCTAGTTCTACTCCTATACTTTATTCCGCTACTTCTTCCTCTGCTCCTCCTACTGCTGTTAGACCCAAGTTTCCTCAGTCCTCCAAAAAGCTATTCTCTTCATCTCTCCCTCGTATATTTTGTACTAGTTATACATACATATATATTTATATATGTGTTTTCTATATAGTATGTGGGTGTGGTCATAACATTGCTCAAATTACTTTTCAAAGCTGAACAATTAAAGGTAAATTTGACATATGAAGGAAATGGAGACTTGACCCCACCCAAATGATAAGCTTTATGTTTAAAATTGAATAGAACAGTTGTGGGATTAGTTTTGTACCTGTACAATGATTTTTTTTTGCAGTTAAGTTAGTTACTTGAGAATAAGGTGCCAACAAATATCTTTGTAGGATTTCCGGTATCTGTTTGTACACAGAGCTGACATTTGCAATAGGATAACCAATAAACAACTTTTTCATGATAATTTGAGTATATATGTAACCAATCTTAATTAAGATAATTTCAAGTGAAGGTCTCTTTAAAATTTCATGTTTTTTTATGATTCTAAAGTATCTGGTATTTACAACTTTAGAGGAGATTATTGACAGCCGCCACCCTTAGCTTGTTTATATGTGGAGGAGCTTATGCAAGTACTATGGACGAAGCAACTTTCTAGTATGATTTTTCTCTTAATCTTTGGCAATTGAAAAGAACAAAAAGGTATGCATTCTCGCATGGATATGTATTTGAAGCACAAAGAAATTTTTTTCAAAACTGAAGATACTACCATTGTGAAATGTGAACTCCCTCTTAAATCAACTTATTGTGTTGTGCACCTAGAAATTAGAATTTCATCTCATTATCTTCATTTCACTTACCTGAAAAAAATAGAGAAAAGACATTATATCTTTAATTTATCCGCTCACATGAGCTGTTGCGAAAGCATTTTATGATCAACTAGTATGTTCATGTTGGCGTGGACAGAGGGTGGGGTAAGATAAAAAAATGATATGAGTTTGGGTGGTTACAAAATATAGTAATGTCAAGTGAGGTGAATATTAACATTTGAAAAATGTCATCAACATGGATACATGTCAGTCCCATATGTGTGGACAAGTGCCAAATATAGTCTTAGCTTTCTAACTAAAAAGTTAAGTGTGACAAATTTGTCGATCTAGCAAGTCTAATCCGTAATATATCTGGTTAAGTTAGAAAGTCGCAACAACTAATTTTAGATAACCACATCGCAAGTACACAAATATTGTTAGTGCACTATATTCAGTCACACTTTGTATGGATTATAAATCTCATCTATTCAAGACTTGAACCTTCAGCCCTTCAGATGGGTTGCTATCTGACAACTAAGCACTTATATTATTCATTCCTATATATGATAATTTAAGTTGAAGGAAATAAAACTTTAAGAAAAGGTTTGAAAATATAGTATAAGCAAAACATGATTAAAATTATATGCATCTATATGTAAAAGATAGTAAATAAATGCAAAGATGAATGCGTTAGATATGTAGTTATTCATTCATAAATATATGTTTGTTAGATGTTCTCATTGTGCTTTAGACTATGTTAATTTTAAAGCATGATGCTCTCGGCCTCTTTATCTCTATTAATATTGATCAATGAGTACGACTCTTAGATATCCTTTCAGCTGATCCAGAAAGTCGGCTTATGAATGAGTGTTTATGTCAATATGAGCAGTTTTAAGGTCTTGAAGGTGCAAATGTTCTTGTAGCTCATGGTATTAGGCTCATCATTTAAATTTGAAGAAGTATACTTATTCAAATCAAATGATGTCTGCAGGCTGAGAAGGTTTACAATCAAGATTTATATTTTAAAAGGACTGTCAAATATGTTGGAGAACCAATGACACATTTGGAATCTATTGCTTCTCATGCGGTATTTTGACCAATGAATCTGATTGAAATGGTTATGATGTCTCTTTGCAATTTTATATTTTATATTAAATTGCCTTATTTAATGTCAATTAGTTCATTTTGACGATCTTAAATTTGTTTATTCACCAATATATGCATCTTTAATCAGACATGCAAGACGCTCATTTCTTGCCCTCGCTTCTGTTGAGGGTACTTTTTTACCAAATCTATAATATATAAATCATCACGTAAATATACCCTGTAATGACTCAGAAAATCCTATGTAATATTCAATTAATATAATGTCAAATTTTGCGTATGAAATTTTTGTGTGTTTCATTACTTCTTATTGTGACAAAACTATTAATTAGTTAATAGTTTACTAAGCATCTTGAATTATGAAGGGTAAAGAAATAATGTACTACCCTGAATTATTTAAGACTACATGGAATCGTCATTTTAATGATAGATGTGCTAACTATTGTTGCTAGCCAAAAGAGAATATAATGTATAAAATTCTATGTGTTTTAAATTTCACAAGAGTCCATATTAAAATATTGGGCCCTATTATATTGTGCTAAGTATGCTTGCAAATGTATTTAATGTACATAGGTAAGGTAAGGAGATATGTAGACTGCCCACCATCTATTTGATGAAATGCTCAGGAGAGGACTGTTGCTGTAACTTGTGTTGAATAGGAGTACAGACAAGACTAATTTTATGCCAACATTATATTGTAGTCCTAATGATACAAAGGTGCTAATAGGTTAGTCTTACATGAACATAAGATGATTATAATTGGTTGTATATCAGTCCATACATGAGCTAAGCATTTAACTATGACTGAGCCACTATTTTAAGGATCTTGTATGTTAACTATGATTTAGAGAAAAGGATATCGAATAAACCATATATTATTAAAGTATCAAGCATGCTAAATGGTTACATCTACAAAATTGTGAGTAGTTGATTAGTATTCAAGATCATGTTTTGATAAAACAAAACTAAAGTAACATAAAAGAGCTGTTATACTATGGCTATATTAATATGGACTGCTATTGACTACCATGGCTGTGATACTAATCTCCTTTACTAAATGACTGATATTCTATATTGTTGTTGTGCTATGTTGATGTGTTGACTGGCTGTGAGCAACATCCTTGTGCTATCTTGACGATTATTAGTGATAGAATTTGGGACTGGTATGTATGTCTTTATACCACTTTGAATTTGAAATAGATAAATTTGGTGGGAATGGAGTCCAAAATGTGTTTAATTTCTCTTAAAAAGTGTAGTTATGTTTCAAATAACCTCTATGCTTATGCACAACAAGTATTGGTGTAACAATTGAGCAAAACAAAATAACAAGGACTGAAAAGGTGAACTCTTTGTAACTGTTTTGGAAACATATCTTTGGATAGTTATACCTTGTATTTAGGTCTTTAAATCATGAACATAGTATGTACATTATGTTGTAACACTTGTGTTAAGAGATTTAAAGGACTATTTTTCTGTTTTGTGCTATGTTACTGCTATATATTCAAATGATTGTTATGCTATGATTATTGCTATAATAACTATCATACCCAAATGTTGTTAAGTAGTTACTAAAAAAGTCTGAACCATCCACTGGTTAGCTTAATTTTACTGCTATACGAGTGTTAAAGGCAAACTTCTGCTCACTAATTCTGACTTAGGATGAAACTTATGCGTAAGTAGCACTTCATCAACAATAACATAGTCGCCAACAAAGTACAATATCAGCAAAGTAGTTCTGACTTTGATGTTGTTTTGCTGTCATCCTTTATTATCCCTTAACCTATGTTTTCTAAGTTGTACTCATGTTTAGCCTTCTACCATATCGTTTGTCCAGATTACATAATATTTTTTTCCTTGTGTACTATAATCAGTTTGTAATTGTTTTTGGTGCAGAAACTGAACTATCTGTCAGAGAGGATTGTTTCATTAGCATTTGATGTTATTAACAGTTGATTCTATATGTTTCATTAGCATTTGATGTTATTACCTTGTTGGTGGATTCCTTGTCTAAATCTTTGACAATATTTTTACATTATTAAAGTCTGATTTTATATGGCTTTTTTCTCTATGCTTTTTCCATTTTTCTTTGTATTTGTGTATGCATCAATATTTACAGTTTCAATTTCTAATTGATGTGAATTTTTGTGACTTGCAAATGTATTTAATGTACGTATTTAACTCTTGTACATATTTTGGATTTTAGACAGAATATAGTACTGAGGTTGGCGGTCCTGCAGAGGACGGTACACCAGAGGTAGATGACTTGGCTGTTTGGATTGAGAAAACTGGTGGGATTAAAATAAATAGAATACTTGGTTTTCCAGGATATCGCGGACGAGACGTGCTAGGTACTCCTCCTATAGTGCCGCCGAGTATAAGTTATTCTTCACCGCAACAATCGATCCTAAGGAATTGGAGAATATGATTGACAAGATTGTCCTCCGTCGATTGGGTATAAAGTCTATGGATGATGTTTCTACCAATGATAGTACACCACAACCGTCCATTGGTATAGATATTACTGAACATGTAGCTAAATTGGTAGAGAAGAAGTTTACCAACTTCCTTCAAACATTTACCAACTATGATTCACTTGAGGTATTTACTAATAACTATATTTTTTTCTTTGTCCTTCATTAATCTCTCTCTATCTATTAATTTAAGTTCACCAGGTTTATTTTTTGTTATTCCTCATATTGTTGAAATTGAATTTTGGTGTTTCTTTTGCATGAGGAACTTTACAGGCCCAACCTTGATTTTCTTGAAGAAAATGATGATGAAGTGGACCTAACATGATGTACACTTCATTCCTTCTAGTTCGTTATTTTTTCAGTTTTCTTATGTTAGTTATTAAATATTGTAAGTACTATGATTTTTGGGAGATCAAGATATAATAACAAATTTTGTACTTATCGTGACTTGAGCATTATCTATTTATATATGGAGTATTAGTTTTACTTTTTGGCTCTTTATGCAGTTTATCAATTAGTTTGAAACAAGTATGGAATTTATATTAATTTGAAATATTAAATTTAATATTTATTATAGCATTTAATAATAATAATAATAATAAAATATGAAATTAGTGATTTGAAAATTAATTATAATTTGTAATGAATTTTGATTATTTATCAAAAAAATTTTTTACAAATTTATAATTTGTGAAGGATTTTCCTTGAGAAATGGATTTTAATGAAGGATTATTTTTCTCTCACTAAATCTTTTTCGGTTAATTAGTTAGTCATCAATGAAGGATTATTTCCTCACTAATTTGAAGATACATTCTCAATTTATAATTAGTGAAGGAAAATTTTCTCTCGTTAAATAAATTTGTTCTTCACAATATATTATTTGTGAGGGAATTAAGTTATTCACTAATTTCAAATAGTCCTTCTTAAAATATTATTTGTGAAGGAAACTAATCTTTCACTAAATAACAATATTCCATTACTAAATACAATTTGTGAAGGAAAAGTTATTCACAATATATCCTTCACAAAAAACATTTTGTTACTACTTAGCAAAGGATAACCAATTGCGAGGAGGTCTAATGTGAGCACTCGTGTGAAGGAAATATTTCTTCGCAATAAATCACTTGTGAGTGATATAGGGCCTCTAGTGAAGGATTTGTCCTTCACTAGAGGCCATTTTTGGTGTAGTGTGCGATGTATGATGCTCTGTATGACCGTAACATAGAGTTACAGGATAATATTGAGGAGTTGAAGGAGATGGTAGAGATGCATCACGTTGCATTGGAACAGAAGGAGGTAGAGATTCAGGAACTTAACTCAAAACTTGGAAACACGGGATGGGAGCTAGTTCATACCAAGGGTCAGCATGAAGACCTGTTGGCAGTGAATGAGAAGATGAAGACTGACATGGAGAAGATGAAAGATGACTTCAAAGAGGAATCAACTAAGCGTACAAGAGCAGAGGATGCTTGTATGAAGGCGACTCAACGTGCAGATCGTGCTGAGGCTAAGGTCCAAGTGAAGAAAGCCAAGATGAAGGAGATGGATTATGCTTTTAATTCGACGATTGATAGGGCCCAGGATAAAGTCCATTATTACCCACCTCAGTTTGAAGACTCGCCGTGGTTTGTGATAGATCGTAGGACTGCATATCGTATCATGAAGGAAGAGCGTCGAGGGGCAATACGACGTCTTAATATGAATAGATAGAAAATAAAAGTGATAATAATATGTGGTTAATTATGCGAGTAAATAGATTGTGAATCCCTTATTTTGAGATTAATAAAGGGATAGTATGAGTATGTAATCCTGAAACTGGTTTAGTTCAGGAAAGTGGATGTTTATAGCAGATATGCTATCTTTAGTATGTTTAAAACATTATGAATGAATAAAATATTAGAGTTTATTTGAGATGTAATGTGTTAAAGCTTCAATTTTGGAAAGTTTAAGTTAAACCTTGAATACCCAAGAATTTGAGTAATGAACTAATAAGCGATATTTTAATGAAAATGCCTCCTAAGAAGACAACCACGTCGCCAAAGTACCTTCCGAGGGGTCTACTAACAATAACAATGAGACCAACGTGAATCCAGTTCAGCAGTTGGTAGCTTTGTTGACGGGAGCACTTGCAAATCAACCGCAAGCTCAAGTTATGACTTTCAAGGAATTCAAAGCGGTTGGACCACCAGAGTTTCAAGGGTCTATGAATCCAATGGAAGCCCAAACCTGGATCATGGAAATGGAGAAGGTGTTTGATGTTGCTAGAGTTAGCGAAGATCAAGATCGCATTCATGACGCCCTTATGCTTAAGTCCGAAGCTAGCTACTGGTGGCAAGCAAATAAAGTTCGAGGAGGACAAGGAGTGATAGCGTGGGACAGATTTAAGGAGATGTTCTTTGAAATGTACTTTCCAGCGAGTTCTCGGAATCAGTTGGAAGTGCAATTTCTTGAGCTTAAGCAAAGAACTATGACGGTGCCAGAATATGCTGCGAAGTTTAACGAGTTGGCAAGGTTTGCCACTTATCAAGTCAATATGGATGAGCGTAAGGCGAGAAGGTTCGAACAAGGATTGAAACCCTGGCTGTATAGCAAGGTTTCAATGTTCCAGTTAATTACATTTGCGGATGTACTGGAAAAGGCAATTATCGCAGAAGGTGGAAGCGATGCCTTGACCAAGTATAACCAAGATCAGAAGAAGCGGAAGAATGATAACGAGAATAAGGCTGGTGGAAGTAATGTTGGAAGTAACCATCAGAAGAGGAAATGGAACAAGAATTCGACTACGGGAGGACAGTAGGGAAGTCAGCAGAAGAAAAAGTTTAAAGCTTGTGCGACGTGTGGAAAGAATCATATTGGGGTATGTTTGAAGGGAAAGCGAGTGTGTTTCAACTGTGGTCAGGAGGGACACATTGCACCGAACTGTTTTAGTCCAAAGAAAGGAGCATGTTTTACCTGTGGTTCAAAGGATCACATGGCTCGTGATTGTCCTAAAAAGCCAGTGGGGAGTACAAGTGGAGGAAAAGGAAACAACAATGGTGGTGGTGCATTGACTATCACTGGACCAAATTTCGATCAAGTGAATTCCTCATCGCAAGAACTTTCAATATGGTATGCGAGGATCTTTATTCGATCTAAGGATGTGGTGTCAGGTATCATTCCGATTAATGGTATTAATGCTTATGTACTATTTGATTCGGGTGCTACTTGTTCATTTATATTTCATGAATTTGCTCAGAACTTAGAATTTCCCCAAGAAGAATTAGAATTTCCCTTAAGTATAGAGATTGTGAATAAAGAAGTGATTCATGTTAGATTTGTATATAAGAATTATAAAGTGGTTATTAAGGATCAAGAGATGAGGGTAGACTTGATACCAATTAGACTGGGGGAGTTTGATGTTATACTGGGAATGGATTGGTTATTCAATCACGGAGCAGTGATTAATTACCAAAGAAAATGTGTTAACCTTATGACTCCGTCAAAGGTTGTGTTCTATGGCAGCAAATCACCTCGACAAGCAAGTTGTTTGACGGTGATGCAAGCCAAGAAGTTGTTAAGACAAGGATATGTAGGATACTTAGCCTACATAGTTGATACACAAAAGAAAAGTGCGAAGTTAGAAGAGATACCGATAATAAGAGATTTTGCAAACGTATTTCCAAACGAATTGTCGGGTCTTCCGCCAGATCGACAAATTGAGTTCGTAATTGATTTAGTACCAGGAACAGGTCCGATATCTAAGGCACCATACAAAATGGCCCAGGTAGAGATGAAAGAGTTGATGGTGCAACTGCAAGAATTGCTCGACAAGAAGTATATCCAGCCAAGCGTATCGCCATGGGGAGCGCCAGTGTTATTTGTGAAGAAGAAGGAAGGATCGATGCGGCTCTGCATTGACTATCGAGAATTGCATAAGGTTACGATTAAAAATAAGTATCCGTTACCAAGAATCGACGACCTGTTTGATCAACTGAAGGGTGCGAGATATTTTTCAAAGATAGACTTAAGGAGTGGTTATCATCAGTTGAAGGTGAGGCCAGAAGACGTACCGAAGACGGCATTCAGAACTCGGTATGGTCATTACGAAGTTTCGGTTATGTCGTAATGGTTTAACCAATGCACTGCGCAGCTGTTCATGGATTTGATGAACAAGGTGTTTAAACCATTCTTAGATAAATTTGTGGTAGTGTTTATTGACGATATCTTGGTGTATTCTAAGACCAAGGAAGAACATGTTGAACACTTAAAAGTGACGTTGGAGACATTGAGAAAGGAGAAGTTGTACGCAAAATTTTCAAAATGTGAGTTTTGGATGGAACGTGTACAGTTTCTCGGGCATGTTATTGATAAAGACGGAATTTCGGTGGATCCATCAAAAGTTGAAGCTGTAGTAAATTGGGATCAGTCGAAGACACCGTCAGAGATGAGGAGTTTCTTAGGGTTGGCAGGTTACTATAGGCGTTTTATTCAAGATTTTTCCAAGATCGCGTAATTTCGATTGATTTAATTTAACTAGGAAGGTGGTTAAGTTTGTTTGGACGGAGAAGTGTGAGGAAAGTTTTCACGAATTGAAGAAGAGATTGAGCTCAGCACCTATGTTGTCATTGTCTGATGATACAGGAAATTTTGTGGTGTATAGTGACGCATCGCATAAAGGACTAGGTTGTGTGTTTATGCAGAACGGCAGAGTTATTGCGTATGCATCACGTCAATTAAAAGATTACGAAAAGGGGTATCTGACTCATGACTTAGACTTGGTTGCGGTAGTGTTTGCCTTGAAGATTTGGAGACATTATCTTTACGGAGAGAGGTGTGAGATATATACTGACCATAAAAGTCTGAAGATGGTTGGAACTAATCAAAGATTATGATTGCGAGATCTTCTATCATCCCGGAAAGGCGAATGTTGTTGCTGATGTCTTAAGTAGGAAGGGACGAGAGAAGTTAATGTTATTGACAGCCCAAGAGAAGCTAGTGTCAGAAATGGATAAGATGGAGTTGGAAATTAAATATTCGACAGAATTCGATGAAAAGTTGTTCCAGATAGGAAATGATTCAACGTTGGTAGATAAAGTGAAGAATGCACAACTTCAGGATGAACACTATGACAAGATAAAATAGAAAATAACTGAAGGTGAGGAAAACAAATTCAAAATCGATTCAGAAGGGTTACTTCGGCTCGAAGGGAGAATTTGGGTACCGCAAGTACCGGAAATTAAAGAAGAAATTCTGAGTGAAGCTCACAACTCAAGATATTCGATTCACCCTGGAAGTACGAAAATGTACTAAGATCTTAAACATCATTTTTTGTGGCCGAATATGAAGATGGATGTGGCTGAGTGTTTGGTGAAATGCTTAACGTGTCAGAAAGTTAAAGCTGAACATCAAAGGCCAAGCGGATTGTTACAACCGTTAGAGATACCAGAATGGAAATGGGAGCATATCACAATGGATTTTGTGGTAGGACTTCCAACGACTCAGCAAGGGTATGACGCCGTTAGGGTAATTATTGATCGATTGACGAAGTCGGCTCACTTTTTGCCGATCAAGATTCGATTTACCCTAGATCGGTTAGCAAAACTGTATGTAAAGGAAATTGTGTCAAGACACGATGTACCTATGTCCATTGTGTTAGACAGAGATCCACGTTTCACATCTAATTTCTGGAAAAGACTACAAGAATGTTTGGGAACACAGCTGAGAATGAGCACAGTATACCATCCTCAAACCGACGGACAAAGCGAGAGAACCATCCAAACACTAGAAGATATGCTCAGAGCATGTATTATGGATTTCAAGGGAAATTGGGATGATCATTTACCATTGGTTGAATTTTCATATAATAATAGTTATCACGCGAGTATTGGCATGCCGCCTTATGAAGCGTTATATTTACAGAAAATCGAGAACTCCGTTATCTTTGGGATGAGGTAGGAGAACGTCAGCTATTGGGTCCAGAGTTGGTGCAACAAACCTTTGCAATCATCAAGGTGATTCGAGCAAGATTGATAGCTGCACAAGATAGACAGAAGAAATATGCCGATTAGCACCGACAAAATCGGGAATTCGATGTTGGTAGTTATGTTTTCTTGAAAGTATCTCCCTAGAAGGAGAAAATTCAATTTGGCAAGAAAGGGAAATTGAGCCCTAGATTTATAGGACCTTTCGAAGTGCTTCGACGGGTTGGCGAAGTGGCGTACGAGGTAGCCTTACCTCCAGAGTTAATGCATATCCATAATGTTTTCCACATCTCGAAGATTGAGACCATATAAGCCCGATTATAGGCATGTTATAGAATATGAGCCCTTACAGTTTGAGAAAGACTTAACATATGAAGAAGTCCATGTTCAAATTGTTGACAGAAAAGAGCAAGTGCTGAGGAATAAGGTGATACCTTCTGTTAAGGTAATCTGGAGGAACCACAATGTTGAGGAAGCTACGTAGGAACTTGAAAATGCTATGATGAAGAATTATCCTCAATTGTTTGCTTGATTTTATATTGCGATTCTGGGGACAGAATCTTGTTAAGGAGGGAAGAATGTAATGAATGAATTTTTCGAGTTGTGATTCTGGGGACAGAATCCTTTTAAGGAGGGAAGGATGTAACGATCGAGAAATTTGTAATTTAATTTAAATATTTATTGAATTAAATAAATATTTAAAATAATTTATTTATTGAGAAAAATAAATATTTGATGAATTGTCATGAATTAATTTAGTAGCTAAATTAATTAATGTTAATTGAATCGAGTAATGATAATTTTATTTGTTGGATTTAATTTAAGGAAAATAATTAAATTAAATCAATTGCTTAATATTTAAGAAATTAGTTAAATTAAATGAATTGTTTAATTTAAAGGAAATAAATAAATTAAATATAGTGAGATGTCTAATTTATTAATTAAATTAGATATATAATTATTTATTAATTATAAGGTATATGATAATAAGAATTTTATTATTATTACGAGTTAGTTAAATTAGCTAAACTAAGTTATTTAAATTAATCTACTAAAAGTGTGACATAAAACTATATAATATAAATGTTATTAAAATAATTTGGTTTGGGAACTATGTGGTTAACCAAACATGGCCTTGTGGCCTTGGTTTTTTGATTGATTATTTGTCTGTTGGTTTTTACACGACGTTAGTGGGAGTTAGTATAATTTTACGCTGCGTCTTATTTCTTTTTCCTGGCTAAGTCCGAGAGTTGAGAGAAAACCGAGTAGAGCTTAACAGAGAACTTAAGAGATTGAGAGGAGATCTAAGCAATTTCAGTGTGTAACCAAGTGGATTACCAAGCTAAGTGAATGTATTTTCTAAACCTTAGTATTATATATATTAATATACATATATGAGTTACGACATAATTTTCTATTCTCTGTGAAGTCGATTTTGTTAAATTGTTGCTAGACAATTGAATTGTGATGATTATATGTGTTGGTTGTGTTTGAGTTTATATTTAAACAAGAATTCGTATGCTAATTACAGTTTTAAAAGGAATAAAAATATGACAGTGTATATTTTCTATATGTCTTGTGAGTAGTACCAATTTTAGTGGTCAATTGGTGTATAAAACTATAAATTGGCGCTTGCATATGGTAGTTTATTGAGATACAAACATAACGTAATTTGAATTAAGTGTTTTGGCCAAGTTTTGAGATGTCAGTGATGATTTCTGTGAAAGAAGTTCAAAAATGGAGTTTTATATAAAAATATGGAATTTTGAGAAATTAAAATAGTTCTACTTGTTGTTAAATCGTATTAAGTGGTTGAATATGTTCGCAATCATGTTTAGGATAGTTGTATATTTATTTTACATGTTGTTATCACCATTTGATGGGTGAAATTTGTGTTTGTTGGGCTAAAAAGCTCTTCGCTCACCGCCGAAGTTCTGTCTGTCGTGCATAAGACCAAATAAGTAATTGCTACTGGTTAAGGCAAAATCTGGCCTTGACGCCAGGTTCAAGTCTATCTCGTGGCGCAATTTGCGCACACCCTGAATCGAGACAATGAGAGGTCTCGCTTGTTTGCAGTCGGGGCTTGTCAGACTTGTGTTAGTTTAGTGAGTTGTTAAAACATGTTATAAACTATAATAACAAATGTTAATGTGTTGAAATGCAAAGTACAAAGATTTGAAATAATTATTTAAATAAGTTATAAAATGAAACCAAATGAGATGTTTTCGAAAGATAGAATTGAACGACTAAGTTATGTTGATCAATGTGTAATTTCAGAAGTGTTAAGTATGTTAACCTAAATGGTTGGGAGCTAGGTTAGGGTTATGACCTAAATAATGGTTTAAACCCTAAAGCTGATATTCATACAATTAATTATTGTTGCGATTTCGATGATATGTATAGGGTAATTGGAGATTATTTCATTTGTGTAGCTTACAAACAAGGCAAGTCTTCTAACTCCATACTTTCATTGAGTTAGTTTGTTATGGTTATACAAGTTCTCTAACTCTACTTTCATAAATGTTCAAGTTTCTAAATCTTATATTTGTCATGGAGCAAGACTATTGATTCTATTCTGATAAATGATTGAATAAGCTCATGTAACCTAATTCGTTACATCGAATGAGTTTCACATTCTCATTCCTTGTTATTAGTATTCAAAACATATATTGTTCTAACACATTGATTCAAAGGAGATTGTTTTAATTCCTTGAATATAATACTTTGCATATATATCATGCTTATTCAGTTATATATTGTCGATATTCGATCTTTGACTTTGATAGCCTTGTTCAATTATACATTCTTGTATTAAATCTTTATTTATGAAAATTGAATAAGTGTTCTAAAATTCTAGAAACACTGATAAGCTAGTTCCAAACTAAACTTTCTGTAGTGCGGAAATTCTAAATTCAAACTGAGATGAACAACCCTTAACATTCAGTATTCGTTGTTCACTCGCATGTTGTTATTATACTCTCTTTATGTCAGTGAGCAATTGGTTGCTCACTCTTGCAATTAAACAATGCAGCTAAAGTTGAAAGAGGTGATGATCCATCTACTAGCAAGGGAAAGGGCAAGATGTCTAAGTGATGAAGATTTGTTTAAAGTTTATTTAAATAATTGATGTCTTAAGTCTTGTTTTATTTTATAATGTATTCTGCAAACTGATGTAATAATTTTAAGGTTAGATTACCTGGGATTTATTTTGAGATTATGATGTAACCCTTTAATGGGAGAGATTATTGTTTAAGTTATTTAAATTATATCTTTATCCTTTGATTATGGGTAGTTAGATATAATAGATTTGATAAGTGAGCACCAAATTCGGTGGAAATGAAGTACCCGGATTTGGGGGTGTCACAATACACATGTATTAGAGTTGGACAGAATTTTAGATTGGATAAACGTATCCATGACACTACCCCCAAACTTCAAAATAAATGTGTACGTTGAGTATATGATTGGGGGTGTAGCATGACACATAATAGCATGAAAATGCACAATTGCAACGATTAGACGCATGTATGATTCAACTTTTACAATTGGCAAAAGAAACAAACGATTTGCCCAAAAGATGTGTTATGCAAAACAATATGATCCCATGTATGCATCAACATGATTCTTCCCCCCACAATAGTGAGATAAATGGTTGCCAGTGGACATATGTTATTTAACGTGTATGGTTGTGGTAATGTATGCTTCTTTAACAATGAGCACTGAGTCAAGTAATTTATCGAACACCTTGTGTGCAATCCATAGTTTGTTTTGAATCACACTATTTGTCTATCAACTCGCATCCCTGGTATTCAATCACCACATATGCATGATATTTCGACCACAAGTGGTGCACAATTAAAATCAAAAGAATGAAAATCGGCATTGTAGATGTAGCGACTATGAATGAAAATTCAAATTAGCTTACCCATCTCACAATTAACAAGAGTTGATTGCACCATCAAAGGAGTGTAATTGAGTAACATACCTTTGCGATAGATGAAAATTGCTTTGCAAAAGAAAATCCCTAAGTGATATGTGGAGTTGTGTTTGGTATTGGACTGTTATATGAAGGGTGAAGAGCAGTTACCAGATGAGGAGTGGAATCGTGTGGGGAAGTTGGGAGGGTTGGAGTTGGAAACCACGTGTTTAAACTCAAATAGGACTTTATTTTGCATCCTCAACGCCGGGGCACTGAGATTTAGCCTAACTACATCGCTGGGGCGCTATACGTCAGGGCCTAATGACTGAGCCCAACGCCGAGGCGCTATGGTAAAGCATTCGAGCAGCGCCAGGGCGCTAATGGGCAGGGTTCAATATCGAGGACTAGCGCCTGGGCGCTGAGATTACATAAGAATCGAACGCCGGGGCGCTGATGGACAGGGTTGAACATGAGAGCTAGCGACGGGGCGCTTGAAACTAGTTCAATTTGAGCGCCGGGGAGCTGAGGTGTCCTGGTGCACAAATGTACTCCACTTCTGAGTTGGTCCTGCACTAGTAGGTGATGCAAAAATTAATCTACATATCCTCAAATGAAATATAAGTAATTCAACTACGAAAACTACTAATTAACTGAAACTGACTGCAATAATTAAATAATACAAACTCCTGGGTTGCCTCCCTATAGCGCTTGGTTTATAGTCGTCAGCCCGACTTTTCGGTGCTGCTCAGTTGATCGCTGGGTCGGAGAGGTTCATGGTTGTAGATTGGCATTCTATGGGTCCACTCCAATAGTATTTGAGTCATTGACCGTTAACCTTGAATGTACGCTTTGAATTCGGTTCCTCGACTTCAATGTTTCCATATGACGCGACAGATACAACCTTAAAAGGTCCCGACCAACGCGATTTCAGTTTCCCAGGAAATAAACGCAATCGTGAGTTGAAAAGTAGGACTTGTTGGCCCGGTTCAAATGTCCGATCCAGAATTTTCTTATCATGCCAGGCTTTGACTTTCTCCTTATAGAGTTTTGCGTTCTCATATGCATTTAACCGGAATTCGTCCATCTCGTTCAGCTGAAGTAACCTTTTATCACCTGCTGCTTGTAAATCGAAGTTAAGTTTCTGTATGGCCCAGTGTGCACTGTGTTCTAATTCAACCAGGAGGTGACATGCTTTTCCGTAGACCATTTTGTAGGATGACATGCCTATGGGATTCTTGTAAGCTGTTCGATATGCCCATAGGGCATCGTCAAGACACAATGATCAATCTTTTCGTGACGGATTGACCACCAATTCTTGAATTCGCTTGACCTCCCTATTCGATACCTTCGTTTGGCCATTGGTTTGGGGATGGTACGCAGCTGCAATTTTATAACGAACCCCATACTTTACAAGCAATTTTGTAAACTGCTTATTATAAAAATGAGTTCCCTCATCACTTATTATCGACCTCGGCGTCCCAAATCGTGTGAAGATAATTTTCTTTAAGAATCGGAGAACAACGTTGGCATCATTTGTGGGTAAATCTGCGGCTTCTACACATTTTGAAACGTAATCTACCGCCAACAGAATGTACTGATTATTAAAGGAAGATGGGAAAGGTCCCATAAAGTCAATCCCCCACACGTCAAATAGTTCAACCTCCAAAATTGTGTTGAGTGGCATTTCATTGCGCTTGGAGATGTTACCTATGCGTTGGCACCGATCACACTTCAGCAAATAGAGGTACGTATCTTTGAACAGAGAAGGCCAGAAAAATCCCGATTGTAACACTTTTGCTGCTGTTCGATCATCGGAATAATGACCTCCATAATCTGATGAGTGGCAATGTCTTAATATGATGTCCATCTCTTTATGTGGCACACAACGACTAATCATTTGATCCACACAAGCCTTAAACAGGAATAGTTCGTCCCAATAGTATTGCTTAACATCATGGAGGAATTTCTTACGTTGTTGTGAAGTCAAATTCGGTGGTAACACTTTGGTAACCACGTAATTCACAAAGTCAGCATACCAAGGCAATATTGTGGTTACTCGGAGAAGTTGTTCATCTAGGAATTTCTCATTAATCATTACGTTGTCTTTCTTCTATACCTCCGCATTTTCCAACCGAGAAAGATGATCCGCCACCTGATTTTCGGTACCTTTTCTGTCCCGGATCTCCAGATCAAATTCTTGTAACAACAGTACCCACTGTATTAATCGCGGTTTGGCATCCTTCTTCTCAATCAGATATTTAATGGCAGAATGATCAGTGTAGACAATTACTTTGGTGCCAATAAGATATGCTCTAAATTTGTCGAAGGCAAACACCACTGTAAGTAACTCTTTTTTGGTGGTTGTGTAGTTCAACTGGGCATCCCTCAACGTCTTGCTGGAGTAGTAGATTGTGTGAAAAATCTTGTCATGACGTTGTCCCAATATCGCCCAATCGCAGAGTCATTTGGCGTCGCACATCAATTCAAACGGTAACGACCAATCGGGCGCCACAATAATTGGAGCAGAGACCAATTTCTTCTTTAATACCTCAAATGCCTCGATGCATGTCTGATCCATCTTGAAAGGCACATCTTTCTCCAACAGGGAACATAAGGGTTTTGAAATTTTTGAAAAGTCTTTAATGAAGAGTCTGTAAAAACCCGCATGTCCCAAAAAGCTCCGTATTCCCTTCACCGATGGTGGAGGAGGTAGTTTCTCAATCGTCTCCATCTTTGCTCTATCCATCTCTAATCCTGATGCAGAAACCTTATGCCCCAGAATAATCCCCTCTTGCACCATAAAGTGACATTTTTCCCAGTTGAGCACCAGGTTAGTTTCCACGCATCGTTTCAGCACTAAAATCAAAATTTTCAAACATAAGTCGAAACTATCACCGAACACGGAGAAGTCATCCATAAATACCTCCAAATTTTGTTCGACCATATCTGAGAAGATTGTCATCATGCACCGTTGAAAGGTTGTCGGCGCATTACATAAACCAAAGGACATCCGACGGAATGCAAACGTACTATATGGACATGTGAACGTGGTTTTTTCTTGATCTTCCGGAGCTATGGCAATTTGATTATACCCAGAATATCCATCCAGCAGACAGTAGAATTGATGTCCCGCTAACCTGTCCAACATCTGATCGATGAACGGCAAGGGAAAGTGATCCTTGCGTGTGGCTTTATTTAGCTTGCGATAATCCATACATACTCTCAATCCTATAATAGTTCTAGTTAGGATGAGCTCATTAGCTTCGTTCTTCACCACCGTCATACCCCCTTTCTTTGGTACACACTGTACAGGACTTACCCATGAACTGTCCGAGATTGGATAAATAATGTCGGCATCCAACCACTTTATGATTTCCTTCTTCACCACATCCTTTATAATGGGGTTTAGTCTTCTTTGTTGCTCAATGGTTGGTCTCGCCCCCTCTTCCAGTAGAATTTTGTGCATACAGAAAGACAGACTTATACCTCGAATGTCTGTTATGGTCCATCCGATTGCTGTTTTGAACTCTCGTAATACCCTTAGTAGTTTCTCTTTTTTCGTGTCCATTAACTCTGTTGAAATAATGACTGGTAGTGTAGAATCTTCCCCCAAATAGACATACTGCAGATGAGATGGTAACGGTTTTAATTCCAACACTGGTGGCTCTTCTATTGAGGGTTTGCACTTTTTACCTTCCGTTTCGGGCCTATCAAGGATGTCGAATGGTTGATTTCGCTTCCGGAAGAAAGATGATGAATCTAGCCATTTGACATACTCAACATCATCTTCAATACCATCATCGTCCATCCCGAGCAAAATAGATTCTAGCGGGTCCTCCGAATAATTTCCACTGAACTTGTGATTAACTAATTCCTCCATGATATCCACCCGCATACACTCACCTTTTTCTTTCGGATAAGACATTGACTTGAATACATTAAAGGTGACCTGCTGATCCTCGACTCACATTGTAAGTTCTCCTTTTTGCACATCAATCAATGTTCTTACAGTTGCTAAGAATGGTTGCCCAAGAATAATTGGAATTTCGCTATCTACTTCACAATCCAATATAAATAAATCCGCAGGGAAGATGAATTTATCCACTTTGACTAAAACATCCTCAACAATACCTCGTGGATATGTAACCGAACGATCTGCCAACTGCAAACTGATATTTGTCGGTTGTGGAGCTTGAAGTCCAAACTGGCTGTAGACGGATAATGGCATTAAATTTATACTGGCCCCCAAATCACACAATGCTCGTCCCAAAATCTGATTTCCAATTTCGCATAGAATATTAAAGCTACCTGGATCCTTGAGCTTCGGAGGTAACTTATTATGTATAATTGCACTGCACTCTTTGGTTAATGCCACTGTCTCGAACTCACCCAATTTCCTTTTTCTCGATAAAACCTCCTTCATAAACTTGGCGTAACTCGGCATTTGTTCCAAGGCTTCGGCAAAGGGGATGTTGATATGCAGTTTTTTTAAAATATCCAAGAATCTTGAAAACTGCTTATCCAACTTGGATTTCTGAAACCTCTGCGGATACGGTATAGGCGGCATTGTGATGGTTGGATCCGGTTCTTTCTGCACAACGGTTTCATCTGGACGCTTTCTGGTGTCCTTAACTTCCTCTATTTCACTTGATGCGTTATCCCTTGCTTCCTTATCCTTGACTGTCTCTTGCAAATCCTTTCCACTTCGTAGAGTTACAGCCTTACAATGGTCATCTCTGCCCGGGTTTTTTTCTGTATCGCTCAGGAGTGTTCCAAGTGGTCGGTTGTTCAGTGCATGTGCTATTTGCCCCACTTGATTTTCCAGATTCTTTATCGACGCACCTTGGCTTTGCATATTCAGCTCTACTTGATTCATTTTTTTGTCTTGTTCCTCGTTCCTTTTGTCAGAAGCTCTAATGAATTTTTCCAAGGCTTCTTCCAAACTTGATTTCCTCTCTGGTTGTTGTTGAGTCTGATTTTGCAATCCGGATGTGTTTTGCTGCCTAGGTGCTTGAGCTTGATTGTTACTCCATGAAAATCCCGGATGATTTCCCCAACCTGGATTATATACGTTTTGATTCAGATACGGATGGGTAGATTGACTATAGCTCCCTACGAACTGAGTTGATTCCGTATTTATGGCACATTGATCTGTAGCATGACTCCCAGCACACAACTCACAAACCATTGCTACTTGCTGCGTAGATGGTGGACTCCATGTCTCCATTTTCTTAGCTATTGCGGCCACTTGTGCTGCCAATGCTGTCATTAGATCCACCTCAAATTTTCCCGGTGTTTTTGGAGGGTTAGACCTAGTCATGGGCCACTGATAGTTGTTATTGGACATTGTCTCTAACAGCTGATATGCCTCATCAAAATTCATAGACATGATTGCTCCCCCTGCTGTAGCATCAATACTTGCTCTTGGGGATGCGTGCAAACCATCACAAAATATTCCCAACTGCATCCACTGCGGAATTCCGTGATGTGGGCACTTACAGAGCATATCCTTAAATCTTTCCCACGCCTCATATAACAATTCTGAATTGAACTGTGCAAAGGTGTGAATATCGTTCCGTAGTTTTGCCGACTTTGCTGGTGGGAAGAATTTCGCTAGAAATTTTTGGGCTAAGTCGTCCCAAGTTGTGATTGAGCCAGGGGCAAAGAATGTAGCCAACTTCGCGCTTTATCTTTCAAGGTAAACGGGAACATCCTCAACCTTGTAGCATCCTCCGATACATTGTTGAATTTGAAGGTATCACAAACTTCTAAGAAGCTCAAGATATGCTCATTAGGATCATCTATCGAACTACCCCCAAACTTGCATGTATTCTGAAGCATCTGAATCATTCCCGGTTTGATCTCAAAACTGTTCGCATTGATTGGCGGCCTCCTAATACTTGACTGTATATCCGTGACATTCGGCATGGCGTAATCCCTAAGTAATTTATGTTCGTCACCTGCCATGTTCACGGGTATTTCCTGGTCTGCCAGTTCTTCTTCCAAATGTATAACCTCACTAGGCAACCGCAATTTTCGGAACTTCCTTTCGATGTCGTCTGTATACGAAAAAAGTTCCTTTTTAGCCCTTGATCTAGTGTGCATACACTTGCAAAGAATTCCTGCAAATACAAAAGGAAAAATAAGTAAAGTTTAAATTAAGACCGAATTGATTATAACTAATATGGAATTAATATTAATAAAGAATTCCCCGGCAACGGCGCCAAAAACTTGTTGGTTGATTTCACAATCAATAGATTTGTGCAAGTGTACACAGACAACAAGTAATAAAGTGATAAGATAGAGTGTCGATCCCTCAGAGAATTCTAATTAATAAATTCCAACTACTAGCACTATATCAATTCAATTTTATTTAAACAACCATAAATTGTGATTTTCCAAATTAATAAACTAAATTAAACAATTAAAAAGAGATTATTCTAAATTAAATCAAATAAACCAAACTACGATTTGAATGTATTAAGATAAATAAAGATTAAGACTTCAATATCCCCAATTATGAACTATAAATTAATTATCTAATTATCCCAATTATTATGCCTACTGAATTGTTAACAGGAATTCTCAAATGCCAACAGCCCTTTTCCAAGTGATCAATTGACTTCTATTTAATTCAAATTAATCTTGCTATATTCCTATGCAAAACAAGTGAATTAAACTCCTTCAATCCCAATTCCTTATGTGTAAATACGATGAACAGATATTTCCATTCAATTCATAAATCTAATTATTCACTGTGCAAATAATTAAGTCACATGTTATATTGCCCAGTTCTAACCCTAGAATTCCTCTTCCAATTCCTTCTAGAGTAACAAGGTAATTATTGGCCAAATAATTAATGAATAAGCACAAGACAAGATAAACAATTCACTTTGACATAAATAATTGGAATAAATAGAATAACTAATTTATAGCCATAAAAGGTTCAATTGAAGTCTTAATTAAAGAATTAGTTCATAACAGAAAGAAAAACCAACAATCTTTCAAAAATCATCCTTAAAGAATTACACAAATTGAAAATAAGGAGAAGGGGAAAAACTCTTGAGCCAATCCTTAATCTTCAAGTAATCCTTTTCTTAGCCTCCAAATGTGAATGATGGATTCTAATTCAGCCTCCTAAACTTTATATACTCTCATCTTGTGCCCTACTCCTTTTCCCACTCAACTTGTCACATAACTTTTCTATTAGCAAGTCAGCCGTCCAGTCATCGTGCGAATCTTGGTCAACTTAAATTTCACCCCAGCGCCCTGGCGCTGGGATTAATACTGGATGTAGCGCCCCGGCGCTGGCCTTCAGAAAAATTACAGTTATGCCATTTTCAACTCAAATTTCCCAACTCGTCCCTACAGCTCCCGAATCTGCAAAATAACACCTAAACACAATAAAAATATTTCTAAATGGCTTGAGAATACAACAATTTAAACCCAAGTATATCTGATTTATGGGTATATTACCCAATCATCAATAAGATCGATAGGTAATGTTAGGGTACCGATTTGAACCAAACAAGACTTAGAAATAGTGGATGTAATTAAGGTTTCTCCCAACGGAGTTTCTACAGATAAGTCAAAGTATAATTTCTCCAGAGTCAAATTTAATCGTTGAGCGCAAGTAGGAGAAATAAAAGAATGGGTAGAACCGGTATCAAATAAGGTATAGACTTCGCTAGAGTTTATGATAAGCTTACCCGTGATGACCTCGTTCGGGTTCCTTGCTTTCTGGAAGGTAACTACAAACGCTCTCCCTTGCACTACCGATTTTGACTTTTCTGGGATGGCCTTTGGTGCCTCCATCCTAGCTGAACTTATCTTTGGTGAACGACAAAATTGGGCTAGGTGACCTTCTCTTTCACAATTATAACATGCTTTGGACGGCATCGCACAGTTTGGACTGATGTGTCCCTCCCCTCCGCATTTGAAGCATATGATAGGTGGTCGTTCTCCTTCCTTAACAACGGGTGTTGGTGCTGACGACTTTCCATCATTGTTGAATCTCCTCTTCTTGAAATGTCCATTCTTATTGTTTTGGCCTTGATTACCACCGAAGTGGTTACCATTTCTGGCATGTTGATTCCCTCCACATTTGTTGTCACCGCTTTGATGACTGCTCTCATTGGTATTATCATTTTACCGGCTGCTTTCTCTTGGTTGTGTTGACTCGTTATCGCACTCCAATAACTGAGCCCTATTTATAACATCTGAATACAAACACAGTTTATGAGAAATTAGATATTGACGTATCTCGGGTTTCAAACCTCTTAGAAACATCCGCGTCATTATCTCCTCATTGTCAACCAAGTGAGACGCAAACCGGGATAACTCAGCAAACTTAGCTTCGTACTGTGACACGGTCATATTGTTCTGCTCTAACTTGATGAACTCTACCTCTTTCATGTGACGAATACTTTCAGGAAAGTACTTGTCGTTGAATAGTTCTTGGAACTTCTCCCAAGAGATCTTCAGTGCGGTAGGTTGAGTACGCTTTACCGATTTCCACCAGTAATCTGCCTCTCCTCGCAACATAAAGGTGGCAAAGGGAACCTTTTTCCCCTCGGAGCATCCCAAGACATCAAATATCTTGGTGATCTGTTTTATCCACGTCTCCGCCTTAAGTGGTTTTGGTTCTCCAATAAACTTTGGTGGTCTCAGCTCCTTGAACTGTTTAGCGGTGACCGTCCGAGAGTTGCAAGTGTTTCCACCTGCATTTTGGACAGGAGTCTCTCTTGTTCGATGTTAGATTTAACTATGTAAAGCTCCTAAACATTTAAATCGTTTAGCCATTTGGTCGATGTTGTTGTTCACTTAAGGATTATTGCCTTCCCGATGCACATTATCCTGGGTATTGATTTGTGGTGACTCAACGGTCTCCTGTGCTCCATTGATATTCTCAACATTCTCGGATGTCATTTTCAGATACTGCCACAAAACAAGGGTTAGTTGACATGTAACATATTATCTCTATAATCTGACCAGCCAATTAAATACCAAATAAATTTAGGTAGGTCATACTAGCGAAGGAATTCCCCGTCTCTCCCCTCCTAGTTCTAGTCTCATATCTTAGCCAGGGATCATATCCCTAAGCTTTGATACCAACTGTGACGCCTCCAAAATAGGTATACATCACCCATCTTGAGTAGCCAAATACATGGTACGGAATTCAAATACAAACTTAATTATACAACAGTCGTGTAAAATATGACTAAACATATGCTTTGAGTTTTAATACAAATATTGTCATCTAGATAATATACAAACTCAATGGGTCCTCATTACATTTATTATCAAACTATTTTACATAATAGTGAGGACTACTAATGCACCATCTAGGACCATCACTCTGTTCCCCGACTAGTCCCTGCTACGTTCTCATTTCCTGAAGAGAATAATGAAAGTAAAAGAGTGAGCTCAACTAGCCCAGTAAGAAATATTATGACTAAGATAATGCAGAATAAATTATCATTAGCCTTCAACAGTGTTAAACTGATAAAATATAACAAACATCAAGTTTAACTGCAACGGAACAAGCAATCCATTAGAAGAGTCAAGTAGAGAATAAAATCTACTATCTTCTACGATTTAAAAGGTTTTTCATGACTTTTATCGCTGAGACTCAGCTTAATAAATAATTCCCATCATCCATGCACTACGGCCAAGGATATTCATTAGTATCACGACCACAAATTATCCATACACTACGGGCCAAGGATATTCGTGTATTCATCAATGGTCATGATCATGCCAACAATTGTCCATCAATGCACTACGGGCCAATGAGGTTTTTTCCACATCATTTGTAATATTACGGTCATGATTACACCGAATAATCCCTAGTCATAATCATACCAAGTCTATCTATGCACTACAGGCCACAGATGACTTTCAACATAATATAAACATGAGGATGATGACAATGATATAAGAATTCAATAAAACAAGTTCAAGAATTAATTTATCCAGGAACTAATCATGTCCAAATTATCAACATGATACTTCTTTGTAGAGTAACACTCAAGAATGCTCAGAAGAATATTTCCATGAAAAGATCTTTGGATGTAGCGCAAATATCAAGGATATTCCACTAATTTCATGGAGTATAGAAAGTCAAAACTTTAACCAACTAAGTATAATAAAGAATGGAATAACAAAAGAAATCACGGGCACATGCGATAGACCGAATGCAGATGAGTTATTCCAACAGAATAATAAATAACGAGAACGGTGTCATGCATAAACGCATAGGCAGGATGTTCCAACGAGTAATAATAAATAATGGAACCGGTAAATGCGTATAGCATGCATGGATGTTGAGCAGAATAATAAATAATAGAACCAGTCATGCGATGCTTACAGCATGGGATGTTCTAACAAAATGATAAATAATGGAATAATAGAATAATTTCACCATGTATGTGGTACTTCGCATAGACAGGTTATTCCAACATAAAAATAAAGAATGGAATAACATAAGTTCTCTTCATGAAGACGAAAGAAAGAAATAATACCCCTTACGAGTACAACAAATAATATCACTTACCGTAAAAGAAACTGGATATAAAAGTAAGAAAGTAGCAGAATACTTTCTTCTTTCTCTCTATAATTTTCTCTCTCTAGAGTTTCAGTGAATTCGTAAGAAATAATGAAGGAATGAGCTTCTATTTATAGGAGGACGGAAGGATACTATATAAGAAAAATATCACGGGTGAACAGTTTTTTTTCAGACGAAATAATTTGCAGAGTCACAGCTTCACTGATCCAACGCATCAGTAATCTTTTTCAAAGAGTTGTCCAATGAAAAAAATGAACACATGCTAATTTAAAAACCTTGACCAATTAAAAATCTCCCTTAATAACAAGCTAACAATAATACTGCATGATTGAGAAGTTTTGGCCAATAATGACCAAGCTTGGAAAATCATTCCAAGACCTAACAAAATATCCACCAGGACCACCACCACCCACATGTTACATTTTATATATATATACATATAACCACAAGTTGGTTGAAAAATAAACCACCCGACAAACATCATTTCCCCACCATTTTCAATTCATGTCATATATATAATACTAATACTCATCCCACCATTTCCACTTTTCCACCAAAATTCTATTTTTCCACCATTTTCCACTCACACACACATAATATTATATATATATATATATATATTCCACCCACCACACACATTACAAACTTATATATATAAATTCCCTTATTTTTTAACAACATTTATCATCATTATTATAATTCATAATATTAATCGACCAGGTCGTTCCCAAGAAAGAGGGGGCTTTCCAATAAGGATTTCTCCCCATTGGCGCGCAATTAGGTGACCAAATCTCTCCTTGTCAAAACTTCTAGACATCGTTAATATTGCAAATAATAATATTAATAACTTTGTCATCTCAATTATTGATTTAATAATATATAAAATATTGACAATAATTGAATCAAATAACGTGAGATATTATGCAGCAATTACTGTAGCAATAATTGAACAAAACTGAGTGACTTCTCACGTAAGCATCAATAATCAATACAGGTGTACTCTTTTGTGCAACTACGCCAGACATCGTACTTTTAACACTGGGTGTTTCAACAGTTAAAGGTAAAACGTCCGCCGTTATTTTCATAAAGTATTTTTGTCATTTTCTCAATCCGACAATAATTCCGTTGTAGGGTCCACCAATGATTTTGCCGTTGTATGAATATTCCCAGTTAAAACAAATATTCCCCGACCAATCGAATATTATATAACAACTTGCTTACTTTGCAAAATTTATAAATATTACCCACAACTATAACATTATATCAAATTCATTCCATAATATTCAAAAATGATATTTATAGAAAATTCATCTTTATTTATAAAAGTTGGGGTCTTAAAGTATATATTTATAATGATCGAAAAAAATAATATTATATTTAATATAATATTATTATTCTCATTATTGGTCAAAATCCAAAATTAGAGTTTGGATTCCATATATGATATATCTTTCATATATAACATTATTAATTAAGTTAAAATAATTAACTTAATAATCGAACTAAAATTCATATAATAAAATAGTAATTATAATAATTCCAATAATCATTTCATATATTATTTAAATAATATAATATCATATTTGCATGGAAAATAAATAATAAAACATTTCTACTAGAATATAATTATTATAAGAATATACTTTATAATGATCAATAATTCTAAAATAAAATTATTTGAAATTATTCATGTAATAAATAAATTTTATTTATCACATAAATACATACACATTATCTGGCACATATTCCCATCATTAAAATAATAAAAAATTATATGCACAATTTCTTATTTATTTATATAGAAAATATCAGGTTATTACAACTGAGGTCAAAATCTTTCTCATTAAGAGTAGAGATTGTGCGATTGCTGCTCTCTTGAAATTCAAAGATATCCTCTTTATGTTCTTGCAGTTGCTTGAACTAAATAACATCCCTGCTACTTAAATTATCTGTAATATCCTTGAGGAGATCTTTTATCTACTTCTGGAAAACTTTACCCATCTCCCCATGAACTTTTGTAGTGGTTTCAGTTATACGATTGACATTCTGATGTAATTCAATTGAATTTCCTTCCAGCTCTTTCATAATATCCTCAGTAACATGAGCCATTAGTTCTGATATCTATCTTTGGTAGGCAAAACTGAGACTTGCTCCAAAATTTGCTCTAAGATTGCTTCAGAACCTTCCTTATCACTTCGAACAGTATTGGTTATGGCTAGGGGTATATCAAAGAACTCATTTCGTGAGGAGGATGGCATGTTAGCACATGTTATTGGATTATTTTCTAGTACAATTGATTGTATAGGCTTTACAGGTTGTATAGGAGATTAGGGATTGAGAAATGAATTTACAGGGATTGAAATAATGTCTGATATGTTTATTGATGAGGGAGAATTTGGGTGTATTTGGGTTGGAATATGAGTATGAGAACTAGTATTATGTACAACAACTGCAGAGTTTTGGGACTACTGTGACGCCCCCAAAATAGGTATACATAACTCATTTTGAGTCGCAAAATACATGGTACTGAATACAAATACAAACTTAATTATACAACATGAGCTGAGAGTTTTTACACGAATATTGTCTCATGACAATATCTAAACTCAAATTTAATCCTCATCACATTTATTATCACACTAAATAGTGAGGACTACTAAAACAACCATCTCGGACTGTCACTCCATTCCCTGACTAGTCTCGGCTACGTTCTCATTTTCTGAAGAGAACAATGAAGGCAAAAGTGTGAGCTCAACTAGACCAGTAAGAAATATTATGACTACGATAATGCATAATAAATTATCATTAGCCTTCAACAGTGTTAAACTGATAAAATACAATAAACATCAAGTTTAACTCCAGCGGAACTGTGACACCCCCAAATCCTGGTACTTCATTTCCACAGGATTCGGTGTTCACTTAATCAAACATTCATTTCTAACTACCCAATTATAATAAAATTGAATAATCAAAACCTGCCCATACAGGATAAAATTTAAATAAAATTCTCCCAGGTTATCTAACATTTAACAACAATCATTCAAATGCGGAAATTTAAATAAACTTCATTACAATCTTTAAACCAAAGTCTGAAAGTAAACTACCAAAACTATTACAAGTCTTCGGTACTTGTTCATCTTTCCTTTTTCCCTTACTGGTGCTAGGTACGTCACCAGTTTCAACTTTAGCTGTAAGAAAATTTTACAGGCAAGAGTGAGCAAACAAGGCCCACTTGAAATAACAATAAATAAATCTTTAACTTTTACATCAATTGCCAATATTAGGCTCAATAGAACTGAACAATATATTCTATTAACTTTCTAAAAATTATAACATTCATTGAGGGTCTAATGACCACGAATCATGTCCACAGTTATAAGTAATCTTTCAACTTTAACTTTAATAGTCATAAGACTATAAGGACTCCACGTACTTAAGGGGATCAACCCTTCGTACAATGTATTGTGCACAAATATTTCAACGCTAAGCATAAACCTCTATTAAAAGAGTTGTTCATCTCAGTATTTAGAGTACAAGTCCGCACCAAAGGAAGTTTGGTGTGGATAAGCTTTCAAGATAATTTGGAATTCAACGAACATCAACTAAGGAGTAGTTGAATAAGACCAATAACACTATACTATAGAATAATCATGATTGAATCAATTATAGTAAACTAAAGTCATGCATTAGGAATAATCTAATAGCATACAATTTTAATAACTATAGCATACCTTGCTTGAACAACACTAAGCCAAGGTTAATTAGAATTGAATAATAAGCATGCATAGCATATATAGTTGTGCATGATAATCCACAAGTTAAATACAAGAATAACTTGCTCCAAATAACTTACATCATTATATTATAATCGAATTGAAAACAATAATTGCATTAACAAGATAATAGATTAGAAAGCTTGTATCGTCATGAGTAACTAGATACAATGACTTACTCAATAATAGGCAATCTAGCTCTACGAAAGTGTAGAAGTAGCAACTTACAACAATTGTAATTAAATTTGAAAACAATAATGTACCAAATGAAATTAAACTCGCACAATGAAGTTTTGAGTTAGAGAACTTGCTCAATTATGAATAAGAGTTAGAAAACTTGCCTTTAGCACAAGCTAAATCTTACAACTTGAATCAATACCCTATACATATGCCATATTGACATAGTTAGTCATTACCAACATTGTATATTTATATAAACAAATATATACATCATATAGGTTAAATTACCCTTTCACATAATCAACTATGTTACAAATAGGTAACACTTGATAGCATTTTTATTCATAGCTTAATACTACTGAAATCATCATTTAACATTCCTATTATTAACACATAACATTTATTTTCTAAATTTGTATATTTAACAAAACTCTCAGAACCTTCTGCTAACTCGCATTTCTGGCGGTATACAGTTTACTTGCTGTGGTTCGCATTGTATGGTTGAGTTAGCGTTAAACTCAGGTCACGAGGCCATTGGTTGGTCTTTGTGGCGTGGTATTGGCCGAGGCACTTAGATTTGTACTCTTTGGGCGTATGACTGCTTGCAGAGTCCGAACTTCGGCGACCAAGCTCAGCAACAAAGATGAACAAAAGCCAAATTGGCCTAAAAGCTCGAATCTAATAGACTGATTAACATGTAATACACATATAGACTTCATATAAACATATTGTGAAGACTTCTAACATGTTTCTACTCATAAAATAACTTAAACATCTAATTTACAACACCCAATTTTAATGTTTTTGGCAAAAACTCCATTGTTGACATTTTTAATGAAAATCAACACTGTGATTTTATTTTTCAATCAAAACAGAAATTTCAAAACATCATAGTTATGATTATACATACTCTGTCAATTTCCAAAATCAATTTATCAATTTAACAACTAATAAAACCTTAATTTCTATTTTAAATTAAGTCATGTTCATATATATATTTTCATGTAAACACTGTAATATACTTTCTTCCACAAAACACATACATACATGAATTGCTTTATCTATAATCATATATAAACTCATGAAATAACCTTATAATCAATAATCATACAAAACTACATACATAACAACAAGTTATTAGGAAGATGATGGCTATTCTTGGAAGAAGAAGTCTAAACTTTTAAAGAAGAGATTAAGCTCATACCTTTGATTAGGAAGATGATGGCTATTCTTTTCTCTAATTCCTTTCTCAAAAACCTGTTAGAATCACTCACTTTTTCTCTCTATAGTTTTCTTCTTCTCTCCCTTTTTCTTCTTCTAAGCTTTCTTTCTTCCTAACTCTAACATACGTAAAATAATATAACGTATATAGATATAATGTATATATTAAATATATAATATAACTCTAACTTAACTGACATCAGTTATTTTTATTTTGAAAATCAAAAGCCATAAGGCTTGTTTGGTTAAGCTAATAAAAATAACCCATTAACCCTTACACCTTGTTTGGCAAATCTAACTAAAATAAATGGATTAATCCTTATACCTTGTTTGATAAAACACTATTAGATTAAAGACTTAATATGCATTAAGGCTTGTTTGGCCAAAACTAAATTAAAGTCCTTTAATTTATTTTAATAACACCTTTATAGCAAGGTTATTTGTCACACTTTTATTTAATTAATAAACAATTAAAACATTAATCTATTAAATTACTTTAGCACATAATTTAATATCACATAACTATAATTTCTTTTATAATTGTAATTTTATTCGACCAACTAATATTTTAAATTATAATTTCTCATTTAAAATATTATAATTTATTTAAATCACTATAAGCTCTCTAGCTTACTTATTAAATTAAATTGGTATAAAATCTCATAACAATTAATTTTCTTAGCTCCTTAATTATTTATTCAACAAATAATTAACTAAACCACATCAACTCAAATTGCCATTAAATACTTATATAATTCATTAAATATTTAATATTTTAAATAAATAATTAATATTTAATATTTAATTATTTATTCAACAAATAATTAACTAAACCACATCAACTCAAATTGAACAATTATTTATTCAACAATAAACATATCCATTAAATACTTATATAAATCAATAAATATTTAATATTTACACTTTAAAATTCTAGAATGTTACATCATTCCCTCCTTACAAAGAATTCTGTCCTCATAATCACAACTCAAACAAATCATTCATTACATTCTTCCCTACTTACAAAGATTCTGTCCCCAGAATCGAAGACACAGATTAAACAAATAACTCAGGGTACTCTTTCAACATTTTCTCTTCGAGTTCCCACGTAGCTTCTTCAGCGTTGTGGTTCCTCCATATCACCTTCACAGAAGGTATCACTTTATTCCTGAGCACTTGTTATTATCTGTCGACTATCTAGATAGGAACCTCTTCATAAGACAAATCTTTCTCAAACTGCAACGGTTCGTACTCGATCACATGTTTGTAGTCGGGTTTATATGGTCGTAACACCGAAATGTGAAAAACATTATGAATGTTTTCCAACTCTGGAGGTAGAGCTACCTCGTAAGCCACTATTGTGAGATAATTGAATAAAAGAAAACTTCTAAATCAACAATAATTGAATCAAATCATGTGAGATACTATGCAGCAACTATTGTAGCAATAATTGAACAAAACTGAGTGACTTCTCACATAAATATCAATAATCAATATCGTGTGCTACTATGCAACAACGCCAGACATCGTACTTTTACTACCGAGTAGTTCAACAGTATCAACGGTAAAACTTCCGCCGTTATTTTCAATAAAATATTTTTGTCATTTTCTCAATCCGACAATAATTCCGTTGTGGGGTCCACCAATGATTGTGGTCGCATTTAATATTTCTGTTTAAAACGAATATTCCCCGACCAATCGAATATAATATGACAACTTGCATACTTTGCAAAATTTATAAATATTACCCACAACTATAACATTATCTCAAATTCACACCATAATATAAAAAAAATTATTTCGAGAAAATTAATTCTTTATTCATAAAATCTGGGGTTTCACAATCTCCCCTCCTTATAGAATTTTGCCCTTGAAATTTACGTACGTACCTGGTATGCCGAACAAGTGAGGATACCTTGACTTCATTTCAGATTCTAACTCTTGAGGTATAACCCTTGAGTGTTGGATACGATTCTTCTTATCCAAGATTTTAACACGAGATCTCATACGTTAAATCATCCGCTATCTCGTCCGATTCTAAATTAATAATGTGGTTCGGGTCATCCACATATTTACGTAACATTGATACGTTAAAAATGTTATGAACACGCGATATACTTGGCGGTAAAACGAGTCTATAAGCCACAGTTCCTACTCAATCGAGGATTTCAAATGGGCCAATTAATCGAGGGTTGAGATTTCCTCTCTTCAGCAACTCTTGCTTCTAGAATAGCGCCCTCTTAAACCTTCTTCTTCACATTCATCAGATTCGGGTATGTAGCTTTAGCGTCTTTAACTTTATCGATTAAAGTCAATTTTACTCGTATATTCGTTATCTTCACGTGGGTCCCTAGAGTCTTTAACTCTATCTTCATCATTTGCAAGTTATACAAAATGAGTCTTTGTGTTAACAATATCGCACTTGTAAACGCATACGATCTTCTACTCAACATGTCAGCTACCACATTCGCTCTTCCACGATGATATTGAATAGTACGATCGTAATCTTCAACAGCTCGAGTCAACGTCTTTGGCGCATGTTACGTTCATTTTAGTTGAAGAAATATTTTGAGGGTATAAGAAATGGGTTTTGTACTGGTGTCAATACAAAATTTGATTTCACGCTCTGGGGTAGACTAAGAAGTCTTCAGGAATACGTCAAGAGATTTATTAATGATAGAAATATCATTCAAAACTGCTACTCTCATCCAAGACTTGGATAGTACGTCACATTGATACCAACTGTGACTTCTATCCCTTAACCTAGATATCACCTCACAATGATACCTATCAATTTGTCATCGTCATTCACGACGTCGCCTACAGAAAGTCTAGCTTCGATGCATTCCACACAAGGAAGTCATCAACAAAAGGATCGGGGCTCTTTACTTATGGCTTGATATGACAATGATTGAATTTAGTGGTTTAGTTGCTAGAAATCGCATAATAGGTTGGTTAGGAATATGAAAGCTAACAACCTTACGAAAAACATGATGAGTAGTTAACCAATCATTTAAAAAAAAACCACATCAAAGGCAAGTATTTTCAAAGAGATAAGATCGACAGGTAACGTGAAAGTGTCGATTTGAATCAACAAGATTTATAAACAGTGGAGGTAACGAAGGTTTCTACTATCGAAGTTTCAACCAATAAGTCAAAGTCAAATTTCTTTGAAGTCAAATTTAAACGTTAAGCGCAAGCAAGAGAGATAAAAGAATGGGTAGAACCAGTATCTAATAAGGTATAGACTTCGCAAGAATTTATAATTAACTAACCCGTGCTAACTTCATTCGGGTCACTCGCTTTTTGAGAAGTCCCGAAAAATGCTCTTCCTGAAACCACCGACTTTGTTTTATCCGTATCCGCCTTTGGTGCCACCATCCCAGCTGGACTTGACTTCACTATAAGACAAAATCGAGCTAAATGACCTTCTTTTCTTGAAATTTCCACTTCTATTATCTTGGCCATGATTTCCACCAAAGTGGTTACCATTCTTGGCATGATAATTTCCCCCACGATGGTTATCATTGTTCCGATGGCCGTTGCCACCGGTATGATTATTATCGTGTTGTTGGTCGTTACCTTTTGCTTGAGCTGAATCAACGCTCTCATGTGCTTCATTGCTTATCTCAGCATTTTCAGATGCCATTCTCAAACACTGCCACAAAACAAGGGTTAATTAATATATCACATAGTATCCCTATACTTTGACCGACCAATTAAATACCAAATAAACTTAGCTAGGTCATACTAGCGAAGGAATTCCCCGTCTCTCCCCTCCTAGTTCTTATCTCACATCTTAGCCAGGGATCATATCCCTAAACTTTGATACCAATTGTGACGCCCCCAAAATTAGGTATACATCACCCATCTTGGGTCGCCAGATACATGGTACAGAATTCAAATACAACTTATTAATACAATTGTCGTGTACAATATGACAAAACATAAACTGTGAGTTTGAATACAATTATTGTCTACTAGAGATTATACAAACTCAAAAGGAGTCCTCATTACAATTATTATCACACTATTTCACAAAATAGTGAGGACTACTAATGTTATCCTCTCGGACCATCACTCCGCTCCCCGACTCTTCGTCCCGGCCTATATTCTCATTTCAAGAGAGAATAAAGTGAAAGAAAGGGTGAGCTCAACTAGCCCAGTAAGAAATATTATGACTAAGATAATGCAGAATAAATTATCATTAGCCTCCAACAATGTTAAACTGATAAAATACAATAGACATCAAGTTTAACTGCAGCGGAACAAGCAATCCATTAAAAGAGTCAAGTAGAGAATAAAATCTACTATCTTTTATGATTTAAAAAGTTTTTCATCACTTTTATCGCTGAGACTCAGCTCAATAAATAATTCACATCATTAAATCATCCCTACACTACAGGCCAAGGATATTCTTTAGTATCACGACCACAAATTATCCATGCACTACGGGCCAAAGATAATCGCGTTTCATCAACGGTCCTGATCATGCCATAAAACAATTCATCTTTGCTCCCTTGGCCGAAGAGAATCCATAGCCATAATCATACCAAAAACTATCCATCAATGCACTACAGGCCAATGAGGACTTTTAATTTTCACATCATTTGTAACATTACTGTCATGATTATACCGAATAATCCCTGGTCATAATCATACCAAGTCCATCTATGCACTACAGGCCACAGATGACTTTCAACATAACATAAACATGAGGATGATGACAATGATATAAGAATTCAATTAAACAAATTCAAGAATTAATTTGTCCAGGAACCAATAACGTCCAAATTGTCAACATGATATCTTTGCTTTGTAGAGTAAAATTCAAGAATGCTCGAATAATATTTCCACGAAAAGATCTTTGGATGAAGCTTGAATATCAAGGATATTCCACTAATTTCATGGAATATAGAAGTCAAAATTTTAATCAACTGAGTATAATAACGAATGGAATAACAAAAGATATCACCATGCATGCGGTACTTAGCATAGACGGTTATTTCAACAGAATAATAATAACGGAACCAGTCGTGAAATTCACACAAGCGAGGATGTTCCAATGAGTAATAATAAATGCGAAATAATAAATGATGGAACCAGTCCGTATAGATAAGATGCATGTGATATTCGGACGTAATAATAAAGGCGGAATAATAAAAATGGAACCAGTCCGGCGTATGCATGTGATATTCCGACGAATAATAGAAGAATGTCACCAAGTATAGGGTAGCTTGGTGATATCAAAAGTTATTCCAATGTAACAATAAAGAAATAGAATAACAGAAGTTCTCTTCTTGAATACAAAAGAATAATATCCCTTACCGTAAAATAATACTTGATATAAGAGTAGTGAAGTAGCAGAAAACTTTTCTTCTATATCTCTATAGTCTCTCTCTATAGTTTCTCTCTCTAGAGTTCAGTGATTTCGTAAGAAAATAATGAAGGAATGAGCTTCTATTTATATGAAAATAGAATGCATAGTAACTAATCCATGAACGGTCCAGATTGATTTACTTTAATCTGACGGTCCATATTTAAAGAAAAATCTTTTAAATAAAATATAATATATTCTATTTATATAAAAAGATTTTTATTATGCAAATACTATGCGGGCACTATGCAAACACTATGCATAATAAAATATAATATATTCTATTTATAGAATAACTTTAATAAAGTATTCATTTTATATAAAAAGATTTTACTATGCAAAATACTATGCGCATAATAGAATATAATATATTCTATTTATAGAATAACTTTAATAAAGTATTCATTTTATATAAAAGATGTTTCTATTTTATTACGTGAATAAAACAAAACTTCTAAATCAACAATAATTGAATCAAATAATGTGAGATACTATGCAAAGAACTATTGTAGCAATAATTGAACAAAACCGGAGGATCGCTCACATAAATATCAATAATCAATATACAGTGTGCTACTATGCAACAACGCCAGACATCGTATTTTTACTTACTACCGAGTAGTTCAACAAAGATCAACGGTAGAAACTTCCGCCATTATTTTTAATAAAATATTTTTGTCGTTTTCTCAATCCGACAATAATTACATTGTGGGATCCACCAATGATTGTCTCAGTCGAATGAATATTTTTCGTTTAAAGCGAACACTCCCGACCAATCGAATATAATATGACAACTTGCATACTTTTGCAAAATTTATAAATATTACCCACAACTATAACATTATCTCAAATTCACACCATAATATAAAAAAATTATTTCGAGAAAATTAATTCTTTATTCATAAAACTGGGGTTTCATATTTTTACATGCATCTTGGGTCAAGCTTTACTAATCTTGTCTCGATGAGTTTGACAACATCGTGCAGCTTTGTTGTACCGAGCTGGTCCTAATAGTTGGCGTTCACCGACTTCATCCCAAAGACAGTGGAGTTCTCGCGACTTTCGCAGTGCATAATGCCTCGTAAGGTGGCATGTCGATGCTTTCAGCGTGATAACTTTGTTGTTGTAAGCAAATTCCACCAACGGTAATTGTTCTTCCCAGCTTCCTTTAAAGTCCATGACACATGCTCTCAGCATATCTTCCAATGTCTGAATTGTTCGTTCGCTTTGGCCATCTGTTTGTGGATGATAATCCGTACTCATTCGCAACTGTGTCCCCATGCATTCTTGTAGTCTCTTCTAGAAATTCGATGTGAATCGCGGATCTCTATCAAACACAATTGATACTGGCACTCCGTGCCTCGAAACGATCTCTTTAATGTACAATCTTGCTAACTGATCAAGATTGAATCTAATCTTTATTGGTAAAAAGTGCGTTGACTTCGTCAGACTGTCCACTATCACCCAAATTGCATCGCATCCTCTCTGAGTAGTTGGAAGACCCACCACAAAATCCATCGTGATGTGTTCCCATTTCTATTCTGGTATTTCCAACGGTTGAAATAACCCGCTAGGTCTTTGATGTTCGGCTTTTACTCTTTGACATGTCAAGCATTTCAAGCATTTATTCTCGTGAACGCCCTTTTCATATTCAGCCACCGAAAATGTCGGTGCAAATCTTGATACATTTTTGTGCTTCCTGGATGTATTGAATATTTTGAGCTATGAGCTTCGGTGAAAATTTCTTCTTTCAGTTCTGGTGTCGCTGGAACCCAGATTCTTCCCTCAAACCGTAGTAGTCCTTCGGTATCGATCTTGTATTTTACATCACTACTTTCAATCAGATTCTCTTTGATTTTCCCACACTCTTCATCTTGTAGTTGAGCATTCTTCACTTTGTCCACTAAAGTTGGACCCGCTTCTATCTGGAATTGTTGTTCATCAGATTCTTTTGGAAATTTGATTTCCAACTCCAGTTTTGTCATTGCTGAAATGAGCTCCTCCTGAGTTGTTATCAGCATCAACTTCTCTCGACCTTTCCTGCTTAAAACATCTGCAACCACATTCGCTTTTCTTGGATGATAAAAGATCTCACAATCGTAATCTTTTATTAGTTCCATCCACCTTCTTTGACGCATGTTCAAATCCTTCTGAGTGAAAATATACTTCAGACTTTTGTGGTCTGTGTAGATCTCACATTTCTCTCCATAAAGATAGTGTCTCCATATCTTCAGAGCAAATACAACTGCAGCCAATTCCAAATCATGAGTCGGATACCCTTTCTCATAATCCTGCAGTTATCTTGATGCATAGGCAATAACTTTTCCGCTTCGCATATAAGAACACAACCCAACCCTTTGTGTGAGGCATCACTATACACCACAAAATTTCTCAGATTATCCGGTAATGTCAACACAAAGTGCCATACTTAACTTTTTTCCTCAAATCTTAGAAACTCTCTTCACACTTCTCCGTCCAAACGAATTTTACTGACTTTCCTTGTCAAATTTGTTAATGAGTGGCTATCTTAGAAAAATTTTGAATAAATCTTCTATAATAACCCGGCCGGTACCCAAGAAACTCCTCACTTCCCGACGGTGTTCTTGGTTGTTCCTAATTGATTACTGACTTCCACTTTTGATGGATCCATCGAAATCCCATCTTTGTCAATCACATGACCCAAAAAATTGTACACGATCGAGCCAAAATTGACTTAGAGAATTTCGCGTCATGACTTTTCCTTCCTTAGTGTTTCCAATGTCAAACGTAAATGTTCCACGTGTTCTTCTTGAGTTTTGGAATACACCAGAATGTCATCAATAAATACCACAACAAACTTGTCTAAGAATGGTTTAAACACCTTGTTCATCAAATCCATGAATGCAGCAGGGGCATTTGTTAAACCAAAAGACATCACCAGAAACTCGTAATGTTCGTACCGAGTTCTGAATGTCGTTCTAGGTATATCCTCCTTTCTTACCTTCAATTGGTGATACCCACTTCTCAAATCTATTTTCGAGAAAAATTTATCACCCTTCAGCTGATCAAACGAGTCATCTATTCTAGGCAACGGATACCTATTCTTAATAGTGACTTTGTTTAACTCTCTATAATCAATGCAAAGACGCATTGATCCATCCTTCTTCTTAACGAATAAAATTGGCGCTCCCCACGGCGATACGCTTGGTTGAATATATTTCTTGTCCAGTAACTCTTGCAACTGTACCATCAGTTCCTTCATTTCTACTCTGAGCCATTTCAGACGGGCCTTCGATATCGGTGTTGTTCGGCGCTATTAAGTCGATCACGAACTCAATTTCTCCGTCAAAGGAAGTCCCGCAAATCTTCCGAAACACGTCATCGAATTCTCTCACTACTTGGTAAGATTTCTTCTAGTTTCACACCCTTCTTCCGAGTATCGACTATATAAGCTAAATAGCCCACACAACCTCGACTCAACAATTTCTTAGTTCGCATAGTCGTCGACATTTCATTTGTCTAAAGCGACTTGCTACCATAAAATACTACCTTTTTTTGAGTCATAAGGTTTACACATTTCTTGTGACAATCGATTCTTTGCTCCATATTTGAATGTACCAATCCATCCCTAAAATTACATCAAATTCCCCGAGTCTAATCGGAATCAAATCTACCAACAAGATATTTTCCTTAATGTTCACCCTACATTTCTTGTATACGAATCTAACAGGGATTACTTTCTTATTCGCAATTTCTATGATCAAAAGAAAATTCAGTTCTTCTCTAGGCAATTCTAACCTCTTAGCAAATTCATCGGATATAAACGAACAAGTAACACCCAAATCAAATAATACATATGCATTTATATCATTGATTGGGATAATACCTGACACTACATCTTTTGATTGCACAGCATCTTGCATAGTCATGTTGAAGGTTCTGGCTGTGGGTTTGTTTGATGCTGCAGGTCCTGCAATGGCCCATGTACCTCCATTGTTACCTCCATTGCTTCTGGTTGTCACTCCGTCCTTCTTCTTTGGGCATTCACGAGCAAAGTGATCCTTGGATCTGTACGTGAAGCATACATTCTTCTTCAGTTGAGTTCAATTTGGGGCGATGTGACCCTCCTGGCCACAATTGAAGCAAACTCGTTTCCCCATCAAGCACGCACCCTTGTGAAATTTCCCACATGTCGCATATGCTTCAAACTTTTTATTTTGTTGGTTACCCTGCTGGTGTCCAACACCAATGCTCCCATTCCACTTCCTCTTCAAGCTGTTGTTGTTGTTGTTGTTGTTGTTGTTGTTGTTGTTGTTGTTTCCACCGCTACCACCTCCATTCTTAATCTCATTCTCATTCTTCTTCTTCTTTTGTTCCTGATTAAACTTTGTCACTGCCTCGCCTCCACCTTCAGCGAGTACTGCTTTCTCCATCACCGCTGCAAATGTCTTCAATCGAACAGGAAACCCTCTTCAGATGTACCAGGCTTCATCCTGTTCAAATCTCTTCACCTTACGCTCGTATGTCTGTTGACTTGATAAGGCGCAAACCTCGCCAATTCATTGAATTTTGCGGCATACTCAGATACCGTCATCGTCCCTTGTTTTAGTTCCAGAAACTGAACTTCTAGCTGACTCTTCGAACTCTCTGGGAAATAGGTCTCAAGAACAACTCCTTGAACCTATCCTGTGTCATCACTCCACGGCCCTTCACGAGTTTTATTGGCTCGCCACCAATAACTAGCTTCGCTTTCAACATGAACGTTATAAAGCGATCTTACGATCATCCCTACCCTAGCAACATCGAATACTTTTTTCTATCTCTATAATCCGTGTTTGTGCTTCGATTGGATTCATAGACCCTGAATTCGTGTGGTCCAACCCTTTGAAATCCTTAAACGTTGTACCATGGTTTTGTGGTTGATTTCGCAACGCTCCCGTCGAGAGTGTCACTAGTTGTTGAGCAGGGTTACCGACAACATTGTCGTTATTGGTAGTTCTCTCATTATTTCTCTGGCGGGGTGGTTCACGTCTGGGAGGCATTTTCTGTTAAAACAAAACATCTATTAGACTATTACTCAGCTTCTTTAAGTATTTTCTAATTAACTTGCCTCCATAAAATAAATAACCACATAACACATAACACTTTGAATAAAGTAACAACTTTTATTTATTCAAAACCTTTTTGGAAAACATAAAACAATAGCATCATTGCTATCTACATTACTTTCCTGAACTACAAAAGTTTCAGGACTACATCATAGTCATATCCCATAGGTTGCATAACACTTGGGATTTACAATTTATTTAACCTTTCACTCATCGTACAACAACTACGATGTTCTATTAAGGTACTTCTTAGCCCTATCACGTTCTTCCTCCATGACTCAAAACATTGTCCTGCGATTAAATACATATGATGGCAGCGTCTCGAACTGAATCGGATATCCCATGACCCGATCTTGAGCTCGATTAATTGCGGTGTCAAATACTTTATCCATCTCTTCCATCTTCATCCTTTTCGCTTGTGAGTTCCTTACTGCTCTTCCAGTTCGTTGATAAGCTTCCTCGTATGCATCTTCAACTCTTGCCCTCTTAGCAGCTTCTTCTCTCAGCTTGTTCTTCAGTTCAGCAACCATCTCGATCAATTGTTCTTTCTCTCCTTCAGTCTGTATTAGTTTCTCCTCAGTGTTTGTCAGTCGTTCCTCACAATCCTGGATCTCTCCGTCTTTTTATGTCATTGCAGTCTATTGTTCAGCTACTATCTCCTGCAACTCCTCAACTATATCCTGAAGTTCTACGTTACGATCATGCACCTCATCGTATATACGGTCTGCTATCGAGTTAAGTGGAATCCTTTCCTCCCCGTCCTCATCATCCTCATCCTCATCCTCCTGTGGTAACTTAACGGAATCCTCCTCGTCTGTCTCCACATCATCATCCTCATCTTCAACTATTTGTGACCAACTGGTCGACTCGTGGCGATGTAGTTGTTCCTAAATTACTCGAATGTCATGAGGCTCCTCCTCTATAGGCATTTGAGGTCCCTCCTCCTAGCCTCGATTGGATTCTCCGACATTAGTCATCCCGACAACAAAGTTTTAAAGTTTTAATTATTAATCATTACTACCGACACTCACGAGTACATAAACTATAAACACATAAGCACATAAGTGTTTTATTATTACTTCTTTCTTAAAACTCGATAAGAGTTATCTCCACTATCTTTTCAAAGGTTACTTCTTAAGGCTTTCCCCCCACCTAAGGTTCATAACCTAAAGCTTTGATACCAACCTGTGACACCCCCAAATCCTGGTACTTCATTTCCACAGGATTCAGTGTTCACTTAATCAAACATTCATTTCTAACTACCCAATTATAATAAAATTGAATAATCAAAACCTGCCCATACAAGATAAAATTTAAATAAAAATCTACCAGGTTATTTAACCTTTAACAACAATCATTCAAATGCGGAAATTTAAATAAACTTCATTACAATCTTTAAACCAAAGTCTGAAAGTAAACTATCAAAACTATTACAAGTCTTCAGTACTTGTTCATCTTTCCTTTTTCCCTTACTGGTGCTAGGTACGTCACCAGTTTCAACTTTATCTGTAAGAAATTTTACAGGCAAGAGTGAGCAAACAAGGCCCACTTGAAATAACAATAAATAAATCTTTAAATTTTACATCAATTGCCAATATTAGGCTCAATAGAACTGAACAATATATTCTATTAACTTTCTGAAAATTATAACATTCACCGAGGGTCTAATGACCACTTAATCATGTCCCGAGTTATAAGTAATCTTTCAACTTTAACTTTAATGACCATAAGATTATAAGGACTCCACGCATTAGGGGGATCAACCCTTCGCATACAATGTATTGTGCACAACTATTTCAACGCTAAGCGTAAACCTCTATTAAAAGAGTTGTTCATCTCAGTATTTAGAGTACAAGTCCGCACCAAAGGAAGTTTGGTTTGGATAAGCTTTCAAGATAATTTGGAATTCAACGAACAACAACTAAGGAGTAGTTGAATAAGACCAATAACACTATACTATAGAATAATCATGATTGAATCAATTATAGTAAACTAAAGTCATGCATTAGGAATAATCTAATAGCATACAATTTGAATAACTATAGCATACCTTGCTTGAGCAACACTAAGCCAAGGTTAATTAGAATTGAATAATAAGCATGCATAGCATATATAGTTGTGCATGCTAATCCACAAGTTAAATATAAGAATAACTTGCTCCAAATAACTTACATCATTATATTGTAATCAAATTGAAAACAGTAATTGAATTAACAAGATAATAGATTAGAAAGCTTGTATCGTCATGACTAACTAGATACAATGACTTACTCAATAATAGGCAATCTAGCTCTACGAAAGTGTAGAAGTAGCAACTTACAACAATTGTAATTGAATTTGAAAACAATAATGTACCAAATGAAATTAAACTCGCACAATGAAGTTTTGAGTTAGAGAACTTGCTCAATTATAAAATAGAGTTAGAAAACTTGCCTTTAGCACAAGCTAAACCTTACAACTTGAATCAATACCCTATATATATGTCATATTGACATAGTTAGTCATTACCAACATTGTATATTTATATAAACAAATATATACATCATATAGGTTAAATTACCCTTTCACATAATCAACTATGTTACAAATAGGTAACACTTGATAGCATGTTCATTCATAGCTTAATACTACTGAAATCATCATTTAACATTCCTATTATTAACACATAACATTTATTTTCCAAATTTGTATACTTAAACAAAACTGTTAGAACCTTCGCTTAACTTTCATGTGCTTATGCCCAGCTTTTACATGTGGTTCATGGCTACATTGAGATGTTATCATATGACTTCAAGTCACAGGCCATTGGTTGGTAGCACTGCGGCATAAGATGCAGCGTTGTGTTAAACTTGATGTTTATTATATTTTATCAGTTTAAAACTGTTGAAGGCTAATGATAATTTATTCTGCATTATCTTAGTCATAATATTTCTTACTGGGCTAGTTGAGCTCACCCTTTTGCTTTTATTGTTCTCTTCAGGAAATGAGAACGTAGCCGGGACTAGTCGGGGAATGGAGTGACGGCCCGAGATGGTTGTTTTAGTAGTCCTCACTATTTAGTGTGATAATAAATGTGATGAGGATTGAATTTGAGCTTGGATATTGTTTATGAGACAATATTCGTGTAAAAACTCTCAGCTCATGTTGTATAATTAAGTTTATATTTGTATTCAGTACCATGTATTTGGCGACTCAAGATGGGTTATGTATACCTATTTTGGGGGCGTCATAACTACGATCGGAGAGTTAGTATTATGTACATCATTCGTAGAGTGTTAAGACTCGACGTTTGAAGAATGTGATGAATTTTCATGGTTAGTAGAGTTTTGAGACTCTACGACTAGAGAACTAGTTTTATTTACATCATCTGTAGAGTGTTGGGACTCTACGAATGAAGAATGATTGTTGATTCACTAAATCATATAAGAGTAGAAGGTTACTCGGTGATCGTAGAGGGAAACTCGACGACTTCGTCATCGCAAACAAAGAATGAACTATTGACAAATGAAAAAGTAAAGAAAGATTTGGTTATAAAAGAAATCCTATCATATCTAAAGAAAGTATAAAAAGTTTTATCAAAGATTGTCTTCTTATCGTACCTGAAGACTCGTGGAAAGTTTTGAGCCATCAACTTCACATTAGGATAGGACTAACGTCTAAGAGATGAAGCTCAGATTATTGTGAAAAAGGGCTTGAAACAGAGGCATGAGAGGGATAAAGGAATACAGTTGATCACTTTGTTCATTGAAAACAACAGTGCTACTACCTTGAGGAGAGTTCTCTGGATCATAACGCCTTTCTCCAATAACTTCCACTTCCGGTTATTCTGCTTCTGCTTGCTCTTTAGATAGAAGAGGGGCTGAAGATAAAATTTATGGTTGTTCCCCCTCAGTATGTGCATTGATATTTTCATAAGCAGGAGAGTTGTGCTCAAACCCAACGTTTGTAATAATTGATTCAATGATTTTTGATGGAACCACAAAATCATTGGTTGAGCTTGGAATATCTATTAGTCGCTCCCCCGCAGAGCTAACTTTTATCTCTTCTAGATGGTCCAAAGATTGATCCTCTTCTATCTGGGAGTCTAGTATCACTCTCTGTGATTTAATTTCGACCTCTATGGGGAGTACGACTTACATGCCATATATTAATGAGTAGGGTGTTGCCCCAGTCGAGGTACGAGTTGACGTTTAGTAGGGGAACAGGGTTAAAGGCAACAATTCAGGCCATCCCTGGTGGTTTGCCAACATCTTCATCATTATCTTCTTGATGTTGTTGTTTGCGGCTTCCACAGCACCATTCATCTTTGGGCGGTAAATAACCGAGTTGAGGTGCTTGATATCGAACTTACAGCACAGTTCCCTCATCATCTCGTTATTCAAATTCTTGGCATTGTCTGACACGATAAGCTCTGGTTGTCGTATCCACAAATGACGTTATTCCTGATGAAGTTAACGATGACTTCCTTAGTAACCTTAGGGAAGGAGGCGACTTCCACCCACTTGGTAAAGTAGTCGATCATAGTGAAGATGAATCTGTGAACATTACTGGCTTTGGTGTCGACTAGTCCGATCATGTCCATTCCTCGCATGGCAAATGTGGTCATGCAATGTAGCTGGTTAGGCGGTGCATGAATAATGTTGGCGTGGATTTGGCATTGATATCAACACTTGTCATGATCATCGCAATCAGCTTTTAGGGAAAGTCAATAGTGTCATGTTCTTAATATCTTATTAGCAAGAAGGGGTCCACTCATTTGTGCTCCACTTACTCCACTATGCATTTTATTCATAAGTCTTTAGGCCTGATCCTTGTTTTGATACCTTAGGAGGCCTATGCCGAATTGTTACACACATCTATATATATCTATATTTCATCTATCAATATTAAGTAAAAAGTCAGTACTTAGATATCGATATTATTCGAAAGTAATTTCTCTGAAATTATCCGAACGGTCTTTAAAATCCTAAGTGGTCGTTTATTGATATCGATACATTATATAAATATTACATAATATTTATTTAATTATCAGATTGTGAAACGAATAATTTAATCAGTACTTGGATACCGATATTCGGAGATATTTCTTAACAAAGAATATTATCATAACGGTCTTTGAAATTCCAAGTGGCCAAATTTTCACAACGTAGATCAAATATACAAAAATATATATTTTTGAGTGAAACATACTTATGTGATATATCAAGTATTATTTAACTGATTAATCTGTTATACTTGATAATTGTCATCACAAGTAATTTTTACACAAACTTACTTATTTATAAATTACTTGTTGCATTATATAAGTGATTTAACCTATGATTCAAAATCATCATTTACATCTGTTTAAATCATAGAAACACACTCTTTATTTATCAAGAAAATTCCCTTTTAACTGCATTTAAACCATAGAAACACATTCTTTATTAAAGAAAAGAAAAAACTTTATAAAAGTGTATCAAGTTTCATATTTGTATACACAAAAGCTTAACACATAAAAGTCTTGAACTTTTATTTAAATATTTGATCTTAATCTATATATCTGCTTATTTGAGAAGTGTCTGTACTAAACTTATTGTGCTTACTTCAGAAGAAAAAACCAAAATAATATTTTGTAAAAAGGAAAGGTATAGTTAGTTTATTTTATTTATCTGTGAGAGAGACAAAAATTCTTTGACCAAGACCAAAGTGTTAGAGAGGTCAGCTGGGAGTTGGGTCTCTAGTGTACTTGTGAGGTAAGGAATAGATTGTTGTTTCAAGACCAAATCATAGAATAGTTCTAAACTCAAAAGGTAGATACAACTAAGCTTGAGGAAGGAGTTGGGAGTTCGTTGTCCGAGATAGTTAGTTGTGGATAGTTGTAAGTTTATCTATAAAACTTTATAAAGGCTTCTTCGCCTATTAAAGGAGTATTTATTAGTGAGAGTAATAGATCTCGAGTCCTGGAGAGGAGCTTGAGACTGGACGTAGCAACATACCTTAGCTGTATGTTGTGAACTAGATAAATATTTGTACATTGTGTGATTATATTTTTACTAACCTGCTTATTACTTTCTAACACTACAAGTTAATTTACTAAAAATTCAAAAAGGCCAAAGATAATTTGTAAACGGTGAAAATCTATTCAACCCCCCTTCTAGATTAATATTGGACTTTCACCATGTAATTTAATATAGTTGAAGTTGATCAAGGAGTTAAGCAATTCATTGAGTAAAGGCCAACTCTAAGATCGTAGAGTGAAAAAAGTCACGTTTATTAGAAGAAACTCTGAAATCGTTGAGTAAAAGTCAAAGGGAATTGTTATTTCCACAAGGGAACTTTAATATTTCCACAAGATCTTACTCACATAGATATGAGTCTCATTTACTATTCATGTGAGAGGAGACTTGTGAAACTCAAATTTTTGTGAGGAAATATCAATTCCCAAGTCAAATTGTAGAAATATAAAGTCAATATCTGAGTAAGGTAACTCAACGATCTAAAGACCAACTCTACGTTTGTGCACTAATGGCTAGATTAAGTATTTTTGTAGAGTGATGAGGCTGACAAGTCAGTGGCAGATTCATAACAAATGTCATACAACCTTAATTCATAATATTTAAAATTGATATCTTCTCATATAAGTCTACGATAAGGATGAAGAGACAACATAGTTTTTTCACCAACTAGTTATACAAGGATAAGGACACTCATCTACTACTGCACCAACTATAGAACTATTGAAAGTTACAGCTTACGGTCCAGTAGACAACATTTTGAAGTCAAAGAAATTATCCATTGACAAGTGTCCATTGCTATTTGTAGCAACGGCAACAATCCAACGGGAAAATTTCAAGGAGTGCCTATAAAAGTATTGCTACTACATCATTAAACAAGACTGATTCTCATGATTCAAACATTCAAAAGTTCTCAAGTGTTTTAGTGTTCCACCCTAAGATCCAAAGACTAACAACATGTTGCTAATACATTTAAAGAAGAACTGAAAGCCAATTAGTAGCAACTCAAACAACTATTACAACTTTGTGATTGTGTAAAATTTAAGTGATCTTTGTATTCCAAGTCTGTGTGACTTGAATGATTATTTATGAATCAAACTTGTAAATGTTATGTGTGAACTTTGATTTTGTAATCACCTCATCCTTAGTGGATCATCCTTACTCTTGTAGTAAAAGAGATGATTATGAAACTTTTGTGCTCCAAACCTCTTAAAATATTATGTGTTCTTTAATTATTTGTACTTACATTTCTGCAGTTTATCTGTCTGTCACTACCATTTTGTCTGTGACTAAATTATGCAAATGTTCACTAAATTCAGAGCTTTGTATTTTCTATAATTTTGAAGGGGTTTTCAAACTTATTCCACGGTCTTAATATTACATTAAATTAATCTGCTTAATTAGTTGGTAACTCGTCTTTTAAAAAAAATAAAAGAATCTATTCAACCCTCCCTTCTAGATCTCTTTTGTGCTTTTGGAAATAAGACAGTTGTTGGCCTGCTTTTAGCCGACCAAGAGGGGAGAATTGGTTACTAAATTTTGTAAACTTTTTCCCAAGAGTTGATGCAGCAAAAGAGATCAATCATTTCCTTTATGCTATGTTTGGATTGGATTAATGAAGGGTAAATGGAATGACCCATTCCAATGGAATGAAAAAAAAATTGTTTGGTTGCGATTGTAATGGATTGAACCATTTTTATTCCTCCTAATTTTTAAATGTTATTCCTTGGGGGAAGGAGAGTATGGAATAACTCATTCTTCATCTAGAATGGAATGAATCATTCCACTTTGCATTTCATTCCTTCAATCCAAACGTAGCATTAGTGTATCACGTCTAACTTGGTTCAATATATAAACAAAATACAATTGTTGTTGAATGCTTAACTAAGTACACAAAGCACACAATGAACATAATGCGTACACAAGATTTACATGGTTATATACACAATATGGTTTGCCTTATCCACAGTCCTACTGTATTAGTTTAACCTTGAGCTCAATACAACTTTCACACTTTGGGTTAATTGGAAAACCTTACTAACCTTGCATAAACTTGTGTAAAACCCATCTGTTTACTGAAAGCCTTAACCTAATAAGAGTAGTTTAAATATTGAGGAAATAACAATCAAACCTTACATTTTTTCGGGTTAACAACCAACCTTCTATCTTATGTTCTCTAACTAGATATGATATACTAATACTAAGCATGACTAACTAGACATTCAACTTTATATATGTTGGAAAAAATCACTTCCCAAATACTATTGTCTTTGATAAACTGAGTGGAAGTTTCACCAAAATAATAATTATTGCAAGAAATAATGAGTAGAAAAAATAATCAAGCACAAGACACCAAGATTTTTACGTGGAAACCCCTCTAAAACTAAAAGGTAAAAATCACGTGACGATCTCCGAAAAATTTACTATAATAATCATAGAGAATACAAAGATATCTTAATTTGAGTACAAACTCAAATTAATTCACCACAATAAACCTATGATAGAACCCAAACAAAAACACCTATATGTTTTCCTTTCTTTCTCTCTGACTTTCTAATTAGCTTTAATAAAAGCTTCCTTATCTCTCTATTTCTAAACTCTCGGATGCGACTTGAGAGTATTCTTCAAATTGATGTATGGAAGACAAAATTCCAAGGTCCGTGGGGAGCGGGAAGTAGGGAAGGAAAAAAATGGGTGAGGATTTGACCAACAATCTCCCCCTCCGAACCCATTAGAGGAGGTATTCACCATGACTCTGTCAATTGGAGTCCATCTTTGTAAACTTTTTTGCAAAGCTCTAGCTTATCTCGAGTCACGACCTTTGTCATCATATCCGATGGATTTTTATAGGTATGAATTTTCTTCACTTTCATCAACTCCTTTTCCATCACTTCTCGAAGCCGGTGATAATGAACGTCAATGTGCTTAGTACAATTATGATACGTGGCATTTTTGGTCAAGTCAATTGCACTCTGACTATCACAATAAACCACATACTCATCTTGTTTCAAACCTAACTCTTGGAGAAACCGTTTTAACCACAACATCTCTTTGCCTGCTTCTGTAGATGCAATGTATTCTGACTCAGTTGTAGACAAAGCAACACACTTCTATAACTTGGACTGCCATGATACTGCTCCCTCTACAAAAGTAAACAAATACTCCGAAGTAAGCTTATTCTCTTTAGAACTTGACATGTTTGCATCTGTAAAACCCTCTAAGACTGGACTCGTATTACCAAAACTCAAACACAAACTGAAAGTAGCTTTCAAGTATCTGAGAATACACTTAATTGTTTCTCAATTTTCTCTACCAGGATTTGACAAATACCTGCTCATAAAGCCAACTGCATGAGCAATATCCGGCCGTGTACAAACCATTGCATACATAAGACTCATTACAGCAGAGGAGTAGGGAACTGCTGTCATATCATCTCTCTCTTCCTTAATAGAAGGAGACATGTACTTTGTTAATTTAATATGACTAGTTAGTGGTGTGCTAACTGGTTTAGCATCACCCATGTTGAACCTTGCAAGCACCTGTTCAACATACTTCTTTTGTGATAACCACAACCTATTGGCTTTCCTATCACGAAAAATCTTCATACTCAAAATCTACTTAACTGGACCTAAATCCTTCATATCGAAGGACTTGAATAACTCGCCCATGAGGTTCTTCAATATCTGGTTAATCCCCCTGATCAACACTCTCTGCATCTGACCCATCACCATCGTGCAAATTTGTATCAGTTATATCTTCATTCTGATCTCCTTCTCCAACTGTGGCATTCTGTACTGGAGAAGGAACTCCGCTAAGATCTGAAACTCTATTATCTTTAGGTTGTGTAACATTATCAAAATTCTCATAATTCTGGTGCTCATGAAACACCACATCTCTACTCCTTAATAATTTTCTCTGCACTGGATCCCATAACCAGTATTCAAACTCTGCATCTCCATAGCCAACAAACACACATGGAGTAGACTTGTCATCAAGTTTAGATCTTTGTTCCTTGGGTATATGTGCAACAGCCTTGCACCCAAATACCCTCAAATAAGAATAAGACACATCCTTACCACTCCAAATCTTCTCTGGAATCTGAAAATCCAACTGTGTTGATGGAAATCTATTAATCGGTAACAAGCTATACGGACAACTTCACTCCAGAATGACTTAGGCAGTTTATTCATTCTCAACATGCATCGCACTCTCTCAATAATAGTGCTGTTCATTCTCTCAGCCACACCATTATGTTGTGGGGTACCAGGAATAATCTGTTCATGCCGAATGACATTCTTACTACAATAATCAACAAATTCTTTTGAAATGTATTCCCCTCTGTTGTCGCTACGAAGACATTTCAACTATTTTCCAGTCTCCCTTTCAACCAGAGTATGAAAACTCTGAAAATGTTGGAATACCTAGTCTTTTGTTCTCAACAAAAATACCCACAACTTCCGCGAAGCATCATTAATAAAGGTAACAAAATACATATTTCCACCTTAAGACTCAACCTCAATGGGTCCTCATACATCAGAATATACTCTCTCTGGTAACTCTGATTTTCTTTAGCGGAACTACTAAAAGAAACTCTATGTTATTTCCCAAATAAACAATAATCACAAGGGCTTAAAACAGTACCTTTAGCAAAAGGAATGAGTGAACTTTTTGCTAACAACTACAATCTTTTCTCAATCATGTGGCCAAGCCTCTTATACCACAAGTTTGGTGAAGAATCATCCTCAACTGCATTCAACTCGGTAGAACACACCTTCACATGAGTCTTGTACAACGAACAACAAGCATCTCCTCTTGCAATCACCATAGAGCCCTTGGTAAGCTTCCATTTTCCACTGTCATAGTGATTCTCATTGCCTTCTCTGTCCAAGGTCATGCCAAAAATCAAGTTAAGACGTAAATCAGGAACGTGTCTAACATCCCTCAAGGTAATAGTGCAACCAACACATGTCTGAATACAAACATCACCAACTCCAGTAATCTTGAACTGATCAGTATTTCCAATTCTTATGTACCCAAAGTCTCCAGCTTTGTAAGTTGTAAAAAATTCTCTCTTGGTTGTAGCATGATACGACATCAATATCAACCACCCAATCAACTTTTTAATCATCAACATGCAAGCATTCTTCTTCCCCAAATGAAAGAATCACAACATCTTCGGTGACTGTGGCTGCAGTTTTCTTTTCCTCAACCTTTTCATGCTCACCATTTTTCTACTTGTCTAACTTAATTCTGCAATTTCTTTTGGCAAAAAGCACTTTTACCCCACTGTGGTTATAGTGTTTTAAGCAATTAACCACTGTGCTTTTAAAATATTCAATTAGCCCACTGTACTTTTTAAAAATGTTCAATCAACCTATTTCGTCCAATTTCTTGGACGGACGTTAACAGATCAGCTTGGATTGCTTACGTAGCTTTTTAAAAAAAAAATAAAAAATGATGTGGTAATTACGTGGCAATAGATACATATTAGCTCCTTTCTTTTATTTTTTTAATGGATTTTCATTATAATTTTTTCTTTTCAAACAAAAAAATAAAATAAAATAAATCATTATGTGGTAAAAAAAAATAATTAAAATAATCATAAAATTAAAAATGACAAAAACATAATAAAATAAAACAAAAACAAAACATCAAAACATCTTTTTTCTTCAACTAAAACAGATTTAAAGATCTTGATTATTTGCTTCAAGCTTTGCAATATAGGTAATGAGGGAAGCTTTGTCACTGCGCTGGATGGAATCTTGGTCGAAATCGGCGTCTGAAGGTGTTTCAGATCGTGATCATCGCTATTCAGGGTTCATGAAACCCTAGAAGAGGAAGCTGGAGTATTTTCAATAGGAGTGACGGCAAATTGGGGACTCTCCATGGACAAACCCTAGACCTATTTGAATCTATGAATTGAGTTGAGTTCTTTATCTAAGTTTTTGAAACAATTAATAATGATTCCTTTGTAAGTGGTGGCCCTCAATTTTCCCTCTCCGCTTTTTTTCTCCAAAACCTTTTGTATTCTCTCTCTCTCTCTCTCTCTCTCTCTCTCTCTCTCTATATATATATATATATATATATATATATATATATATTTGCTAAACAAGTAAATTGTTAAGCATAAGTCAGAATATTTTTGCTAAAGGTTCAATGGACTGGATTCTGATGTGGGGATCGGTCGTAGATCTAGAATCCTTAAAAGAATCCTCATATGTATATAGATCTGTTTTGAATGTTTTTGATTTTTTTTACTTTTAATGTTGTCTTTTTTTTTATGGAAAATATGTTTGGTTTTTTAATTGATTAATATTTGATTTATCTTGAAAAATTAAAAGTTCAATCAAGTATTCAATAAAACGTGCCAACATCGGTGGCCAAATCATTAGTTTTGCCATATTAAAATTAATATTATAATATTAATTTTTATTAATATTATTCATATTATAAATATTTAGGTAAAGAAAAAGAAAGAAAATAAAACAAAATATTATTTTTATTTTTAAATATTTAATAAATATTTAAAAATGTAAAAGTATTTTTATTTTTATTTTTAAAATAAAACATACATATTATAAATATTATAATATTAATTTTTATTAATATTATAAATATTTAGGTAAAGAAAAAGAAAGAAAATAAAACATAAAAATATTTTTAAAACCACAGTGGGCCAATTGCATTTTTTTAAAGTACAGTGGTTCAATAGTATTAAGAATTTGGTTGACTAGCTTGCCACGTAGGAAATAACTTATTTTATTTTATTTTTTAAAAAGCCACGTAAGCAATCCAAGCTGATCTGTTAACGTCCGTCCAAGAAATTGGACGGAATGGGTTGATTGAACATTTTTAAAAAGTACAGTGGGCTAATTGAATATTTTAAAAGCACATTGGCTAATTGCTTAAAACACTATAACCACGGTGGGGTAAAAGTGTTTTTTGCCAATTTCTTTTGTAATGACCTTCCTTATTACAATGGAAGCATCTATACGTTTCACCTTGTCTGGTCTTTGACTTGCTACTGTGATTTTTGCTTTTGCTGCGACTTTTATCTCCTCTGTGAGATCCCCTAAAATTGCTTCTGCCCCTGTTCTCTGCAACAAAAGCATGTGTCTCAAAATTTACACCTTACTCCTTTCGCATTGTCTCCTGATTATGAAGACTATCTTTGACCATCTGCATGGTCATTTTTTCTTTTGGAGCTAAATTGCTTAAAGACACCACCAAAGTCTCCCAGTTGTGTTGGCAACAAATGAGAAGCAAAAGAGCCTGAATCTCATCATCAAGATTCAACTTCATGGTGGACAGCTGGTTCACCAAACCTTGGAACTCACTCATATGCTCTGACACACTGCTCCCGTCTTTGTACTTTAGATTCACAATTTTTTAAATGACAAAAGTTTTATTTTGTGCATTCTTTTTCTCGTACATATATTCTAGTGTTGTCCATAGAGTATGAACATCCGTCTCCTGCGAAACATGGTGGAACACACTTTGATCAATCCACTGCTGGATGTGACCAATAGTCTTCCTATTCATTTTATTCCAACCAACCTCAGATTTATCCGCGGGCTTCTTTCCCTCGAGCTCCAACGGATCATACAAATCCTTGTAATAAAGGATATCATGGCTCCGACTGATTTCTCCATAAAATTTATCAAAAACAACTGAGCAGATAACCTTAGCTTTGATATCACTTGTTGAGAAAAATCACTTCCCAAATATTGTTGTCTTTGATAAATTGAGTGGCAGTTTCACCAAATAATAATCACTACAAGAAATAATGAATAAAAAAATAATCAAGCACAAAACACCAATATTTTTACGTGGAAAACCCTCTAAAACTAAGAAGTAAAAACCACGGGACGATCTCCAAAAAATTTACTATAATAATGTGAGAGAATACAAAGATATCTTAATTTAAGTACAAACTCAAATTACTTCACCACAATACACCTGTGATGGAACTCAAACAAAAACACCTATTTGTTTTTCCTTTCTTTCTCTCTGATTTTCTAAGCTTTAATAAAAGCTTCCTTATCTCTGTATTTCTAAACTCTCGGATGAGACTTGAGAGTATTCTTCAAATTGATGTGTCTTAGTATGTTGATAACCTCCTCCTTTTATAGTGCAAATCTGGAGGAGAACAAGAAATGTAAAAGGCAAAATTCGAAGATCCGTGGGGAACGGAAAATAGGTAAGGCAAAAAATGGGTGAAGATTTAACCAACAGTATCAACATATTAAAATTTTAAAATAAGATTAAAAAAGAATGAAATAGATATATGACGACTCTTTTATGACTCTCTCTTTAAAGTAAAGATTCGTCCATTTATACTCGAAATACGGAATTCGTCCATTTGAGAGAGTTGGTGAGAGAGTTAAAAGAACATTGGGACGTTTTCAATGGTTAGGATCAACTTGGCTTAAATCATCTGAACATCTTCTTGACATACTATGTTAGTAAATCCAGATCGGACCCATGGATCATGAATATTTGTTGAACATCCCTAGAGATATCAAGATATACGAGTATGAAAGCATGCATCTAATCTTGGAATGTTGATTGAGATTAGTCGCAAAGAAGATTACAGAAACTAACAATAAAAATCAAGTTGAACCTTCTGCAAAAGGATGTTAAGCATAGAAAACCAGTAAGACCAACAGTTAAATATCTAATAGGGTAATATTAGTCTCAAATAATGTGCATCATTACAATAGTCGTTAGTCATGTAATTCTCTTCTACTTGGCTAAGTTATAAAGTATCATTAAAATATTCAATGTCACATCATTTGATACCCATCTGAGACCCCTAACATTTACCTGATGAATTCGGAAGAGTTGTTAAGAGGGAGACTTGCACCTTCAAGGCAATCGGAAAAGGCTGAATATAGTGACTATGACCCAAAGCTCAGATAACATTTTTGACATCACCCAGAAGCGTGTTTATTTTGCTCAATCTGGATGTACAAGATAAAATATAAAAAAAAAATACCTAATTTCATTTTGACAAAGAATCAGGCCGATGCCAGCGATGGGAACGGCTATGATGATACCAGTGCTTACTTCTATGTTTCCTATCGGAATCTGAACTGTCAGATGAACTTGAATAATGTCGCCTGTGCCTGCTCCTGTGCTGCCTATCAACCTTAGAATTGTCAGGTGAACTTGATTCAGAATATTTTCGCTTCCTCTTTTTTTCAGGTGAACTTGGTTCAGAATATTCTTGCTTCTTTTTCTTATCAGCTGAACTTGATTCAGAATATTTTCTCTTCTTTTTCTTGTCAGGTGAACTTGATTCATTATATTTTCGCTTCTTTTTCTTATCAGGTGAACTTGATTCAGGATATAATCTCTTCTTTTTCTTATCTTTCTTCGTCTTTAACCTCCTTCCTCGATCATCATCATCAGATGAATTGCTCTCTTCATGATCCGTCAACTCAGTAATATGGGGTGATGATCGTCTTTTGTGCTTCCCCTTACTAGTAGACATCTTCTTTTTGGGCTTTTTTGACGAAAAGTTGGTCAGCAATTCAGGAATATTCTGCCCGCTTAAGAATCCTAGGCATCAACAAGGGAATTAGAATAAACTTCTGTGTAACAAAAATAATAATTGTATAAACTATATAAGAGAACTTCCTATAAAGGAGACTTCACCTCCATACTCATCAAATATATCCTCAGCAACTATCTGCTGGTTTGGATCATCTGGTTTGAAACCCCCACGAGGTGGACTCATTCCTGGCTTTTGCTTCAGTTCCCACTTCAAGGGCTGCAAGACAAACAAATACAGATCAGATGCAAGATGGGGAATACTGGTAACAAACTGCAGGCATGTTATGTCTTAGAGTAGGAATTTAGAACAGAATTAGAAAGTTTATAATGCTACGAGTCTTACTACAACAATAAAATCAATAAAAAATAATGCAATGTTATAAAACACATAAAACAAGAATATATGGATAGGATCACAGCAGATTTAAGTTGTTACTCTAATGAAGAGTACACTATACATTGACTTATTGTGGTGAGGACAGCAATAAGCTTTTAGCTAATTATTTGAGTTTTATTTATTTAAAAAATAATAATAAATGAAGATTTTATTGAGTTGCAATGCATAAGGGCTAGAAGTCCTCCCCCAAAAGAAAACAAAAGAAATCAAAAGAATATATTTTTAATTGGGTTGCAATTGATGTAATTAGGAATCTTATTTGATGTTTAGAGATTATGGTACCCTAGGTAATTTATTTAAGTATTTTTGTTATTTTATTTTTAAGTCATTAGGTGATGTAGTGGAAAATAACAATGAAGATTCAAATTTCCATATATTTTAGCATGTGTGGAGATTTAATATATTTTGTGTATTTTTATGTTTATTAGTTAAGAAGATTCAGTAGTTTAATTTATATTTGGTCCGTTTATTTTTTGTTAGGAGAAGGAGGTAGCAAGGATACGTAATGGCGACTATGGTTTTTCAGAAAAAACAAATCGCGGCACTAGAAATAGCAAACAACATGGTGACAACAGCACGCTATGCAGCGGTGGTTTTCAAGAGTAAAGCTAGCAATTATGGCTGTCAAACTCGCAGCGGCAAATGCCGAAGACGGCTTCTTTTTTTTCTTTTTTTCTATTAATTTGAAGAGAGCAGCGCTGACCAACTGTGTTTGATAGGGGAAATTGGTGGCGGCACCATCATTTTTGGCAGGAGAATGAGATTCCGTGATGAACTTCCAGTGAAATTTGAATGGAGATTGATTTCTGTTTCAAACGAAGGTTGATGATAACCACAATGGAGAAGATGAATAGTAGCAGAAGCCTTTTTTTTAAAGATAAACAAAAATTATGCTCGACCCCGATCTAGGCAAAAACCATCACGAGTTACACAATTTTCGGCTCTAGAATTTAATTTTCACCAAAAACTAGAAAGTCTTCGAGATAACACACGAGGTTTTACTCCATCTACTCCTTCAACCATGACTAATGGATACAGTTATCCAAACTCTCATGTCAATTGACACGGGATATGGTTAGATTGTAATGCTCTAACACAAATATGATTATGAAAGTTAACGTATCGACACGAACAGAAATAAACCCTTGAATCCACAAGGTAGATAATGAACTCGCAAAGAGAACAAAAGATAATAATCTCAATTAATGAATAAAACGTTCCATGTAAATCAACCCTAGAAAGCATATTTATAATACTAAACTATCCTATGACTAAATGGAAAAGAAAAATAATTAAAACCTAACACTAAATAAAATTATCAAAACTAAAACCCAAAATATTAACGGGCCAAATATAAATTAAACTACTAAATTTTCTAACTAATAAATAAAAATACACAAAATATATTACATCTACAAACATGCTAAAATATATGGAAATCTGAATCTTCAGTATTATTTTTCACTGCATCATTAGGGTAGTTTAGTCTTTTAAGTCGAGATTATAGTTTTATCTTTTCCTTACAAATATGCAATGTAATCCCCAAGAGTATTATTCAGACCATTAAGTTGTAGATGAGATTGTTGAGACAAAAAGTGAAGATCCTATCCTACTTCGAAATTGGTAAATGAAATATCCGAGTGCCAACACATTGACTATAACATTCTGCTTCCGTGGGCAAGTTTTGAAAAGAGAGATTTATATACAGCTTCAAAAGCTCACTTCAAGATCAAGAGGTTTCAAGTTATCTGGCTGGAGTCCTATTCATGGATTACGGATCCTCCTGTACCTTAAAACTCGAGGTGGCTTTTTTTCCCCAAAAAGGGAAGGGGAGAATGATGTGAAGCAGACGATCAAGATATTATTTATTAATTATTTTATATTATTACTTACATATAAATGTTTAGTATAATGTAATTATGTTAATAAAATATTTTGAAGTATTCCTATATAAACAGTTGTAATCTATTATTATGATATTATATTGAATTGAATGATTGACGATTATTGATTTTAAGCCTTGAGCTAGTAGCTTTTCAACTAATAATCTTCTTTTAATCTCTTCTATTCCTTCCTCCATCCTTGTCTTATATGAGGTCAATGCACCAATCCTTGAAATATTTCCTAGAACAGAAGATGGAGTCATATGCCTACAGAAGAGTTGGATGAGCAAACTGCTAGGATATGACTGTTATATACTACAAGGAGCAGAAAGATAATTCTGCAGATGATAGTGTATCCGGGAAGCATGAGGAATCTCTTGCAAAATGCATCATCCATGAGAATAGATGACTTCATATTTTGTGTGAAGTCGGTTAACATCTAGGTGAAGGATAAGAATATGGTGCATCTTCCAGCAAGTTATCTCTTCTATAATTAGATGTAATGACCTTGTATTTGGATAAGTGACGAAATATATGAAAATGAGAAGTTTGTGCTCACTTCTATCTCCCCCTCCAGTCAAGCTCTCTGTGTCTGGTTTCTCTTCTTCCTTCCTAACAGGGTTAATTGAGGTTTTGGTTATTGTACTAGTAGTCAATTTACAATTTGGTTAATAAACTGAGAAAAAGATTTCAATCAAGTTACTGAATTTCTCTCCTCTCTCCTCTCTCAACAGATTTCCCCCTCCCTCACGCTCCATTTCTGGAAGCACAATTGGGTGATAGAGGATCCTTCATTAACACCACCATTCATCTGAAATAGATCTACAAATTGACCATCTTTATCTTGAGACAAACTTCTTCCTGAGGCATACTTTTTCCATCTTCAACTCCTCATTTTCCAGATCTGATGCTTGAAGAATTTCTAATTTCTCATCCATGGAGGTATTAATTGATTTTTGAGTTCTAATTATCTCCCATACTGGTTTCGCGATGATGCCTTCTTCTGTTGTGGTAATCTTCTCCAATTTATCTCCTCCGCGATGTTACTGTAATGTCCTTGACGCCGGTGGTGTTACAATGAGAAGTAGAGAGAGAAAGTGCGTGATTTTTTCTCTTTCTTATTTTCATTTCTTTACTTTTTGCTGTTAATTTTCAAGTAATAAATATTACATTTAGTATGAAGTGTTGGTCCCACATTTCCATCTCATCCTCCATTTCATTTTTCCATTTATCTCGCTAGCCGCATGGATGAACAGTTAAATCAATTGGATGAAAATTGTTAAAGTCACTCAATTGAAATTGTTTTTATGGTGTTGTAACTAGATTGAAATTTTTTTCAGTTTAGTAACCAAATCGTAAATTGAACCTCAATACAGTCACCAAAACCTCAATTAACCCCTTCCTAACAACCCCCCTCTCTCTCCCTCTCTTCCCTTTGATTCTATCTCTGCAGAACAAGTCAAGGCTAAGTGTGGCCTAACAAATGGTGAGATAGCTTCCCATGGAAGTTGTGTGTTGGTGCCCCACAAAGGTGACATTTCTTGGACACCGGCATTGGGGGTTATATTGACACTAATTGCTATGGAAGAGAGGTAAGAGGACTATTAATCAGTGCTACAAGCATAGAAGTATTGGTGCAGATCATCTGTTTTGGCAATGTGATGTCGTTAATGCGGGTGATGGTGTTCATGTTGTTTGGGGTGAAGTGGACACCGAGATTGGTGCAATTTTTTTTGGGTGCTTTGAGGGGTGAAAACTATGTGGAATAAGGTGCCTCACTCTATGTGGTGGGCTAGGAAGCATGGACACGTCCTCGAAGCACACAAACACGCACCCAACACGTGTCCGTGAGCTTCCCTTTTATCTGTTTCTTTTTTAAAATCCGGACACGCCTTGAACACGTCCTGAATAGCCTTAGACAAGCAAGGGACAGGTCTGGGGTAAAAAAAATAAAAAATAATAACAAATTTCAGTACTTAAATTGCAAGATAGAAGTTAATTGAGAGTACCCATATGCAATTAGTACCTTTTAAACCTAATTCCTTCAAGTCAGTACCTTTGAATGAACCATATGGTGTAAGATGCACGTGTTATAAATTTGTATATGGACCATGCGGGCTACCTAAAATGGGTATGTTATAAATTTGTTTATATTATGCTCTATTAACAATTAAATTTATTTATTGTAAAAAACACATTTATATTATTAAAAATATAAATAATAAAAAATTGAACGTGTCCCCGAAGAATCGTGTCCTGTTTTTTTTTTGTAAAATGTCGTATCTTGTGTCCGTGTCCCGTGTCCGAGTCGGTGCGATGGTGGATTATTTGGAAGGAGCATAACCGTAGACGGTGTCAACTACGATTTCAACTCTCAACGTCTTTTATTAAAATTTTCGTCATAATTTCGTTATACAATATTTTTAATCCGTTCCAAAGGAACATTTTCAACACTTCTCAATTCTAAAATCTCCTAACCAATCATATAGCAACTAGCCTATACACGATGGTTTTAAACTTGTTCATCAACAACAAGCTCTAATTAAGATGGTTATAAATTTGTCTATCAACAACTTGTTCTTCATTCGTTCTTCGTTTTAAATCGTTATTTTGATTACGATTCACTTATCATGCATTTATTAACGTTATAAGTTCGTTAATTCTTCCTTATTTTTCCATATCATCCATATTATTCATTCGAATCATTCAAACTTCATATAACATATGAAGGCTTAAAAAAGAAATAGATGAAGAGAATTTTCAAGTTCTTATTACTTCATTTTTCTTACATATTTCTACAGTTAAACCATATGATTCATCCTTTTCTACCATCTTTTACTTCCATAATCATTAAGCTATGTAATTTTACATATTATAGTTAAAGAAAAAAATGGATGAAAGCTAGGTTTTAGTATTACCTTTCTTCTTTACTTAGACTTGATGAATGATTAGCTTGCTAATCTTCTTCTTCTTGATAAAGTTTGCTAATTGCTAGCTTTTCTTCTTCCTTTTCCTTCTTCAATTTCCAAAAATCCCTCTCTTTGCTCTCAATATTATGCTTTCTCTTCTCTTGGAATGTATTAGTTGAAAAAAAATAAACTAACACATGAAATGGCTTGCCTTTTATAGAAAACCCAAGAGTGAGGGCACTATGATCATTAATTTAACTTTGTTTTCCTTACAAATTGATCACTTAACTTAGAGTTTTGATTAATCAACACCCTTAGGTTTGCATAACTTATAAACCACCCCCTCATCATCCACCACATATTAATTGAAATGATGAATCAACTTTTGAGTCACCACTTCACTATTCACACCTCATTTTTGGCCACACATTTTCTTAACCTAACCACACCTAACTTAATCATAGTTAAATATTAACCACATATAGTTAAGTGGTGGGAAAGTGAAAAACTAACCACTTTTGTTTACCAAAACTTTTTTGACTTGACTTTTCGTATTATACCCCGTATTATTTTTGTATTATATGTCGTATCATTCTCGTATTGTACTAGTATAATAATTCATATTCTACTCGTATTCTTCTTGTATAATAATTTATATTATACTAATATTCGTTTATTTAATCTTCTTAAATTCATTACACAATAGAAAAACTACGTTTATCGTTCTTCAAATTTTATTTGACAGGTCTTTCCTCGACATTCCATCATTGGCGCGTTCTTCGAAAAATCGAAAAACATTTTTCGGTGAATAGTATTTTCCGTGACGCTTTCCCAAAACATGGTTAAACTATCAAAAAGTTGATAAAAATATTTTTCGTCGCTTTTATTTCGTCCGATTTCTGCACGTTTATCGAAAAAACTTCTATTGGCTAATATGACTTTTCACGATATATTACCGACAAATCTTGAAACGGAATGTCATTAGGACATACCAATCTCTCTAAAAGACTTAAGTTATTTAAACCCTAAACCCTTAGGGTTACCCTTTAAGTTTCAAGGGATGAGTAGTGCTTCTTTCGTCTTTTTCTCAAAAAAATTTTATTTTCGTCTTTAAAATTCTTATGCATTTATTCTAGCACATAACCAAAATCCTAACGTTTAATACCCATAATAGGACATAAAACGATCTTTAAACACACAACACATAATATTATTAATAAAAACTTATTTTATTAAATAATATTTCTTTAAACTTAATTTATAAGTTTGTCCGATTTCTTGGGTCATTACATTCAACACGATACAGGATAAAATTGATTCATGATCATAGCCATATCGATCTTTGTATGAGAATCATATGAATCGCAACAGTATCGCATGAGAATCGCATGAATTGTTACCTGTTTACCCGTCCGCTTGATTCCTATTGCCATAATCACGATTTATAAAAGAGTTTCAAATCCAATCTCAGTTCATACAAAAACCTTCAATCAGTCCCAAAAACATCAATCAGGCCTAAAAATTTCAATCCACTTCTTCAATTAGCCCCAAAAGCGAGGTACGTGTTTGACCCATAGCTTCCAACATAATCTGATTCTCTATTAGCTTCGACTCTACAGCTTCACTCGGAATTGTGCGACTTGCTTTGTCTCCTCTCACGTCATCAACTAACGTGTTTTATTTTGGATCCAAGTCCAACTAAAGTCGTAGGATTACATCGCCTCACAACAAGTATTTTGTATAGTAAATAATATATTATACTACATTGCTCCACTCACTTAAAAAAGTAAATAAAGCTATAAAAACTATATAAAGTAGTATAGATAGCACTAATTTAATTCTTCTTTGTTATATACTTTTAGTGTAATTTGTTAGTAACTTGTAATTATTTGTTTCATACAATTAATGATCATCTTAATTTTTATTTTTAAATAAAATATTTTCTGATTTTTGGTATGACTTTACGTCTTAAATTATGTTCTCCATGAGTAAATATAATAATATTTTTCTTAAATATTATTTTCGTATCTTACAATACAATTCACGATACGATACAGGAGTTTTCGAATCGATACAGGAGTTTTCGATTCAGGATACGATTCACGATTTGACAACTATTGTATTAACCGTATAATATGTTCATGAGCCAACAGGAAATAATTAAAATTCTAGAATATTGGCTCCTTTCTTATATCCTAATTTTCTTTAAACTCATATCTCGACTATTAGATCTGTTATGTTGACTAGATGTCAAATGCCCTTCCCTACTGACCTTTTTTGGTTTTGGATAAGTTCCTACCGACTTATTTCAGCAGTAAGAACAAATTAAATTTGACATATAATATGAGCATAAGAACGAGACTAGCCTATCAGAAAAATATCATATAATCTTAATAATTAGCTGCATCACCCCTTCATGATAATTTCCAGATCTAAAAATAGAAAATTAACGTCACCTCAGTAGGATCCGTGTGATCCAAGATAGTTGTCAACGGATCATCTCTTTTCAGTCGACTCTCTTCATTAGGCATTATAGTGTCCTTCAGTGGACACTCCCGATCGCCACTTTGGTGGCCAAAGTTTCCGCATCTTAAACATTTTACATTCCGTATTTCAACTCCAAATGGTTTGGCCCTTGCAGCAACACCTGTCTCTAACCTGGAAAAAACACAACAAATTAGAACTCAATTGACCACCAATCTAAAGCATTGAAGACTCACAGAAATAGTAATATGAACAATATAAATTGCAAACTAATCACAGGCAACCTTGATGAAAGAGAAGTGTCCAGGATCAAGCTATCAAACATGAGGTTCCCACTGACTATGCATTAAGTGAATGATACGAATAGTACAAATAATCTAGTTATTGTAAACTTTAACTAATAACGAAAACAAAATGCAAGCCAGGGAATAAAAAATATGCATATATATATACACACACAAAATTGCTAAACATTACCATTTTCAATCTACATTACTAACTTAGAAGCCATCCAAGAAGCAAAGATACAGGTGCAGGAAATTCTGAAATTCTGAATTGTGTGACCTTTCTTGAGAGCCAACGTTTATTTTCCCCCTCCCATTCTTATCCAATCACAGTTTTTCTTCGTCGTCTTCTTCTTTACCCAAGATAAGCCTAAACTCCATAGATCTATCTTCTATTTCTTCTGAAATTCTCTCGTCAAGGCTTACTAAGATCTTGACAATAAATGTCAATATTTGACATAATACCAGGGAGAGAAAAAAAACAATATTTATTTACTTTTCCCCTGCGAATTCACTTTTAGCTAAATATTATTCACATTCTCTACTTTTTCAATCTTCATCTTCTTCATCGAACCCTACCGCCATCATTGTTCGTCATCTTCAACCTAGAATGTAGCCATTACAAATAATGATCAACTTGGAAAACTTCAAGCTACCACAATCAACTCCTCTCACAAGAAAAGTGAAGATAAAGGGGGGGAAAGAAGAAGAAGAAAAGAAGCATCACGTATTCCTGGCTTAAAAAAATCTAAAATCACAGTCCAATTTATTGTCAAATAGTTTCATATATACATCTTCCATCCTGTTACATATATCAACACAACCAGATCATAACACTTTGCTAATGAAAGTTATAATTGAACGCAGAAGGGGCCGCTGTAAATAGGTGTGGAAAGAGGACAGAGAGAGAGGGGTTCCGTCTGGTTTACAAGAAAGGGAAGAGATTATTCCAAATTGATTATTTAGTTTAATTGAGTTTTTTTCCATCTTGTGTTTAATTGATTAGTTTAAATGTTATTTTTTATTTTGATTATTATTTTGTTAATTTATTGTGTTAAGTTAATTGTATGGTAATGTTAAAATATATTAATTAAGTTATAAATGTTAATTTAATGGTCTAAAACTATGTTCCTGTATGTTATTGTTTATTGTATTACTGTTAATGTTACTTTTAATTATATAAATTAATTACAATGAAAGTACTTAATAAATTCCATTTATATTCTTATGAAAATATCATATATGTATTAATCTGTATAAAATAAAAAAAATAAATAAGAAGATCAATTTGTACAAAAGTCGTATAAAATTGACACGTGTCACACTCCGGCCAAAAATTGATCGGATCCAGCCAAAGAGTTAATCGTTGATATTTAAACTTATGGATTAAAATAGAAAATTTTGTCAACTTCAGAAGACATTTTTGTCATTATCCCATTTTTTTTAACACCCATTTACAATTTGTAAATGTTAATTTTCTATCAACGAGACTAAGAAACATCTACTCCTTGACATATCTAACCGTTTTTATTAGTGGTTCTTTCAATCGAGCGTATCAGTTTGGTTTCTTTAATAATCATTGCTCCGATGACAAGACACGAATCGTTATTTCAAGCATTATCAATGTAAAGGTCATGTATAGTTAAAATTATTGGGGGTGCGGGGGATAACAGTGTAACGGGGAGGAATAATGGCATACCACATACCAGAGGAATAAAGGCAAAATAACAATGTAAAAAATGAGGTGATGATTATAAGGATTATAATGTAAACATACTAACCTATATTTACTATGTATATGTACATGTTAACTTATCAAAAAATAAAAATTACTATTATTGACGAACAAGAAGAGGGCGATAATGTAGGACGAGTAGGAGAAATAACTATTTAACTTCTTTTATTCTATTTATGTACTTTATAGAATGTCTTAAAACAGTTTTTTTTCAATTATTATGCAATATAGCATTAGTGTAGACAAGTCTGCGAGATGTATGTATGATCATTTGGACAACAGAATGTATACTAGATGGTGGTTTTGTGTTTATCTAGTTGATCCATCTTGTTAATCTTATTATTTAGAATTTTTCATATTTTTTTTAAAAAAAATTGAAACTCTTCCGAAACTTAAAACTGCTACCGCGACTTTGCATCAACGGAAGCTGTTCCACCAATAATCTTCCTAGAGCTCTCTTATATTTTTCTCCTTTTTTGGTAAGATATCTGATAAAGCTTCTTATGTCCTCAAACCATCAATTCAAAATAATTAGGCATGCAAAGTGTGGTCGCTAATAACGTGTCATCACTTTTAGACACTACATGCCATAAATGCCAACACTGTTTGTGGTTAAACAAATGAAAAGGTTGAGCCTTTGTAATCAGAAACAACTTGAAATTCCTAACACATAATTTTGCCATGGGCAGAAAATTATGCTTTTACAGTTGTGCAATAGAACTTAGACACACCTTGGGGCATTTTTGAGGACTTCGAACTGTTCTTCTGTCGGTAAAGCACGGCCATAAATGTCTTTTGGCCTTGGTTTCTTTTTTTCTTCACCTGAGAGCATAGACTTTGGTGGCCTACAAGAGAAGCGTAGAAATGTTTTCAATACTTTATTTCAAAACCATATGCAATAGGTCAGCAATTGAAGAGAAGCATAATCAATTTCAATCAACTGCAGAACAAATGAATACTTTTAGTGCACATAAACTAGTACATTGCAGCAGAGTCCACATTCGAAGATGGGTCTTGAGAAGTGTTGTTTGGCTCCTGCTTCTTCACATCTTCAGCAATCTCTGCTGCTTTAGCACTCTCTGCATTATAACCCGGTGGACGGACATACATGAAACTGACAGCTTTCATCATCTCCATCTAAACACAAATGACACTTCAGTCGAGTCAAATAATTACACCAAAAATCAAATAGGTAAATGTGTACATCTATATCTATATCTATAGGTGCTTGAGTGTGAATCATGGGTGAAGCTAATAGCTTTCCTTATCTCCTTTACACTCCAAAATTCAAGCAATAGAAGTGGCAGTAATTAAATACATTCTCATGGCAATGTCCTTGTGTGTGTTTATTCAGATTCAGAGAAGTTTCCATTGTTTATATATACATGTGGGTTTATGTGAGGGAAGCAAACAACTTCAAATTATCCCCATTACAGAGAGTAGCTCAGGTAAATAATCACTGTTTGACTTTTGATGATAAATCATAAGGTTCAAGAGAGTAGATGACTTCAATTTAGTAGTTGCAATGGTTCGTTTACTTAGGTCAGAAGTTAGTTTTTATACAATTAATTATAGTTCGAGTCATGTTTGGTATTTTCACACTTCTAACTCTCTAGTCTGTAATAAATTGTCATCCAGTTGTTACTAACATTGATTTAGGTACTTATTTTCTTGCAAGAAAACATATTTAGGTAAAAAACTAAAAATCAATGTTTGTACCCAAGTTTGGTATCCAAAAATAAATATAAAACATCTGTTCTCTCGCTCAATCTTCTGCAAGATCTCTTTTCATTGTTGTGATGGTTTCCCAAGATAGTGCAACATCTTTTTCTTTTTATATTCTTTCAAAGTATGTTGAAAGAGAGAGCGAGTATTCTACAGACTAATAAAATCATCTTAGTTCATTGCAACAGTACTAAATGCTTTTTCAGTAATTATTCCTAAACACTTTTAACCAGGTAAAACCACAACTAACAAGGACGGGGAACAAATTTCCTAATACTTTTTGTTCATCAAAACAAGGGTGTAAGAAGTATTAGTAGTACATATTCCGATGGTTCAAAATTGCGTTCGAGGCGTAAGCCTCGAGGCGCGCCTCAAAGTGAGGCGGTAATTTGCTATGGCGAGGCTTAGGTTGAGGCGGTAATTTGCTATGGCGAGGCGGTAATTGGCTAGGGCGAGGCGGTAATTTGCTATGGTGAGGCGGTAATTTGCTATGGCGAGGCTTGCGCCTCATTTGGCTGAGGTGTAAGCCTCAAGGCGTATCAAGGCGTAGGCCTTGATTCTAATTTAAAAAAAAACCCAAGAAATTGTGAATCTTTTTTAACTGTGAAACAAATGTTAATCTATAGTTGCTTTAAGGATTATATGAAACTTCAAAGTGATGGGTATTCTTTTGGTTGATGAATGGAAGGGCACTTATATACAAAACAAGTGAAGGAGGTGAGATAATCTGCCACTCGTTAATTGATCGTGAATGTTCTAGTAGCACTCGTTCATTTTCTTAATCCTTCTTTTGAATATTAAAA